>OX438819.1:8194084-9394084 GCA_949316475.1 Hypomecis punctinalis | reverse complement strand
ATACATGGGGACAGACAGCGGAAAGCGACTTTGTTTTATATTTTGTAATGATTCTGTACACGGGTGAAGTCGGTCATGTTATTTTTTGCAAAAAATAATTATTCAACCACAAAAATGCATGGAAAATCTTCCAAGCTGCTGTCAAAACTGTCAAATAATTATTTAGATTGGACGGTTCTTGTCTAAAAACAACTACCGAATCGAGATATGTGTCATTTCTCTTTTTTACTCATGCCATATTAAATCAATGCATCACTTTCAAATTTTCTAATAGCTCTATCTACACTATTTGGACATCACATGAGTAAGAAAACCCTAGAGAATGGATCAGTTATCTATAGTGAAAACTTTTTATTTGACAAAGGTATAGGTCCCGGCACGTAAGTTGAACAAAAAAATATCACTCTCTCCCTTTCGTTAGCAGACAAAACAAGAGAGGTAGCTATGGTTTAACGTTCAAGTTGTTTGCCGGCTACTATATACATGTGAAAAAGTAGAAGGTTTGCAGAATTGTAATCCAAAAATTTGTTTTTTCTTTGTTAATAATATTTTGCTGTCCATCTGTGTATCTGTAATCTGTTTTAGTACTGGAACTTTGAGTTCCTGTTACATTTATATACATCCGTCGAGGAACCAAGTCAACTGTTATGGAAGCCTCATGATTTATTTTATGTTTATGCGTGTAGACTCACTGAGTTCACAATTTGCTCCAAGGGTAAATCATCCAAGTAAGGAATTTGCAACTTTTTGCATAATTTTCTTAATGTCCTCCTTCTCTGTAGAGTTTTAGCGTAGGTTTGCTATAGATGGGTGACCGCGGGTGGTATTTACATCTGAGCATTACTGTAGCTTGTATGATCTGATAAATTGTAGGCTCCGGTTGTTTTAACTAAGTATGTAGCCTATACCTGTACCAGCCATTTTAATAGTCCACTGCAGGACGTAGGCCTACCCACAAAGGGTGATTGGGCCATATCCACCACGCTGGCCCAGTGCGGGTTGGTGGATTCACATACGCCATCGAATTTCTTCTACGTACACATGCAGGTTGCCTTAGGATGTTTTCCTTCACCGAAAAGCCAGTGGTGTAAAATTCCGTACATAAATTCCGAAAAACTCATTGGTACGGGGCTGGATTTGAAAACAGGACCTTACGATTGTAAGGCCGGTGTCATTACCACTAGACCACCACGGCTTCGTATGTAGCAACTTCTGTTAAAGTCGGGTGATGATTGACAAATAGGTATATACCAACTTACTTAGGTAACTTACTCGTACTTAGGTATAGTTCACTTTTTAGTGATAAAATAGAAGGTATCTCGTCAAAAAGAGTGATAGGAAATCAATTTTCATCAAAATCTTTTTTGTTACAAAATTCCAGTGCTTAATTTACGGAGCGGAGACAAATTCAACAAACTAAAAATTACAATAATTATTTTTTGCAAAAAATAGCATGACCGTCTTCACCCATGTACAGAAGCATTACATAGTATAAAACAAAGCCGCTTTCCGCTGTCTGTCCCCATGTATGCTTATATCTTTAAAAGCAATTTGTTTTAATAAATAGAGTAATTCAAGAGAAATGTTTAAATGTATAATACACCTGTGCGAAGCCGGGGCGCATCGCTAGAACGCAAATATTATGCACGGATCGATGTAGCATTTTTCACATTATTGTTGATTTCTCAAAAATGGCTCAGCCGATTTCGATAAAATTTAAATGGGACCAACCCCGAAGTATACTAATTCCAATAAAAAAAGAATTATTGAAATCGGACTACTACAAAAAAAGTTATGCGTCGTTATAATAAAAAAATATATACGAGTCGAATTGTATACCTCCTCCGGTGGTTCGTCGGTCAAAAAATCAGTCTAGTCGTTCTTGAGTTACAAAACTAAATGACATAACTGACACAACTTAATTTTATACAATACAGAATTATAAAAAACCGCTTCCTCAACTCAGCGTTATTATACGACCTTTGATCTACAAAATTAGCCCAACTAACTCATAATCGCTTTGTAATACAAATCACCCGTCAAACTGGCGGACATTTTGGGAAATTTACATAAAATTTTGCATTTTTATTCCATTCCGCGCAATCGGCAAAGACAACTTAAGTGCTTTTTGAATTTAATATATTTTACGGACATAAAAACGTACCTACATATATTTTGCACACATATTTTTAACTTAAAGTAGGGCTTATCTTTACTCAAGTAAAAGAACGCATTCTCATATCACGTTTATATAATTTATATGTCTTTATCTCGCTTATTAGCATATGAATATATAAATGGCTTGTGAATAAGTTGACAGCTTTTTTGTAATGGTTCCGTACATTTTTATTACAATTTTAAATGTCGCAGAAGTAAACAGTTAAATTACTTTATTCTAGGTAGGTACCTATTACCGTTGGTAGTATCAAGTCATCAAAATTCTGAAAAAAAAATCGATTAATTTTATTTCTTCGTAGAAATGAATCACTAATAGCATTAAGTGATGTCGTTTGTAATAATATCGAAGATAAGTCTTATAGAAATATTAAAGCAGAATAAAACGCCTACTCAGAGTCTCAAAAAATATGACGGCGCCAAAGTATCGACGCAAGTCGCGTCGCATACTTAGGAACTTCCACGATTATCAAGTCCAAATGATTCTAGTCAGAACTATTTAATATGCTAATTTACGCCTAATTTATCAAAATTTGAATTAATTTAACAACAAGTAACATTTATTTTTGTTTCCTGTGTAGACCCACTGTAGGGTAATAGGCCTCCTCTCTCATGTGCCATTGTTCCCTATCATGGACGAATCTCATCCGCGCATGACCTGCGATGGATCTGATGTCGTCGACCCATACGGTTGGTGGTCTGCCTATAGAACGCTTTACTGTTAAGAGCTACTCAGTCAGGGATCTACTCCACCTGCCGTCACCAGTCTAACCACGTGTCCTGCCCAGCCACTCATGAGTCTCGTAATACGGTCTCCAACATTTGCGAGTTTCGTTCTTCGTCGGATTTCCATATTACGAACTTGGTCTTTTAAGCTCATACCTAACATGGTACCATTTCCCTTTGTGCGACTCTCATTCTGTGCACAGCCTCTGTGGTCAACGTCCATGTTTCAGAACAGTGGGACAATTCTGTTAACCGATCTCGTTACTAAGGCGACACGTCCTTGACCTTCTCTCGTTTTTTTAAAAGTTTTGTCAGCTGTCAAAAAACGTCCTCAGTAACGAGATCGGTTCACAGAATTGCCCCGCTGTAAGTGTTTTTTTGTTTATTTTTTTAAAATGTGTCACGGGTCCCCAAAACAAATCAGTGTGTGACGTCATGTGTAACTGAGCGGTCCGACGTATCGTGAAAGCGTGGTCACATTACCGTGATCCCAAATATGTCATTAGAGATATGGACATATATTAAAAATACAATTAGGAATAATTGTATTTTTAATGTTAAGGCTGTTGACTGTTGCTCTGTAATTATTCAGCCGAATCACAAAGAGTAGGGGTTTAATAAGCATTAAGCACATTTAAGGTACCCTACCTTGTTGTTTTTACCCTACCTTACCAGAATGGTAAGAAACAACCAAAATAACTGAACGAATGGGCCAAAAGAAATCCTACTCAAAAATAATTATAACTTGACTATAACTAAAAAATATTTACTCAAAAATTTTGACTTATGTCAGTCTGACGTTGAGTCAAGCTAATGAAAAAAAAATGTTGGTAAAGTTTGTGTGAACAAAAAAAAACGTTACGTAAAAAGGAAGCTAGGTACTCTTAGTGTAAAATTATTGTACCCCTACCTAGTAGGTAGGTACGTAAATTTTAGGTACGTAGTTTTATTTTATTTTATTGGCCTCTAGATACAGATCTTAAGGTGAATTCACTAGGTCAGCATGCGAAATTTAAATATTTTTGGGCTTTCTGGCATTTACTGACAAACTACTAACTGTCAATTTACAAAAACTCATTTAGCGGCCATGAATAGGTATTGTTAATAAAATATATACATGTAGAAAACAAAATAGTGGTCAGTTTATGCACAAGAGTAATGTAACTAAAAATTGAGGTGAAAATCAGTTGATGCACTTTCGTGCATATTAGTGGTCAGGTCACTAATGTGGTTTATAAGTGTATAATATAACTCGTCAACGCAACCTATTCATGGCCGTTAAATAAGTTTTCGTAAACTTAAAATGAGTAGTTTATGTTAATGCCAAAAAGACCAAAAATATTTGAATTTCGCGGTCTGACCGAGACGATCACCCTTATGAAAAGTTCTATATTAATTGCGCTTTTGTATTTTATAGTAGGTCCAAACCTATCGTACTGTGATGCGGTACTTACCTATTTTATTATGTAACCGCATCCCTGACAATGTTAGAATTTCCTTACAAGCCTTATCTCTTCCATTACTGGCCCAGCTCGCGTTATACGTACATTGTCATAATGCCTACTAGGTCACTGAATTTCCTATCAGACATTATCGTAAATTGGGCGTTCTAGTAGAAAGCACCGGTAGCAGTTCATATGAGACGATCGCTTCATAAGTTATAACTCCCTGGTACTTTCAACCCGCCTAGTGCCTGAAGGTCTTCAACGTGACTGTTTTTTTCACTATTTACAAGTGTTTCTACATTAGGTTCAAAGTTCTCGAATAAAGACGAACCTACTGGCAAGCGCAGCGTAAGACGTCCACACTTCTACGCAGGATGCAAGCGGATTCCAATCCAACCGATCTTATCGGAGTCCTATTGGAGATCGACTTTAGTTTAGCTTAACTCTAGCTTTAAGGTAGATCACAAGCTAATTAACGGTTATTTTCGTCTCCTGTAAAATTTGATTTTTGTAAGTTATGAGTTGTCAGCACTTCCCCGTCGATAAGAGCATTATCTCTTTATTTCTTACTCAAATCGCACTAGGTTCAACTTTGATAACAGTATTAACAAATTGAAACCTAGAATTTTAGAGCGAATCCCTACATGAGTAGAAAGATAAAGCCTTGCTTATTTTGAATGGTTCTTTTTACAGTGGTTCGTAATACCAATCCGATCTAAGTATACTAGTCGACCAGTTTAAGTAGAACTAAGCAAAGCAAACGATTAAGAAACCGACCAGTCTTTTTAACAAATCGTTCTATCAACTTCCCCTTCAACATAAATCATTGGCAACTTTGCGAATCAAAGGCCAGTGAATGGCTGATATGAACGCTATTAAAGAATAATCATTATTTATGTTATTAAGAAACCTTTTAATCTGACGGGATCTGAACACACAATTAATTATGTGTAAGAGTAAAATGTGTTCGGTATAAACATTTAAATATGATTTATTGACACATGTTTTGCAAATGGCGCAATATTTTGAGGTAGGTACATGGGTAGTGAATTTAAGTTCATTGATTTAAAATCACTTGTTTTCTTTCGAATTATTCAAATTGATAGCCTATGTTTGAGCTAAAAATGGTGCAAACGATACACAACAGTTGCATCTATACGATTGATGGTGCCATACGCCAGTCAATGGTGCAAACGGTTCGTCAGAGAAAATTTAAGGCAGTGTGAGATCTGTAATACATACCTATCTGTATATCAGAGCAACGAGCACTGGGCTGTGCACATAATTAGTTCAGCTGTTCTGTGGTGCTGTGCTGTGCAAGGTTTTGAACTAGTATAGTGCTGATATCATATAGTTCACAGAAAGTTCTTTTTTGCATGAGACTGTGGAGTACCTACTCGTACCTATAGACCCTGAGATACATATGCCCGAAAGGAGTATTTTCTATTGTATTAGCGCCTTTGCACAAATGATTTGTGCTAATCATTGTGAGATTTACTGGCGTTTAGTTGGATTTATAAGAGTTCAGTGTTAAGGTCTCACTTTCTCAGGTTAGTGTCTATCATCCATCAGCCATAAGCAGTCCACTGCTGGATATAGGCCTCCCATATAAATCTCCAATAAGACCGGTTGGAAGCGACTTGCATTCAGAGCGATCCTGCGGTATTAATGAGGTCATCCGTCCACCTTGTGGGTGGACGCCCTAAGCTGCGCTTGCCGGTACGTAGTTTCCATTTGAGAACTTTTCGACCCCATCGGTCATCAGTCCTCCGTGCTATGTGCCCATTTCTACTTGCCAATCCGTTGGGCTATGTCGGTAACTTTGGTTCTTCTACGGATCTCCTCATTTCTGATTCGATCTCGCGGAGAGACTCCGAGCATAGCCCTCTCCATAGCTCGTTGGGCTACTTGGATATGGGTTAGTGTCTATACTCGTACCTATTAGATTTAGGACTAGTATGGTATGGTCAATGATATTGACCTTTTTTATTTTCTTACACACAGCTTACATAGTCAAAGTCAAAGTCAAATCATTTATATTATTGCCACATATGAAATTTACATGCGGTTCTTGGTTAACATGTTTTGTATAGTGATACATATGACCCTATAAGGGTATGGCAATTTTATTATTTGTATTGAAACGATTTATTATTTATGAAACAGTTTTCTCTTTCGATATCTTTTAGATTATTTGGCAATTTACTGAATATTTTTATAGCCATAGAATTTGGGCTAAAACTGTCTTCATCTCATGTCTCATCTCTTTCTTTTTTTCTCTGTCTATCTGTCTCTTTATTTTTCTCTTTTCTTTCTTTTGGATTCTAGATTTAATTTCTTATGTTTGCAGCACTTTCATGCAGGGAATCACAGACATTTTTAAGTGTTGCTCTGAGGAAAGTTAAGTGTGTCTATAAATCGTAGGAGGAAAAACTTCTCCACCATTTCTCGCACATTTCTACGTTTTCTGAAGCTAGTTTTTGTTGCGGTTTAACTGAAAATTAATGGGTTCCGAGGTGATCGCCGCGAGTTATGAGTGTTGTTGTAAGTTGTTTGAGAATTATAATGTTTCCCGAAATACGAAGGTTATATTTTAGATGAATTCGGGATTCTGAGATAACTGGAGTGGAAGAGGGAATAAGCCTTCAGAGTTATGATTTAGGACTCAAAATGTGATAGGTGCTAGTAAACAGTGGGTAAATAAAGTAGGCATTGTTTGATTAAAAACAATAAAAACTTCTTTTTTTTCGAGGTAATTAATGACAAACAGAAATAAATTGTTTTTATAAAAAATACATTTTACCTTATGTTGTACGCAGTTCAGTTGGTTTATCTAATATAATGTAGTAAGCACGACTAGTGGGTGTAGGACCTGATGACTGATGGGGGTACAAAGTTATGGAAATGTAATTGGCAGCAACACTCAGCATCGTAGGATAGGCACTTTTTATTTGCCCTTATTATTTGGGCATTAGAATACGGCATCGGCATCCCCTATCTATAGTAAGAGCCTACTAAAAGGGGACCCCTGGGCTCGTGGATGGTCAGAGTTGGGGCTCTGGCCATCCACTCAAGCGGGCCCGAGGAGGACGGCAGCGTGTGTGGCAACGCTGTCGTACATGACAGCTCACAAAATATCTTACAATATGTAAACTGGTCAATCTTCAATGATTGGCTGGTGAGTAAGTCGAATATAGGCGCTTCCATAAACCAATTTTGAGACGCCCATTGACTTGATTTTTTGTTTCTATTTATGTTGATGGGGCCGCCCAGTCGTCATTGAATTGTATTTTAAGGATACATTCTGCATACATAATCAACTAGTTTTATGATCTTCACTTATGAGGTTATGCGTCATTTATAAGCTCTAATATTTATTATACGGTATTTTAATAATCCACTGCTGTACACGGTCTTCGAAGAGCAATTGGGACATATCCACCACACTGGCTCAGTACGGGTTGGTCGATTGTTTAATTGCTGTTGCCCGCGGCTTCATCTGCGTGTTTTTTATATTTATGATTTCCTACCCATCATTATTTTTCCGGGATAAAAAGTAGTCTATGTCACTTCCCAACCTTTGAACTATAAGTACTCTTGCCAAAAATTAAGTCAATTCGTCGCTCTGTTGCTGTGTGAAAGAGTGACAAACCGACAACCAAACATTCGGATTTCGGACTTATAATATTAGTTGGAAATGCTGTACAGCATTTTACTGCAACCCCATTGATTAATCAAAAATCAGCAGTTGCATACAAAATATGTTCTTTAAACTATCGACAAAATGTATATATATAACACCTTAATTCTTTGTAATTTCTGGTTTAGTAGAAAGAAACATACTCAATGATGAGTACAATGATATTCTAGAACAATAAAAATAAAGTTTATACTCACAAAGCTTCTACTAGTATTCAAAGTCAAAGGATTCCCGTTGGGGGCGCCACGGAAATCACCCAAAAGGACCATCACTCAGACAGACCCAGAACTAAATGATATTTTTTTAAAGAAGAATCTGGAAACACTCTTTATCAAAATAATGATGATTTCGCCTCATAATAATTGCCTCACACATCGCTTATTTCCCTAAAAAGCCTCTCGTAAAAGCACTTCCTTCCGCGTAATTTCATATCAGATTACGCCTAATACACCTGTACCGGCGCAATTGATAAAGAAAATTAAATTTTCCTCGTACATATTCACATTATATCGGTCGAGTGATTTCCCACGGGCCATGTATTAAATACCAATTTGATTGCTTATAGAAACATACCTAACTTAAGGGAGAGGTACATGGTATCAGCTATTTCATTTGCACAATAAAAACGTCGCTTAAAAGCTGAGCAGATTCCCTTCTCTCTCTGGCTTCGCTGACGTATGAATATACAGAGTTATTTCTAATCAATTAGCATCCTTTCAGGGGCTTTTTCTGAACATTAAAACTAACAACTTTTGTTCTACAACTTTTATTAATTCTCAAAAAAAAGTAGTTGCTCCATACAAAAAAATCGTTCACCTACGACAAAATGTATGGAACAGCTGTTTTTTGACAAAAGTCCCAGGTCAAAAGTTGTTAGTTTTAATGTACAAAATAATCCCCTGAAAGGATGCTAATTGATTAGAAATAACCCTGTATTGTCACTGCGCAACAATTCTGTCAATGTCCAAGACGTCAAAAAGTTTAATAAATATTATACATTGTTTTTTTTATGAGTTCGCATAATTTTTTACAGAGTAATCTGATTTTGATAATACTGTACTGTACTGTACTGTACCAGCCTTTTAATAGTCCACTGCAGGACGTAGGCCTACCCACGAAGGATGATTGGGCCATATCCACCACGCTGGCCCAGTGCGGATTGTGGATTCACATACGCCCTCGAATTTCTTCTACGGACGCATGCAGGTTGCCTCACGATGTTTTCATTCACCGAAAAGCCAATGATGTGAAATTCCGTACATAAATTCCAAAGAACTCATTGAAACGGGACCGTGGATTTGAACCCACGACCTCACGATTGTAAGGCGGGTGTCACTACCTCTAGACCACCACGGCTTTTAAACTTGAATACAATTCTTTTTTATTGATAATACAATTCACGGCTTGATAATATAATTCTTTTTTTTATTGGAAAGTGTTAACGGCTTAGTTGGTCCCATATAAATTCTATCGGAATTGGTTATTTGGTTTTAGAAACTTTAACAATAATCTAATAAAGACTTACACCGATTAAAGCGAACTACTCGGATATTACGTACTATGTTACGTAGATTGCAATTATTGAAGTTGGTTGTGCTACATTTGGCAAAAATAATGATATCGATCTATTTAGAAAAATCATCGAATCGAATAGTCATCATATAAAACTGTTTTGAAAAACATAATAGCAATGTCATACGGCTTTTCGGTGAAGGAAAACATCGTGAAAATATTTTTTTTTTATATTTCAAATAGGTTTGCGTTTACTACCTGCATATGTCCGTAAAAGAAATTCGATGGCGTATGTGAATCCACTAACATCGTTCGTGGGTAGGCCTACGTCCTGCAGTGGACTATTAAAAAAGCTGATACAGTACAGTACAGTCTATAATCATTAAAAAATATGGAAAGTGCGAGTGAGATAGTTGACAACCGTGTGTCACCCCCTTAAATCCAAATTTGATTGCTTATAGAAACATACTCGTTCCTAACATAATGGGAACGAGCAAATCGGATTAAATATTTTCACGTATTGAATAATTTTATTATCGTTACGAAAATCGCGCTTGGAAAATGGCTTGTAACATAACGTAGAAAGATGTTTTAATATATATTTTTTTTAAATAATATACAATACTACTTTATACGCTAAAACTACCTACACTTCTACTACATAGAAAGCAATCGGATTATCCACAGACCCTTGAAGGTCTAAAGATAATCAAATGCTCAAGCCCACTGCCAGTTGGCAGCGTGCCCAGCATGCTGGCAGCATTGTCACGCTGAATAGCAAAGTTTTGTTTTAATCAATAATTCGATTTCACTACTATTTATAAAGATATTTAGCGTGGGAAGAAAAATATATAAATTAGAACATGTTTGAGAACTATATTGTTTTCAATGCCTAGTAGTACTCGTAGGTATTTAAGTAGTAAATATGAAATTTAATTTAATTTATTTTCAAAAATAATAAGCCGTGGTGGCCTAGAGGTATTGACACTCGCTATGCAATCGTGAGGTCGTGGGTTCAAATCCTGGTCCCGTACCAATGAGTTCTTTGGAATTTATGTACGGAATTTAACACCACTGACTTTTCGGTGAAGGAACACATCGTGCGGCAACCTGAATGCGTCCGTAGAAGAAATTCGATGGCGTAATGTGAATCCACCAACAGTGCGGGTTGGTGGATTTACATTACGGGCCAGCGCGGTGGATATGGCCCAATCACCCCTTCGTGGGTAGGACTATTAAAAAAGGCTGGTACAGTACAGTAGGTATTTCGCGGAAATAAGCTCGTATTCAATCCTATAAAATATTATAAATTATGTTATAGTTTCATGATTTTGTTTATTTTGACTTCATACCCATTCCTTTTTTTTTATCGCGAATAAGTCGGCGCTTGACCACCGCCTGCAGGAAGACTGTTCCTTTCCCTGGCGGTACGAATCAGATATGTTGAGTCATGTCGATATTTCTTCGATACGTACGAAGAAATATCGACAGTGCTTTTCTTGCTATTTGTCCGTTTCTCTTTCGCTCAATTCTAGTGAGGAAGGTAAGGCGACCTACGTAGAAGAAATATCGATGACGTTACTGAATTCTCCATCCCGCACTGGGTCAGTGTAATGATCATGCCCGTAGCACACTTCTTGGCCTGTGTTCAGCAGTGAACTATTAAAAAGGTCGATATGTTACAAATACTTATATTACCTTATTAAAATCCTGGTTTTTAAATATTTTTTTTTAAATGAATGTAAGATACATATTATATTATCTGTTCTATACAGGGTTATTTCTAATTAATTAGCATCCTTTTAGGGGCTTATCCTGTGTATAAACAACTTTGATTCTGCGACTTTTATCAAAATTTAAAAAAAAGATCAGTTGCTGATTAGAATTTACCCAATAATAATAAATAACCTATACCTCGTGAAGGCCGAGAAGGACAAGCTCAGCAAGTACCTTGACTTGGCTCACGAGGTTACCGCCATGTGGGATGTGGACTCTACGATCATTGTCCCGATAGTCGTTTCGGTAAACGGCTTAATAGCGAAGAGTCTCGACCACCATCTTAAGAGGTTCTCGCTAGACGGTTGGGTCAAGGGTCAGATACAGAAGGCGGTCGTCCTGGCCACAGCGCGCATTGTCAGGAGGTTCCTCTCTCTGTAGACCCAACCACCGGTAGCTTGGGCCTCGCCCCGCTGCCGGCGGCACTCTAGGTTTAGGTTTTTTTTATAGTATTTTGTTTTTTTATTATATAAATATTGTAAAAAAACTTAAATTTAAGACTATAAATAAATATGTGTATAAAAATAACCTATTAATTAGAAATAACACTGTATAATGTTATTTAGACTATTCGAATAATATTAAACATACTACCTTCAGTAGACACTGCAGTGCAACATAAGTTTCGCTCAGCCAGCAAAACAAAATAAACATATCTCAGCTTTCAATAACAAAATGAAATAATGTAGTGCCTTCAGGTCTGCCATAATTGAATTCAAATTTACGATTCGCCTTATCGCTTCGCATACGTTTAAATAACTGATAGTGTTAATATATTCTCCTTTATGTATTCTGTTTCTACACCTTCGGAGCTGATGATGAATGTGGGCGTGGAGATTCGTTCATTGGAAGGATTGAAAAAATGTACTGTCTTACAAAACTAAAGGCTGAATGCAACTTCTTGGCGTCTGTAAACACGAGACATGTTGTTGCGCAGTAGCAATATTGAAAGAAAACCCAAATTCGCTTGCAATTGCTTTGCATAGATAAAAATGACTTCTTAAAGGATTTGACACACTGGATGCGGTCTGCGGTCTGGTCAAACTGATCGTAGCCCGCATTATTCTATCGGATGCGGCTGACGGTCGCGACTTAGCAGTGTGCACAGTCTTAAAACATCCGGCGCGCCAGATCTCTCTCGGACGTAAGAACGCTCAAGGTCAGCCCAAGGTGACGCCTGCGACTTATGTCCGATAGTTTGCACGGCTCAGTGGACATTCATTTTATAGATACCTATAAGTCGCGACCGTAAGCCGCGTCCGTCAGCCGCATGAGCCACATCCGATAGTTTGTTTCCAGCTTTATGTATTCTATGTAATAACAACGTTATCGAACTGACCGACAACACACTACTATAGTACTACACTACTAACACACTACTACAGTAGGTATTGTAAAAAAGAGAACACAAAATTTAGATTTACATAAAATATAGGAATAAAAAATGTTAAAGTTTGAAACTGTACTCTGCAACACAGGCTCCTCGGAGATGTTATTTAGATACTATTTATATAAGTATGTATTTAAAAATAAGTATATGTAGTATATCAGTCTCTGGCAGCCATATCACAAGCTTTGCTTAGTTTGGGGTCAGAGGCCGTGTGTAAGATGTCCCAAAATATTTATTTATTTATATACTTAATTTAGCCTTAGCGTCTTTTTGGGACAAATAAACTATTTATTTATTATACATGATGCGTGTTGCGTTCTGTTTGACCTGACCGTAGACCGCAAAACGCATCAAGTGTGTTAAATCCTTAAAATTCTGGTGACCAAAACTAGCTGTGGTTAGCCATTTTTAGACATATTTTACTAGGAGAAAGGCCAATGGCCGTCTTTAGAGCCATAAGAATAAATTACTTGCAGAAGTTTTTAATTGAAACTTCCAACAAATAGGTGGAGTGACCTATTCTTAGAACATTGCAGCCACCTGGTACTTATGGCTGAAATTAAAATGAAACTTGTAGAAAATTTTATGATTAATTTGAATACTTCGTACTATCTTTACCGTGGAGAATTCTGCATAGAAAAAGAAAATTACGTTGAATAAAATTTAATTAATAAAAATAAAACAAAAGGTCTATGCTATGTTATTTTACGAGATCTTATTTAGAGAACTTTTCCAACATACGTCTACACCTAATGGAATTAAGGAATGGAAATTCTCTTGCGTTCCCAATTTGATATTTAAAAATAATGGTTGTGTACTATTGGAATCGCTTAAATTAAAATCAGCTGTTCTATAATATAACAAATGAAAATGATTTTTTTGTAACAAATAGCTGTTATTTTTGCGCTTAAAAATCTGCTAATTTAAAAATCTGGTAACTAATTACAAAATTCATACGTATCGCTCTATACACTTTAGTATAAAGTCCCTGACGGAAACGAAAAACAGTAACAAAACTGTTTGAAGCCACATATAATTAATTGTTAAGTTACAAACTCATAGTAAAAACTCAGACGTACAAACAAAAATAAGCAATCCGTAGCGCCTCTCTAGGACTCAGGTAGTCTTAATTCCTGGGTCCTTTAGCATCCAGGTACCTAATCTTTCCGCGCCGCGAGTCAATGCTAAGTATGGCAACATTAAACTCTCGTTATTCCTAGCTTAAAAGCATTTCGTTTCTCTTTCACCTCACCTTTGCAGGGTTGCCAGTGTAGGTCGCTTTTAGTACACATAATAGAGTAGTTAACTGGTATTCAATTAGTTAACTAAAACCGAAAAAATAATTGAAGTTGGCTTATCAAGTTCAGAGATATAAGCATTTAAGATTTTGATAGGGAAAAGAGGGGATATCTTGTCCCTTTTCCACAAAGCATAACATTGCATGGCGAATGTATGACTCTTGCAGGCAGTGACGTCATAGCCTGCTATAGTGCCCTTTCTTTCTAGCAAAAAAATCGTACCTTCTCTATTTTTAAGTTGATTTTCTTATTGTTTTCGATAATGAGCTCTGTTTATGGTTAGGTTTTACAAGAGACCTTCAAAAATATTGTCGACTAGCCTATTAACATATGCCAAATCTTATCGTCGCGGTTTCAGTCATAGGACATCCACTGCTGGACATAGGCCTTCCCTAGAGATTTCTAATAAGACAGGTTCGAAGCGATTGGCATCCTTGCGATCCTGCAGTTTTCATGAGGAGATAAGGTTATCCGTACACTTAATAATTGAACGTTCTATACGCAGCACTTGCCGGTACGTGGTCTCCACCCGAGAACTTTTGTTTAATTCATTTGTTCAAAATATTTAAATGTTGGGTATTTAGATAAAAAACTCCTTATAGGTTTATATGTTTAGGCGATATTTTAGTTTGTTCTAACTGATTCTCTCCAGTCTAGTTAATTTCGATCTTTTCAATTTTTACTCCAAGCGAAGCTCGTCCGCTCTAGTTTCTAGTTTCCACTTAAAACGAGGAATAGCAAACACTCTGGCAACCCTACAGAAGTGTTTAAGTGGTAAACATTTGACAATGTTAGTAACTTTCCAAGCTTCTTAATGCACGGTTGTGTTGAACGAAAACTTAAAGCTACGGATTATTGGTATCTTTTTGCATCTTGTTAACTTTAACTTGAGCTTTGCTGGATAAACTCTGAACTCTTTCACTCATTCGATCGTTCTCGTTCTTTCAGGGGATGCAGGATTTTTGTTTTAAAATACTTGGTGTGTTTATGAAACTGATTGTATTGTAAATATAGGTAGAGAACATTTCACGAAACAAGTCCCTCGAAATCGTCGCTACAATCGCATAGCCGACCCGTTCAAATAGTTTCACTTTTTGCCGCGGGACTTGTTTCGTGAAACGCACTCTATAGTATAGTTTACTGAACCATATCTCATGTTTACTTTGGTCTGGGTGTTTCTCTAGATAACGAACATATTCTAGGATATTCTAAGTAATTTGTACCAGCCTTTTTAATAGTCCACTGCAGGACGTAGGCCTGCCCATCAAGGGTTATTGAGCCATATCCACCACGCTGGCCCAGTGCGGGTTGGTGGATTCACATACGCCATCGAATTTCTTCCACGGACGTATCCAGGTTGCCTCACGGTGTTTTCCTTCACCGAAAAGCCAGTGGTGTGTCCGTACATAAATTCCGGAGAATTCATTGGTACGGGACCGAACCACACCCACAACCACAACCTTGAACCCACAACCTCACGATTGTAAGGCCAGTGTCATTGCCACAAGACCACTACGGCTAATAATTTAAAACTTAATTTTTGTAGTCATCAGTGTGTAACCAAAATTTACCATGGGAGTCTTAAAGCAGACAACCCAAATCCTGAAAAGAAAGCCAGCTGTTCTAATCTTAAAGCCAAAACAACAAAGCAAACCTAGTCTTAATGAGTTACCTTTCAACTCACTACCTTCAGTTTGAAATACTTTTCTAGGCCCGTACCATTAGCTTTTAGTGAAAGCATGAATTGTATTGCCTTACTTTCTAGAGTAAAATCTTCCTTATTCTTAATCGTTCCAATTTCAACAGATCTAGTAAAATGTGGATGTCTCAGTGTAGCGGGGATCTAATTAGGCGCAAAACTCGGTTTAAAATCACAACCATGAATAACTTCAATAAGTATACAATTCCCAAAAATAATCACATTACTGCACTGTGCAATACGTATTTTTTTAAACTGCAAGCAGTGTATAATTTTGCATAGAAGACTCCCGCGTCAACTTCTCTCTTGATCTCCATAGGGAGAAGGGAGATCAAGAGAGAAGTTGACGCACGAGTCTAGTTAGTCTACTAATTCTAATTCTAGGTGGGGGCGATGAGTCCTGCACTGACGTCCCGCTTGGGGTGTATTGTGCATTCCCCCCGATGTCAGCCTACTCAAACCATCCGAGCTCCTTAAAATAACGGAGTACGGGTTTGGGTCGTTGACATAACTGGTCCACCTCTATTGCGCCAGGTGTTTCGCTGCCGGAGATTTGTGTAGTTCCTTCAAGAAGTCCTGTCTTTCTTCTTGTATCTTCAGTGGCCTTGCAGTGCAGTAGGACATGCTCCACGGTTTCATTTTCCTGCAGACAGCCTCAGCACAGAGGACTGTCTGTACCGCCTGTTTTGTGCATGTGATAATTTAGCTCACAGTGGCCTGTGATTATACCAATCATTAGACGAAGGTCAGGCTTTGTTAGCTTAAGTAATTTGTTGTAGTTAGTCTACTGTCCTGTGTTAATCCAATAGGCGTGATGACTAAAAAAATATAATTAGTCCGTCAGAAAGACTACAAGACTAATAAATATTTAGTGTATTTCCGCTCTGTCGTAGGTTTAAGTTAAGGGTACCATTCAACAAACCAAATTAAATCACAAACAATTTTTTTCCTGGCCTAGCCTAACCTAATCTTAACCTAACCATAGTCGAAGCATGATATAGTTTGATGATTAATTACTAATTTTGTTTGTGATTTTATTTGGTTTATTGAATGGTACCCTTAACTTATATGCCTACAACAGAGCGGAAATTCACTAAATATTTATTCAAAACAAGGATTTGAAGATGAACTTCCGCAAAGTAACGCCTGATTCAATAAACTAACGTATTTTTCCTTTTGTCTATTAAATAAAAATTGATGAAAATCATCAATATACAGTAAAATTCCAAGTCAGCGATGAAGATATTCCTAGCCCGTCAAAGTTTCGTGTGACGTCACAAGTGCCATACAAAGGAGTTGTACCTGATTTACAAGGAACTCGGTATTAGAATTCTAACCAAGATCATTTAATTTTTCTAGGAATGTACTTAAATTTGAAAGCTCCATGGACTAATAAAAAATAATATATAGCCCTGCATTTTTTTTTAAATTGTTATTTTATAAAAGTATACTGGAAATTCAAAATAATATTTTCTACGAAAGTAAATAGGGCAAATAAGCGCTAGATAGCCCTTTCCGGGCTAAATCATTACACTAATGAATAAACAAATACAAATACAAGGGGTTCACCTACAGTAAACAGTGCTAGATCTAGCTCCAAAAGGGCTAAGGTGTCAACACTGATCGAAAATCAAATTAATATTCAATTTCCTTTGACATTGACATTTCTATTATACTTTTTTTTTTTAATTGGCTTTGAGTTTTTTCAGATTAGCGTGTTTCTTTACGAGATATCCGTTCCGTTTCACGTTACATACCCCAAATATATATTATCGATTTTCTAAATATTGCAGGGCTTTAAAAATGTGTTTTTATCAGATAATAATTACATTTTAAATGCTCTTTATAAAACAGCAATCATTGATCTGGTTAGAATTTTTATTTATTTTAATACCGGTAACGGAACAAATCCTTTATAGACTTCTGTGAGAGAGGTGACGTCACGACCCCCACTCGCAAACGTTGACAAGATTTATCTTTGTCATTTGTTGTTTGATTGGAAAAAGAAAATTCAAGCTCGCGCTAAGAGGTAATGGTATATGGCCCTGGGCTTGCCAAAACATCGGTATTTAGTAATTACAGCACAAATCGATACCAAAGTAGCCTGCAGTCGAAACTCGAAGCGATTAGTTCACCAAGTTAGTAAACAAGGTTTTGGTCTAACGATGTACTACAGTTACTATTAACAGTAGAACAATTGGACTCGTCTAGCCTCAGGATAATGACAAGTATAAATAGAAACCTTGCTAAATTTTACTGAAATAAAAACTACGTTACAACTGTCTTATTCATATATCTATCAAATCGAAAAATCAAAATCAAAAATGTTTATTCGCGCATAAGACTATTGATTTAATCCACCAATTTTACTAACTAGTTAGAAACTGTCCGTCTTACCACAAAAGTTTTACGCATGCCTTAGACAGTGTTTAACAATACAAATTGCATGGTAAAACTGTGTTTAAAGCATGTTTAAATCTTTTGTGGTAAGACGGCTTGTTTCGGAAACCGGTAGCTTCTCCCAAAAATTATACATAACAAGAATAAGCCCGATTACAGAGGCGCCAGCGTAAATTAATTAGCAACGTAAAAAGCGTTCTCTCTATCGAATGCCTAAAGTGAAAAAGAAACAGAACTATGCTATTTAGCTAATATAGTTACGCTGGCGCCTCTGTAATCGGCCTTATTATCTGGTTATACAGCATTTGCGAGAGTAAGTGGCAGAACAAAAACGCATTGTCTGTCGTCAAACGTCAAAATCACAAGGTCGTCATAATGGTCGTAATTAGGTCTACTTTGTCTTTTGCAATATGATCGGAAATTTGAACCCTCTAGTTCCATCAGAAGGTTCAAATCTCTGATCATTTTACCGTCCTATTTTCTACCTTTTTGAATTTGGACAGCCTAGATATTCGTAGCTCAATGCTAGATGATGATACCCTTCGAAATTACGAAAGATCCAGTGTATGTGCATCTTCTTCTAACGCCTTTTAAATTTCATAATTAAAATGAGACAAAGTGATGTAATCTCTAGCTATTTTAGTACGGCGTAGTTTGAATAGGTGTTTTTTAGCGATCACCAATGTCAAGCAATGTTCGGCACGGTCAGTCTTCGGATAGGTGACTGCGGGTAGCATGTCTAACTGAGCGTTACCGTGACACGTTAAATTGTAAGTTCTGGTTGTTTTAGCCATATACGACTAAAATCTTGGAATCCAGAGCTAGCCATCCGGACTACACGAACTTACTATGCCATAATCCTTCTCATAATAAGTAAATAACAAACGGTCGATAATGAAAGGAATTTTTAGCTAGGTATTAAAATATAA
This sequence comes from Hypomecis punctinalis, assembly GCA_949316475.1. Classification (NCBI taxonomy): domain Eukaryota; kingdom Metazoa; phylum Arthropoda; class Insecta; order Lepidoptera; family Geometridae; genus Hypomecis; species Hypomecis punctinalis. The sequence goes on along the minus strand of OX438819.1, from coordinate 9,375,034 downwards.
ACTTTAGGATTTACATCATTACAGGGTTTATAAGAAGGCAGACTACGGGGCGATTATTTTGCATTTTTACACACAGACCGTAGAGTTAGGATCTAAACCCATTATACTGGTCTAATAAAACTCGCAGTCGTAAATGTTATAAAATGTAAAACAGATTAGTACCGGGTATTTTTATTTAAAAATCAACTGAAAAAAAAAAACATTTTTAGAGAGCTTATTGTTTTGAACAGCTGATTTGTTTCCAATTTCAAAAATCAATTTAGGAATCATTTTTCCATAGAGTAAATAAGCATTAAGCCGGAAACATACTATCGGACGCGGCTGAAAGACGCGACTGACAGTCGCGACCTAGACTATGAAAGTACACTGAGCCGTGCACACTACCGGACATAAGTTGCGGACGTCACCATCGGACAATCTTGAGTGTTCGGACGTCCGAGAGCGATCTGGCACACCCACAGAGCTAGTACAACAAGAGAAACAGCGCTGTTGTCGCTTGTGGCAAATCTCAACCGTAAAAATGTATGGACAATACTTTCACTAGTTGTCAACTGTCAAATATTTGTATTGGAATTTGACAAGAATTTGACACCATCGGGACAAAAACACGGCAAATAGCCACTGAATCGAGATATTTTTCATGTCTCTTTCTAACTCATGCCATATTAAATCAATGCAAGAGATGCATTGATTTAATATGGCATTCTTTCATTTCTCGATCGACCACATTATCCCTCTGGTAACTCTGTGGGCACACCGGATGTCTTAAGACTGTGCACATTGCTAAGTCGCGGCTGTCAGTCGCGTCCGATAGTATGTTTCGAGCTTTAAATGGCGATTCTTTGCAGCCCATTAGTTTGCCATATTTTTACGTTTTATTACACTTTAGGAATCAAAACTCTTCGTGGCTGTGGAGTTAGCGACAAGCTGCGCATAGGCCTTTTCTTGCGCCGCTAGTATATTAATTGCTACTTCACAACCGCCTCGCCTCATGGTTACAGCTTACAGCCGCTAAGATGTTTAATTCGCTATACAACGTATAATGGAAAGACTGTATACTCGTACATACTGAAAGTACCAAATCAGATAACGGTAACAAACTAGATGGGGGCATGTTTAGCCGTGTAAGTTGGTTTGCTGATTTTTAATCTTTTTTTGAAAAACTAGTAATTTTTTGACTAATTCACATTTGCACAGCACTATCACACTAAATAGCTGTGAGGTCAATAACACGACCTTGCCCATCAAAATCAGACCACACCTCCTTGTTGTGACATGTTTGTTTACGTGCAAAAGAATTTTCTAGTCAGTCATATTTAATTTTTTTTTAAAGTGAATGTTGTTATTTTGGCTCGGAATTTCGAATACAGCATCTATATAAGGTATAGTATCAACCCACTTTTTATGTATACAGCCTTTCCGTTACACGTTGTATACAAAGTTTGGAATAGCATAAACGCACAAGAAGTATTTATTATACGGAAAACATGTATAGGTACGTATTCTCGCAAATATTAAATCTCCAGATATTACCAAACAAAACTTTCATAAACAGTATTTAACAAAAACTTGAAATGAAGTCCTTGGTATATACTGGAAATGTGGAAAATTTGTCAAAAAGCACCCTGATTATTTTAACAAAGCGTCTGACAAAACCCAAAATTAGACCGCAATACAGACATAAATTCGTGGAACCAGTCTAACTTAGCAATGCACAGTTTTAGCCCAAATACTATTAAATTAAATTATCATTTATTCAGGTGTCAAAGACTCAACATTAAAGAATTTAAAACCACATAATCAGTCACATTACTATGGCTATAAAATATTCAGTAAACTGCCAAATAATCTAAAAGATATCGAAAAAGAAAATTATCCAAATACTACACATTCATTAGACGATACAGACGGTATATCTATAAAATATAATAATAAATCGTTACAATACGAACTCAGAAATACGAATAATAAAATTGCCATACCCATATAGAGTCATATTTATGTAATAACTATACAAAACATATAAATTTACCTACGTGCGGTTCATAATCATAATAATATTACAAATGTTGCTATAAACGATTGAGAATTTGAGTCAGCGGGGGAATATATACTTCATTATTATTATGTACTACGGGACTAATCGCGCACTAAAGTTACGAGATAAATAAATAAATAAATATTAGGGGACATCTTACACACAGCCTCTGACCCCAAAACTAAGGAAAGCTTGTGATATGGCTGCCAGAGACTGATATACTACATAAAGATATTTTTAAATACATACTTATAAAGATAGTAACTAAATAACACCCAGACACAGAGCAAACATTTAGGTTCATCACATAAATATTTGCCCTGGTGGGGATCGAACCCACGTCTTTTTGATCCAGAAGTTAGGGTCACTAACCACTGAGCCACCGAGGCAGTCACTGAGGCACCGAGGCAGTCAACCTCCTACCAAACCAATACCTCACCAAACCAAATAAATACCTCATCATCATATCTACCCGTGACCACGATCGATGCAACTCGGTCGAAACGTCGGGATGATGAGGTACTATTCACTTATCTCTTAACTTAAGTGCGCGATTAGTCCCGTAGTACACAATAATAATGTGTTCAAATCGCCGAAAGTTTAAAAACAATATAATATACTTCTAACAATTTTAATGGGTTTTTATCCTCCAAGTTCTTACAGGTAATAAGATTTGTGTAAGCCAATTATTTAGTGCCTCCGATTCGTACTCCAAGACCGGCACAAGACTGCTGAGACATGAATTCGCGTGTGGAAGCCTTAAGTATCTACTTAAGCCTGTATTTTTGTTAACTTATGGCTTTAGGTTCGTTGGAAACGTATTTAAAATAGGATATGAACAGTAATATTTCGTAAAACGATGAGTTTAAGTTTCATAGTATTTTAAGTAAATATACAGATTTCACTTTATAGTATCGTTAAATGTTGAGCGTTGCTATAGAAATGCTTATCCGTGTAAATCCTAGATAGCATATTCTTATTTGCGTATTATAAGTAGGTATTATTTATTCATTGGGATGTGATCAAACGTATACCTATTCTATATGAAAAAAATTTGATTGGAGTCTTTGTATTAACTACTATTTTCTGGTACATAGGGATTTTTAAACAACCTTTAATATCATAGGCGTTTAAAATGGTACAATTTTGTAATTTAAACAAAATCTAGTTAAAAATAATAACATTGAAATTGATGTTTATTGTAAATACAAAAATAATTGGCCAAGTGCGAGTTAGACTCGCGCCATTTCAAACGACTACCTGTTGCCGTTATTAAAATGGAGCAACAAACGGCAAAAAATTACGTTTGTTGTATGGGAGCCCCCTTAAATACTTATTTTATTGTTTTTAGTTTTTGTTGTTACAGCGGCAACAAAAATACATCATCTGTATAAAATTTACCTGCCTAGCTATCACGGTTCATGAGATACAGCTTGGTGACAGACTGACAGACAGTCGGACGGACAGCGGAGTTCCATTTTTACCCCTTGCCCAAGTAGCACAAATAGTGGCAAATAGCTCGTATATTATATCTACTTGCAGACTTGGGTGAAATTTACAACCATTATGAAGTTCTATATAGGTGGAGAGAACCCTTATGCAACCATTATAGAACCAAGTGGCGAAAAATTGCAGCTTATTTTTAGTTCCAAATGGAATCTATAGCAGTTCTCAAGATCACCGTGAGTGGCAATTAGAACTATGAGTGTAAAATGTGCGTAGTGAACGATTCATTGAACTATAGTGCGTTAGTTCATTCAACGCGCTCGGTCATTGGGTGATAAATGAGACGTCAAAGTTATTCCGAGTAGCGACAGTCCGCGATAGCTGTAAAATTGTATTTTGTGTTACGGACGATATTTCGATTGAGATTGGCGCGGCCATATTATACCTCTGTTTGTGTTTATTGTATTTGCTTCCCTGCATTGAAATATCACAAAAGTTATTGCGATTGTTTTGTTACTGTGAAACTATACATTGTTTTCTTTGTAAATTTCAACGGGCCTTCGATTTGATCAAGACTTATTAAAAATACTGTGCTAAATTAATAAACGAAATAATAGTATTGAAAAGTAAAACTGTTAAAAACCTGATTTAATAGTTTTAGGTTAAGTATAATGTTAAAGTACATCAATCATAACTATCAAAACTCTGTGTTTACGCATCAGTGTGATAAAAATCATGTTCAAAACAAAACATTTTCAAGGTCTCCATTTTCTAAACATGGCGACGTAAAGAAATCTTATAGTTCTTAATATCACTAATTTATGCTCTATTTGCACCTACAAGATGTAAAAATCACTTATTTATATCTTGCGAGTGGCAAAGCAGTGTATCTTATTACCAATAGTAATTATTTTATCTTTTGTAGATCTCCCAGTACCTGTGGATTGAGGGTCCCAAAATTGACAAAAACGTTTTACTTTTTTCCATGTTATGGAATTCGTTTTTATAAAGGTCCTTATGTTTTAGTACTTTGATAGGCCTAAATCATTAATTCTATCACAAAGTGAGCGGCGGATGTTGAAGACAACAGCTTAAACAATATATATACACATATGCGTTATTATAGTAGCAATAGTTATAATAATATATAATACCTAATTTTGAAACTGTTAGATCTTTAGTGGTTTCAAATAAGTTAAAATTGCTGCTTTTGGTATTCCCGAACCCCTATAGAAACTTAGTTACGCGTTGAAGTGGCGTGGCAGAGTACACTAGCCCTTAAAGCTGCAAATATAACAGGTTTTAAAAGAGCTGCAAAATGATACCTTTAGCTACTACAAGAGACATATTCCTCTATTGTATTACTTATTTGGAACTAAAAGTGCCAAATAAGAGTACGATAGCGCTTAGATTTAGGAGTTGCATATATGTGATTTAGAGACCTTATATACAACCAATACTTCTGTATAAGTGGAAATTAAAACCTGTATGTTACTTTAGGTAACAAAATCGGTTTTATGCTACCGTAGGAAACAAAGCAGAAACAAAAATCTTTCCTATGAAACTACGAGCGACAAGAAGTACTCATATACAAATATGAGTTGTGTTTGAAGCTAAAGGTTTTATCAAACACTGTAATACAACTAATTTGCAACTTAGAGCTATAATATAAGTTGCAAAATTCACTAGTGTGCTACTTGGGTGGGTACGGAACCCTAAAAACGTCATCACTATCAGTCGTAGGACGACTGATGGAAATGATAGAAAAAACAAAATGTACTAAAACAAAGTGAGTAGGTAAAGAAAACCCGAAAAAATTGAAGTATCAGAAATATACGGAACATAAAAATAATACCTACCTACAGTCAACTTAAATTGCCTAATCTCTGTATTTCTTAGGAACTGGATATAACGTTGTTCGCCCACATCTACAATTTCTAAAAAGTTTTATGTCGCAGAATACCTACGTTAGCTGAAAAAAGCTTTTATTTCCTTTCACAACATTTCATCCAATCTAGCAGGTTACTACAGATCCCATTCAGTACCAAAACCTATTTACATTTTACCCAGAAGTTGTGTGAAATCACCATAACTATAGGCTTCTTTCGACTGCTCTAGAAAAAACTGAGTAAGCCATGTTTGACTAATTCTATCGGACGTATACGAATGTTTGGCAGGATCGAGTACCTACAGTTCATTATTATTATACACAGTCAGGTCATAAATTCTGTCACATGTTTAATAAAAAATAATTGAAACAAGTTTATTCATTATGTATCCATTTATATACAAAAATGAATTTAACAAAACATAGATTCTTATGACAATAAAGTTTATTCAAAATGACCTCCGTGATTTTGAATACAGGCCTTCAATCTGCGCGGCCAGTCGTTTATCGCAGCACGAACGAGGTCCATGTCAATATCGGCGGCTGCCTTAATCAAGGATGTCTTGAGTGACTCAAAATCGGGATGAGGCTTTGAGCACGCCTTTTCCTCCAAGTGTTGACATATCTTGTAATCTAACGGACTTAAATCTGGACTGGAGGAGGGCCAGTCTTCGTGCCGGATGAAGTCGATTTCACGCGCCGCCAGCCAGTCTTGTGTGTAAAATTCTAAAATTCGAATTCAATAAACTTTTTTATGGCCAGCAATCTAAAAGAAAAGTTTTTACTGTGTGACAATACTTATGACCTGACTAGGTATAACAGCATATTATTAACAAATCAGCGTTGTAATGATGTATCCTCTCCAGGACCGGGAAGTTTTCGACCAGCGTGTGTTGCCAGTAATGACTTATGTCACAGAAACGTGGTCTCTCACTATGGGCCTTATTAGGAAGCTCCAAGTAGCACAGCGTGCTATGGGGAGGGCTATGCTCGCAGTCTCTGCGAGATCGAATCAGGAATGAGGAGATCCGTAGAAGAACCAAAGTTACCGACATAGCCCAGCGGATTGGCAAGTTGAAATGGGAATGGGCAGGGCACACAGCTCGGAAGACTGATGACCGATGAGGTCGAAAAGTTATCGAGTAGACCACGTACCGGCAAGCGAAGCGTGTGGACGGACGATCTCATTAAGACCGCAGGATCGCGCTGGATGCAAGTCGATACCAACCGGTCTTAATGGAGATCTTTAGGGGAGGCCTATGTCCAGCAGTGGATGACCTATGGCTGAAACGGCAGCGTTGTATTACACATGTTGGAAAATTTCTAAGAACGGTACTGAGAAGTCTGGTCTAAAAAATAATTCTTCTTGCGTTTTGATCCTGAGCAGGCGATCAATATAGGCCTCGAACTCCCGAATTCAAGGGTTTTCCTCAAGTTTCAAGTGTTGTAATTTAATTATACGGTTTCGACGACATTACTGAGTGATTTACTGGTTCTTACGGAGGGAACTTGAAATAGCTCCATGTTGAAGGACAGGGTTAGATTAAAATTGCGTTTTTATCATTGATATGTAAATCTCAGGACGTCCACTATTGGGCATAGGCCTCTCCAATAGATTTGCAAAAATACCGATTGGAAGCGGCTTGTATCCAGCGTTTCCTTACGCTATGCTTGTCCGAGAGTCTCGCTGCGAGATCGAATCAGGAATGAGGAGATTCGCTGACGAACCAAAGTTACCGAAATAGCCCAGCGGATTAGCAAGTTGAAATGGCAGTGGGTAGGGCATTGGTTCTGAGAACTGCTCGCCGATGGGGCAGTAAAGTTGTCGAAGAAGAACTTTGCTGACCAACAGTAATACCTGTCGTCGGTTCGATGTCTTGAACGAACCAATCGAAAACATAATCCAAATAAAGCTAGTTCAATAAAAAACCGTTCAATAAGAAGCCGTTCAATAAGAAGCCGTGGTGGCCTAGAGGTAGTGACACCCGCCTTGCAATCAAGAAGTCGTGGGTTCAAATCCCGGTCCCGTACCACTAAGTTCTTTGGAATTTATGTACGGAATTTCACACCACTGGCTTTTCGGTGAAGGGAAACATCGTGAGGCAACCTGCATACATCCGTAGAAGAAATTCGATGGCGTATGCGAATCTACCAACCCGCACTGGGTCAGCGTGGTGGATATGGTACGTACGTCCTGCAGTGTACTATTTAAAAAGGCTGATACAGTACAGTAATAAAAAACCGAACTTAAAAAGCATTAAATAACAGATCATTCAAAAGTGATTCCTTTTCAATGTTCAAAAGCCTCTTTCGCAAATTTTCAATCACATTTAGAATTCGCAAGAAGTCCTAATTCCATTCTTGAAATTTCAGTCCTCGTTTTATCTATCCCTTGTAGAAATGATTCGCTATTTTTGCTACGAGTTTCGGCTGTTTCCATATCACCAGATCTAGAACCAATAGTGAGCGTGTTACTATCTCATTCACTCATCTCGGGTAGGGTTACCGAGTGATCTGGATTTTCTGGACTTTCTAGATTATATTTCGATTATCAAGTAGAGTTTGTGCGAAAAGAGAAGCGTCGTAGGTGAGGTCGCCCGTGTGCCATTTTACTAATTTTGTTACGTTGACAACACTGCTCTGTCATTGCTAGTACAACTAAAAGTGTTTGATACTTGGTAGACAACAATTCGGTTTCCATCAGTACTCGCGTCTACCAAGTATAGTCGGTACCTTGGCTGCTGATTAAAATATTATTGTTAGTTCACCGTAACGCCGCGACGGTTCTCTTTTCGCACACTCTACTAGGGAACATTTCTGAAATAAATAAATTTTAGCTTCTTCAAAATAAATTTGGATAAGTAGATGTTAAAAAAAATTGTGTTGGGATAATATTTTTTTTATTTATTTGTTCCGAATATAACATTTATAGGTACAATTAAAAGTACTGCCAAACAGCGAAGCGGTTTGTAGGCAGGATAGCTCTCACATTAGGTACATAACTTAGTATCTATGTACAAGCGGATAGAAATACATTCCCTTGTTATTATAGGTACATGTGGCATATCTATTAACATATTTTGTTTTTATAATCTAAAGTTTGATACAAATGTTTGCTTTCTAAGGTGTTAATCTTCATCGCTTAATTTATCCAACATCAGTTTCTTTAACATTTTTAAACATATTTCTCGATATTCTTTTTTTTAACATATTTCTCGATATAATAATATAGTGTAGGTAGAGAATGAAATCAAATTGAACACAAAAATTCTTAGTTAATCTTAATTGTTCAAAGCCGGGCTTTTTATTCAGAGCTGATAATTGTTCGACTACATTAGTATTTTACAGAAATTTAAATCAACAAACGCGATCTACCTAAGATCTTATATCCGATGTCGATTTATCGTATTGTGTCGGTAATTTTAATAGTCCTCTGATGAACATAGGACTACCACAAAGGGCCATTGGGCCATTTCTAATTACGCCATGTTTTCTTTCACTAGCCCACCCTGGCCCGAGGTACTGGAGGAAGTACCTATTCAATTGAAACTACAGTTTAACAGCAAACCAATTGCGCAAAATATTCTCACCAATCTACCATTTCTTCGTAAATATGGACATCCTAGCGTCCACTGGAAAGGAGCCAACTCCATAAAATATGCTCTTTTAATACATAGCGTAACGCGATTATGGTGATATAGCTGTCGACGGATAATATTCTAGAAAGCTTTTTGTTCTTACAAGATTACGTCACACCATTTATACGCACTACACCATTTATTTATACGTACAGTGTTGTCACCTTATTATTTCTCGGACTTTTCTTTTTTAGTGTTCGATCTGTGGCTTAATCGCAATTTTAGTGCAGGCCAAATCATGCAAGTTGGCGGATGTGAAGTTAGCTACAAGCTGCGCAATATCCAATTCTTACTGAAGCTTACATAAAGGTGCGCGTTGATTGGAAATTGCGCAACTTGTAGCTAATTTCACATCCGCCAACTTGTATGATTCGGCCTCTAACAACATATACATACCTGGTTATAGAACTCGTTTAATCCTATCCTACTAATATTATAAACGTGACAGTTTGTGAGGATGGATGTATGGATGTTTGTTACTTTCACGCAAAAACTACTGAACGGATTGAGATGAAACTTTGCAGTAATATAGCTTATATATCAGAATAATACATAAGCTATAAATTATAATGATTGCGTCAAAAATCGAACTATCATGCGGGCGAAGCCGCGGGTAAAAACTAGTATAATATTATAAACGTGAAAGTTTGTGAGGATGGATGGATGTATGGATGTTTGTTAATCTTTCACGAAAAAACTACTGAACGGATTGAGATGAAACTTTGCAATAATATAGCTTATATATCAGAATAATACATAGGCTATAAATTATAATGATATAATGCGTATGCGGGAGCCGCGGGTAAAACTAGTACCAAATATTATTAGTAAAATCGGTTGATGAACCGAAAAAATTTAAGCTAGAGAGCACTAGAGAAAATTTCCCTCCTTTTTAAGGGAAATATCTCCTGACGTCACAGAGTTTCTAAAAATATACAGGAGCTGTGTACCAATTTCATCGTCGTTTCGTTGAAAAATGCGACTTGTAGAGGTGAAGCAACTTCCAAACTAACATCTAGAGGTTGTTTTTAAACTTTCGCGATTTGAACACATTATTATTATATACTACGGGACTAATCGCGCACTAAAATTACGAGATAAATAAATACCTCCTCATCCCGACGTTTTGGCCGAGTTGCATCGACCGTGGTCACGGGTAGACTGACCTACCCGTGAGTCTACCCCTACTGAGTCTACCCGTGACCACGGTTGATGCAACTCGGCCGAAACGTCGGGATGATGGGGTATTTATTTATCTCGTAATTTTAGTGCGCGATTAGTCCCGTATACCATATTAACATCTAGAGTCTAGACAGATGAAAAAAAAATTAAATCTCACCCGAAGAATAGACGATTCGCTCGCTTCGTCAATCATATTAATGATGATGAATACCTCCTTCACTTTTTGTTGTGCCGTAGTTGGGTAGAAATAAGATGGCAACACTTCGCACATCTCATTTCGTACTGAAACTTTAATGTTAGGCCTTTAAAATTAACGTTTTGTGTTGACAGTTAGAATTGTACTTTGGGAGCTAATTTTAGGTTTATTATACAGTGAGTCAAAGGAAGCTACATTTGTTGTGACGTCACTCTCATATGACAAAAGTTAGAGACCATCTTCAATTTTAGAGGAAATTATATGTGTCTTGTTGGAATATGCTCCATAATAAATTTATAAACGTTAATTTGAAAATACATAAAACCTGTTAAGGTCAGGTTTTGCACTAGTGTGTAGTGTGTACCACTTACCTACTACACTAGTAGAGAAAGACCGAGCTCTGCTCGTAGCAAAAATTAAAAGAAAATGAAATTTCACAGCGTAATCTGTTCATCCGTTTTCTCGTAAAAACCTTCTATACTGAGCGCCTTATAAATTGAAAGATGGGAAGTTAGCCGCAGATGACACTTCGCCGTGATTCGCTAATTATTGCGCATGTGTGCAATGCATATACAAATGGCGAAGTAGTAAGCTCGGGCGTAGAGAGCGCGCGGGAGGCGCGAGGTTGGCGGGCGGGTGTGCGCCTGCGTCTCGTCTCTCGGGCACCCGCTAACGTCTATATATTTTGGCGTTTGCGCAGCTCTCTGCGGCTAACTTCCCATCTTTCAATTCGTGTGGCGCTCAGGTTACAATATATTATATGCTATGCCTATGCCGAATAAAAATAGTTAAAACCGTAAGATTAAAAACCAGAATTGATTGAATAAGCTTTGCAGAAAAAATACTTGACAATTATTTTTCTTTATTTTCAGGTAAAAACCCTACTGACTTCTGACTTATTCATACACCGAGACTTCACATCGTACATCTCTATGGTCTACTTTAATACTTAACTGTAGGTAAGTATTTAATTTTTTTACCTACAAAATACAAAGATTCGGTGTAAAAAGAAATATCACAAAAACAGAGCTAGAATTTCCAGACAATAAATAAAACCATTTTTGATGAATTATAAAAAAAAGCCGACAAGTGCGAGTCAGGCTCGTACACCGAGGGTTCCGTACAAATCCAGAAAATTTCACGCAATTGGGAAGTAAGTTGTTAAAGTCTCTACTATAACCATCCACAAAAGTGTTATTTTTTTATTCGTGTTCAAATGTTTTTTTTTTTCACTTTTCTCGTCATACATCGAAAATTACACATTGATAAAATAATTAAAAACCTGCTAATGAAGTTCTTTTATATGATACCTTACATGATACGATTTACTCACTTTGAATTTTGAACCCATATTTTGTGAATTTTGATTGTGATTTAAATAAAAATGTTCAGTTTTCAGATTTATTCCTATATGTGTACTCTAATACAATGCTTCTCGCCAAATTTCATATTTGTATGTCAACGGAAAGTACCCTGTAGGTTTTGATTTTTGTGAGTGTCGAAATATGCGGTTTGTTACGACATAAACGGCTCTAACTTTTTTAAACGATAACTAAGAAGTTTTTCTTTTACAAAACTGCAAGAGACTATAGATATACGTATACAGTTTAAATTTCAACTCGATATCTATACGCGTTCCCGAGATAAAGAGTCTTGACATACACACAGACGGACAGACGGACAACAAAGTGATCCTATAAGGGTTCCGTTTTTTCCGTTTGAGGTACGGAACCCTAAAAATCATAATTGTATATTATTTTTGACATGTGTTATTGTGGTATTGACAAAAAAATCTAAATATGTACCAGTAAATGTATACCAACAAGTAATAATAATTTAAGATTACAATCATTATTAACTACCTTTATATTCATCATTATCATTCATATCATTCATCGCGAAAGGTTTGTAACTGCTGGCGAAATATTTTCGTTTTAAAGTAGCTCTGTACTTCAATAACATTTTCAGACTACGTAAAATACTGCGGTACTTACCTTACCAAGTCTAGACTCTCAATTCTTATAATGAGAAGCTCTCACCAACTTTATAATGAATAGTTTGAATAAACCTCCTTTTCTCCCTTTGTGTCCAAACCTTTTTTGTCGAAAACTCTTAAACTTCTCTGTCAACTTAAAAACTGATTTTTTTCAAAGAATACCATTAAATCAAAGCATTGTTTGAATAAAACAGACCTTTTGTTATTTTCAATGTTATATTAAAGAATTTAAAGTTGGATTGTCGGAGTTTGTTAAATTAATTTGAAAATTATGCTAAGCGCCAATAAATTAAATTTTCAAAAGGTGCTGTCGTAACTTAGTTTTTAAAAGAACATAAACTGTAAAAGTTAGAAAAAAGGATTCTAAAATTCAACACAGAATAATTTAATAAAAATAAAAAGGTCTAATTTTAAAAACATCATGCTCACAAATAAATCCTAAATAACATTCGTTTGTGTTACCCATTTATTTTATTTTTAGGCAAAATCATCTTTCTTTCAAAATTATCATTCTTTGTCTGAGATAACCTATTGTCAAAGGTTAAATAACGCCAAAAGTTCTAATTCTACCAAGATTAACAGTCGAAAAAGGTGGATTTAGTCATTCAATTTAAAAAAATATACCAACACATATCCTTAAACAGGGTTATTTCTAATCAATTTGCATCCTTCTTTTGTCAAAACTAAAAAAAAAACAGATACAATCGGTCGCGAGTGAATGATATTTTTCTATGGAACACCATTTTTTTTGTGTTTTGACAAAAGTCGCATAACAAAAGTTGTGACTTTTGATGTACATAATAAGCCCCCAAAAGGATGCTAATTGATTAAAAATAACCCTATACATATGTATAAAAATGAATCGCGGTTGTTAGTCTCGCTAAAACTCGAGAACTACTGGATCGGTTTAGTTAATTTTTGTCTTGAAATATCAATTCAGGGAAATCTAAGTTAAGGGAAGGTTTAAACGTTGAGAAAAATTATAAAAGTTGCGAGAAAAATAATAAAAACATTGATTTAAGTTTCCCATACAAAATGTTCTTGCATGTAAAAGTTGTCATTGACACGTGGTGAAATGAAGTTCACCGGGTCAGCTAGATTCAACCTCAGACCAAAAAAAAAATCAATACAGAATGTTGTCAACAAACTAGTGAGGCCGGCAAAACTACGCCTCATCGTGTACAGACACAATTACGCACACATACACGTACAAGGAAACTACGCCTTGGCTTCTCAGTTGAACTATGGCGGCGCAACATCGACGCACTCAGCATATATATATAAAAAAACCGGTCTCACTTGACTGTCCAACGAAGTTCTCTCTTGATTTTTTTATTTGCTCAGATTATTCAACTACCCTATGTAAAATCTAATCAAAACTTACGTGAAATAAAAACATTAATGGTTTTTATGTTTTTGTTATGCCAATCTAAAAGGAAATCCCTAATAAACTCTGAACATTACAATTTCTGTCAATAAAGAATAATTCCATTCATTCTTCAATACTCGAATATCATCTCAACCCGATTATTATCTATACTAACTGCTATTTAATCTGCCGGCAATCAAGCTACTTATTTCCGTTCACTGACCTCTAGAACTATGTTATATTCTGTGTGTAACAATACTCTTGGATGAAGCAATCAATGCCATCATAGGTTGATATTCATGTTACAAACCATTTGCGGTTCGCCAACCAGCTTCCCTATAATTCACTTAATTTGGACAAAATATCATGTATTCGTGTGTTGATATTCAATTTTGGTTTTCCATCTGTCACGTCTGGTGCCAATGATGCTACATTTTCGAAGAAAAAGTAACATGCTGTTGGTGGCCGTTAAGAAACAAAAAATGGAATGCAATGGAGATTGGAGAGTAATTCTTTTTTTGTATTTGAATTTCGAACTCGAGCCTATGTAAATTTTGCCTCGGTAAAAACGTCGCCGATCACTTTCATAAAAATATGACGGGGGTGCTTAATTTAAAAATAGAATGTCAAACGTTCCGCGTTTTGGGGTTCTTTTTTTTTAAACAACGCGGCCGCGCCGAAGTGTTTACGTGTTGGTGCGCCGGTTGTTTGGTTTGGGCCTTTGACTGCATTTTGGCTGCATGTGGTTTTGGCGGGTACGTCCAGGATGTTGCTTTTTTTCCTCACCTGCTAAGTGCAACTCAAACATTGCCCTTCTGTTTTTGCAGGTCCATTTTTTACTCAGTTTACTTTTCCGAAACGTGGAATGATTCCGGTGTCTCTGGCCATATGGCTATATACCTACCTATTTGCAGTTTGAATTTTGAATGTAGTTGACAATTACGTAGGTTCGATTTTTGAAACGCTATTTATTAACATAATGTCTGTTGTTTTTATTTTACCTACTTACTAAAAATTGAATTCCATATACTAACTTTGAATACAGATCGAGAGTTAATAAATATTTTTAAACACGGTCCGCGTTCGATTTTCAAATTTGCACAGTGGACTAATGTCTATTACATCAGGGCACAAAAAGTGAACTTTTTTTCGATTTTGTCTTGTAATGGTTATAGAAATCGTGCACCCAGTTTACGCCTCGCGGATCGAAGCTCTTTGTAAAACTAAATTGAGGTTTTTCTCGCGCGACCTTGCGGGAAAAAACGCGTTGATTCAAGCAAATTACTTACTTTCTCTTTGAAATTTAGAGTGTCTATTTCGCTGTAAAGCGATTTAGGTTTTTATATTTAAAAAAGAAATGTTGTCTTTTCATCACAAGGTTGTTATTTAATTTATTTTACTAGATATTTTTTAAAAGCTTTACTAATAATGGTATCAAAGTTAATAACTATTTGCTACTAACCTTTGACATAGTCAATTTTAAAACGAAGTTAGTTTATTTTGTTTCATTGCACCAACTGAGCCGTAGTGAACATTTTATTATGTTGAAATGGTTAATACTTTTGCCCACAACGCAAAAGGGGGCATTATAAATTCGCAAGAATTTGTGTACATACTTTGACTCATTTATTGAACATCAAAAAGCTATAAAAAAGAACTTGATGTGAAAATTAAAAAAAAAACATTTATTATTGCTGGTTTATTAAACCACAATATTTACTAAAATAAAGTTTATAAGCTTCTCGAACTTACTCATACTTTGTCATGCCTTATACACGTAAGTTATAAGTATAGAAAGAGAATACTTAAACTAAGCATCGTACAGATGGTCATGAAATATGCAAATTTCTGCAAGCAAAATATTGTGGTTAAGAATTGTAATACTCTTTAGTTGTAAATATTTCATTTTAATTGCTATATAAATATGAAAGACCTGTTATACTTAGTACCTAATGTTATGTCTTAATCTATTGCGGTATATCAAACTAGTACATTATTTTGTGGTGATGTCGCCTGTGGACCAAATATCTACGTCATTCATTCATTCATAAATAGATTATTCTGGTAAAGTTGAGCTTTACTATACTTACTGTGCAAAGAAAAAAATACATAAAACTCAATATTCGTAGATTTAAATCTGTGAATACTGAGTGTTGAACTTCTTATAAAAAGACTTTTCATCATCATCTAAATATATGTATATTTATAGATATATGAATACCTGTGTAGGTACATATTAAATAATTGTTTTAAATTTTTGAATTTAGCATATTAGTATTTTTAAGATGAATAACATTATTACTTGAATTAATGAATAAATAACTTAAATTTTAACACACAATTACTAGCATAAATATCCATATTTGCTCTTTAATATACTACAGCACATTTTATATTTAGTAGGTAATACTAGGTAGGTAGGTATAAGACCACTACTTACATAATTACTCGACGTAAGTGAAACATTATCATATCTTCGTAATGTAGTGAAACCCGAGTAAAAGCCCGCTTCCATTACTCGTCCTAAATATTCCATTAACCGTGGTCTGAATACCATAAGAATAACGGAAATAATAGTCACGTTTTTATCTCATTAATGGATAAGCTATTTATCTGTACATGTCCTCTTGTCTAACATTAACGGCCTTTCAACCGACCACAGCAGTGTCACTGTTATATTTGCAAGTTTGAATACGTATGCATTGAATTGCTAAAAAACATAACTTGTTTAAAAAAAGGTTTAATGTACGAATGTTAAATGCTTATGATGAGACGGATTTTTTTTTTTTTGCAAAATATGGCATGACCAGCTTCAACCGTGTACAGAATTTGCGAATAGTTTGCACGGATCGACGTAGCAATTTTTACATTATTGTTGATTTATCAAAGGCGCAGTAGATTTTGATAAATTTTAAATGGAAAAAACTTCAAGCTTTATACCCCTTCTAGTAAAAAAAAAAAATCGAAATTGTACCATTCTGTAAAAAAATATCCTTAGTAAACATAAAAAATATGCGCGTCGACTTTAATACCTCCTCCGTTTTATCGTCGGTCAAAAAAAGAGAAATTTAATATGAAAAATACTACAAAATTTTATAATAAACAAGTGCTACTATTTTTTTCATAAAATTCGCATGTTGTGATTTTTCAATTTGCTCGCAACTTTTCATTTAAAAAGATGAAAAGTTATCAAAACTCTCTTTTCTTTGATACATTATTTAATTCATATATTATGATTGGTGAATACTACTTAGAGCTTAGATATTTTGAATGCCTGTGTACTCAAACTTGCAACTATGAGTGAGATAGATATGGGCGGTTGATACGCCGTTAATGGATAAGCTATTTATCTGTACATGTCGTCTTGTCCACCATTAATATATGTCAAAACGCTTCACCGATGTCGCCGGGACTGGAGAGGCTTTTGTTTTGTTTTGGACACGAACGTTTCGATTTCGAACCACTGTGCGTTGTTTTTTGGTAGGGATGCCAGTTGCAACGCGGATTGTTTTTTTTTGCTGGCTTTGTGCCAGTAGTTTACATTATTAGTTATTTTATTACGTAAAATTGACCAAATTATAGTAATAATTTGATTTATATTGATTTAAAATAAACTACGAATTATAGTGTATATATTTGATATCAAACTGGACTGAGCTCACCAGCGTTTCAATAGTCCACTGCTAAATATAGGGCTACCCAAGAACACGATGGCCTAGTGTGGATTGCTAGAATATCGAACATTATTTTCTTTATGAATATTTTTACCACTTTTCATAAGTTAAATTAGTCTTGTAATAAGTGAATCTTACTTAACTGTGACTTACAGACTTAAGGCTACATAAAATAAAACTATTTTTACTGAACTTATCTTGCGTATATTTTCAAGTAAGTACACTGTAAAATGTAGAACGTTCCAAGTTCTAATTCGAAAGTAAGATTAACTTTAAATTGAAGCACTGTAAGTATTCAATCAAGTTAAAGTTTCGCGACCGCAAAAGATTTCTCTAATTAAAAACTTTGCAACTAAAATATTGACGATGGCTTTTAAATTCTTTGCGAAAATTAACTAAAAGATAGCTCGGTATCAAAGTCGAAACTTCAATTATAATTCATTGTGGAGCTAATTTTCTTTATCAATTTTCAATCTACGAAACTAAAGCAATAATCTGAGTGCCTCAGGGCTATGCAGTAATTAAAGTAATGAAGTCTTCTTTTATAAAGTACGTATAGCGCCATCTACATATCATAACGGTCTTGCCAGACTATCTCATCGACTCATCTCTGACTTCGAGAACTATCTGCTGTCTCCTTCTCTCCAAACGAGTCTGAGCGAGACGCCGACCGCTATAATGAATATGTTAATATGAGTGCTTTAGTACGATATAAATAAAACATCACAAAAATGAAATCTAAAAGCGTCCAGCGTGAAAACCCTTATCCGTCTCGAATTTTTAAGTACAACCTTTGCATGCTAATAAAAAGTAAATCAGCCTGTATTATTCCCGCCTTTTTTAACTTTTGAAACATTTTTAATTCGTGTTCACATAAAAATTCGTTTTTAAATACTTACCTTAATTTAGATGCTATTAAAATTAAATAATACAATTTATGCCGTATACGACTCATCAAAAGGCTATAAAACTTTTTAATGCCATAGACAAGATTCTTTTTTCGTGTCGCAGACAGTAAAATGGCAATAAAATACGGGCAGGGACAACTAAATTTACTTTTTTATACGCAAATGATACGCAAGTAAGCGCGTACACGGGCGGCCGTGAGGTAGAATATTGTAATAAATCTGCATACGAGTATTTTTTGGGCGGGAAGAATAATACGACTCTTAATATGACCATAAAGGCGCTGCTAAGAAAAAATGGCGTCGTTTTAATGCCCATCTCTTCATAATATAAGTATGCGAAACGGTGGATAATAAAAATCTAATAAATGACATTGAATAACTTGATTACTCTTTTACTTAGCATAACTCTCAGTTGTCGGAATGAAACCACATTTCAATCAGAGCAAAATATCAGAAATCTAATTACCTATCTGATGGGAGCTCTGTTTCTCTAATTTGCGTCACAGACATAAATATGCTAACAAATAGAAAAGTAATAAAAAAATAAACTCACACAGCTGATTCCAAACCAAAAAGTATTTATTGTTTATTAAGATGATAGTTTCTTAATTCGATCACATGGTTATAGGCTGAATCACACAAGTTGGCGGATGTGAAGTTAGCCTCAAGCTGCTCGAAACCCAATCAACATGCAGCTTCATGGTGTGCTTCAGTCAGGATTGAATATTGCGCAGCTTGTATATAACTTCACATTCGCTGACTTGCATGATACCGCCTATACCATAACGGATACTAAGGTAAAAAGTTGCATTTAAGCAATCTTCACTTTGTTAAACGTCAGTATGAACCCAAGTAATGGTTAATGTTTAAATAAAAAACACCCAGCAAAGTTTCAAACGACCATCAAACAAAAACTGACTTCCAAAATGAGTTTTAAACGGCGTCCATCTAACACCGACTTGAAACATTAATTCCTTTCAACAGCATTCGGTAAATTCGTTTAAAACTCCCCCAGACATAATTTACATCTTCTTATCTCTAATAGCACAGGAGGGTAGATTTTTGCCCACTTCTGAACACTCGAACCACTGTGCAGTCGATAGATCCTATAAGCGTAGACTCCACCAAAGCGAACACGAGTGAGGATGTGCTGGGCTTGAGTGAACGTGTCAAATAGAATAGGTTTTTTCGAATAGGTTCGCGTTTGACTACACACTGCCTGTTATTGAGCAGAACGGTCTAGGGTGTAGCACGCTTACTTAGAAGATACCTACTTGACTGCTTTCTCATCCGCTGACTTGTGTGGCGCGGATTATAACTATACCGATAAGACTATTGCTAAAAATCCGTAAGTGTTTGCTTAAAGACCGAGCGGAGTTTTGGCATTGTTATTCTGTAGCAAATATGACAACGTTACGTTATGGCTATGATTCACGTTTACAGCGCTGTCCATGTTATATGCACTTTTCAATTTCATTCACCCGCTCCGCTCGCCTCATCTTTGGTGGAATGTGGGCCCTAGCGTCGTACGCCACCTGGTGGTTATTTGTGAATAGATCGTCGATTTTGTCTCTAATGCCCTCATATTTTACCCACTGTGCATAATTTTAGAAGTCATTGAAAGTCAAAGACACGCGGGGATTTACTTACGGGGCAGTCAGTAACGCTGCATACGTAGTTTTGATGAAAATTTCATATTTTTTGCGAGAAACGTTGTTTTTCAAAATGAAGTTTGGATAAACTGCATGTGTAAATTCGGACTATATGTTTAAATAAATCAACCTCTGTTAATACATTCTCTGCCAATGTTTTTTTTCGTAAATCCGGCACAAAAACAGAGATATTTTTATAGTTTATCGTGTGTGATGTATATTGTTAAATTATATTTTTAAGAAATTGCGTAATGAGTAGGTACATAAATACCTTTGGCTTGAATTAATCATAAGTATAAGTATTTCTAAGAAAAATCATTTAAGTATCTAGATATTTCTTTTTTCTCTTTTGACGAAGAAGGCAAAAGGTATTATCCGTTATAAGCTACTTTTAGCTATTTTCTGTACATTAGAGATTAGACCGTAAGAGAATAATAAATCATTATGAAAATAGCTTTTATTTGTATTTAGAAAATAAAAATCTTTGTATTGATATTTACCATATGGGTAAGTTGGGGTTCTAGGTAGGCAAAGTTGTGTAGAAGTCTTATTTTTGAAACTTCTTCTTTTCTCAGCACACAGGTAACATCTAGAAGTAAGCTTCCCCTATAGACCTAGAATATGCCTTGTCGAAAACGGCTAAAGCTCGAAACATACTATCGGACGCGACTAACAGCCGCGACCTAGACTATGAAAGTACACTGAGCCGTGCACACTATCGGACATAAGTCGCGGACGTCACCTTCGGACGACCTTGAGCGTTCGGACGTCCGAGAGCGATCTGGCACACCGGATGTTTTAAGACTGTGCACATTGCAAGACGCGGCTGTCAGCCGCGTCCGTCAGCCGCGTCCGATGTTTCCGGCTTAAGTAAGTTCGTATAGGCCGGGTGGCTAGCCCTGGCGTCAGAGTTTTTAGGCCGCCTGAAGGCCTCTGACATGGCTAAACGGTTAAAACAACCGGAGCCGGATTTAATGTAGGTATCATCCGAGCCACGGTAGCGCTCATATGTAAATGCCACCCGCGGTCACCCATCAGAAGACTGACCGTGCTGAACGTTGCTTAACTTCGATGATCGATAACGAACAACTATACTCTATAAAAATTAACTTGATCTCTGCGACAGTGACATTGACATAGAAGATTGACATTTTTAGAGTTGAAATAGTGGTGGAAAAAATCGATATTCAAACATTGTTGTAATGAAATCGAATGAGTAGTTGAAGGTGAGAAATTGGATTTTATTTACTTACTACTATATAAGATCAAGTATGTACACATGTAAATAATGTTATGATATTAATTTAATACTCATAATAATGTAACGATAGTATTTATCGACGTTTTTCACTATTATCGATGCTAATGTAACATATAATTGGGTTTTATTTAATTACATATGTAAAAAAAAATGTTATGATATTAAAATATACAGTAAAATTAATGATAAATTAAGTTTTATTTAAAATATCGTTAGTATTAACTATCGATATTTTAAATAAAACTATCTAAAACTCTGTGGTCACGATCGTTCGTCGCCCATCACTAATTGGCATGCCCATAAAGTATGACATTGACAGTTACTCTCTGTACTATTGAGAAATTCAGGACTTCATAGGCGTGATTTTTCTGACAGCTGTCAGAGATCAAGTTAAATTTTATGGAGTATAGTCAAACTATGCTACGAGCGATACGAAAACGGCTTACATCCAGCGTGATCCTGCGGTTTAAATTCAAAAGAAATCTTATTTTTACAAATTAAATACTCCCTCACATAATAATTATAAAGTCTAGACAAGAAAATTACACATAATTCTTATCGTCTACGTTAATTTCTGTATTTGGGTCAGTCCGCGGTGACGGGTGTGACATTTCAACTTTTGTTTTGAAGTATAACTTTTATATGAAAATAAATTTTACCGTTACTTATAGCATAATCCTGTAGATCCTAATGTTATGTATATTTATAACAAAAAATGAAATTTATAGGGCTATTAAAAATTAAGATATCCATTTTTAAAGGCCTGTGTCGGGTGTGACCTCAACTATTGCATGACTTGTTACCTCTGTCAGAAATATCGACGGTTTAGCAAAAGTATTGAATTGGGTAAAAATAATTAATATTTTTTAAATATTCAATAAATTATCTTTCGTGGCAAAGAACAATCTAGTAAATAGTTAGTTAATTTCTTTGGTTATTAATCGGCAAACATTGTGACGGGCGTGACACATCAATGTGACGGGCGTGACAAGTTGAATAAAAAGTTAAAAGTTATGTTTAATCAACGTCTTTTATTAATTACTGACCAATTCAACTTATACATATTATAACTACTGTTCAAAAACATCCACACACTCATTAAATTTATAAAAATGCTTACTGGGACGACTTATTACTGCTTTACTCAAAGTTTGTTTACATTTGTACGAACCTAAGGGGACATTGCTAAATGTTCTCCTATTAAACAAAGTTTATTTTTAGGGTTCCGTACCTCAATCGGCAAAAACGGAACCCTTATAGGATCACTTTGTTGTCCGTCTGTCCGTCTGTGTGTATGCCAAGACTCTTTATCTCGGGAACGCGTTAAGATATCGAGTTGAAATTTAAACTGTATACGTATATCTATGGTCTCTTGCAGTTGTGTAAAAAAAAACTTCTCAATTATCATTTAAAAAAGTTAGAGCCGTTTATGTTGTAATAAACCGCATATTTCGCACTCACAAAAATCAAAACCTACAGGGTACTTCCCGTTCACATAGAACTATGAAATTTGGCGAGAAGCATTGTCTCAGAGTACACATATAGGAATAAATCTAAAAACTACATTTTTACTAAAATCACAAAAAATAGGGCCTCATAATTCACAAAATATGGGTTCAAAATTCAAAGTGAGCAAATCGTATCATGTAAGGTACATATAAAAGAACTTCATTAGCACATGATAAAACAGATTTTTAATTATTTTAATAACGTGTTTGTACGGAACCCTCGATGTGCGAGCCTGACTCGCACTTGTCCGGTTTTTTTTCTCTGCATTTGCGTTGTCTAATTCTGGCCGCTAATCTGCTACTTTCCAATTTATTCTTGCTTTTTACAATGATGTTCTGTTGTTTTGCTCTTCTAACTCTATTCATTTCTCTTTCCTTCTTCAAGAACTCTTCAATCTTTTCTGGATTACTCTTTAATTTCTCCCGACTTTTTCTCATTCCTCATTTCCTCAATAGACATTTTTATCATGTATGAAAAAGGCAGCCAGAGTTTGTGACAGGTGTGACATGTGACGGGCGTGACTGATAAGTAACAAAGCGAAGCCTTTATCTAAATACCAAAACTATTTCCGTCCTTTGCCCCCTTGGATAGCCTTACTTTCACAAAACGTCACATCATTTCTGCTGGTATAACATATGCAATCTTAACTTATCCGTGTATTTCGTGACGGGCGTGACACAAATACTGCATTACAATAATATTAATTAAAATCATTAGTCATTACCTGAAACAATCCGTTTTTTTTCACAGCAAACAAACAAGTTATCTTGGAATCACTGACAATAGAAATAGGCGGGCTGTTAATATGATTAACGTAAAAAAAACAGGTGCCATTTTCGTATTATTTTTTACTACCCGTGGGAGGTTGACGTTGTCTAAGTTTGAATGAAAATATTATAAAAACTAAGTAAAAAAATCGCATTTTTCATTCGGTTTAAGAAAATTTACTTATAATAGCCTGGATATTTTGTATATTAGTGGTAGTTTGCGAAAATAATTTATTTGGTTATCTGGTATCGATTACCGCGGACTGACCCATTTGTAACATTATAAACTCTTGTTAGACTAACATCATAAACAAGTCTAATCATAAACTAATTTTGTGTGTAATTTCTTTGACTGTAATTTGTCATTTATGATGCTATTATAGTTATTTTTGAGCATCTTATCTTTTGTTTACGGCTGAGACTTTATTATTTATCTCGCACGTAGAAAAACCCTCTTTGCCTTTTGTAAGTATGTAGGTATATTTTCAGAAGTAGTAAGAAGTACTATTAATATTACTTCTTGACCAGTATCGTAGTAGTAGCGGTTCAAAAAGCAGTGCATTTTGACTATGGACAAATTGATTTTGAGTACAGTTTTTTAGCCTTTATGACAGGGGTTTGAACATTTGTGGCATACCCATCCGTCACTATTATGTACTTACTTTTTTTTATAAGTTTCCGCGCACGATGTTAGTAGTACATACGAATATGCCTTATTCACACAATAAATGTTTCGTATTGTGGTACCCTAAAGTGACACGTTCTCGAGATATTTGGATGTAAAGATAGCAGTACGAGAACTTTGCGATCTTTACATCCAAATATCTCGAGTACATGACACTTTAAGATATCATACTCGTAGTATTGAATATCTATTGTTTATAATAATATAAGTGTCCCTTACTCGTATCAAAGAAGATATAATAATACTACGTATAGAACGGCCACTCGTTACCCCCCACCCGTTTGAGTCTTCCTCACTTCCACCCCGCGTCAGGACTCGTAAAATTCACTCTGCGCGCGGGTTGTACAGGCCGGTGATTTCGACTACAAAAAATACAGACTTACAATGGGGAAGACGTGTGCTGTTTATGGCTGTTCTACAACAATTCGCGACAAGATATAATTTCATTATTTCCCTAAAGATAAAATAATGTACCTTATTTACTTTTAGTAGGTAGATAATATTGTTATAAAAATTATGTCATTCAAATTTAGTTCCTTTCTCTTGATAATTTGTTTCAAATAAAATAAATCGCTTACTTTTAGTTACAGTTCTGTCAAATTATTATGAATTCATTATACTTTATAAGCACTAGAATGATATTCATTTTTGTAAATTTATTTCGCATCTAGCTCACTTCCGCATGAAAGTATGGCGGATCGGTCGTAAAGTACGCCAAGATAATTCTGCGCGCGGCCAAAATTGGGAACTAATTCAATGCTGATAGAGAATTCGTAATGCTACCAACATAACGTACGTAGCGCCGCTACTCGCGCGCATAATCTCTCGTTTGCTCGTCGTGCTGATCACAGATAGAGTTGCCATGGGCGTGAAAATACTAGTTATCATCGTAACGCAACTGTTACAGAATATTGGTATCGATATGCAATGTATTGTTTCGCGTTAACACATACATACCTAGTAGATAAGTGCTAATTTGTATTTGTATATTTTCTGTAAATAAACGAACATGTATATAACATTGAGTTAATATGTACAGTCCTATAATTTGTAGTTATTTTTTCTACATAAATACTAATACTAAATATTTTTTCATACATAAAGAATTAGATTTTGTTAATCTCACAATAAATGACAAAGATAAACCTTGTCAAAGTTTGGGAGTAGGGAGTTATACTTTTCTTTTTTATTTTGGCTTTTCGCGGAGATGATTTACATAAGACAAAATGTTTGGAACGTGCGTTGTACGGGCCCACGTCCGCGCCCGTCCTGAGCCCGCCCTGTCCTTAATCATATCTCAACGAGCTATATCATTAACAATTTTTAAATCATTGTTTTGAATAAATATTTAGTGCTACTTAATTGACATCAGAAAAAAATCGTGTCAAATATTATTTAATAATTATCTATCTAACGGACTAATTATATTTTTTTGTCATCAAGCCAATTATACCTTTTACAAAAAAATCTTCTAGACATTCTCAAAAAATCTATTTTCTAAGATTTTTCCCAAAATATCAATATTTATTGAAAAAAACGACCTCTGCAAATAAGCCTAAAATTCTGATATTATATTCTAAAAAGTCGACAGAGACACCGAAAAAATACCGTTTAAAATTCTGGATTCTCATCACACTGGCACAAGACATGTACTGTACGTAGTATTATTATATCTTCTTTGATACATGTTAAGCTACTAAGAATATTGTGATAAACTTTTAGAACCTCCTTTTTTGCGTCAAGGGTTAAAAATATTTTATTGCAATTATTCGGAAACATTGCCAGAAACAGTTATAAAAACCAGCAACGATCCCGCAACCGCTATTTAACCAGTGAGGGGCCTCACTAGCGTAGGTGTATGAAATATGAAATTAGGGACTTCCCTCAGTTGGCCATCGGTCGGTGCGTTTAGCGCGTGATTTACTTAATCGTTAATTACTAGGTATATCTTTTGTTTAAATTATGGTAGGATTTTACAAATATACATAATCGTGTGTGTGCGTGTTCATATTACTGGATACTTCAACAATTTGTGAGAAAATTAAGGGAATTTCGTAACAGTGCCGTGTTTTGGTTATGTTCTACGTAGGTAAATGAGTGATTTCATCGAAATAATATTATGTATGTACGATTGTATGTGAAACCTGCAGGCAGCGGCTAGTACATCGTATCAGTACTCACAAAACTTCTTGGTAAGTCAGAATTACAATTCATACGGTCGACATGGGTCGTTGACAACCATAGGCGTTCTACACACAAATACCCGTGTAGCGTTCGTGCGTATGTGTAGTGTCTGTGAGTAAATTGTACTGTTGTGTGCGTAAGACAGCAGATTTTGTATGAAGAATCGCGGAGTGTCCGGGCTGTGCTCGTATACTCGGATGGACAGCGTTCGGAAAATTGCATAGCGTCTTCTCGTCCGACATACTCGTACCTCAGTGCCTCAAGTCGAAAGTTTTCGACCAGTGTGTGTTGCCAGTGATGACTTATGGCACAGAAACGTGGTCTCTCACTATGGGCCTTATTAGTAAGCTCCAAGTAGCCCAACGAGCTATGGAGAGGGCTATGCTCGGAGTCTCTCTGCGAGATCGAATCAGGAATGAGGAGATCCGCAGAAGAACCAAAGTTACCGACATAGCCCAACGGATTAGCAAGTTGAAATGGAAATGGGCAGGGCACATAGCGCGGAGGACTGATGACCGGTGGAGTCGAAAAGTTCTCGAGTGGAGACCACGTACCGGCAAACGCAGCGTAGGACGTCCACCCACAAGGTGGACGGGTGGCCTCATTAAGACCGCAGGATCGCGCTGGATGCAAGCTGCTTCCAACCGGTCTTATTGGAGATCCATAGGGAGACCTATGTCCGGACCTATGACTGGACGTCCTTTGGCTGATGGATGGATGATGGATGACTCATAATCTTTATATAGGATCTTTAATTATGCGCGGAAACTTTAAAGAAAAAAACATAATGGCGGCGGGTGGATATGCCAGCTTCCATACAAAAATGTTCAAACCCCTTACCGTACAATAAATCTTAATGAATAGGTACGTACAAGCAGAAATTGTTCTATAAGATCAGTAAAAATAAATAGCCTTTTCTGCGCCCTTGTTTTGCGCAGTAAGGCCTTAAGTCTGGCCATTCTTGCGCCCCCCAGGATCTACGCCCTGTGCCTGGGCACCGGTGGTATCGCCCTATTTACGGCACTGTCTAAGATAAAATAAAACAAACTTCTTACGTTATTTTTTGTTTTATTTGATCTTTTGGAAAAGTAAAAAAATGCTAGTCCCATAAATCACGCCATGTTTTTCGCATTAAAAATATCAAATTGAGATTTGGTACTAAATTATTGACTATGCTAACTATGATATAAACCCTTTTTAAAAATATTGATGACACTCTTTTTTTAAATATTTTAAATAAATATTGGGGGACATCTTACACACGGTCTCTGACCCCAAATTAAGCAAAGCTTGTGATATAGCTGCTAGAGACTGATACTACGACATATAATTATTTTTAAATACATACTGCATGCAATACAATACATACGCTGCTGACAAGAAGCGGCGAAAGTATGCCCCTTTAGCGGCAAGTTATTTGTTCGTGCCTATTGCTGTGGAGACGATGGGCTGTTGGGGTAGTGAGGCTAAAGTTTTTATTGGAGAAATTGGGCGCAGGCTAAGGGAGAAGACCAATGACTCCCGCTCCTGCTCGTACTTGGCGCAAAGGTTAGCCGTCGCCATCCAGCGAGGTAATGCGGCCAGCATTTTAGGCTCTTTTGCGCCGGGTACGGTCGGAGATGGGTTGTGTGTTTAGTTTTTAAGGTTGACTATGTGTAAGTGTAATTTTTATATAAGAAAATGTGAATTTAATTAAATCAATAAATTGTAAATACAATATTACTATTAGATAGTTTCTGATATTATATTTCCGTTAAATAAGGAACATAATTATATAACAATAAAATGTATGGAACAACTGAAAAAAAAAACATACTTACATAGATAATACCTAAATAACACCCAGAGACAGAGCAATAACCTATGTTCATCACATAAATGATTGCCCTAGTGGGGATCGAACCCACGCCTCTGTGATCCAGCAGTCAGGTTCACTAACCACTGAGCCACCGAGGCAGTCACTCTAAAAGCAAAGAACTATTTACCACCATAATCCGCACAGTGGACTAAGTCAATCTTTTTGAGTGTCAAAAAAATAAACACCCCGACTCAAGCGTTGAAGGAATACCTAATTTGAAAGTCGTTTATCCTATCCCAGGTTACCTAAGCCACCTCAAAATAACTTGGCCACTTCGTACAAAATTTATTTACAAACTTGTACGTCGAATGATTAAACAAGTGAACAAGTTGCGTTAATAAAACTGCTTGTTCTTAACATTTCTGCACGTCCTGAGCTCTCTGAATTGTTTGAGTTCGCTCAGGCGAAAGTTACAGGGTTGCCAGACGTATACGTACCTACCGAAATTCCGTAGATGTACGAGAATTGCGTCAGACATACGAAGTATTCTGAAGGCTTAGAATGAATTGTTCTGTAAGTACTTTTGTAATATAGTAAAAAGCCTCGTGTATGCATATGTAAAAATGTTAAAAACAAACCATTGTCGGGATGTGACAATTTTTATAGAAGTAAAGCTTCTAATGCTGGCAGTCGCTGGCAAAAAGGTTGCGTTAAACGTTTAACGCTACCACGCAACAGTGCTTTCATAACCCCTATGAAAGCACTTTTGCGTCGAAGTTTCACTTCTTTCGCGCGGAAGGACTCCACGCACTATTTTTACGCTGTGTAGGTATAGATGATATTTTACAGTGGTAGTCTTTCTTTTATTTTCGTTTCTTGCATTTTCCTAAATAAATCGTGGTTCCTAGTCTAAAACTAAAATCGTGTTTTTATCTATACTGTATTTTTTATTACCATAGTCATAATAATACTTTACCAACACTCTAATAAGTAATTTTTGCCATCTGGCAACCCTGGAAAGTTCTTAAGAATTTTCAGCTTAGTAGATAAAATAAACGTTACAAGCAAACGTTCGTCGTTAATGGAAGTGTACCCGGAGCTTAATTTTAATTATTTTAGCGTTTAAAAAGTTTTATTAAAGGACCGTCGATGTCTCTGAACAAGTGGATGTGTCGCCTTAAGGGGCTCATTCTCGCTCGATCGATATAATTTGGTAGGTATCTAGTTTTAGTATAACATGAGTTCAGACCACAGAGATCCCAAAGGGATAACTCAGTCTGTCGATATAATAATATCTTGAAATAGATGCGCTAATTTAATACATATACTATCTATTTGATGTATGTAAATAAATAAAGTACGGCACTGGTTAGAAAGAGATGTGATTAGATTCAGTTATTTTAATGGGTAAGACAAGTCTACACCTAGAAACGTCAAATTTCAAAACACATTTGACAGATTTTGGCCAAAAGTTCCACACATTTTGGTGGAGAAAAGCCCTCAAGTGTTTCTAGTAGTTTTTATTCTATGGTTTAGAATCAGATAGCAGCGGATGTTAAAAGCCCGGTACAATACAGTTTTATCATAAAATCTGTATCTAGAAAGATAATCTCGAGTGGGCGAGAATAAAGCTTTAGATTTCTGATAAGCTTAAGATTCTTGGACGGAATGAGATTTGGTAGATTAAAAGTATTGTCTTGAGAATTATTATCTTAGTTCTAGTTGTACTCGTAAAATTATTTTTTACGGTTATCTTTGGTATTTAGGTTTGCGACTGCCGCTTTTGGTGCGAAGATTTTTAGGTTTTAGCGTGCGACCTTTTTAGTTTGAATCACACAAAACTGTAGATATTTTGATGTTTTTTAATTTCACCAAACGAGCTAATTGCTTGTTAGGAGGTAACAGCTTAATTAACTTGTAATTGTGCAACTTTAGTCATAATCATGATCTATGCAAGAGCTGTAAATATCTACCCCAAAAAGAAAAAAAAAATATTATAGAGCAGACTACCTTCCTGGAAGAAATCGCTTAAAGCGATAAGGCCGCCAATTAGAGACCTATTGTTTTGTTTTTGTCCTTATAATCTGTTTTTTATGTAATGTGGTTGTCTAATAAAGTGTTGTTGTTTGTTTGTTTGTACCTTTCATCATTATCAGACGAAGGACCTCCATTGTTAGTCATAAGCCTCCATTATTTCCAACAAGCCCGGTTGGAAGCGGCCTGCATCCAACGCGTTCCTGCGGTCTTAATAATATAATAAGACTACAATTCAGTGACTACCTAAATAAAAAGATGATGATGATCAGATCAAAGTTATAACAGTAATACACACCAAGCTTGACCTTAAAATATTTAAAATGTATTATCTTTTATGCCCAGTCATGAGTGCTCGAATCGCAAAAAACCTGTGGATTTAGATATAAAATGTTCTGCTAAATTACTTTGCACCGCGAATGTCTTCAAGGAAGTGTGTTGGCAAGTTGAAATGGCGATGGGCGGGGCGCATAGCACGGAGGACTGATAACCGATGGGGTCGAAAAGTTCTCGAGTGGAGACCACGTACCGGCAAGCGCAGCGTAGGACGTCCACTCACAAGGTGGACGGATGACCTCATGAAGACCGCAGGATCACGCTGGATGCAAGCCGCTACGAACCGGTCTTATTGGAGATCTTTAGGGGAGGCCTATGTCCAGCAGTGGACGTCCTATAGCTGGAACGAACGAATGTCTTCATCGGTTTAAACATCACAACAACGCTATTGCAAATATTATAAGATGTCATAAATATTACGGCGATGATTGCGGTACATAGCTGCGCTGAGTTTTTAAACTCAAGTTAAAAAGCCAATACACACTGGACTATTGAAAATATAACGCTTATCATCTTGTAACCAAACTGACTTCCTTATCCCGTCATCCATTTACCGTTGTACTTGCAAAAAAGTTCCTCAGAGCAAAATAAAATAACGAAAATAGGCTATGAACCACAAGTGGGACGCTCCCTAAATATAAGTAGGTAGCGCACAGTGGTGCAAACAGCCGATAGCGCGGACAAAAAGATTCCTCCTCATTGTGAGCAGAGCACAATGGCCCACGCCGCTAGGAAGGAGAACTTGTAATTACTATTTTCCTACCGGCGCCTTTTCTCCGGGTATATTTTTCAGAAAAATGGAATGCTAGACCCGGTTCTGCCAGTCTTTTGTGCTCATCTCTCACATCTTTGGCATATATCAAAAGCATCTGAGGAATTTCAGCGAATATTAAATTTTGTAGTCTTAAACGTTGATAGGTATTGTAGTCTCAGTGTCCTTAGCTTGTTTTTCGATTGAAATATTGGACTTAACAAGGTGAAAAAACTAAATGCATTCTTATCTGTTTTGAACCTATAGTACTAAAGTAGAGATTTAGGCGAGCGTTAACAAAAACATGTGTGCATAACAAAAACTTTTAAAGTTCTATTTTAGAAGCAATTTTAAAATATTTTAAATAAATGTAACACTTTTACAAATTTGTTTTTAAACTTTATACACCTGTTTTTACTCGAATTAGCATATGTTAACATTTCCTCATAAACAACAAAAGCTTTGACCAGTTGATAATCACACAATAAGATGTTTAGCGAAAATTGTCACGACACTAAAATTTTATGTGACGTTAAGTACCTAATTAAGCCCGCCAATGATACATTCACCAAACCTATTGTCCACATTTTGCTGATATCGAGATATGTAAATGAGGATTTATTGAGATATTGGGGCTCGAAACGATGAAGACATTTGTATAATCTCACCGTGCCTCCCAAGTATAAAAGCAATCGGAATCTGTTTTCCGCTGTATCATTACACAAATTACTAGGTATATATGCTATTAGCATGGACAGTAATAGCAATTGGTTACTTCGTAATCTTATAAAAAGATCTGCCGGCTCCCCTCGATATTTACGCGAATAAAGTGGAATAAAGCGTCTTCCAAGAGGGAAGGATCTCGTGCGAGCGAGAGCGAGAGGCTATTTACCTCGATGGCACATCTGTAATTATTGTATACCGTACACGAAGTTAAAATATCTCGTCGCTTTACTCGGAATTTTGTCCACTTTATTGCCGTAAACGCGCCACTGTGCTATGCGAATCTCGACTGTATTCTAAACCGTATTTAAATCAAAACCGCGTGCCAATCTAAATCTATTCAAATTTTAATTATCACGTCCTCCGAATATAATAGATGGTCCAATAAAAAGCTAAGCGTCAGGATGTGACAAAATAGATGATCGAACAAATCACTCGAATGCCGAACGAAAATAAGATTTATTTCCAAAACTCAAAGGTCATCGAGACAATGAGTCGGGCCCACTATCGGAACCGTCGAAAAACATCAACAAGCTACTTATTACCAATAAAATTTCGAGAGAACAACGCCTAAGTGGCATTTAAGTGTCAGTCAACTGGCGCTTAGGACTTTTTGCGGTGGAGATGGGACTGGCTCGGGCGGACTGGTTTGAAGCGAAGCCGGTTGGGCGAAGTGTAGCGACTTAGTAACTCGGTATGGTTACTTTGGATACCCCTTTGTAGGCGCATTCCGATAGATACGGGCTTTGGAGTGAAATGCGGGTAATGAAGAGCGCTTATTGTGATTTGTGTGGCATCCCAACTGCAGACGGAGATCAGCGATTCGCTAAACGGGTGGATTTCGAGTTAAGTAGGTATGCTTTAGGACGAAATCGGGCATCAATTGCTGGTGAAAAAAATTAGACATGTTGAAGGATGAGAAAGAACATAACAGATACCTTATTCGCACAAATGACACGTATTGTAGGTGACTTAACCGCATGTAGAGTTGTGGAATTTCTGCTCTCCTCTCAAATTCAGATGTTTCAGAATTGTGAAATTTTTACTTTTTTGTGGAAAAGTTTGGTTGTCACTCCGAAGTACTGCAATCAATTTAACGAAACTCCGCGTATGATAAATGCTTTAATAATATTATGTTACTGTCTTATGTATGGATACTTCCCACACTCGTTTCACGGACATTAACACACACATGCACACACGCGTTAGTAATTTACCAATTTTTAAAAATTCTATTTCAAAATGTTTTGTGGCCGCACCGTCCGTAAACCTGATAGTATTTGAAATGTAGGCGCTCCAGAGTCGGGCCCTGATAGAGGACCTCCTAGTGCAGGGTCCAATGATATTTTTGTAAAATCTGCTGCTAAATAAAACATTTTGCATTTGTATTTTTTGTAGTTTTGTCACTCCTCATTTCAAGAGGTAAAATGAGTTGTAAGCATGTTTTACGTAGTATTACTAGTACGAGTATTACTTCGGCAGAAATGGAGCTATAGGTAAACGAAATAACCAAAGAATGTATGCCCTAAACGCGTTTCCGAATACAACTTATTCGGAGTTACATTACACAATCCGAATGTAAATCGTGGCGTTTGTTCCTTTTTCGCCTTTTTACGTCGCTTCGTGATTGGGGATCTCGCGTTCCAAAGTTCAGCGAACAGGGTTACCAGAACGAAAAAATAAATCTCCAAAGAAAAAGGCTGATTTCCTTTAATGAATCCTGAGATTAGCAACTGAAGTCTAATCGCACGAGCGAGTCCCCTAGTGCAGCCTGAGGGGTTAGTTCAGGTCAGGTTCACACGTAAATTAAAACTACAGTATAGTTGTTTCCGTATGGCTCTATATATTTTTGTACATCGCCTCTGACGGAAATGAAGAAGAACTAATCAAAATGTATGAAGCCACACGTGAACGCGAGAGTTTAAGTAAACCACGCAAAACCTGCACTAAGGGTTCTGAGTGACATAAAAAAATAAACTTCGGTTTCAACTATTTTGAAAATACTTGAAAAAGTCTCAGAGCAAATAAAAAATCAAGAGAGAATGTTGTGAACAAATAAGTGAAGCCAACCAAAACTACGCATCGCCGTGTACAGACAATTACACACACATCCAGGTAACTATGAAACTACGCCTTGGGTTGTCAGTCAAACTATGGCGGCGCAACAGCGACGCACTCACACATGTATAAAAAACCGGCTTCACTTGACTGTTCAACGACGTACCCTCTGGATTTTTTTATTTACTCTAAGGAAAAAGTAAAAAAGTCTATGATTTTCTTTTGTCACTCAGAGCCCTGCTCTAATTGAGATTTTCTGTGATTTCAAAAGTCCAGATGAAATCCTGAGACAACCCCAAAAACCCTGAGATTTTAGGACAAACCCTGAGTTATGGTAACCCCGAGCGAACGGTGGACAAAATCAGGAGTTTTACGACTGACAGATAAGGTTATTTATATTGTGCCTTTTATTTATTTAATAACTTTATCCGATCCTGCGTGTCGGTTCGGCCATTAGTGCTTGTTTCTGTTTTCGGGTTGAAAATTTGTGTACGCATTTGTTAGATATTTTTTAGGAATTACAAACATATCTTGTTTTGCCGTAAACGGTTTGTCGTTTACACCGTTTATGTATTTTTAAAGATTAACAGATATGCGTATAAACTTTATCATACAAACCATCGAGTGAAGAATTTTTATTTCTTAAAAGAAAATATTTATATATTTTCTTATAAGAAAAATATTTTAAGCCGTGGTGGTCTAGAGGTAATGACACCCGCCTTACAATCGTGAGGTCGTGGGTTCAAATCCCGGTCCCGTATCAATGAGTTCTTTGGGATTTATGTACGGAATTTCACACCACTGGCTTTTCGGTGAAGGAAAACATCGTGAGGCAACCTGCATATGTCCGGAGAAGAATTTCAATGGCGTATGTGAATCCATCAACCCGCACTGGGCCAGCGTGTTGGATATGGCACAATCACCCTTCGTGGGTAGGCCTACGTCCTGTAGTGGACTATTATAAGGCTGATACAGTACACTACAAAAGAAAATATTTAACCATCAAACCATAAACCATTTATTATATACGATATATAATCATATTATATACGATTCTTGGTTGCCTGGAAGAAATCGCTAAAAGCGATAAGACCGCCAGTTAGGAACCTATTCATTGTATTATTTTGTCCCTATAATGTGTTTTTATGTAATGTCTATTATAGTGTTATTTTTGTTTGATATATATTATACTTGCGTTTAATTTATGAGAGAGCGCCGATTTTGTAATTTCTTTGTGCACCTATTCAAAAATATATTTTATTTATTTTGGTTATTGGAACCATATTATGATCATCATTATGAACAAGTTTTACCATGGGACTAACTGTGATTCTTCTTTCTCTGTGGAGGCAGTCAGACTTTGGAATGACTTACCTTTAGAAATTAAGCGTTCACCTTCATTGAACGTTTTCAAACAACTTGTGAAAGCTCACTATCTGAAATCATAATGCTACTTGTTCCTTTTGCTACTATTTTATAACGTATGTAGGTATGTATATATGTAGGTATATGTATAATTATATTTATATATTATATCGTATATATGTAAGTATATTTAAAACTTAGATTGAATAAGTATATTTAGTTTATTATTTATAGGTGTTTTCTTTATTGATATCTATTTAAGGCCACTATTTATTGTTCTTGTCGGTTCATATTTGTGCAAGGTTGCCTGGAAGAAATCGCCATGGGTGATAAGGCCGCCACTTTATAATCATATTTTTGTCGTATATGTGTAAATAGTGTTTATTTTTCTTATTGTGGTTGTAAATAAAGAGTTTTGTCTGTCTGTCTGTCTAACTGTGAAATCGCGGAAAAAATAGCTGTTTTATTCATTTTGTCGAGTTTGCACTGTTGTATGAACAACTGATTTTATTATCGCGATTTTTCTTTTGGTCCCATAGTAAAAGTCGTTTATAACGATGAGCATATACAGCTGTGTAAGTCTCCGCACTTTACAAAGCAATATTCAGTATTATTTTAATATTTTTCAACCCGAAGAAAAAATAAATTAGAGGCCCGCTTTTAACTTTTTATAATATTAATTTGATAAGAAAACAGGCATATAATTTTATAGCTGACAAATGAGATAATTTTACAGCCAACAGATTAGGTTAGAAAACGGTACATTAAAATGATTGCTTCATTTTGTTATTACTCAATCCTGTAACCAATACGTTTTAACAAGATTATTAAATCCAATAACGTTGATTAAACTATTTACAGCCATATAAATAAAGTCGTTAAAACCATATTTTCCCAGCAAGATTTTACTGCATCACTTAAGGGGGTTTCATACGCCAATGTTCCTTCTCGGTCTCATAATCCCATATTACTAAAAAAAAAATCACAACATAATTATGAATTTGAAAAAAAAAGCGAAGAGCTTCATTTGAAAATAGCAGTTTTTTCCGATCTCGTTTTTAATCAAATGATATTAGAACCAACTTTTGTTTAATTAATTGGTGATAATAAAATTATCGTTCTAAACCGGTCACACGATTTAAATAAACCAAACCAAATTATTGGAGATAGAAAAGGCCCTGCAAAGGTAAGCAATAACCCTGGAAGACCCACACAGTAATGACGTGATGACATCTAGAAATACAATACCAGCCCCCCTACCCCCTAAGCAATAGCAATCGTAATAGCAATCGTTTATGACTTCATTTTAGTCATTTGGCACCGCCTATGTGACGTTAGCCATCAATTGCTTTGCGCGGATTGCGAAAGCAATCGTTGAATGAACAACTTTGATGGCTAACGTCACATAGGCGGTGCCAAATGACTAAAATGAAGTCATAAACGATTGCTATTGCTTTAGGAGGTAGGGGGGCTGGATTAGACTATGTCTACCTCAAAACAAAGATGATTGGTAAAACAGTGAAACGTAACAAAGTTAAAAAACCGACTGCAACATATCAACAGATGAGTAAATATCACGCTAAAAAGAATTATAATTATTTTACTACATATACATATTTTTGAATACATACTTACATAGATAGTACCTAAATAACATCCAGACACAGAGCAAACACCTATGTTCATCACTTAGATGCTTGCCCTTGGTGGAGATCGGTTTTCTGTCAGTAGTACCATTGATCAGTAACACTGATGGTACTATTCACATATTTATGATATTTATGTGATGAACATAAGTGTTTGCTCTGTGTCTGGGTGTTATTTAGTTACTATCTATATAAGTATGTATTTAAAAATAAGTATATGTAGTATATCAGTCTCTGGCAGCCATATCACAAGCTTTGCTTAGTTTGGGGTCAGAGGCCGTGTGTAAGATGTCCTAAAATATTTATTTATTATTTATACTTATATGTGACTAGTACCATTAATGCCTTCTAAAATATGTTCCACTTTTTAGTATTCACAGTTTTGATGTATGCAATTTTATAGGTAGGTCCTTTTTGCAAATTCCATTTTCCGGGCCTGGAGGCATTAACGGTACTAGTCACATATAGGTATGTAAATAGTACCATCAGTGGTACTGGTCAATGGTACTAGTGATGTAGAGAATATAAATTATACGTCACCAGTACCTTGATGGTACTAGCGAAGTATACATACGTCAGTAGTACCATCAAAGGAACTAATCAACGGTACTACTGACAGAAAACCTGGAGATCAAACCCACGCCTCTTTGATCCAGAAGTCAGAGTTACTAACCACTGATCTACCGAGGCAGTCAAAGGCTGCCAAAGATGAATATGAAATTGCGTTAGCGAGATGGACTTTATCGTCTATAGACCCCTTAACCGCCTCGCCTCAATTTGTTCGTAACTTCAAGCATATCACGCTTTTCGCGTAGCCATAAAACATCTTCACACACTCATATAACTCAGTTGGGGTTCTAAATACCTATTTATAAGTGTATTAATATCTCGAAATACCTATTAGCTCACATCCTGTTCTATCATGTAAGTATGAATTGAAAAAAAAATCGTCATCGCTAATAATAGGAATTAAAGGCGCATGTAAATGTATCGATTAGTCTATCTAGTAAATAAAAATTGAATGAGTAAATTAGTATAACTCTGACTAATTATAAATAAAGCTTACGTTTGTTATTACTATCGCTTCGTGTAACATCATCATCACTTTATAATATATCTATTTAATATCTATATTATAAATCATATTTATTTCAATAAAATGCACAAAGATTAAACATATATATACAAGGCTTAGAGAGTAAAGTTTGTTAAAAATGAATAATAACAATAACAGAAAATAAAATATATACACCTACTTAAAAAATTAATCAAATAACCCGCCCCTCATCGTTCCTGGTGCAAAGGTGCCCATAACGCTTGCTGCATTGCCGCGTTGGATGGCAATGGACATTCTTTGCACCAGAAACGAGGTAGAACGGGAGTCCCCTCCTCTTTCCCGAATCCTGCGCCCTATTTCACAAATTAACAATTTGGCCTCAGCGCCCCAGCTACCCATGGTCTCCACGGCAACGGGCACGAAATAATAGCTGGGCACCATTGCCGCGTACTTAAACCTCTTTTTATTGGCGGCGTCCTCAGCCGCTGCCGCTGGAGTACGAATGGTGCGACTCAGGTGCGTGGCCGCGACAGTGCTTACGCAAGTGGCATCCCAAACTAAGCACTATATTATTATTATCTGTATATTTTTGTTAGTATAAAACAGCCGCCAGGACTAGACACAACGAAAAGCCGTGGTGGTCTAGTGGTAACGACACCCACCTTACAATCGTGAGGTCGTAGGTTCAAACCCCGGTCCTGTACCCTGTACCAATGAATTCCTTGGAATTTATGTACGGGATTTCACACCACTTGCTTTTCGGTGAAGGAAAACATCGTGAGGCAACCTGCATACGTCCGTAGAAGAAATTCGATGGCGTATGTGAATCCACCAACCCGCACTGGGCCAGTGTGGTGGATATGGCCCAATCATCCTTCGTGGGGAGGCCTACGTCCTGCAGTTGACTAATAAAAAAGCTGTTACAGTACAGTACAACTAATTTGGCAGATTTAAGTCTGAACCAGCAAAGATCCGTAGTACATAGAGTACCCTACCGTATCATAACCAAGCAGCAAAGAAACCTTTTAAGCCTTACCGTTTCATAGGCAAGTTTTTTCCCATACTGTACTAGAATTTACTGCAAATGGCATTAACAGTAGGTATGACATCAGTCATATAATCCTTTTAAACGGCGGCAAACGATGTTAACAGTCGAAAGTGTGTCAACGAAGTGTAATGACCCAGTAACTACTCACGGGCAGATGTTTCGCCAAATAGATTAATTTAAAGATACGAGTAATGTAAGGAGAATTTATAACCAGCTTGTTTTACAAACGACGAATAAGTACATGTGGCTCTCATAGTTTGTTCAATTAGGTATTTTTTAGCTAGTAATGAAGTTAAGCAACGTTTTGCATGGTCGATCTTTGGATGGGTGACCGCGGGTGGCATTTACAACTGAGCGCTACCGTGGCTCGGATGATACGGTAAATGGTTGGTCTTGGCCACATCTTGTTTTAACCGTTTAGCCTAGTTAAGAGGCTATCAGGATTAGAAAATGATACCAGGGCTAGCTACCCGATCCACACTAACTTTAGTAGGTACAATTATTTATTGAACTAAAACATTAGTTGACCGACGAAACGGCTCCTCCGTTTCGTCGGTCAACTAATGTTTTAGTTACTAAAAATAGTTTTTTGTGGGTCTTGGCCACATCTTATTTTAACCGTTTAGCCTAGTTAAGAGGCTATCAGGATTAGAGAATGATACCAGGGCTAGCCACCCGATCCACACTAACTTTAGTAGGTACAATTATTTATTGAACTAAAACATTAGTTGACCGACGAAACGGCTCCTCCGTTTCGTCGGTCAACTAATGTTTTAGTTACCAAAAATAGTTTTTTTTTTTAATGTATAACCATGCATAACATTTTACATATTGGTCCGATTTCAATAATTCTTTTTTTTTATTTAAAGAGTATACTACGAAATTGGTCCCATTAAAATTTTATCGAAATCGGCTGAGCCATTTTTGATAAATCAACAATATTGTGAAAAATGCTACATCGATCAGTGCGAAATATTCGCGAATTCTGTACACGGGTGAAGTTGGTCATGCTAATTTTTGCAAACAATAATCTTGTTTAGTCAAATAATAATATGTACCTATATGTATTACATACCATTCTTCGCAAAGTAAAATAAATGTTTTCTTTTCGATAAAAATCTTGATTCTTTTTTTTACTTTAAATTAGCGTTTGCGTGTCTCAAAAGGTATTCTTAATTAGGTAGTGCCCGGTATCGTGTTACCGACTACTTGTATAAGAAATAATCAGAATATCTTGTATACCTGTCTTGTTGGACACAATAAAAACATGAATAAATGATGTGATGTGATGACACACATGCTTTTAAATTGCCGTGTTAAACAAATTGGCTACATATGAATTTGTCGAAATTCTACTTATGAAATTCACGTTAACGGATATTTTTGTGGAATATAGCACAAACATTAAGTAGAATGGTGGCGATTTAAGACGAGGCATCGGGCCGAGAAACACGAGTATTTTAGAATGCGCGATATGAGAGGACGAATAATGATTGATGAATGATTCAAATTTAAAAAATATCATAGATAAGGAAAAATCTTGAAAAATTTAATGTACCGGACAAAATTTTGAACAATAACCGGCTTAATTAAATAGAAAAAATACGAATTTCACATAAAAAAGTTTAATAATTCGAATGCTCAGAATTATCGGCGACAACACCCCATTATTTTTTACGAATAAAATAGCCAGACCGCTATTTTATTTCATATACCGAGAAGTAATTTTTTTTAATGTGTACATTATGAGTAATTAATTAAACGCTCACTGCCGCCCGCCGCTCTGGCGCGATCCTGTCGAGCGCGACCGCGTAAATTTGTCTGAGTAAAGGGAGAATTTTTGAAATAATAGTTGTTATCAATGCGTCACCTTAAGTAAAATAAAACGGCTCATATCCTTTAAATGACATCGTTGTAGAAGGTTTTGGAACAGATTTTTTTTTTTTGCAATAAATGGTATTTTAACCGACTTCAACCGTGTACAGAATTCGCGAATCGTTTGCACGGATCGATGTAGCATGTTTCATATTATTGTTGATTTATCAAAAATGGCTCAACCGATTTTGATAAAATTTACATTACAAAGTATACTCTTTTCAATAAAAATTAAATTCAAAATCTTAATTATTATTAATATCCATTTCAAATCACAAGCAAAGCTTGGTCCTTTGGTAGGCATCAATGGGGCCGAAACCAACACTGAGAGGCCCTTTTACATCTTTTT
This sequence comes from Hypomecis punctinalis, assembly GCA_949316475.1. Lineage (NCBI taxonomy): Eukaryota > Metazoa > Arthropoda > Insecta > Lepidoptera > Geometridae > Hypomecis > Hypomecis punctinalis. The sequence continues at coordinate 9,333,601 of OX438819.1, read as the reverse complement.
TTTATTAAATTAATATAAAATGTTGAGTACATAAAGTAGAATGAACAAACTATTGCTAGATGTGACTTACAGTATATCGGGCTATTGTGATGTGCTGTTCGATGACTTAATACGGGCTATGGAATGAGGTACGGCACCCGCCAAATAATGCCTCATTTCAAATATTCAGGCGGGTGGTGACTTGCCATCCACTAAATGGGCCCCCCATAATAGCTACCGTATATTGGCGCCGGAGGGGCAACATTGGTGTGGACGGCTTAGGGTGTCGAGAGGTGTGCTGCGCTTTCACTAGACGCTACTCGCGGCGTTATGCCCTTTGATACTTCCACCCTGGAGCTTAGGTTCTTAGCTCTTGAGGTTTCCACTCCAAACCGGCCGGTTAAGGCAAGAGAGGAGTCAGGGGTCTCATTTAGCCCCAGGGAATCAGGGTTCGCGGTGTCGCCACTCACCGACGACTCGCCACAAAGTCGCCCCTGCGTTATTAATATTATTAATTATACATAAAAAAAAATATATGTGTACGCGTCGAATTGAGTACCTCCTCCGTCCGTTTTGTCGGTTAAAAACACAAACGAATCGATAACCTGCTCTTTTCTTAAAGTCGGTTGAAAATAAATAAAAGGATCAAAGATTACTTTTGGAAAGGAAACATTTACTTACGAAGAGCGAAACTGATCTCAATTGCTGATCTGTAAGGAGTACAAAGACCATTCAACATGGAAGAAACCAGAAGGACTCTTCACTCTCTAGATTCATTTGAATGAAATGCGCTGCGTCCAAAATTGACATCTAGGTACAACACCCTTCACTCCATTTTGAAAGGCAGAGATAGTTACACTGTTAGAGATCTCTAAAATACACTGCACTTGGCTAAACAACACCTATACGTACCATTTAATTTAATTTCGTGGCTAGACATTTTTTGTTTTTTTTTTTGTTGAAAAAAAAGTATTGAATTGTCGTCATTATAACAAATTTGATCACCATACAATTATACACGTTTTAAAGTAGGTACCTACGTTTTTGTAGAAAAAGAGAGATATTTTGGAGTGGTTTTATTGGTTATTCTTTTTAGCGCAAAAGTCCTTCTATTTTTCTGTGTCCAAAGACAAAGTCGTAAGTTGCTCAGATAACTTTTTCGCTTCTATTTTACCCGACTCTAATTTTAGACTTGCGTTGATTCGGCGTTACATCGGTTTCATTTTTTCACTGGATGACAGTAAATAAAAAACAGTATTATGTTTTGGGCTGGTATGGGAGTATGTCTAAAATAAAAATAAAAACTGCGCCTTGAACTTCAAGATAAACTAAAACGAATTAAAAATACTTAGGGTGGGTTGCACCGAATTACTTTAACGATAAATAAACCCTGACCAGACATTCGTAAAATCTCTGGATACGTCAAACATATCTGAAGTGTCCAGAGATTTTACGTCTGGTCAGGGTTTGGTTGTCGTTAAAATTTTTAGTTACGTCAAAAATATTTGATTACAACTGGTTTGGGTTTGGTTATCGTTGAAAGTAATTTGGTGCAACCAACCCTTAATAAAACAACAGTAATTCATTCATTCATTCACAATATATCTTATTTATTTATATCGTCGACAAGCGAACTGATAAGCCATCCATCCAATGCAACTTTGTAGTCGCGTGGGTTGGTCCTAAGTAGGTTGTATGGAGTAGATATGCTCACTTGCATTGATATCGATTTATTCTCATATTTAAGATAGTTAGATCTAAAAACTAACAGAAATCCCATTAAATATGTTTGATACTGTAACGTATCGTAACAACCGATTACAAACATGAATAAAACATCAGCTTAATCGTTTATTAAAAACGCGTTATTATATGAATATTGCAATATGAACTCGAACCTCAATCTTGATCAAAATCGGTTCACGTAGAAGAAAAATGTAAGGTTAAAATCACCTACAGTCAAATGGAGAACCTCATCAGTTTTAAAGTCAAATTAAATCACTGAAGAATAAGCTAGAAAACGTGTAAACAAAAAAATTAAACGTAAAATCAAGAGAAAGGTCAACAATCCTTCAATTTTTTTTAAGTGCCCACTCATCCGCAATCCCATCACACATTGAAACCCAAGACACGTCGCTGCGCGGAAATCATTGTTACGTTTAAAATTCATAGGAGGATATTTTGTCCATAAAATTATAATATCGTACCACTGGGCAACGTTTATACATAACGACGGTGTTTCGACGGACAAGTGTACTGTAACATGCGAAGTAGGGGATGAACCTAGGTGCTTCAAAGGGGCAATGCGCCCATTTATTTCTACGGCCTTATTATCCATAAATAAATTGAGTCTGAAGATGTTGTCAAGCTCCGCGGTAAAAAACGAATGAGATATGAATAAAACTTAATGTAAATAAGTGTTTTCTAGGAAAAGTTGTACCATAAAGAGCTTAATACTGAAAGTGGAGTCTATTGCGAGTATATTTTGTATCAAAGAATGTCGGTAATGTATAATAGCTATGTATGGACACAATACGTAGTTTACAGCTGGTTCTCTAATCAAGTAGAGATATAATTACGATATGTAATGAACGCAATCAAATGCGAAGTTTTTAAGGTTTCAGACCTCTAAACGAAATAAACATAACTCACACAACAGAGTATAAAACGAAATCGCTTCTCTATCTGTCTGTCTGTATGTATGCTTATATCTTTAAAATTACGCAACGGATTTTGATGCGGTTTTTTTTATTAGATAGAGTAATTCAAGAGGAAGGTTTATGTATATGTATAATACACCTCAAAGAGTTATTTTTGTGATAAACATTTGAAAAATTCAAAATTAAAATATTCAAATTTTCAAAAATTATAATACTCCTGTGCATAGCCGGGGCAGGGGCCTTATTGCGTAAGCGCTCTGACGTTCGTCTTCGCTTACGCTCGTAACTGGCGCAAGCAGGAGAAAAAGCGAAGCCGAACGTCAGAGCGCTTACACAATAAGGACCCTGGTCGCTAGTTTAAATATAATGTATCAATTATAAGACCGCTTTTTGTGCCTTTATTCTGCTACTTTTATTCCTTTTTGTGGTGTCAATAAAGTGTTGTTGTATTGTATGGTAAAACAATTTTTTATTGATATAAGTTAACATAGCGGAAATACACTAAATATTTATTCAAAACAAAGATTTGATAGAAGTTGTTAAAATATTGAAAATTTATTCTGACAATTATAATTGTTATTTTGCCACTTTCTTAATTCTAGCTACCTTAATACACCCACGTCTGCGAACTGGGCCGCGGTAAAAACACTGAGATTATGAATGTATTTTAATTTCTAATTAGGGTTCTTAAGTGTGGAAGTTACAACCGTTAAAGATACCGAATAGATATTATCTAATTCAAAGTTGGAATGGTAGTTAAGTCAAGTACAAGGTTGCTTTGGTTTAAAGTATAATGTCTTATTACTCTACGTGGAGGAACTTTTAATAGAGAATTAAGCTAAAACCTTTCATGGCATACGTTTCTGGAAAAAAAAATTATGTTGTCCGAGCATTAATTAATATATTATTATATATAAACAAAAACCAGTAATTCAAGATTTGTAATAACTTTAGTATATTTCTAAAACCACCTAAAACCTACCTAGTTTGTTAGTTTCTTGGCAAAATATTTGTTCAGTTGAATTTATTTTTAAGTCTTTGCCTTAATTTCTATAAAATTATGTTGTCATGTCTTAAAATGTTCAGACGTGTACATGAACAAAATTAAACTGATATTTTTAAAATACTAATCCATTTTTTGTCCTCAAATTTGTAGAACATGACTCACTGTGCACGCAAATTTGTAGTATTGTTCCGAACAAGTACGACGTCTCACTTGAAATTACTTATTTTTATTAACCATTGTTATTCCTGCCGTAAAAGAAACTTGTGCGATAATACTGTGAATTTGGTTATTTTATTGCTTCCTTTGTTACTTTGCTTATTCCGATCGTAAACTATTGAGCGATGTGTATGAACATGAAAAATAAGTCTATCGGCGAGGTTTTTATGTATCTACTACTTTACGGTTCATTCTACTTGCTTTTTTTTAAACAGAACATAAAATATATACACCTACTTAGAAAATTAATCAAATAACTCACCCCTCATCGTTCCTGGTGCAAAGGTGCCGATAACACTTGCTGCATTGCCCGCGTTGGATGGCGATGGACATTCTTTGCACCAGAAACGAGTTAGAAAAGATTCGGGAAAGAGGAGGTGACTCCCGAGTCACCTCCTCTTTCCCGAATCCTGCGCCCTATTTCTACTTGCTTATATCCTTTCCCTAACCGTTTTTAGGGTTCCGTACCTCAAAAGGAAAAAACGGAACCCTTATAGGATCACTTTGTTGTCCGGCTGTCCGTCTGTGTGTATAAACGAACTTCATTAGCACATGCTAAAACAGGTTTTTAATTATTTTAACAATGTGTTTGTACGGAACCCTCGATGTGCGAGCCTGAATCGCACTTGTCTGGTTTTTTTTCACGATACAAAAGTGGTCTTGCGTCTTGGTATCAAAACAATTTACTGTGTGTCAATGGCTTGTTGATAAAAATAAAATAAAATATTGGATTAAAAATAGTGCAGTGTCTAAAGTGAAATTTATGTAAACAAAATTTACAAAATCATCAATAAATTTAAATAATCAAAGTTTGATCAAACAGTTATAATACTTAATTCAAATGTAAAATTCCTGACAAAAAGTACCTTCTTCATGGATTAAAAAGGAATGACTAGGGCCCAAAACATTTCGATCGTGATTGTCAATAACTTTTTGTCCGAATGAAACCGTATCGACCCACTGTGCGCCTGACCGCAATCACAAAACACGAAGAGTACAGAAGTAAACATCATGTATGTAATGTGTATTTATTTTCCGCGCGTATGAGTCGCGGTGGCGTTATCGACTCTAGGTTATGCAAAAAGATGCGATGCACGTAAAAAAAACATGGCGACGGAGGATGTACTAAAATCAAATTAGACAAGAATTAACTAATTTTATGCTTTAAGAAAAAGTCACGTATATGTCGAATCAAACTTCTTAGCGTCTCTGAACATGAGGCTAGTGATTGCGCAGTAGCAAATTCGTTATGTTAACTACTACGGCAAAAAGCTTGATTGGGCCTTAATCAGACAGCGGGTCTACAACTGCACTCGCCCGCTACTGTTTCAGCTTATAGTCACTGTCAGTGTGGTGTGTCGCGATGACAATTTCTATTTGAGTTGTACAGCGTCGCATTTAGTCTGCCCGTGACTACGACCAATGCAACTTGTTTGAAACGTCGGATGAAATAGAGCTATTTAATTAGTACATATTCATCAATTTAAGGAAAAAAAATACCAAGTCCATGTTCATGTGATCTCATATTGTATTGCGCGGTACGTTCCATATTAAATATAGTAGGATGTTTCAGCATAATCCGTGATTTCGTGTCCGGAAGTCCGTGACGCCGTGGTTCTGGCGTATTGTATGAAGTTTATCTTCTGTAATCTCTGAGTTCTGTTCCCCAATCACAGGTCTCCCAACACTCGTTTGTTTTCCCCAGTGTCAAGTTACACGGCTTCTCAAAAATTGATGGTGTGTAATAAATGATTTTTGACTGCACCGTTGCCCCACTGGGCAAAAATGTGTAGTTGTTTTCGAATTTCGAATACATTTTGGTACGTCGTTTGTGTTTTACATTTTTAATGCCGTTGTAAGTCGGGCTTTTTAAATGGACCGTTGCGCGTTGTTCCGATATCATCATTATTTAGCTGTAGTTATGTCATCTGCTGTTGATATAATAATATAGAGCTTCTTTATAGATTTATTATACGACCGGTTATAAGCTTTCTAAACATTTCTTAATTTGTATTCTCTGTGTGATAAATTAGACACTTATTCCCACAAATTTGATGTATGAGTATGATATGAATTCCGAATAAAACCCGACGAATTGCATTGGACTTAAAGCCTATACTATTGGAGATATAAGGTGTGTAGCATAGACCGTGACACGAGTAAGAGCTAGGCACGTATTAGGCAGTAAATGTCATAACATTTTTTTTTACCGACTTACAAAAAGGAGTAGGTACCTACTATTTTCGTCTATATGTATTTTATTTATGTGTATGTTCATCGATAATTTCGCCAATTGTGAACCGATTTAAAAAATACTTTTTTAGTTCGAAAGGGTATACTTCCGAAGTAGTCCCATTTAAATTTTATCGTAATCGGCTAAGCCGTTTTTGATAAATCATCAATCATATTTAATTATGAACAACGCAACACGTGACCAAAATGCTGGCCTCTATTTTGCCCAAAGGATCAGTATTGCTATCCAACGTGGCAATGGGGCCAGCATTTTGGGAACTGTGCCCGCGGGTTTTCATCGTCATCTATACATACTCATTTTTCTATTTCAAGTGGTATTTTTTTTGCTAATTTGTGTAACATTTAGAGTAGTTGTAATAAATAGGTAAGTTTATTAAATGTTATTTAAGTTTTGCTAATAAATGCTTTTAACTTTAAAATTAATAATTTTAATTAAGTATGTACATGGATTCGTGCAAACTATTCGAATTCTGTACACGGTGGTCGGTAGTCAGTGCTGCGTTTTTTTGCGAAAAGTAATTATGCGTTATATCTACGTTTTCGTTTTCCAAAAAGTACAAGTGAGACGAACTTGACGCAGATTTCCGATTGTTTCTTACATTTTTAATACTCAATTCGATATGTTTTATGGTTCCGTGCTGGATGAAGCCATAAAACTGCGAAAACAATGTGTTTCCTCGCACGTTCCTGCGGTTGCCAAATTAATGATTTTATTCGTGTTTGTCAGTACTTATTACAGCAAATGGCTTTTATTTATTGCTATCGTAAAGGCTTTTATGTCTACTAGTAACCATCGGTGTTATTTTTGTGTTATTGCTCGGAATCGTAACCTTCTCAGATTACAAATATTTCTTTATATTTATATCTACGAGCTTTTCCCATGGCGAGATATAAAAATTAAATGGCTGTACAGTGATATAAATCTTAGTTTCATAAAAAGAAATGAGTGGACGTCGACTTCGCTTTGACTTGATATTTAAAATAGATTTTGTGTTCAGATTGGGCAAGGCATTTGTTAAATTTGCGTAGGTACAAGTATATACTTAAATGGTAGATAATCCGAGCTGTATCTTTCTACATTTATCATGTATTTGTGTACACCGTTTGCTTATATCTATCGCAGATCTGTACTGTAATAATGATCGAAAATTTACCATTTTCCCTTGTTTTAATTGCGTTAGAGCCTTTCAGGCGTCTTAAATACACTAGACCTGACACCAGGGCTAGCAGCCACGCAGTCTATACAAACTTATAGGTATGTTTCCAGAACATATACCTAGAATACCTAGATCATGATTACTAAGTTTTGTGCACTTTTAATAGAAGTTATCCTTGTCACTATCACTACAAAGTATAAAACAAAGTCGCTCCCCGCTTTCTGTCCCCATGTATGCTTATATCTTTAAAACTACGCAACGGATTTTGATGCAGTTTTTTTTAATAGATATAATGGTTCAAGAGGATGGTTTTTATGTTTAATATACCTGTGCGAAGCCGGGGCGGGTCCCTAGTAAAGAATAAATTAATACAATTTAAGATGATATCGAAACAAAACAAGTGCTTGATTTTATAAATAGCTCCTATATTTTGGGCATAAAATTAAACACAAAAACACCACTTAAATGCATCTAAATGTCCAAAGTTCATCGCAATTATACCCATTCTCATCCCGAAATAAACTCCTACTTATTAATATTACAGAATCACGCACCCGAAAGGGGGTCAGCTAATCTGGTAATCCTATCTGTAATTAATTCTGGCTGGGAGTGTACCCGGCCAAAATAAATACACATGACTGACGCGGAATTAGGGCAGCACAGAATGGGTATAAAACCTTTGGGGGTATTTCGAAACTACCTCGCACTATGATGTGAAATGATTTCTCTATTTCAATAATTGTCTAGCATTTTACCTCTCTAGTCTATATATATATTTTACATATAACTTGATTTTTTTTATTTTGATAGAAGCAGTATGCTATCTCATTCGCAATAATTTATATTTTTTATTCTTGCTCTTGCTCACACTAGGTCACCAGACAAGATTCCTGACTTCACCATCACCATAGGAAAGATTAATTAATTGTTAACCACCACCGACTTAGTCGTGCCCTACGCCGTGGTGGTCTAGAGGTAGTGACACTAGCCTTAGAACCGTGAAGTCGTGGGTTCAAAGTCCCGTACCAATGAGTTCTTTGGAATTTATGTACGGAATTTCACGCCACTGGCTTTTCGGTGAAGGAAAACATCGTGAGGCAACCTACATACGTCCTTAGAAGAAATTCGATGGCGTATGTGAATCCACCAACCCGCAATGGGCCAGCGTGGTGTATTTGGCCCAATCATACTTCGTGGGTTGTCCTACGTCCTGTAATGGACTATTAAAAAAAGGCTGGTACTGTACTGTACAGTACCGACTTTATTAGGTTTTACTTGATTTTATCGATCTAACTATTCTCATAACATTAGCTGCTAGCTGCTAATCAAACAAAACATCGTGTCAAAGTAAGTCAGTTTAGGATATGAACGTCGGACTTTTTGGTTCCATACAAATACATTCGTAAAACTCAACACCCAAAAAGACGGCATAGTATATTTTTACCTCTTATGCGATTTGTTTTAAAACAACACACGATCTTTCTCCCCTGTTCCACACTTGTGATTGTATTCGTCGATCAGTCGGTCACGTTCGCAGTAAACTCTTTGCCCTGACAAACGTTCTGCTGCTAATTAGCCCTGTTATTGTGCTTTTACGCTCCAATTTTACGAGCAAGCGAATAATAGCCCAGATTAGCAAGTTGAAATGGCTGTAGGTAGGGCACATAGTGGGCAGGACCGACGACCGATGGGGTTGCAAAAATCGCGATGTAGTGGCAAGCGCATCGTAGGACGTTCACACAGACTAGATAAAGACAGCAGGATCACGTTGGATTCAAGTTGCTGGTCTGATGAATCTAGGGAGGCTTTTATGTCCAGCAATGGGCGTCTTATTGCTGAAATGATGATCACTATTGATATGGGATCAAAAATTAGTGGATTGATGATTGAGGTCTGATTTGAATCATTCGCGACCCTATTTGTCGATCAGTCGGTCACGTTCGCAGTAAAATCTTTGTTATGACAAACATTCAGCTGTTAATATTAACTCTGTAATTGTGCCCAGATTAGCAAGTTGAAATGGCTGTAGGTAGGGCACATAGTGCGCAGGACCGACGACCGATGGGGTTGCAAAGATTGTAATGTACCGGCAGGCTCAGAATAGGGCGTCCGTCTCTAAGGTATACAGATATCACTATATACATAGTATAGAGCAAATCCGCTATTTTTGTGTGTCTGTCTGTGTACCTACAATATCTTCTAAACTAGACAACAAATTGCAACGCGGTTTTCACTACCTCTTAGAATATTTCTTCTGGAACGTTTATAACTATAACACATCCGTAACCGCGCGAAACCAGAAAGGGCAGCTAGTTAATTGATAAGGACGGCATCATGTTTGATATGTGTGTAAGACGCTTACAATTGGTCTCATATAGGAGTAGTTTATATCTAGCAGAGCACGTCCTACGGCTGCGACTCAAAGCAAATAAAAAAATCCAGAGAGAACGTCGTAGAACAGTCAAGTGAGGCCGGTTTTTTATACATGTGTGAGTGCGTCGCTGTTGCGCCGCCATAATTTGACTGACAAGCCAAGGCGTAGTTTCATAGTTACCTGGATGTGTGTGTCATTGTCTGTACACGGCGAGGCGTAGTTTTAGTTGGCTTCACTTGTTTGTTCACAACATTCTCTCTTGATTTTTTTATTTGACCTGAAGGCTGCGATCACAAATTGTAAAGAGAGGACTATGCCCACCAATGATCGTATTATATCTTTGAAATGATTATTATAGTTGGTATGGGTATGTGGCCTGAGGAGTGATCGATTGGTTAGTAGTGTCTGACTTGAACCATTCGCGAACCTATTCTTCAATCAATTGATTACGTACGCAGTGTAAACTCTTTGCTTTGACAAAATGTTCAGGAAAGACTATGATCTAATCTGCGGTTCAGCTGCTAATTCGTTCTGTGATTGTGGTTTTACGCGCCCATTTTACGAGCGAACGAATTACAAACTGCTGCGGCTATCCGACTAGATTTGGTTCGGAATGAGATCAGAGGCCGAAAATAGGCCAAATCAAACTTCTTGGCGCCTGTGAAGTTAGCTACAAGCTGCAAAAAACCCAATACTAACTGAAGCTCACAGAAGAGCTGCGCAAGAATTGGGTTTAGTGCACCTTGTTTTCAAAATCTATTAGTAGATTGTATCATATGGGAGCAAAATAATATTTTTACGGCGAGGGCGCTTTTTTGAATCCCGAGCGTAGCAAGGGATTCTTTAGTAGAATCCTGAACGTAGCGAGGGATTCAAAGTACGTCGCCTGAGCCAAAAATATATTTTGCGCCCGAGTGGTACACTCTACTTTTCATTACCTCTATGAGAAAACTAAAGACGCCTCATATTTTACTATAATATTATTATTTAATAAAACGTAGAGTAACAACTAAATTGAAATTAAATGGTATATAATAATGAAAACAAATTAAAACTTATATTTACATTATTTTCATTCATTTTCTTGGCGCTGAACACTAACATTACAAATACTTCCAAATTCAAAAAGTGCGCGGCAAAGATCATTCCGTCGCACTTTTCCAAATTCAAAAAGTGCGCGGCAAAGATTATTCTGTTGCATTTATAAAGTTCCTTTAGTTAACACCTCCAAGTAGTCCTTTTCAAATAGATGTGATGAAAATTATTTATTGTCACAAGATACAAATTATACAACTTCTATGAAGACACTATTCTTCAAACTGGGTACAACAAAGCACCCGTATTTTGGGGCCTAGGCATTCTCGCTATGTGCATGTAACAACAGAATTTATTAAAATAATTTTGCTTTGTTTTGCGCGAAGTTTTACTACCAGATCGAATCACGAATAAAGAAATCCGTAGATGAATCAAAATTATGGACATATCGAAGTAGAAAGTTGAAATTGCAGTAGTCAGGCCACATAGCACTCACATATACGAGTACCTACAAACACCACTGGTTTCACACCACTGGTTTTTCGGTGAAGGAAAACATCGTGAGGCAACCTGCACACGTCCGTAGAAGAAATTCGATGGCGTATGTGAATCCACCAACCCGCACTGGGCCAGCGTGGTGGATATGGCCCAATCACCCTTCGTGGGTAGGCCTACGTCCTGCAGTGAACTATTAAAAAAGGCTGGTACAGTGAATAACAAACCTTGGGTAAATTATGTAGTTTTAATTATTTTAATTGTTAATTGTTCAATAAATATAGGAATAACTCCGAGCTCCGTCATTTCAAGTTATTTGAAACGCTTTAATATTGCTTTAATACCATCATTAAATTCTTTTGTTAGTACCGAGCAGCAAAAAACGAGAATTTAAAGCAGCTGCAGTCATTATTTCTGCACTTTTCGTGATGCTTCAAGTTAATTCGTGTCGAATTAAAGGATTTTCAACCGACGCAGCTGTCTCACTCGCACATTTTCAAATTTGAGTACGTAAGCTATGAATATCTAAAAAGCCTATTGAACATTTTAATTGTGTCTAAACCATTCCCTAAGAATATTTTAGGTTTGTTAAAATGTTGTTGCATAAGTGAAATAGATGGCGTATGCGTCGAGTTAGCTCGCGGTGGTGGTTGGTTTGCGATGCATACGATACTATTTATAAGTTTTTTAATAAACGGATTCCCTGAACACACCGCACGGTTGTTTCACTATCCTCTCCTGAAGGTACCTCCGTAGACAAATTGTGTATCATAAAATGTAAAAGAAATTAAAAAGTTATTTTTTGAAAAGTTTGTTTTTGTAAAATATTTTTATTTAAGAACCTTTAGGAGTATTTTAATTTTTTTGTCAAATTAAGATGTTTAACAACGAAAAATGCTACAAAGAGCGTGTGATTTTTGACCGACGAAACGGAGGAGGTACTCAATTCGACCCGTATATAGTTTTAATGTGTATTAACTAACGCGTATTAACCACGCATAACTTTTTACAAAGTAGTCCAATATCAATTATTATTTTTTTATTGGAAAGAGTATACTTCAAAGTTGGTCCAATTTAAATTTTATTGAAATCGGCTGAGCCATTTTTGATAAATCAACAGTGAAATTGCTACATCGATCCGTGCGTACTATTCGCGAATTCTGTACACGGTTGAAGTCGGTCTTGTCATTTTTTGGCAAAAAATAATTACACTTTATAAACAAACCCTACGTATCGTTTTTGAAAATACACAATACATTTTATCATTTTTATTTAGTACTAATGTGAAATTCTACGAGCGAAGTGAAATTTAACGTATTTAAGCCCCTTAATTAGTGTCAAATTAAAGGTCCCAATCTCGAAGCGTAATTTACAAGTAAATGAAGAATACTTACAGTACTTGATGTTTTTACGTGGATTAATTGACAAGTAATTTTATAGAATGTAGCGTTAAACGCTTTGTGCCATTAATTATATATTAAACAGTTCTGTACGTTTTTTGTCTCGGGACTTTAAGGGCGTGGTGATGTTTCTAATATTTTTTAGGGTTCCATACCTCAAACGGAAAAAACGGAACCCTTATAGGATCACTTTGTTGTCCGTCTGTCCGTCTGTGTGTATGTCAAGACTCTTTATCTCGGGAACGCGTATAGATATCGAGTTGAAATTAAAACTGTATACGTATATCTATGATCTCTTGCAGTTGTGTCAAAGAAAAACTTCTCAGTTATAGTTTAAAAAAGTTAGAGCCGTTTATGTCGTAAACAACCGCATATTTCGCACTCACAAAAATCAAAACCTACAGGGTACTTCCCGTGGACATAGAACTATGAAATTTGGCAAGAAGCATTGTCTCATAGTACACACATAGGAATAAATCTGAAAACTGTACATTTTTATTTAAAACACAAAAAATAAGGCTTCAAAATTCACAAAATAGGGGTTCAAAATTCAAAGTGAGTAAATCGTTTCACGTAAGGTATCATATAAAATAACTTTATTAGCACAACGTAAAACAGGTTATAATCATTTTAACAACGTGTTTGTACGGAACCCTCGATGTGCGAGCCTGGCTCGCACTTGTCCGGTTTTTTTTTACACAGTTTAGTAATGAGACGAGTAATATCCTCGTCTGATGGCAAGTGTCACGAATGGCCATAAGAGGTCAGGGTGAAACTGATGGCATAGCACTGCGCTCTATCACTACATAGTATAAAGCAAAATTGCTATTTTTGTGTGTATGTATCCGCGTATATCTTCCAAACTAGTGCGGTTTTCACTATTTCTTACATATTTCGTCGCTTTGGTGGTGAACAGAGGTCAACCCACATTTTTAGTCAAATTAGTTACATTATTTGGCTCAACGTATAAGCATTGCCATTCAGCGTGGCAATGCTGCCAGCATGCTGGGCACGCTGCCAACTGGCAGTTGGCTTTAGCATTTGGATTATATTTAGACCTTCAAGGGTCTGTGGATGATCCAATTGCTTTCTATGTAGTAGTAGTGTAAGTAGTTTTAGCTTTAATATAATGACAATACTACACTACTACTACATAGAAAGCAATTGGATCATCCACAGACCCTTGAAGGTCTAAAGATAATCCAAGTGCTCAAGCCCACTGCCAGTTGGCAGCGTGCCCAGCATGCTGGCAGCATTGCCACGCTGAATGGCAATGCTTATACGTTGAGCCAAATAAACACCAGCATTTTGGTCACGCGTCGCGTCCACCAGACGCTCAGAAAGACTTTTGAAAACGAGATGAGCTCCCGGCCCCCACGGACCCAAAGTCTCAACTCCAAATGGCTCAAATATGTAACCACTGCCGAGGTTAGCATATTTGCGCCGCTTGTGCTCCTCAGCCGAATTGGCCGCCGCTCCAGCCCTACTCTGAGTCTCAGGAAGATGTGACGGTGCCAAAGTATCGACGCAAGTTGCGTCCCATACTAAGGGCCGTCCACACTTCCATGGGACCAGCGTCATGCCGTCAGGCCTTTTGCCATCACCACGCGCCAACCCACTCGGTTCGAGTACGGCTGCGATATTGGCGGTGACAAAAGCCCTGCGTATGACATCGTTAAGGCTGGCGTGGCGTCCAATCCGACCAGCGCTTCTTGAGCAAGAGAGACCGTGGTGACCGAGCTGGTCAACTGCAGTACCACACTGACAGCGATGGGCTTCACAACACCTTGCACCCAAGCGTAAGCTGACAGCTAGACGAAATGCAGTTGGGTCTAAAAGGTTACCAGTATTGAAAGAGGGCAATGCTTGCAACCAAAGACCGGACTCCCATACAGAGACTGCAAGGATACGAGCGCGATCCGCGACGCTAGGACACGTGTCTAGAAGAGATTTCCGTGCTAGTTCGCAGATCGGCCGATCCCACAGTCTCTGCGACGATAAAGTCTTTGGAAGCTCGGTATTTGGGCAAGCGACCCTCCAAGCATTCGTTGCCTCATTCAAATGAGCTACATCTACGCCAGAATGGCCTAAAGAAGGTGCGAGGATTTTTTCAATCAAGTTCTGAGTACTATGAATGGAGGACAAGAAAGCTGGTAAAGCAACACTTGAAATTTGGCGGACCCCTAACCCTCCAAGCCTAACAGGCAAGGAGGCTTGTAGCCACGCCCTTTCACTCATGTCAATATTCAAAACCGATACTAGGGACTGCTTTACAACATCGTCTAAGCTCAAAAGGAGCTCATTGTGTTTCCACAATGGACTACATCGTAAAGCGTACATAAATTTTGGAACAAAAAGACAACATTTTATAATGGTAAAAGCCATGTGGGCGTTAATTTTGAGTAGCCTATCAGAGGCACTCAAAAAATTTTGAATTTTTTCTTGAACGAAAGGCGGAAAAGACTCATCTAATATCGGCGAACCTAGAAGGCGAAGAGAACACTTGTCTACCGATTTGATGTTAGGTGCCAAATCATTAAATTTGTTAAGTATCAAATCTTTATCCGGACATGAGTCGCAAACGAAAAGTTCGCATTTCGAAAAATTTAGCTCCAGACCAATTTGACGAAACTCGTCAATAAGAATTTCTAAATCACGTAGGACTGTGCTCGCATCGCCACCCAAAGTCCCGTCATCCAGATACCAAACGTTAAGTTTAGATTGGAGACGTTGAACAATTGGATGAATGGCCAGGCTGAAAATGGCTGGTCCGAGAGGGTCACCTTGTTGACAGCCAACGGAAGATAGCAAAACATCATTTTTGTAAATTAATTTAGTGGGTTTGCCGTAGCATTGCCAAAGAAAATTGAAAAGATCGGGAATTTTGTCTTTGACCTGTGCCAACAAGGCGTCTCGATTAACCGAATTGAAAGCATTTTTGACATCCACCTTAAGCAACACCTCTCCACAATTTTGACCGAGAAAAGTACGAAGCGAATGAACAGCAGCCTCACATCCACCCCGCGAACCAAAGCCAAGCTGTATTGGTTGAAAAAGGCTACTCAAAAGAGCAACCTTTTTTCCACAACCGGCTTTGGCTGCGAGACGACGATATGTGGTGCCAACAGCAATAGGTCTGATGCCACCATCTTTTTTGACAAGTGCGCATAGGTTAGCGCCGTACAAGACTTCGATGACGTCATCATTGACCCGCCCAGATAACATGAGATTTGCCAAACCCGTTAATTCTCTCAAGAGAGACTCAGCCACCTCACCAGAGCTAAAAGATAGAAGATCTTTTAGATGTTGAGACGAGAGACCATCTAGGCCTCCGGCTGAGCCGCTCCGAAAAGAAGAAACGGCCGCTGCAATCTCCTGAGCTGACACTTCAATGACAACGTCATCAGGGTGTGGTGGCTCAGGCAGGTGGAGACATGCTGCCGGCGGATGCTTGTCACGGAGTGACTGGACCGTATCGGGTGTGTGGGGGGCAATAGTGTCGCTGGAGAACAGGACTCGTGCGGCGCCTTTGATATCGCCATCACTAATTTTGCTCTCTACTATTTTAATGGTAACCGAATCGTCTGTTTTTTTAGAATTTGGTTTATTCTGCCTTGTTGGCGGAATAGTGCTTTCAAAATCTAAAGAGTTCTCTTCCAATGCGCTGTACTTTACGCAATTTTCCTTTACCCTAGTGGTAAGGGATTTTTTGTTTGTTGGGTCCGAATGTACGTAAAGCACAACGTAGGGAAAAGTCAAGAGGTGTTCCCAGGCGACTAAAGAATTTTTAGAAATAACATTCCGAATAGCAGCAGATAAACACTGCGCAACCGAAAAACGTGCACCACGCGGGATGCGTTTTAAAACAGGAAGAGAACTTTTGAGTGAGCTAAGAACCTCCCAAAGCGGTTTGGAAGGAGCAGCAGCGCTCACGGGACTGCTGCTGGCTCCATCAGAGCCTGCAATAGGGGCCGAAAGTGTAATTTGGCTATTTTTATGGCACCGCGTACGGTGAATTTTGAGGCCTTTCTGTCCTTTAAAAAATCGCACTTGGGAACACTCTAGGCACTGAATCATGTCCCCCTGCGACACATTAACGTATTGGGAAACTGCATTTGGCCCGGCCGGGGCGCAAAATGCCATGAATAACAAGAATTATACTACAAATATAAATAAAAATAAACTTAGGTTCTATAAGTGGAGACGTCAGGACGTCAGACCGTGACGTGGGCGGTCTGCGCAGACTCGGATGGCGTTGACATGGAAACAAGAAAACAACAATGAGCCGCGACTGTCAAAAACCTACCGAATATTACAACACAATAGAAAACAATTATTTGACTATCTCTAGCTCTACAAATATTACCTCGAAAGAAAATAAGAAAAAAAGGAAAGATTGGAGTAGAATTTGGCCCGCTAGAGCAGAAAAATCTGAAAAATAAGGGCCGAGAAAAATCCTGCCAACATGCGTTGACAGCAACTTTTTTTTTTTTTAGTAGTTTTAGCATAGTAAATAAAAATGTTACATAAATAATTACCAATTATTATATTAAAACGGGGATACAATAAGGCTATTTTCCTTATAGGACTCTAATTTTCATCAAAATCGGATTGATTTAGAAGATATTATAAAAATATATTTTGTAGTTTACCCTTGTCCCTTAATTGCTCATTATCTCAAAACTTGATTTTGTGGGTTAGCTCTCTTCACCACCAAAGCGTCGATTTTTTCTGGAAGTTTTATAGCTATAACTCATCCCTAACCGGGTGAAGCCAGGACGGGAAGCTATTACAGAAATATGAAGATCTTAAACTTCATGTTGCCTTGGTATTTTTAACCGACTTCCAAAAAAGAGGAGGTTCTAGTCGTCTGTATGTATGTGTATGTTCATCGATAATTTCGCCAATTGTGAACCAAATCGAAAAATTATTTTTTAGTTTGGGTATACTCCCGAGGTGATCCCATTTCAATTTTAGGGAAATCGGCTGAGCTGTTTTTCAAAAATTAACAATAATGTAAACAATTCGAGCGAAATATTCGAATTTTCTGCACGATGGAAGGCGGTTTTACCATTTTTTGCGAAAAATAATTATGTTTGTAGTTTTTGCTGTGTGGTTAAGATCATATTCCCATCAAATGAAAATGTGTAGTTTCGTAATACTAATTGGCGTTCTTTTAATTGTATTTTTAGCTCGGTACTCGAATCATCAAATGGGAAGTCTGGCCTGTACTGAATATTATTTTTCTCCATAAACGAGGTTGCCTATTTTACCCATAAGTACTTGTGCAAACGTAACATGTCCGCCCATGTGAAAAACGGTTGGCCTTATAAAGAGCGCAGGATCGCGATGGATCCTATGGGGATTCCAACCAGTCCTATTGGAGGTCATAGGGCCATGTCCAGCTGTGGTCGTCCTACGGATGAAATGAACGAACTTCCGTAAATGCTTCACAAGATCCTTGATCATGTTCAAATATTTGTTGCTGTTAATTACTGGAAAGTGTGCTCTAGAATTCCAATTTCCATTTCCAACTCAGTTTTCAAAAAATCCTCGAAAATTTTAATTCAAAATTCAATCTTTTTCTGCACCGCACAAACCTCAGGTAAACAAACCTCTGCACAAAATAAGTGGCAAAGCACAAAATTGTCACTTACAAACATTTTTAAAACTCTTCAAAAACGCTTCGAGACACTTACGCCTTTAATTAACTCGAGGATCCCAGAGTCTTCTTTCGTTATGAACTTACGTGCATGAACGTAACTAGGATGTTTTTGCAGGGGCTAAGGGGTTGAGTCATATCCTTTTGTTGCTTTTATCCCGTTCAAAGGTAAGAAAAAGAAGAAAAAAGTTTATTTGTGCCAATACTATTACGTAACTATTAATATTGTGTAAGCTTTAGTGCCGTACAACCCGAAACAATATACATTTAATAATATATTCAACTCTCTCAAACTCATTGTTATGTAATCAATATAAAACAAAAGTAGTGCCCGTTTTGTCACTGTAGAATGTCATTTCTTCATTTGTCTAAAAGACTTTCCTATATTCTTTCTGCATCTTTATCTTATCTCCACTAAGTTGACTCGATAAATCGGACTAAAAGATGTAAAGATCGTTACGCTACCTCATTCATCGTTTGTATAACTTTGACTTGAATTGAAGTAACGTAATAATTTGAAAAAGTAATTAAAAATATTAAAAAATGGTAGGTAATTAAATTTCTAAAATGAGCATAGTTTCAAAACGAACTTATCTCTTGAAGACTGATAAGAATTTAAAACCGACTTCAAAGAGCGAAACATGAGCAGTAGGAATGTACACTTTTTTTCTAGTAGTAGTAAACAATTTTTAGACAGGTTCGCCCCTGAAGCCCCTTCCTGAATACGTCCACGCTTACGTGAAGGACTGAGTACTTTTTCCTACAGTACTTACTCTGTAAATTAGTTTTTACAAAGTTTTTCACCAGAATCCTGACATTCTTTGTTTCATGGGCAGTTTATTTTTGCACCGAGCGAATTTTTGTTTTGTTGTCTTAGTTTGTGAGGAATGATTTGTGGCAGTAAGTAGTACTGAGAGGCTTTCCGCGAATGGTAAATACGTTTGAGTACTGAGGTATTATCCCGATAATTTTCTAGAAAATCATTTATTTTTTACTACACGAGGGTTTTTCGATGCTTAATTTTTGTTATTCCTGACATTGTTTGTTTCATGGTTTTGTTTTTTGGCTAAAATTTGTGGTACGTACTAGGGTAGGGAGGTATAAACAAGTTTTCAGCAAATGATATTTTTTTTGAATACTGAAGTAATTAGGTATGAAGTTCATTTTGAATAACTGGCAATTTTTTACCAAAATTTACTGATATTCTCTCTTTTATCTTTTACTATACCTACGAGTTTTGTATCTAATGCTATGATGCAAATTGATTCGTCAAGATTTTGATACTTTTGGTTTTCGATTCCTTCATTTGTCTAAAAGACTTTCCTATATTCTTTCTGCATCTTTATCTTATCTCCACTAAGCTGACCCGATAAATCAATTAAGTATCAATCAATTTCACATACATAAGTCGAGCTCTACTTTACACCCTCTTATTATCCATCGTTTTCCTAATCAATAGATAAAACTGATTTGGCTGTGAAAAATTATTATATTAAAAAAACAACACAGCCTTGGTTGTACCTAGTCCTTGGTAGCGTTCGGTGTAAAAGGCTAAAGGTCACCAATTAATTATTAAGTAAATTGAGAAGAGATACTTCGTTTCCTGGAAAAATGTTTCGAAAGCTGAAACAAAACAAATAGAAACAAAATGATCATTTCCCAATCAAACTTCCGCAAACCGCATCAATTTCAATTCATTATTACTTGTAAAGTATCAAATTCGCTTGTCCAAAAGCTGTTGTTTATAGTCAGAATGGCCAGTAGGCCCTAATTCCACCAAAACGGAACGATGCGGAAATGGACAGTGTTGTAATACTTAAGTCCACTATGTAGATGCCATATTTGCTGTAGTAGTGAGAAATAATTAAACAACCTGATTATTTTACCGACTTCAAAATGAGACAGTTCTCAAGTTCACTGTTTTATAATTAGTTACAGTACTCCCTCGCTAATCCGCCACTATAAAATCCTAACCATCGGCGGATTACTGAAAACGGCGAAATGTACATTAACAACAAATTGAAAAAAAAATGTATGATTTATTTTATATAGTATTTAAGAAATGGATGTTTGGGTAACGTAGCCATTATGGACGCTTTACTTCTCGAAACGCAGCGAGGAATGCGCGCGCGACAGATGTCGTGGGTGGTCTAAAGAGTGGTTGCTTAGCACCGTGCGGCGGAGTATAGAACTTTGTTTGTCTTACGCATGAAAGAGAGGGAAGACGGCTGAGTATCGAGTCGAAGACTTTCAGTGGCGGTGGATTACAGATTTTAATCAAGACCAATCTCCAGTCCAAAAAACGGCGGATTATAGTACTTGTCGGATAATCGAGCGGCGGATTAGCGAGAGAGTACTGTATTTTATTAGAGCTGTTATCTCAGAACTTTTTCTCAATAGCTGGAAGCTGGCGCTTCTTATGTGATCTCATTAAAATTAGATCAAGATCTGACCAAAAGACATCCTCCATTTAACCGATTCCATTTTGAAAACATTATTTTCGAATATAATGTGTTTTCTTCTCTGAACAATTAATTATAGCATTCTTATATTATACTTTTTTTGTAAAATAGTAAGTATCAATAATTTTATATGTTTTACAGTGGTATTTACAAACTTATGCAAAACATTACATGTTGTAACTTAAGTTACATAGGTTTACGTACCTAAGGGGTTAAGCGTAGCGCTGGTGGTCGTCCGGCGGCAAAATAGGTTGACGATATAATGAAAAACGCGGGTCACACCTGCGGCTTAGCATACGGACCATAAAATAATTCTATCGACGTGTCAGAACGTGACAGAGCTATGATAAAGCATATATCCTGTCACCTTTGCACACGTCGGTAAACTCTTGTCGTGGTCTTGTATGTTAAGCTAGCTGTACACGATTAGCACAGGACTAAGACAAATGACACCGTAAGAGAGAGGTTTATACCCAGCAGTGGGAAAGAGAAGGCTGGGGATGATGATGATGAATATATTACACCTTTTATATTACAGGTAGCGGCACGTAAGTGTAGCGCTGAGCGAATTGTGCAGAGGATGGCTGCGCATGGGTTTAGTATAGCGGTCACCATAAGCAGCCATCCCTTCCACGTACCGAGACAAATAGCCCCGTAAGAAAGAGGACTATACACAGCAGTAGGATAGAGAAGGCTGCGGATGATAATGATGAATAGATTACACCTATTTTATTACAGGTAGCGGCACGAACGCAGCCATCCCCTCCGCACTACCCTCAGCGCTAAACTTACGTGCCGCTACCTGTATACATACATCTCCGTCTTACTCCGTTTTGTCACAATCTGGGCCATAGATCTGTAAACCGTGACGTAGAAACTTGATACTTGAAACGAACCTTGTTGAGTTTGGACGCACGACTTGATGGTAAAACACGAGAATTCTCAATGATTGGCAGATCTGTCGAACAATTTACTGTGGCGAATAAATGTTACTTCAGACTCGATTAGAGTCGTATTGTTTTATATAAACGTGAAGTTCTTACCAATCCTTAAATTCGAAAGTGTATGTTAGTTTGTTTGTAACTCTTTCACAGAGCAACGGAGAGACCGATCGACTTAATTTGCATGTTTTCATAGACACAGATTAAAGATCGGAGAGTATCATACTTATATAAGCGACAAGTAAAGCTAGTAGTTATCTTAGGCCGGAAAAATATAGTTCTGTTGGTCATAGTTCTGAAATGAGAACTGAGGTTATTATTTTGGTCTTTGATTTGTTGAGTGATTGCTATAGAATATGTCCAATTATTTTATGTAAACAACTGCCGGGAAGCGCAGCATAGCGTAGGAAACTGACTGTGTCTGTCTGGAGAACAGAGAATGGCAGATTCTCGCTGGATGCAAGTCGCTTACTACCATATTCTACTGGAATGTATTGAATAATCTTGTGTGAAATTTGTTAAACTTATTTTGTTTGTTAAAATATTTTTTTTAAAGTGTGTGCAATAAACACTAACGCTGATTTATTTTTGTTACAGGTAAACTAATTTATTTGCTTCGATGTCAACAACCAGAAGACGTGAGACAAAATGATCCATCTGTAAGTAGACTATCAAAGTCATAATAAATGTGATAGTTCATACAGTATGCCCAGACTACTACTAACAAAGTAAAAATAAAATATTTAAGGATAAAAAGTAAAAAAAGTAAAATTACATTTTTGAAGGGAACAACTAATATTTCTCTAATTTGTGCTATATAAACAGACTCTTTATGTAAAAGAGTGATAGTTTTGGCGGCTCACCCGCGACAAGACTTTCTCAAGTGCTCAGGTTGAGGATTTTTGCTCAAGTGCTTCTCAAAGAAAAGGAATAAAACTGTCCACGGATCCACCTGGTGGATATCGCATCAGAAAAAAATTCCGTGATTCCACCTGTGGATTTAGATGGAAAAAGAAGTATCCATGAATCCACTTATAGATTTAAGTGGAAAAAAAGTATCCATGAATCCACGGTGGATATAAGAGGAGAAAAAGGTATCCGCGGATCCACAAGTGGAACCTGGCTGTGGATCCAAGTGGAGGGATCCGTTTTGGCCACCAGCTCGCCTGATGGAAAGCGAAGTTGTAGCCGAAGATGGAGTATGTAGGCCTAGGAGATAGGTACTTATAATCATGTAACTCAATTTTGTCTTTAATAATTGTTCATAATGATAACTAAAATCGATATACAAGAATGCCTACATCCGTTGTGTAGAAAAAAACCCGGTACACATGACTCATATAAATCTGTAATGCCCCCAAACGCCTTAGTAATATAAGCTTATTTCTTTGTTACAATGTCCTTAGATTTCTTACTGTAGTTTACAATTCGCAGAAAACTTTTGTTGATTTTCAACACTTATTTCACTTCATAATGTGTAGCAAAGAAATATGGTACAATCGATGTTTTTACCACAAATCCACGTCGAGAGCGCATGAAAAATTACACGAAACGCGTACTGATTCGCCATAGCAATAAAAACTTGCGCAGTTGGTACCAATCGATTCGCTAAGGTACCGTGTGGTAAAAAGTTGTAATTTTACGGTGACGTCATGCGTACCAAGTTACCTTTATATCTTTAACACAGATTTTTGAAAAAGTGGTACACTTGGGAACAGTCTAGTTTAATAATAATTTAACTAGTTAAATAATAATTTAACTAGTTTAATTTTTAACTAGTTTTCTTTAGATAGGGTATTTTAGTTTAGATAGGATAATTTATTTAAGTTTTGTTTTGATGTTTTATAAGTTTTTTGTGTGAATAATTTTTTAATGTCTAGTTAATAAAATAAAGATTCAAAGATTTAAATAATTTATCACAGCCCAGCTTAAAATATTTTGCTATGTAGAGGCTTTCAGGCGGCTCAAAAACTGACATCAGGGCTAGCCACCCAGCCCTTACTTAGCGCAGTCCTTATATACTTATGTACATTTTTGGTTTTTGACCGACGAACCACCGGAGGAGGTATACAATTCGACGCGTATATTAGGTATATCTATATATATATTTTTATTTATAACCACGCATAACTTTTTTTATAGTAGTCCGATTTCAAATTTATTTTTCATTGGAAAGAGTATACTTCGAAATTGGTCCCATTAAAATTTTATCGAAATCGGCTGAGCCATTTTTGATAAATCAATAATAATGTGAAAAATGCTACATCGATCCGTGCGAAATATTCGTGAATTCTGTACACGGGTGCAGTCAGTCATGCTCATTTAGGCAAAAAATAATCTTGTTATAATTTGTATTAAACGTTACTGACCTTTTATAAGTTCACTACTGAATATAGGCCTACCCACGTAGAGCGATTAGTCTGCTTACCTACCTATTGAGTAATTTGTCTTAATAAGTACTGGGTAGTTACTGTATCAGCCTTTTAATAGTCCACTGCAGGACGTAGGCCTACCCACGAAGGGTGATTGGGCCATATCCACGCTGGCCCAGTGCGGGTTGGTGGTTTCGCATACGCCATCGAATTTCTTCTACTGAAGTATGCAGGTTGCCTCACGATGTTTTCCTTCACCCAAAAGCCAGTGGTGTGAAATTCCATACACAAATTCCAAAGAACTCATTGGTACGGGACCGGGATTTGAACCCACGACCTCACGATTGCAAGGCGGGTGTCACTACCTCTACGCCACCACGGCTTGACTCACGTCACGGGGTGACTGGTTAAACATTAGCAATACTCTAGCTGGAATATAGTTGTAGTCATCATTATTGGACCAACCCTGAAAATGCTGTTAATTTTGACAATATTCAATATTTTTTTTGGAATGATCACTGTTTTTTTTTTCAATATTTGTAAACTTAAACTTGACATGGACGTAATATTTTTTGTGTGTGTTTTTTGTGATATGTAATTTATTATTATTGTTAATCAAATTTGACATTAACGTAATTTAAGTAATAATTATTATTTATCATTAGTGTAATTGGTTCTGTTACCGTGCTAATTTGATATAAATAAATAAAAATAAAATAAAATATTTAATTTTTTTTTTACCCTATCAAAAAAACTATATATACTACGCACTTGGCCAATTTTCTGTTTTCCAATGTCGTGTAAACAGCAACATGAATTACTTAGTGAAAATATTTTTTTAAGTTTGTTACTTAAAATATTTTAGCATTAAAATAATTTATTAGAGACGCGTCGCCGCCAAGATGGAACTTTGACACTATTAAAATACAAATTGATTTAAGTTAATGTAATTTTTAAAACTTTCCCAATTTTCTTTGACGCCTAGTCAATTATGGGCGAGCCAATTTGGGTTTTACATATTTTCTTCTTTAGCATAATCACTTAGTTTTTTGTGGGCTACTATTTTTTGGATGTCCTTGTATGTGTTGATAAATTGATTTTATAGCCCGTCTAGATAAAAAGCGTGCATAATTTTGCTAGATAAAGCACCGATTTGTCACAGCTTACTGAAGTTTAGGAGTGTTTTAGGAACTAGTTTCTTCATTCAAGCTATTTATGTTTCCATCACTATAAGGTAGTCAACCCGACAGACGACGCATCCTTTTGCCATAGCACGTGTTGCATTAGGCTCTAGGGTGAAAGCGCAACTGCGCCCACCGCTTCTTTTGTTTAGATAAGTTTAGACCAAAGTAGAATAAGTTTTGTAAGACATTAGTTAAGTTACCATGTAAGGGTAAGACTTCCGACATGCTTCCAACTCAGTCTGTTAGGTTAGGTTTAGAATATAAAGTAAGTGACTTTAAATTCAGTCGTACTTTTTATTAATAGTAAAAAAAATAATTTTATTATTAATCAAAAACACCACCGCGACGCTCCCGAATCTTGACTAGCTATAAGGCGTTGCATGATGACGAAAAATGACGGATACTATAAGTTTGACAAGTGTCTGTCCATCCTTATGTGTCCTCATAGACTATAGTTCTCATATAAATATTTAAATACGTAGAATATGATGCAATTTTTATAATGAGGAGAAGTTTGCATTTGACTACATCCTTCCTGATGCGATTACGAAAGTACCTAATTAAACAATCATGCAGTTCATGCGATGTATGAAAAAGAGGTTATTGATATTCTACAAAACCTAGATGTCCACAACAGGAACTTTTTATTTGTTATTTTTATTTATTACTGTTTTCTTCCAGACAACAAGAATGTTATGAAATAAACGATATCCGAATATCCGATATCGAAGCCGTGGTGGTAAAGACACTCGCCTTAAAGTCGTAAGGTTGTGGGTTCGAATCCCGGTCCCGTACCAACGAGTTCCTTGGAATTGATGTACGGAATTTCACACCACTGGCTCTTCGGTGAAGGAAAACATCGTGAGGAAACCTGCATTCGTCTGTAGAAGAAATTCGATGGCTTATGTAAATCCACTAACCCGCACTGGGTCAGCGTGGTGGAAATGGGCCAATCGCCCTTCGTGGGTAGGCCTACGTCCTGCAGTGGACTATTAAAAAGGCTGATACAGTACAGTACAGTAAACGATATCAACGACACGACATCGTGTATAATTCTAAAATTAATCGCTAATAGAAACGAACCGAATTTTCAAATTTAGTAATTTTCTGATAACGTTACAGCTTAACCTCGAGTACTATCAATTGAAAAGAAGTTAGTAAAATTCCGAAGGTCGGTTTAATGAACAACTTAGCACTTATTCATTCAATAGGCCTTCCAAATTGGTTGTCGAAATCTGGTTCCCGGTTATAGGTGTCGGGATCAACGGCTGGCCAGTGATGGACTTCGGCGTATTAATTACCTACCCGTATCTACTGCTTTCTCGGTGGGGTCGCCATGCTAGCTGACATTATGAGACTTTTTGTTATGTATACTACGGGACCAATCGCGCACTAAAATTACGAGATAAATAAATACCTCATCAGTGTACGGTGTACCCGTGACCACGATCGATGCAACTCGGTCGAAATGTCGGGATGATGAGGTATTTATTTATCTCGTAATTTTAATGCGCGATTAGTCCCGTAGTATATAGTGATGATGTGTTCAAATCGCGAAAGTTTAAAAACAACAATTTTCATTATTATTATGTACTACGGGACTAATCGACCGTGGTCACGTGTAGACTGCCCGTGACCACGGTCGATGCAACTCGGTCGAAATGTCGGGATGATGAGGTATTTATTTATCTCGTAATTTTAATGCGCGATTAGTCCCGTACTATATAGTGATGATGTGTTCAAATCGCGAAAGTTTAAAAACAACGATTGTCATGTCATGTTTACTGCTTTTGTTGCCTTACAAAGCAAGAGAATCTACTTACCAGCAATTTTGGCCTTTACTGGATCCATAATTTTGGCCTTTACTGGATCTATTAACAATCGAGACCATGGTTTTAGTTTTCAGCTATAAATATTTTTATTGCATTGATAATTTTATTGCTGAATGGTATAATAATAGCGTAGGACAAAATATGGATTCTATGACACATTGACAGTCATCATGGTCAATCACTAAGTTTGCCATTGATGCATAAAACATAAAATATAGTATGACTAGCGACCCGCCCCGGATTTGCACAGGTGTACTATACATACAAATCTTCCTCTTGAATAATTCTATCTATTAAAAAAACCGCATCAAAATCCGTTGCGAAGTTTTAAAGATAAAAGCATACATAGGGACAGACAGCGAGAAGTAACTTTGTTTTATACTTTATAGTGATGATTGTAAACAGCGTCATCAAAATATTGTTGTTTCGCCAGTTGAATAAAGTGATTTTTCCAAAGTTCAAATTTAAATATACGGTCCTAAAAGATATCTAAGATTAGGTATACCCAGAATAATGGCCACCTCAATCTCAAGCCAATTGAAGCCAATTAGATGTTGAATCACTAGGAATAGTGGTTACTCCAAACACTTCACCGCATCGTAAACTAAACCTTAATCCAAGGCGTCAGGAACTAGATTCAGAAGTGGGATACCTTCAGAAATGGGATCCATTTCAGAAATTTGGTGGCTGTGCATTGCAGTGAGTGACTCACTTTATTAGTGAACGTACGTGGATAAATGAATGTGATGTGCATATAAACTGGCTAGTAAGATGAAGTTGCTCTAGATTAGTTTCAAGCAAATACCTAGTAGATTGCTTAACCTCGTCACGTATGTTTTTCAAATTTATTTTACTTGCGTATTTTAAATTCGAAAAACACAGCTATTTTATTGCGTAAGCAGGTTTAATACTTACTGCAATATTCAGATGCGTATTTGAATCCAATTAGTCAGGTTTCGCATTGGTGAATATGGCCAAATCACTATTCGTTGCCAGACCTATATTCAGTAGTAGATTATTAAGTAGTCACAGTGTATATAATACGAGTATGTTTAAATTGAATAAGTATACCATAATAGTTGTCAATTTTAAAACCTACTGTCCAGTAGCCCATACGAAGGCTAAATAGAACCTAAAAGTATTTTCTCATCATATCTATTCGAAAAGGAATACTTGGTTCGCCTTTAAGTGCGCCCAAAGGTGGTGTTTTCTGTAAGAAACTTTATAAGTGCGCCGGAATTATCTTTGCCGCGCACTTTTTGAATTTGGAAGTATTTGTAATGTTAGTGTTCAGCGTCAAGAAAATGAATGAAAATAATTTAAATATAAGTTTTCATCATTTGTTATATTATTAGACACCATTTAATTTAAATTTAGTTGTTACTCTACGTTTTATGAAATAATTATATTACAATAAAATATGAGGCGCCTTTTGTTTTCTCATAGAGATGATGAAAAGTAGAGTGTACCACTCGGGCGCAAAATATATTTTTGGCTCGGGCGACGTTCTAGAGTAGAATCCTTCAATTTGCTCTGGATTCAAAAAAGCACCCTCGCAGTAAAAATATTATTTTGCTCCCAAATGATACAATCTACTATTTTCATTTCATTTATTTCATTAGTTACAGCTACCATTACAGTCAGAAACTAATGCGATAGTGTAATCAACATCATAATTATAAAAAAGTTAAGAAATGACAATATTTCTCTGAATACATACGACTATGGTTATAACTTAATTATATTAAAAATAATACTTCAAACTCGACTCAATGTAGCATTAAAAGGATTACTATTCATCAAAGATTTATACATTCAAATACCTACGAGTACCTACAGTATTTAGTCTACTTACATGTTTGAAAAAGTTTAAAAAAATGTAACCCATTCATGTTTCCACGTAGCGTGTGGCCATCGCGTGGTCTCTACAACAGTTAAAACATTTTTTAATAGACGTTTTTGATATTTGTCGTAACAAATGAACTTACACCATGAAGTGGTCACGTGACTGATAGACTTAATTAGTTCACTCTATGAATAGCTTTAGTAATTATTTTACGACGTAACGTGACATGCGATTAGATAGAATATTATAGGGAAAAATATCAAATTGAAATATTGACTAGGTACTAATTTGACCTGCGGCTTTCCACGCGATCCTTTATTTTTTCCTGCCGGGCTAGTAGTAGGTAGGTATTATTTATTTTTATTTATAGCCTTTATTTAACAATCTAAATACAGGGTTACAGGCTAAGTCGACCTATTCCCGTTAAGCGTGTGTAGTTTACTACGTTTCTGACTGATTTGACTATGATACACCATATCCTAAATCTCACAGTTTTCTAGATATTTGAACTCAAATACTTTTTATAAAAGGTTAATTTTACGGACAATATATAAAAAAAAAAAAAAAAAAAAAAAAATGGGTAGTGTGGTTATAAAACATTATTTTACATGTAAAAATCAAATAAAAATAATAATACGACTTACGTTTCAAAATATCTGAGCTGATAGCCGAAAATTGGGAATTTTATAAATACCAATTTCAAATATCTGTTTTTTTTTTTATTAAAGGATAGTGTATTTCATAGTCAAATTAGTCAGAAACAAAGTAAACTGCACACCCTTAACGGGAATAGGTTGACTTACTCTGTAACTCTGTATATATGGAAAATCAATTTTAATTATGTGTCACCGGCATTGAGATTGCGTCTTCGCAAAGGCCTGCCTAAGAACTTGCCATTTTCTCCGATTATTATGACTCATCCTTATCCACGTAACTCCCGCTTTTTTGGATATCATCTGCCCATCTAGTACGTTGTCTTTCTTGCTTTCTTTCTCTTGTGTTGTCTCGAACACCATTCTGTTATGTCCTTAGTCCATTTTTCTTTCTTATCTCTGAACATATGGCCTGCCCATATCCACTTTAATTTCTTTATGCAATACGCTACAGTAGTAGTAGGCATAGACACCACAAAATAAATCTTTCGACGTATCAAAACGAGACAGAGTTGTGGTGAAGTGTATTTCTATCACTTTTTCACACGTCTAAAAGAGTTTTTTCGTGGTCGTGTGCTAAGCTAGCTATTAAAAATTAAAATTCATTTAAATAAATTTATTGTAATCCATTATATTCTTAATTATAATCTGCAGAATATAAAATAACTTATGAAAGAAACTCTTCAACCTTTAAACATTAATATCCATGCCAAAAATAAAGTCAGTCCGTTGCTCTATTGCTGTGTGAAAGAAAAACTAGACAAACAAACAAACGAACAAGACAATTTCGATCCATTTTAAACGTCTTGATAGTATACTGAAACCTTTGACCAAATAAAAAAATCAAGACAGAACGTCGTGAACAGACAAGTCAAGCCAGTTTTTTATACTTTTGGTGAGTGCGTCGGTGTTATGCCGCTTTAGTTCGACTGACGAGCCAATGCGTAGTTTCGTTGTACATGTTTGTGTGTGTAATTGTATCTGGCGAGGCGTAGTTTTGCCGATCTCACTGTTTGTTTCTCAACATTCTGTCTTGATTTTTTATTTGGTCTGAAACTAAAACAATGTACTAGCCCAGAGTATAAGTAAGAAAGTATTGAATTCGTTTTTCCGTGTGTAATACCGAACCAAAAGCTTAAATACCTTTAAGAAAACTTTAACTGTTAGTATAAGTTCAGAGTAACATTTCGCCCCTACAGCCTTTGATGTTATTAAACTCAAATGATCAAAACATCAGTCCTGGTTATCTCCAGAGACATCAACTAAATAATTGAAACTATCACTCATCTAACTACTACATTCACCGAACTAACCGAAAACTGATTACACAGTTCACCGCACGGGCACAAAACATGGAGGGTGTAGAAGTTCAACTCAGTTTGAACGAGCTCTTGTAATCGTTCGTTCGTTTCAGCCATATGACGTCCACTGCTGGACATAGGCCTCCCCTAAAGATCTCCAATAAGACCGGTTGGTAGCAGCTTGCATTCAGCGCGATCCTGCGGTCTTAATGAGGTCGTCCGTCCACCTTGTGGGTAGACGTCCTAGGCTGCGCTTGCCGGTACCTGGTCTCCACTCGAGAATTTTCGACTTCAACGGTCATCAGTCCTCCGAGCTATGTGCTTTGCCCATTGCCATTTCAACTTGCCAATCCGCTGGGCTATGTCGGTAGCTTTGGTTCTTCTACGGATCTTCTCATTCCTGATTCGATCCCGCAGAGAGACTCCTAACATAGCCCTCTCCATAGCTCGTTGGGCTACTTGAAGCTTATTAATAAGGCCCATAGTGAGAGACCACGTTTCAGTGCCATCGGGTGGGGCGGCAGCCGGATTTCTTCCGGAGATTCTTAGCACCCCGTGCTCCGCCGTTACCATGACCGCTGCCGGAGCCAGGAATATCGGAGCTGCCGGGGACTGGGGGCCTGGACTTATGTGTACTAATCATGAAGGGGGGTTTTGCCCGTAATTGCCGCGCTGGGCAGGCGTGTTGGCAATCGCAGTGCGTGGCTCTCGCGACGGGGATTCTGCTGCCCATCCCCGCCCTGTTGCACTTAAGCTACGCTGTTTTGGATGGATATACTGCCATCTGTCGGTTCCGTAGTACCTCAGTCGGCTCTTACGACACCTGGTCCACACATAACGCTCTTGTAATGAACACATAGATATAAATGTCGCTCACTTACAGCAAATGGAAGACGCTGTAGAAGTTCGGGCGCAAGATCGCCAGATACTTTGCTACTCGCTGAAACCATTTTTAAATAACTTTAGTTTACTAATTATTGCTTAATTTCGAGTGGACTGTTGAACATAGGTGCAACAATTAAGTACGTACCTACATAGCTACATTCATACACGAGTTTTCCTTCTGAACTCTTGATGTTTTGTGTCTTCAAAATGGGCAAGCAGTATGAAAATATCCATTAGAGAGCTTTATATTGTCCTATTTAGAGCAGAATTTTCATTGCACTGTCTAAACAGAATGTAACCTAAAAATAGGCATTCAAATATAAAGCCTATATATAGCACTCATTTTAAAGTAAAAAATCACATAACATTAAAGCTTTAACTCCCTTTATGCAGGCGATCAGAAGCTGCCCTATTGAAGTTTATAGAGAGGCCTTTTTCCAGCAGTGAATATCCTTTCTACACAATGACGACAAAACAAGAATCTCTTTAGACTCGCTGACTTAGTTGGGAGTCTAGTCTAAATTGAGTTGAAATCACAGAGCTATTGCAACTAGAGAGATAGCACAGTTGTCGCTTTAGGCAATTCTCAAACACAAAAAAAGTATGGATAATCTAGTATGGAAGACCCAGAGCTGTCACAACTGTCAAATATGAATTGGAATTTGACAATACTGGAGAGAAAAACACGGCAACTAGCCACTGATCAAAATATTTTTCATGTCTCTTTCCAACTCATGCTATTTTAAATCGTTGCATCTCGCTCTTTCCTTTCTTGATCGACCACATTATCCCTCTGGTATCACTGTGGTTGAAATATAATTCAAGTGTCACTCGTATAGACACTGTTGTGTCACAAAGATTAAATTGTACCTAGTACATAATATACATACTTATACAGGGTCATAGGTATTAAACGCAAAACCTTTCAAGGGCGGGACTTATTCTGTACATCAAAACTAACAACTTTTGTTAAACGACAAGACAATTATAAAATCTCTAAAAAAAAGTTGTTCCATAGAAAAATATCGTTCACCCTCGAAAATATGTATAGAATAGCTGAATTGAGTTATCTTGAATATCTTGAGTTTTTACCAAAGTTGCAGATCAAAAGTTGTTAGTTTTTATGTACAGAATAAGCCCCCAAATGAATGCTAACTAGTTACCAATCACCTGTATACACATTCGTACTTACAAGCAGACAAACATTTCTCTCTAGATATATTTTATCTCCACTGTCGACACACTTATTACACAGTTCACTGCACACTGGTATAAATCTCACCGCATCGTGGACAAACTTAAAAACATAAATTACATAATTATCCAAAACCCCGTCGGCGTTCCCGTAGAGTCCCATAAAAACAGTATAACAATAGCCTATAAATATTTTACAAGTAATTATAATGAAAAATTGCCCGAACCGAAACACTAAACGTTTCCGGAATTTTAGAATGTAAATTAAATTGTTATTTTTGATATAAACTGTTTTAGGATCGATTTTGTGAGCCATTGTTGCGTAAGTGATTTAGGTACGAAAGGTATGGGAAGTCGATTTACTCGATATCCGGAATTCATATTCGGGACGGCAGTGGAGTGTATCGATATTCAATATTTTATCGTATTGACATTGGTTGGTGCTTACATTCAGATTTGTAATGGATTTGGTAGAAGTTAGTTATGTTTTAGTGTGTCCTGTCCACTGCCATTTTTAATGTCTGACTTTCCTCGCATCTTTGAATTTAGTTAAAGGAGAAGACTGAAAAATGGACAAGAAATATAACAGAATGGTACCCTAGAGATGGGAAGAGAAGCAAAGGACGACAACATAAACGATGGGAAGACGAATTAAAAAGAGTTGCTGGCCCAGAATGGATGCGTATCGCAAAAGACAGAAGGACCTTGAAAGCTTTAGAGGAGGCCTTTGTCGAATGACAAGCTGGGGAAAATGATAATACCGACCGTCAGTAATTAGTTAAGGAAACAAAATTGTAAACTCGGCAATAAAGGCTCATTTCATTTTATTTTATTTATTTTTTTATGTTTTAGTGATATCATAAATTGATGATAGGCATTTGTTTCGTGATATAGCTGCATCAATTATTTATATCCGTTCTTTTTTACCTGATACTTTTACAAGGGTAGCTTTTTAGGGTTCCGTACCTCAAACGGAAAATACGGAACCCTTATAGTATCACTTTGTTGTCCGTCTGTGTATATGTCAAGACTCTTTATCTCGGGAACGCGTAAAGATATCAAGTTGAAATTTAAACTGTATACGTATATCTACGGTCTATTGCAGTTGTGTAAAAGAAAAACTTCTCAGTTATCGTACAAAAAAGTTAGAGCCGCTTATGTTGTAAAAAACCGCATATTTCCACACTCACAAAAATCAAAACCTACAGGGTACTTTCCGTTGACACAGAACTATGAAATTTGGCGAGAAGCATTGTCTCAGAGTACACATATATGAATAAATCTGAAAACTACATTTTTATTTAAATCACAAAAAAATAGGGCCTCAAAATTCACAAAATATGGGTTCAAAATTCGAAGTGAGTAAATCGTATCATGTAAGGTATCATATAAAAGAACTTCATTAGCACATGCTAAAACAGGTTTTTAATTATTTTAACAATGTGTAATTTTCGAAGTATGACGAGAAAGCTGAAAAAAAAAAATTTTGTCGATGGTTATAGTATAGAGATTTTAACAACTTACTTCCCAATTTTGTGAAATTTTCTGGATTTGTACGGAACTCTCGATGTGCAAGCCTGGCTCGCACTTGTCCGGTTTTTTTACCTGATACTTTTACAAGGGTAGCTTTTTAAATTCCATTATTTACTTATTATTTTCTTCGAGGTTCGAGTATTTAGTTTGAGGTGTTTGTTTTAAAAATCATCGTATACCTACTCCAACAAAACTTTGCAATGTAACTATGTATGAACTTTTTTTAACAACACGTTCAAAATATCACCACCAGTGAGTCTATCTAATGTATAAAATTATTCATTCACGTGTAAAAATAGTACACAAAAAAAACCTTTTTCTCCAAAAATAACAAAATGTCCACATCAGTAACTACCCACCCCTCTGTGTCCGTTTCAGAATTATCCCAGCTTATTATAAACAAACTAGGGCACCTAACCATCCAGCCAATCTCTCATTCCGGTCATTACTTTAGAAAAAATGAGCATAAAAGGTAAAAGGCGTTTCCATAATACGCTTGTGACAATGTGCACGGAGCGAGAAGTGCGTGCGAAACACCACATCAAAGGGAGGAAAGAGGACACGCGGGTGGAACGGGCCATCGGGTGAGCGAGTCTGCACGGTTGATGAACGAGCCCACTGTGCGCGGTAGAGCGATGGCCGCCATAGATACCTATACATATACAAACATTAGCCTAATGTTTTACAAA
The DNA here is from genome assembly GCA_949316475.1 of Hypomecis punctinalis. Lineage (NCBI taxonomy): Eukaryota > Metazoa > Arthropoda > Insecta > Lepidoptera > Geometridae > Hypomecis > Hypomecis punctinalis. The sequence continues at coordinate 9,298,472 of OX438819.1, read as the reverse complement.
ACTCGCGCTAAGCGTTGTAAAAAAACTTACTAGAGCCATGAAAATTAAGAAGATAATTTATCAAAGGGTGGGAAAGGAGACACACGGGTGGAACGGGCCATCGGTTGAGCGAGTCTGCGCGGTTGATCAGTGCACGGTAGAGCAATGGTGATCATAGATACCCATACAAACTTTAGCCTCTAGCGTGGTAAAGCTATGACGGTTTTAGTATACACATTAGCCTCGTGTTTTACAGATCTCGAAATACTTAGTCGAGCTTCGTGCTAAGCGTTTTAAAAACTTTATAAAAACTAGTTATGAAAATTAAAAAAAAAAAACATTTTTCAAAAGTAGCGAAAGAGGACACCCGGTAAAACGCCAATCGAGTGAGCAAATCTAAATGTTTTTTAAGTTATACAAAATTTGTTAGACCTATGAAAATTATGAAGGAGTCAAAATAAGTGATAGAGGACACGTGGGTGAAACGGGCCATTAGGTGAGCGATATCGTGGCAGTCATATGTATAGAAATAAGCTTCGTGCGTTTTACAATACTTCAGGCACATGTGCAAAATGCGAAATTTGAATAGATTCGAAAGGCTTTTAGCTTGAAGAATACACGCTCTAGAAGTCGCTGAACTTTGCTAAGAAAGTTTTATATGGACGATTACAATCTACAATACGAAGACTATAGACAGTATGTAGCTACCTTATTATTACAAAATCTGTCAGTAGGTACCTCTCACTCACCTGTCTAAGCGTTTAGAATACATGTTCAGTCAAAGCGTGCAAATTGCCTACGTAACCATTGAAGAACTGAACATTGAACAGGGCGTTCGTTCGACCGTTCTTGCTAGTTCATTCGTTCATTGGCTCGTTCACGCACTGCTTGTCATTTTAACGATATTCAGATTGTAAAGGACTTAGAGCTTTAATTGGTATGCTAAGGCAGGGCACTTCACTTGCTGTAGGTACATATATCATTTAAATTTTTCAAACACGTTCCTATTAGGTTGAAGCCTACTAAATCATGTGTGAGAAAGAGTTACAATAACATAATATTATTGCTATACGTGTTATCTACCTATTCCTCGCCTTATTAGGTTTTTGTTTTTGACTAATTTTTAAATATATATATATTGGAGGACAATCACACGGTCTCTGACCCCAAACTAAGCAAAGCTTGTTGAATACACTACTTTTTTTAGTATAATATAATGATGCGAGTAAATTTATTCTTATGTACAAATACTATATCCATAATACATACGATAAATAATTACCAATGAACAAATATCTGTAATGAACATTCATTACATTAATATTTGCCCTGGGTGGAAATCGAACTCACGCCTCTTTGATATAGTAGTCAGGGTCGCTAACCACTGAGCCACCGAGGCAGTCAGTCAATAATTTTAAACCGTTAGTGCCACACAATATATTGACATGACTTGTCCTTTTTAATGACACTCCAACCGGGTCTCACTCTTCTTTTAGTACTTTTGTTAAATACTAAAACTTGTCGTCAAAAAATTTATGCAGCTTCGAAATTGCGCCGAACAAAACAAAAGCCGAAGTTGCGTACGACGGTAAGTACGGTGTACAAAAAAGGTAAATACGCCGAGTGTACATCTCAATAGGTTCCACAGTTAAAATGCGTCGCACAAAAGGAATCTTTTTCTTCGCCATGTTTAAGTAGACGAGGCGTTTTTAGTATTTGTAGGTACCGTTTGCAGAAAAAATCGATTAAGTTTTTTTTTAATTTCTCATGTAGCTTATGATTCATTTGCCAATAATGGTGTGGAAAATAAGATCACTCTGATATCGAATCATTTTTAGGGTTCCGTACCTCAAACGGAACCCTTATAAGATCACTTTGTTGTCCCTCTGTCCGTCTGTCCGTCTATGTGTATGTCAAGACTCTTTATCTCGGAAACGCGTAAAGATATCGAGTTGAAATTTAAACTATATACGTATTATCTATGATCTCTTGCAGTTGTGTAAAAGAAAAACTTCTTAGTTATCGTTTAAAAAAGTTAGAGCCGTTTATGTCGTAAAAAACCGCGTATTTTGCACTCACAAAAATCAAAACCTACAGGGTACTTTCCGTTGACGTAGGACTATGAAATTTGGCGAGAAGCATTGTCTTGGAGTACACATATAGGAATAAATCTGAAAACTGAACATTTTTTATTTAAATCACAAAAATAGGGCCTCAAAATTCACAAAATATGGACTCAAAATTCAAAGTGAGTAAATCGTATCATGTAAGGTATCATATAAAAGAACTTCATTAGCACATGCTAAAACAGGTTTTTAATTATTTTAACAACGTGTTTGTACGGAACCCTCGATGTGCGAGCCTGACTCGTACTTGTCCGGTTTTTTTATTCTCACTAATTAGGTCCTTCAAGACTGCCCTTAAGTTACGATGTGTGCAAGTAATAATAAAACTAAACTTTAATACGTACGTATTTATTTGTTACAGGTAAATGTTATTGGCGAATGAAGTCCTGTTCATGCATTAATAGTTAAGTTGTAAGTAAAGATTATTACCATGTAGACTAAGAGCAAATAGAAAAATCAAGAGAGAACGTCGTTGAACAGTCAAGTGAAGCCGGTTTTTTAGACATATGTGAGTGCGTCACTGCTGCGCCGCCATAGTTCGACTGACAAGCCAAGGCGTAGTTTCCTTGTACGTTGATGAGTGTGTAATTGTCTTTACACGGCGTGGCGTAGTTTTGGTCGGTCTCACTTGTTTGTTCACAACATTCTCTCTTGATTTTTTTATTTGCTCTAAGCATGTAGATGACAGATAGTTCTGAAACTAAGTTTGATACTTAAACATATCATTGCGTCGTTTTTAGGATTTTGTATTTCTGTTGCCGTTATAACCAGAATAAAATTAATAACAGGGGTTCCCATACAACAAATATTATATTGGCCGTTTTTTTCCCGATATTCATAATGGCAACAGGTAAGTAAACGCTTTTACACAGAATATTTAGTTGTACGTATGTTAATTTCGAAAAGGCGAAGGGTTCACTTCGTGTGCGAGTCCGACTCGCATTTGACCTAATTTATTTAACCGTACACCTACTATTTTAACATGAGCCCTGTGTTTTTTAACATTAAACAACCAGGGCATATCCCAGACAAAAATCTTTTACTAGAGTCTGGCTAGCGAAAGTTGATACTGCAATTTTTCGCAAACTTTTTAAATGACAACACACGGTGCTACTGCCATCGCGGATTTACCTTTAAATTGGGGTATTTTACCTTGTATTAAAAACATTGCTCAAACCTACGTCATGTAGGTACTAAACTGAACAAAATGACATTATATTATTATAGTCTTCATCGTAATGAAGTAGATAGGTACGCGTTGAAATCATTTGGATCATTTGGAGAGCAATGCAAAGCCTGTTTGGCACAATATTAACGTCAAAAAACAGAAATTAATTAACGTAATGAATATAAAACTCCTACACGACAAAATCGAGCTTGAAAATAAGATATTTTTTGCGATTCCCCCAAATATTTGGAAGAATCAAAATAGCAGTATGGTAACAATGCTACATCGTGTGAGTGAGAAAAAGTGTTTCCGTCTCAGTTTAGTGCTGCCATAGTGATATTTTTTAAATTTGCCGCGCTTTGTCAGTATCAACTTTCGTTAGCCAGACTCTAGTAGAATTGATACTTCGATTTATGAAATCATACTTATCAACAAGATAACTTTCATATAAGCACAATCGGTAAAACACGTCTCGACCTGAGTTCGTCACAAAAACCTTATCATCAAATCACTTATCTCAAGACCTCGCAGCTTTCACCCACAAGAAATCGCCTAAATCAAACCAAAACAGATCGCTCTCGCTACCCAATATTTTATTCATTCTAATGAGACGATTCTTCTGCTAACCGTACCTCATTCGTCTCGGCAAAGGGCCCGAGACGTCGAACAAAGGTAGCAGAAACCAATTTGTTACGTGATAATATGGACCTTACCCCCTCCACTCCCCTCCACCCCCCACCCTGATAAGACGAGTCTTCTTTCAGCAGTTACTTGGCCTTTGACACAATCGATGAATATTTTTGAGGGATTTGAGATGTTTTGTAAACATGCTGTTGTGGCGGATTAAGGAAATGTAGATTTGTACCTAAATGATTCGGACTTGAGTTAAGCCGATCGTCCACCGCCAACTAAACTAAGTTAGTTTAGCTTAGCCCGCATAGTTGAGCCAGTTTTTCATACACCTGGCATAGTTTGCGGTGGACGCACATGTATGTTTAGTTGGCGGTGGACGATCGGCTTAAGAGATATGCCGTACTATACGATTATTTAGGACTGGCTTTTGCCCATGACTTCGCCTGCGTCGTGTTTTGATTTTTGCGCTATCCCATAGGAACCTTTTATTATTTCGGGATAACAAAGTAGCCTATGTCACTTTTCGTCTTTCAAACTATGTCCATGCCAAAAATCAAGTCAATCCGTTGCTCCGTTGCTGCGTGAAAGAGGAACAAACGAATACACTTTCGGATTTATAAATATTAAGTAAAGAAGTAAGGATACGTGCGTTACGTGCCACAAGTTTTGTTTCCAAAAAGTGTATTTATATTAACGCACAGCGTCATATTTGACATAAACAGCGATATTTAAAACGAATTTTGGGAAAGTATAAAAAATACTTTTAATACTTGTAATACATTTTACGAAGTATACTAAAATAAATAAATAAATTAAAATTAGCATGTCGATACTAGGATGTCAGGGCCCAGACGTACACACACGAAAACAAGCCATAGATTTCGTATTGTCATTTTAATCTCTAAGTCAGAAATATTTTAAGATCATTCCGTTCCGTGCATGGTTTTTTTTTATTATTCCTTATAGGTTTGCGTTTGACTACATACTGCCTGATGTTGAGCAGATATGCGGTCTAGGGTGTAGCACGCTTACCTAGAAGATACCTGTTTACTCGGGATTTGAAGACCACCACGTTGTACTTTTGCGGGAAGACAGGCCCAGGCAAAGCGTTCCACATTCTGGCTGTTCGTTTGAGGAATGAGGATTCAAAACACTTTGTTCTAACGCGCGGAATGCCCACCATAAAAGGGTTGCCTGGAATAGATCACTTACAGAGCTAAGGCCGCCCTGAGTTACAATAACAAAAGTAGGTATTTCTTGTATTACTGTTTGTGTAATATTTTTTTGTACAATAAAGTGTTATCGATCTATCTAAGGGTACAGACTAAGAAGCATAGTACAGAGCACACATTTCTAGAAAGCTGGACAAAGGCCTTCAGATTTAGGCCTTCTTTATGGTATTTTAACAATACGGGCTAGAAGCGGATTGCATCCAACATACTGTATTATTCTTGCGGCTTTGATATCATTAGCCCACTTTTTTACATCCGTTGCGGCACTGCATTTCTGTCCTCATTTCTAGAACACCTACACTGCTCGCGTGTGGTCTCTATTCGAGATCTTTTCTTCGTCATAGGCCATCAGCTATGACCACGCTATATCATAGATTCCTTACAATATAATATTTCTATACCAGCTCAAGCTCAAAGCCAAAAAGCATCGGTACATAATCTGCCTTTCCGACTACACACACTGAGAAAAAAATCGCCACTAAATATTACAAAAGTCCTTTGTATTTGGCGAAAACACTAAATTTTAGTATAATTTACCAAAGTTTTGCTGTATTTGCAATTTTTATTATTTTTTACTAACAGTTTTGTTTTTGTAATTGTAATTCCTAAAATACGATTTTAGTAAATGCAGATATTGCAAAAGTTTAATATTTATTACAAATTTATAGTAAATATTGTTAGAGTTTTGTAAATTCCGCAAATTCGATTACTATTTTCAAGAAAAGGTAGTTGTGTTTCTAACAGTTTATCTATTTTGTAATTCTAAGTAATACTTTTAATCAATTTTAAAAAACGTTTGTAATTTTAAGAATTAACTATAGTTGATACAACAAAAATATTTAGTTTTACCTTTTTGTAATTCTAATCAACACGCTTTATTTATTTCAACACGGGTTTGTAATTTTTAGAAAATATAAAAAATATTGGTACAAGAAAAGATTTAGTTTTTACCTTTTGTAATTCCAAGCATCTCGTTTTATTAATTTCAACACGCATTAGTAATTGTTAGAAAGAACTATAATTGGTACAACAAAAATCTTTTGTTTTACCCTTTTTGTAATTCCAAGTAACATGTTTTTTTAATTTCAACACGCGTTTGTAAATATTAGAAATAACTTTAATTGGTACAACAAAAATATTTAGTTTTTCCCTTTTTGTAATTCCAAGTAACACGCTTTATTAATTTCAACACTCGTTTGTAATTATTAGAAATAACTTTAATTGGTACAACAATAATATTTAGTTTTCCCCTTTTTGTAATTCCAAAGAGCATGCTTTATTAATTTCAATACACGTTTGTGATTTTTAGAAAGAACTTTAATTGGTACAACAAAAATATTTTGTTTTACCCTTTTTGTAATTCCCAGCAACATGCTTTATTAATTTCAACACCCGTTTGTAAATATTAAAATAACTTTAATTGGTACAACAAAAATATCTAATATTTCCCTTTTTGCAATAACAAGCAACACGCTTTATTAATTTCAACACTAGTTTGTAATTATTAGAAATTGCTTTAACTGGTACAAGAATAATATTTAGTGTTTCCGTTATTGTAATTCCAAGCAACATGTTTTATTTATTTCAACACACGTTTGTAAAATTTAGCAAGAACTTTATTTGGTACAACAAATATAATTAATTTATCCCTTTTTGTAATTCCAAGGAACGCGCTTTAATTATTATGAGCTTTTAGCGGCTTCGCCCGCGTGGCCTACAGGAATCAAAATATGACGTACTGTTTTTTCAGAAACAAACATTATAAGCGCTCTTACGATAATAATCTCAATTGAAATTACAAGATGCCAAAATTCCCAAACAAAGCATTATTGCTTTTCAAAAACAAACAATTGACAAAACAATAAAATTGTCAAAATTAGCCGTAAAACGTAAACTTATCGCCTAAAACAATAGCAAATATTAGATCATACGAGTAAGTAGTAGTAAGTAACAATATTTTTCCCAGAACAAATTATAATAAAATGATTTTACGCTATGGTCTTGAGTCAAGAGTAAAAAAATGAAGAATAAGCATAGCTGCTGGATTCTAAACGCTTACAAATAAATAGCAAATTTTTGACTTTAAAATTTAATAAGGTATGGTTAAATATATGAAGCTATTAAACAAAAACGGAAAAAAGTTTACGTTTACTATCAAAAGTCATGGTAAGGGCACTGAAGTTACTGGAATAATATACGAGATAAGTTTACACTTTAATACTTGAAAAATCGCAAATTAAAACTTATGCATTAATTCTAATTGCATTAATTGGCATTAAGATTTTTTCTGATGCCGCGTTTTCTGTTCCCGCCAACGTCGTTGAAATATTCTTATTTGACGGCTTTGACTTTGGTTTCAGTAGTTCAGTACACTAAGTATCTTACTCTTACTTACTTACTTACTTTATTAATAACAACTAGTTATAGGTCATTTGTAGTGCATGCTAACATATTTCATCAAACGTTACCTATAGTATGATTCCTTATTACTAACATAAAAAGGTGCATTTAACAAAATCCAATAAAAATTGTATCATACGAGTACTTCGTAGGGTTTGACATGCTCTTAGGCTATTAGTACTATGTACTTACAAAAAAAATCCACCGCGTTGGTACCTAGATATGTACTGGTATAGACAAGTATTGGTATCTGATATACCTCTGGTTTGAAAGATGAAAAAAAATTGATTTACCTTGTTTTGTAATTACAAGCGTGGGTTTAATCATTTTAAAAACACGATTGTCATTTGTATTGAAAGGAAGAATAATTTCAAGCATGAGGCTTTATTAATTTCAAGACTCTATTGTAATTTTACTACAATACTTTAGTTAATGCAACAGAAACATTTAGTTTTTGGTCTATTTTGTAAATCCAGCAATAAGCTAAGTAATTTCAACGAAATGTTTTGTTATTTCCAGTAAAGTGTCCGGTGTGTTTTGCTTTATGAATACGATCCCGCCTTTCCAGCAGCCATTTCGTCGTTGCTTGCAGTAGAGTAAACATGTAAAGGAGAGTGAAGTTCAGTACCAACAAACTGTGTTTTACCAACAGATTTAAACACTCTGAGTGACAATTGACAATCTTACCCAGGAGTCATTGTTATAACAGCTATACAGTCATACTGAGTAACTGGGGTCTCAGTGAATACGATCCCGTCTTTCCAGCAGCCATTTCGTCGTTGCGTGCAGTAGAGTAAACATGGAGGATGAAGTTCAGTGCGTACCAACTAACTGTGTTTAATTAAGTGTCATAAGTACAGATTTAACCAGTGTAAGTGAAAATTGACAATTTTACCCAGAATCTACGGAGTAACTGGGTTTCTCCGTGAATACATTATACTCGCCGGCAATGTAAATTATGTTTTATTGTAAATGTGGCTGTTTCGTGTGTTATATTATACATGTATAATATTTAATAAACATGACTTCACTTGAATCTTTATTTTTATGTCTACAATTATTATTCACCTTGTAACTTACATTTAGTATTAGTTTATAACCTTAGATTCGTTTTGTAAGATATGTAACTCAAGTAGTTTCAATAGCTTAATTTTGTATTATTTAGTTGGTTTTTGTAATGTCTAGTTTAGTTCTGTGATATCTACTTAATAAACTCTATCCATAAAAAAGTTATAAAACACTTCAAATTGAAATATTAAAAACTGTATACTTATAGGTCATTGTTATAAGCAGGTACCTATACAGTTTTCAATATTTCGATTTGAAGTGTTTTATAACTTTTACATTGATAGGGTTCACTAAATTGATAACACAGAAATTATACTAGAAATTACAAAAATCAACTAGATAATACAAAATTAAGCTATTGAAACTACTAGACTTTTACTAGATAATACTGAACTAAACTTTTGAAAGTACTAAGGCTTACTAGATATTACAAAACTGATCTATCAAAATTACTAGGTGATTAGCAGATAATACAGAACCAAACTTTCGAAAGTACTAAGGCTTACTAGATATTACAAAACGAATCCATCAAAATTACTAGGTGTTTACTAGATGATACAGAACTAAAATTTCAAAAAAACTAGGACTTTACTAGATATTACATAACTAATCTATTGGATCTACTGGGGCCTTACTACATGTAACAAGACAGGTATTAATAATTCCTATTAAATATCAATTTGTATTTTTTACAGGGCATTTGTTGTCCTCGGGATTAGTAAAATCTTAGTAAAGAGTACTAAGGAGTTTGCTAGATATAACAAAACAGGTATTAGTAATACCTACTAAATATCGATTTGTATTTTTAACAGGGCATTTGTTGTCCTCGGGATTAGTAACATTTTAGTAAAGAGTACTATGGACTTTACTAGATATTACAAAGCTAATCTATTGAAACTACTGGGGCCTTACTACATATAACAGAACTGATATTGTAATACCTACGAATTGCATTTACAAAAATCGATTTGTATTTATTACAGGTCATTTGTTGTCCTCGGATTTAGTAAAATTTTAGTAAAGATTACTATTTTTTTGTTAGTTTTTCTCTCAGTGCACTACTAAAATTATTTATTTCGCTTAGGAAACCCGCGCCGTGTCGGATTACACCCCTGCACATCCGAACTATCCGTATAACGGAACCATAGAGATCTATACAGAGGCCTTCTCATCACTGATATGCAGAGAATACTCATACAACAAAAGTATGTTTACAAAACATTGCAGATAGCAGTTGTGTGAATGTATTTCGATACGTAAGTGATTTTGTGGTGCTCTTTGAGTAGTAAATTAATTATTGTGCAATTTAATGACGTTATGACTAGTTTCGATTTTGGATTGACTAAGCTGTAGAGTTTGTGAAGTAAGGACTTGTAGAGTTAAGCCATGTAGAGTAAGAAGCTTGGCTCTACATGACAACTTTGCTCTCTACATGACAACTTTTTGTAGTGCGAATTGTGATTTTATCTTGGCTACTTTTCACATGAAATACGTGTTTGTTGGATAAGATTGGTACGAGTTCATGGCCGATTCGGGTAGCGTACATAAAAGAAGTCTAAGCTCAACAGTAGACGATCACGGGCTCTAGTTGATGATGATGGTTATTCACTATGACAGCTTAAATGCGGTTGGAATCTAGCGCGATCCTGCTGTCTTGATCAAATCATTATCGGTCCACCATGCTGGTCCTAGTCCAATTTTGGTCTAGACTCTAGATCGTGATGTCATGTCACATCTTGCGAGATCTATGACCGGAACCCAAATTCTCTGTACCAATAAAATCGTAAGAACCACCCCACTCGATATTACGTCCCGATATTACGTCTAACCAATATTTGTCAAAAGCCGAATCACCTTCGTGTAGAGTGACCAAAGTTACGAACATTCTCGGACAAGTCAAATTTTGCTCTGTGTTTTGGCTGTCTGCGGCAATTTGGAGATCCTAATCTATGCTAACTGGCACGTGGTCTTCATTCAAGAACTTTATGACCCCAGCGCCCATTCTTTCTATTATGTATCCTTGTTTATGACCTAGGAAAATCCTTTATGGATACCACCATGCATGGAGAGGCCCGTGGTTAAGTGGGAATCTCCACCGCTAGTCGGTAGCATACCCACTAAAAACCTGGGGTGTTTCCGCCACTGCGCCATGTGTCGGGGCTACGGGCACGCTTCCGCTGGCAAAGAAGATATAATAATACTACGTATAGACGGTCACTCGTCACCCCCCACCCGTTTGAGTCTTCCTCACTTCCACCCCGCGGTTCACGTACCGATCGTGTACTCTGCACGCGGGCTGCACTGGCGGATTTTCTACTAAAATACCTAGAATGTGACATTAGGGAAGACTTGTACTGTGTATGGTTGAATATCAATGATACGTAACAAAACAAGAAACTTTAATGTTCCCCTTCCAGGATAAAGAAGAACTTTTTTTACATTATTTGGTAACTTCCTCTTGGTATTTTCTTTCAAATGAAGTAGTTTTTTAAAATGCTTCCAAATTAAGTAATTGTTATACTTTATTAAGCACTAGATTTATATTAATTTTTGTCAATTAAATACGCAGCTGTCTCACTCACGCGGCATGTTCTCACGTCGTGATGATCACTGACAACCATAGTCGACCCGCACACAAATGCACGTGTAGCGATCGTGCGTATTGTGTGTTGTGTGTGAGTAAGTACTGTGTAGTGTGCGTAAGACAGCAGATTTTGTATGAAAAATCGCGGAGTGTCAGGTCTGTGCTGCTGGACTAACGTCGCTCGCCAACTTTGGTCGATCTTTCCTTGACGTAGAGAGACTCTGAGCATAGCTTTCTAGGCTCTCTTCATAGCACACTGGGAAATTTTGAGCTTACTTCTAAGACATACGGATGAAAGTAGTTTCACTGAATATTTATATCCAAAAACTAGTAAACTCTGGTCACCCTGACTCATAGGGCGGCTAAGACGCATAGGGCGGGCGTATTGATAGGAAGTATTCTTTAGGTATGGAAACGGTTGATATTTTCTCGGTATATCTTTTGTTCGGGTTTATGGAATTTCATTTTAAAGGTAAAACATGCAAGGTTGGATATCGGCAGATGAACATTCTTTTTGGTTTTGTATTTCGTATTACAATATTGCTGCTTGCTGTATTTTAGGATTTTTAGGACTCGTTTTATTTTAAAGATTATTTTAATACTGGCATAGTTTGAGTTATTTTTTTAATATAATCAAATCGGAAGTTCTAAACACATATGAGTAACATGTGATAAATATACCTACTAGATTGATAAATAGTTTTATTGTTATTTTTTATAGGGCCTTTATTAACTACCACTAAATACATGACGTAAACTAAAACTACTTCAACTACTACTTAACAAGCAATTGGATCATCCTCAGACTCTTGAAGGTCTAAAGATAATCCAAATGCTCAAGCCCACTGCTAGTTGGCAGCATGCCCAGCATTCTGGCAGCATTGCCACGCTGAATGGCAATGCTTAATAATTAAACTTCAACATGTAGGGATTCCCAAAATTTCCAAACATTTATGGAGAGTTATAAACTAATATATGTGATTCGTTCACCCCTTCAAGTAAATATCTATTCTAAAAACACCTTTTTTTTTAATTAGCGTTACACATTCTATATCAGGTACAATATTTATCTAAAGCACGTATAACCCTGTACAGTCGACCAGCCAACCAATCTCTTCATAATTTATTTTCACTGACCTATTTATGTAAAATTGTGTCGTAAAAACTTGTAAAAAGAGTATCGCTTTCAAAGAACAATTTGGACCTAATTACGAGGTTTCTGACATTTTTTCCTTACTTTTTCTTATAAATTAATGTGTTTGGTACTGGCAATTATGTAGGAAATTAAAAATGAATACGGATACAATTTAACTTAAAGTATGACATTAATGGGCAAATGTAAGACGCTTATTTTTGAGCGGAAGTGAGTCATTAAATTATACAGGGTGTCCGGTCGCCGGTGTCGGTCTTTAATGATATGCAATTCGATTCATGTCATCGAGAAATGAGCGATCATTATGTAATTTTTCTACGATTATAAGGCTTTCTTTTATCAAATATGCGAGATAATTAGGCTGTGAATATGTGTGAGCTGGAATTGTTTATTTTTTTCTACATCGCTTTTCTGTATTATCGTCATTTTAGCCATAGGACGTCATATCAGTCTTTAGTACTGTTTCTAGCCCAGCACTGCCGTTCTAACTTGCTTCCTTATTTAGGGTTCCGTACATGAAACGGAAAAAACGGAACCCTTATAGGATCACTTTGTTATCCGTCTATCCGTCTGTGTGTATGTCAAGACTTTATCTCGGGAACGCGTAAAAATATAGAGTTGAAATTTGAACTGTATGCGTATTGCGTATATCTATAGTCTCTTGCAGTTATGTAAAAGAATAACTTCTCAGTTATCGTTTAAAAAAGAAAGAGCCGTTTATGTCGTAAAAAACCTCATATTTCGACACTCACAAAAATCAAAACCTACAGGGTACTTCCTGCTGACATAGAACTATGAAATTTGGTGATCAGCATTGTCTCAGAGTACGCATATAGGAATAAATCTGAAACCTGTACCTTTTTATTTAAATCACAATAAAATAGGGCCTCAAAATTCAGAAAATATGGGTTCAAAATTCAAAGTGAGTGAATCGTATCATGTAAGGTATCATATAATAGAACTTCATTAGCACATGCTAAAACAGTTTTTTTTTTATATTCTAACAATGTGTAAATTCGATATAAGACGAGAAAAGTGAAAAAAAAAACTTTTTTGTCGATGGTTATAATAGTATAGAGATTTTAAAAACTTACACTGTACTGTACTTCCCAAATTCGTGAAATTTTCTAGATTTGTACGGAACCCTCGATGTGCGAGCCTGACTCGCACTTGTCTGGTTTTTTTATTTCTTACTAGCGACCCGCCCCGGCTTCGCTTCGCACAGGTGTATTATACACGTAAACATTCCTCTTGAAATACTATATCTATTAAAATATAACGTATCAAAATCCGTTGCGTTGTTTTAATGATATAAGCATACATAGGGACAGACAGACAGCGAGAAGAGACTTTGTTTTATATGATGTAGTGATAGTGATAAGTTTGCGTTTGACTACATATTATGTTAAGCAGATATGCGGTCTAGGGTGTAGCACGCTTACCTAGAAGATACCAATTTACTCGGGATTTGAAGACACCCTATTCTTCTGGTATTTATCATAATCCCTATTTATCATAACTCCCTTGTGGCTTGTAGGCGGATGACCGCGTGCGGTTTTTTACAACTGAGCTCTACCGTGGCTCGGATGACACATCAAATTGTAGGCGCCTGGCTGTTTTGACCGTTAAGTTATTTCAGAAACTGTCACTAAGCTTGAAAACTGACACCAAGCCTAGCCGTTCTATACTAGAACATACTAGTATTTTGGCAAAATTATATAAAATCCTACTAAAAATTTAAATTTTAATGTAAGAATAAGTATAATTTATTTCCACAAAACTTAAATAACATTTCATAAACTTAACTATATCTTACAAATACTACGCTAAATGAACAAACCAAAACAAAAAAAAAAAACTTGTACTAAAAAATGAGTATGTATAGATGACGATGCAAACACTAATCTAAAAGTAATATAAGTAATTATGCAAAATATTTCTGATTAAAATACGATTTGGCCACTAAAACTTACTCTCGCTTATAGTTATACGAACATACGAGACAATATTTGTTTATTAGGCTTCCAGTTAAAAGTTGAAAACGACATTGTTTACAGAAATAATATTATCATTTTCATAGTAAATTTTCCTTTAACCCATCACCCACCCACACCACAAATAAGCTGCCACCCCAAAACTCAAGGGTCATAATTACAATACGAGCGGCTAATAAACTGGACACGTGTGCGACACGTGTTGTCGCGTAGCTGTTTGTTATACACAGGGATTAACCGGTTTATAATAACCGGTTAACCGGAATATAATAACCGGTTAACCGGAATATATTAACCGGTTAACCGGAATATAAAAACTGATTATATATCACGCGGTGTCGGAATTGTGCACACATGCGCAATAGTTAGCGAATCACGGCGAAGGGTCATCTGCCGACTTGTGTGGCGCTTAGTATACTTACTCCCTAAATCGCAATACGGTACCAATAACGAAAAGTACCTCCTACCTCCGAAATCACAGTTCAGAAAAACCAGTGTGACAACTGAACACAAAAGAATTCCCTTTAAAAACGAGTTCAGTATTCTTCCACTCTTTGAGCGGGGACCCCGGGGTAAAGCCTATCACCGACAGTTTGTTGCAATCGGCGTTGACAGCGAAATTGCATCCGCTTTGTCCTACTACGCTTTTGTTTACTGTGTCAAGCGCCCTCTGTCAGTTGAGATTTTTCTATGACGCTTTTGTTCCTGGGTTGCAAATTAAATATTTGGAATGTAATATTTAAAATGAAAGTTGAAAGTTTTTTTATTTGCTGATTAATTCTAAATCACTTTTTTACCTTATTTTTTAACGAAATGTCTCGCACCATTAAACAAAAAATTTCGTAATAGATAAAGCTAGATAATCATTTTTAATTCGCTGCCTTCTGGGCATTCTTATTATGTCGGTGATTAAATTTATGTATATGTTCGTCATCTTCGTCATGGGAGGCCATAGGATCTCTTACTGCTTAGAAAAAAATATAAAAGATTTTTACAAGAACCTAAGCTACCAATATAGTTTAGCGGATTGGCAAGTTGATATAGAAGTGGGCAGATCACATAGCACAAAGAACTGATGAGCAATCGCATCTAAAATATTTCGAGTGGTGATCAGGTAAGGCTAAATGTAGTCGATATTGTAGTCGACTGTAATATGCCATAAAAACTCTCGCGTGAGTAACATCTGTGTTATGTTCTAATTAAAATTAGAGAGATGTTGACGACATTAAATTTCTCCACCCTTGTAGGACGTGGTAATACCTCAGGATCGCAGAAGAATAAACTTTGTAAAGATTAAAATTTACACTACAGCATCCAATTGCAAACCAATCCTAGCTTCAACGGTAGCCGAGATCGAGAATAACCAGAGACAATATTTACCATCCCAGACTCAGTTCAACTCCAGCGTGTGCCAATATTCGCTGCAGTTTGAAATCGACCGTGGACGTCAATGCCAATTATTGGCCGGTCGGATTTACGCCACGTCACTTTACCCCGCTTTACCCCGCCGTGATTGACTGACGCGAGCTTTTTCTTTTTTATTTATTTTTTTGTCAAATAGCAACCCTGGCACACTCCCTGTTAGAGCCGTGTCGATATGGATGTCTGACGGTTTCATGCGGGGTTGAGTGAATTACAGTACTTCTGTGGGATTTGATTTTTAATGTAAAAGAACTACTTCACAAAATAATGTAACTTTATTACTCAGCGGAGGAATTAAACTAAAATACTCTATCGCTCTAGCCGTGGTGGTCTAGAGGTAGTGACACCCGCCTTACAATCGTGAGGTCGTGGGTTCAATTCCTCGGTCCCGTACCAATGAGTTTTTTGGAATTTATGTACGGAATTTCACACCACTGGCTTTTCGGTGAAGGAAAACATCGTGAGGCATCCTGCGACCCTTGAAGGTCGAAAAATAATCCAAAAGCTCAAGCCCACTGCCAGCTGGCAGAGCGTGCCCAGCATGCTGGCAGCATTGCCACACAGAATGGCAAGACGGTTATATGCATAAGGTGTATTAATCCGAAAGGGGGTGAATCAAATCATTATTATGAACACAATTATAAAATTGACATAACCTATGAACAAATGTTATTTTTTTTTTTTTTTTTTTTTTTATTTAAAATATAATGACAATACTACACTACTACTACATAGAAAGCAATTGGATCATCCACAGACCCTTGAAGGTCTAAAGATAATCCAAGTGCTCAAGCCCACTGCCAGTTGGCAGCGTGCCCAGCATGCTGGCAGCATTGCCACGCTGAATGGCAATGCTTATACGTTGAGCCAAATAAACACCAGCATTTTGGTCACGCGTCGCGTCCACCAGACGCTCAGAAAGACTTTTGAAAACAAGATGAGCTCCCGGCCCCCACGGACCCAAAGTCTCAACTCCAAATGGCTCAAATATGTAACCACTCCCGAGGTTAGCATATTTGCGCCGCTTGTGCTGCTCAGCCGAATTGGCCGCCGCTCCAGCCCTACTCTGAGTCTCAGGAAGATGTGACGGTGCCAAAGTATCGACGCAAGTTGCGTCCCATACTAAGGGCCGTCCACACTTCCATGGGACCAGCGTCATGCCGTCAGGCCTTTTGCCATCACCACGCGCCAACCCACTCGGTTCGAGTACGGCTGCGATATTGGCGGTGACAAAAGCCCTGCGTATGACATCGTTAAGGCTGGCGTGGCGTCCAATCCGACCAGCGCTTCTTGAGCAAGAGAGACCGTGGTGACCGAGCTGGTCAACTGCAGTACCACACTGACAGCGATGGGCTTCACAACACCTTGCACCCAAGCGTAAGCTGACAGCTAGACGAAATGCAGTTGGGTCTAAAAGGTTACCAGTATTGAAAGAGGGCAATGCTTGCAACCAAAGACCGGACTCCCATACAGAGACTGCAAGGATACGAGCGCGATCCGCGACGCTAGGACACGTGTCTAGAAGAGATTTCCGTGCTAGTTCGCAGATCGGCCGATCCCACAGTCTCTGCGACGATAAAGTCTTTGGAAGCTCGGCATTTGGGCAAGCGACCCTCCAAGCATTCGTTGCCTCATTCAAATGAGCTACATCTACGCCAGAATGGCCTAAAGAAGGTGCGAGGATTTTTTCAATTAAGTTCTGAGTACTATGAATGGAGGACAAGAAAGCTGGTAAAGCAACACTTGAAATTTGGCGGACCCCTAACCCTCCAAGCCTAACAGGCAAGGAGGCTTGTAGCCACGCCCTTTCACTCATGTCAATATTCAAAACCGATACTAGGGACTGCTTTACAACATCGTCTAAGCTCAAAAGGAGCTCATTGTGTTTCCACAATGGACTACATCGTAAAGCGTACATAAATTTTGGAACAAACAGACAACATCTTATAATGGTAAAAGCCATGTGGGCGTTAATTTTGAGTAGCCTATCAGAGGCACTCAAAAAATTTTGAATTTTTTCTTGAACGAAAGGCGGAAAAGACTCATCTAATATCGGCGAACCTAGAAGGCGAAGAGAACACTTGTCTACCGATTTGATGTTAGGTGCCAAATCATTAAATTTGTTAAGTATCAAATCTTTATCCGGACATGAGTCGCAAACGAAAAGTTCGCATTTCGAAAAATTTAGCTCCAAACCAATTTGACGAAACTCGTCTATAAGAATTTCCAAAACACGTAGGACTGTGCTCGCATCGCCACCCAAAGTCCCGTCATCCAGATACCAAACGTTGAGTTTAGATTGGAGACGTTGAACAATTGGATGAATGGCCAGGCTGAAAATGGCTGGTCCGAGAGGGTCACCTTGTTGACAGCCAACGGAAGATAGCAAAACATCATTTTTGTAAATTAATTTAGTGGGTTTGCCGTAGCATTGCCAAAGAAAATTGAAAAGATCGGGAATTTTGTCTTTGACCTGTGCCAACAAGGCGTCTCGATTAACCGAATTGAAAGCATTTTTGACATCCACCTTAAGCAACACCTCTCCACAATTTTGACCGAGAAAAGTACGAAGCGAATGAACAGCAGCCTCACATCCACCCCGCGAACCAAAGCCAAGCTGTATTGGTTGAAAAAGGCTACTCAAAAGAGCAACCTTTTTTCCACAACCGGCTTTGGCTGCGAGACGACGATATGTGGTGCCAACAGCAATAGGTCTGATGCCACCATCTTTTTTGACAAGTGCGCATAGGTTAGCGCCATACAAGACTTCGATAACGTCATCATTGACCTGCCCAGATAACATGAGATTTGCCAAACCCGTTAATTCTCTCAAGAGAGACTCAGCCACCTCACCAGAGCTAAAAGATAGAAGATCTTTTAGATGTTGAGGCGAGAGACCATCTAGGCCTCCGGCTGAGCCGCTCCGAAAAGAAGAAACGGCCGCTGCAATCTCCTGAGCTGACACTTCAATGACAACGTCATCAGGGTGTGGTGGCTCAGGCAGGTGGAGACATGCTGCCGGCGGATGCTTGTCACGGAGTGACTGGACCGTATCGGGTGTGTGGGGGGCAATAGTGTCGCTGGAGAACAGGACCCGTGCGGCGCCTTTGATATCGCCATCACTAATTTTGCTCTCTACTATTTTAATGGTAACCGAATCGTCTGTTTTTTTAGAATTTGGTTTATTCTGCCTTGTTGGCGGAATAATGCTTTCAAAATCTAAAGAGTTCTCTTCCAATGCGCTGTACTTTACGCAATTTTCCTTTACCCTAGTGGTAAGGGATTTTTTGTTTGTTGGGTCCGAATGTACGTAAAGCACAACGTAGGGAAAAGTCAAGAGGTGTTCCCAGGCGACTAAAGAATTTTTAGAAATAACATTCCGAATAGCAGCAGATAAACACTGCGCAACCGAAAAACGTGCACCACGCGGGATGCGTTTTAAAACAGGAAGAGAAGTTTTGAGTGAGCTAAGAACCTCCCAAAGCGGTTTGGAAGGAGCAGCAGCGCTCACGGGACTGCTGCTGGCTCCATCAGAGCCTGCAATAGGGGCCGAAAGTGTAATTTGGCTATTTTTATGGCACCGCGTACGGTGAATTTTGAGGCCTTTCTGTCCTGTTATTTCTTGTATTCACAAATTTTCACAATGCTATATCATTTTATCTTGCTGTGATGGACAGACGCGGGTTTTTTTCTCAATTTTAAAAGCTTTTATTTAACTTGCAATGTATGTATGTAAGTTCGGGTGAAATATTCCCAGTTAAACTTGACCAACTTCCCGATTTTCGATTAAGCTGAAATTTTACACGGATATTTATATTGCGTGACAATGCAATATTATGGTACCTGCCCTGGAGATGATCTGTTGATGGAGTCGGAAGGTGGCCATAGGAACTCCTGTACTTACTAAACAAGATAGACCCGTAGTGTGTGGGCTCGTATTACTTGTCTTGGCTGGCACTCTGCTGCTATATGATATCCAGGATCTCAAAAGCTTGTATTTAAAAAGTTATATTTTTATAGATAAACTATGAAGTTTCGCCCGTGTCGATGAATGACGATTTATGTATGACGATTTCGTGTAGGGGTTGAATGAATTGTACTGTACTTACGTGGGATTTGATTTTTCGATATGAGAATAAAATTATATTTTTCGCTATATCTATAATGAGGTGGGAAGATGTTTTGAAGTTAATGACGTCATGGCTGCGACCTTTCTTTGTGTATCAAAAGCCACGAATTGAATCGATACATTGTGGGCTAAAAATAGAAAGATAAGTGGGAGTGTCAAATAATACCTATTGAACATTTGATTTCAATATGATGTCTTGGAGAGATACAGATCCAGGTTAGACAAGGTTGTTCTTGGCCAGACGTCAGTCAATGGTTTAATAACAAACACAAGTAAGTTTCTAGAAATGTAAGAATAGGTGGGCGTGAGTGTCTTTAAATCCCGAGTATATCCCTAGGTATCTTCTAAGTAAGCGTGTTACACCCTATACCGCATATCTGCTTAACATCAGGCAGTGTGTAGTCAAACGCAAAGCTATTACGAAATAAATTAAAATAATTATTTTTCGAAAAATATGGCAAAAACGACTTCCTTCGTGAACAAAATTCGAATACATTATTATTATGTACTACGAGACTAATTTCGCACTAAAATTATGAGGTAAAATACCTTATCATCCCGACGTTTCGACCAAGATGCATCGATCGCGGTCACGGGTAGACTGCTTTTAGTGCGCGATTAGTCCCGTAGTACAGATTAATAATGTGTTCAAATCGCGAAAGTTTAAAAAAAAAATTCGAATAGTTCACTCGAATTGATGTACACAATTTTGACATTATAGTTGATTTTTCAAAAATGGCTTAACCGATTTGTATAAAATTTAACAACCTCGACAATATACCCTTTCGAATTAAAAAAAAGATATGTTAAATCGGTTCACATTTGGCGAAACTATCGATGTACATACACAAAAAAAAAACAAACAGTCGTACATAGAACCTCCTCCGTTTTAGCAATTGGCTAAAAAGAGACAGGCCACGCACACACAGGTAAGAGCTTAAATAAAAACGTGTTTTGTGTACAAAACAACCCTTCGTTTAAAACGTCCCGACATATTCGCGCTTCAAGAAGCCCGAGGAAAATCGCGTCATTTTCCCAATAAAGTGTCTACTGCCTCTCAAATAAATTCTATCACTACAGTCGTCGACATTGACGAGATAAACAGTATGGACTGTTTTGTTGTATAGAATATCCACGGCTGGACATAGATCTACCCTATAGATATCCAACAAGGCCGGTTGGTAAGCAACTCTTAGCGGCTTGCATCCAGCGCGATCCTGCGGTCTTGAGGTCGTCCGTCCACCTTGTAGGTAGACGTCCTACGCTGCGCTTGCCCGGTACATGGACACCACTTGAAAACTTTTCGACAGATTCCGAGCTATGTGCCCTGCCAACTCATTTCAACTTGCCAATCCGTTCTGTTGTTTGCTAACCGCCTATTTATTTGTCTGCAAAGGATTTGTCAGGTCAAATTGAAAGCAGCCCGCATTATGTATGAACAATGTTGTCGGTCAGTGAACCGGTCGATGCGGGTAGGGCAAACAGCGGCCGCCCGCCGCCCGACCTTGCGTTCCTTCCGCGTGTCCAAACGGTCAGATCGCTATATCTATACAAAACATACAGAATCCGTCACCGATGTCCATACATAATGCGGGCTGCATTCAATTCGACCTGACCGCAGAACGCATCCAGTGTGCCAAAAGATCCTTTATAGGCCGAATCAACCTTTTGGGGGCTGTGACGTGACTCACTTACATAATTATCCATAATTTACTTACATGAAGCTAACATTTGTTAAAATGATTTTAATTTTATAAAGCTTCCCACACTAGGTTTATCTTAAAAAGTTATTTTTGTGATAAACAAATTTGAGTGTTAACATTTATAAATTTGCAAATATGTAGAAGTAAAACATAATTTTGACTAGTTGTAATATATCTTGTATAAATCATCATCTGTACATTCAATAACAAGCTTCACTCTAGGGAAGGTTATCCATCAAAACACAGCATGGCTATGGCTGCACTATCTACGTTTGTACAAAGTTTTGAAATAAATTAATTTTTAATTATTTTTTTAATTCGTCGCCAATACAGGACTTGTATCACAGGTGGCGTCGCCAACGGGACTGCGAATTAGCTCAGTTGCGAGAGCGTCGGGCTAGTGATCCGATAGAGGCAGGTTCGAGTCCTGCATTCGCGACGAATTTTTTAAATTGTTTATCACAAAAAAGAATTTCTTCTAACATCTGTTGTTAACTTTTTTTGAATACTGTTTAACCCTATTTTGCAGCACGATCACCGCAGAAGTCTCGATTGTTTCTGCGAATGGATCATTCAATTCACCCATACTGTTTGGACTCTTTACTACGTCACATCTCAATCCCCGTTCGATCTAGGCGGAAAGGCGGAAATCATTTACGCCAATAACGCCTCCTTTCGCCCCCTTGTTACCCCCTTTCTTGTACAGGGTGATTTAATAGGCGAGGGCCCCTCAAGATCTGTAAATATCGATTCACCGTGTAAATATTAGCATTAGTTATTGTGCTTTTTATGGGGGACATGGCAAGGAAGCGACAGCCTGCGGCATTTCGGAATAAGGATTATATTTTGAGAAAAAGATAGCCATACTTGAATGTTATTTGAAGAAAAAATGTTAATGATAGTGTTTCTGTAGCGCAGATATTAACATTGAAGTCTTAAAATATTTTTTTTAATTACAGAAAAAATGTCAATGATAATGTTTCTGTAGTAGATATCATACATATCATATATATTATATAGGTATGTATAAGGCATTGAAGTCTTAAAATTAATTTTAATATTACAGAATACCAGAAAAGCAAGCAAGCCGTGGTGGCTTAGAGGTAGTGACACCCGCCTTACACTCGTGAGGTCGTGGGTTCAAATCCCGGTCCCGTACCAATGAGTTCTTTGGAATTTATGTACGAAATTTCACACCACTGGCTTTTCGGTGAAGGAAAACATTGTGAGGCAACCTGCATATGCCTGTAGAAGAAATTCGATGGCGTAAGTGAATCCACCAACCCGCACCGGGCCAGCGTGGTGGATATGGCCCAATCACCCTTCGTGGGTAGGCCTACGTCCTGCAGTGGACTATTAAAAAAAGGCTGATACAGTAAAGTATATGCTTGGCATGTCAGCCGAAAGGAGACTATTAATATTTAAACGCATTTAACATGGGGCCAACCTGGAATCCGAGGAAAAATCAAAACAAAGAAAATCACACTACATACATTATTATTTACAATTACATTTTCTTTCTCTCTTCTGTGGTCGAAGTACCTAAATAAAGAATTAAGAACTGTACCAGCCATTTTAACAGTCCACTACAGGATGTAGGCCTACCTACACAAATACCTACCTCTATATAGGGTGATTGGGCCATATTCACCAAGCTGGCCCAGTGCGGGTTGGTGGGTTGGTTGATCACATACGCCATCGAATTTCTTCTACGGATGTGTGCAAGTTGCGTCACGATGTTTTTCTTCACCGAAAAGACAGTGGTGTGAAATTAATTGGTACGGGACCGGGATTCAAACCCAAGACCTCACTATTGTAAGGCAGGTGTCATTATCACTAGACCACTACGGAACCAATAGGGAATTAAGTAAAAAACACACACAAGACATCAGAGATTTCGAAAAATCATTTCAAACAAAATTTGGCTTTAAAAGAATGTTAAAGAAACTGATGTTGGATAAATTAAGCGATGAATATTAACACCTTAGAAAGCAAACATTTGTATCAAACTTTAGATTATAAAAACAAAATATGTTAATAGATAACTGACAATGACATTACATTGCCTACATGTACCTATAATAACAAGGGAATGTATTTCTATCCGCTTGTACATAGATACTAAGTTATGTACCTAATGTGAGAGCTATCCTGCCTACAAACCGCTTCGCTGTTTGGCAGTACTTTTAATTGTACCTATGTATGTTATATTCGGAACAAATAAATAAAAAAAAAAAAAGAGACTCGCCAAGTCGTGGGAAATTCCGTCAAGACTAAATTCTTATATCCGGGAAATCTCCAAACCATTGTCTATTAGCATCTCGGATGATCGATGGGAAACAAACAAACAAACTTCCGGTGAAATCTGTTTGGGAAATATCCTTACGATTATGGTAATGTTTTTAATGCTTCATCGTGATTTTATTTTGGCTTTACCATACTTACCTTATAGGTTAGCCCTGTAAGGGTCGCGTAATTTACTTTTTACTATTTAGTTTTTAGCGTGATTACGTCTTATAAATCGATGAGCGCCGGCTGCACGCACGAAAAAGTGTCACGTTCCAAAAGAGCCGAGCGTGCAAGCAAGAGCTCCGAACAAGCGGTAGAGAGGCACGATCGGCCTAAGCGTTCGACTTGATTCAGATGATCGAAAAAAATCGCTTAAAGCGATAAGGCCGCCAGTTAGAAACCTATAAATTATACTGTTTTGTCCCTGTAATTTGTTTTTTATGTAATGTGGTTGTCTAATAAAGTGTTATTGTTTGTTTGTTTGATGATGATCCAAGAATGTTTTTTTTACTAAGTAATAGGAATAAACTTAAAAAAAAATAATAGGCTTGTAGCATATGACCATAGCATATGACTGCCTCGGTGGATCAGTGGTTAGTGACGCTGACTTCTGGATCAAGGAGGCGTGAGTTCGATCCCCGCCCAGGGCAAGCATTTATGTTATGAACACAGGTGTTTGCTCTGTGTCTGGGTGCTATTTAGGTACCATCTATATAAGTATGTATTTAGAAATATGTATAATATGTAGTATATCAGTCTCTGGCAGCCATTTATGACAAGCTTTGCTTAGTTTGGGGTCAGATACCGTGTGTAAGATGTCCCGTATAATTTATTTATTTATAGATTTCCCTACTTTTTTTCTCAAGTGTTCTTTTTTCGGAATCCGCGATGACCCAACAGTAAAAGATGTTCATAGTGATGGTCTACATCACCCTTGTTCTACCTAGTCCAAATGTTAATTTCTATGAGTACGTTACATCATGTACCTATCTAGCTGAATTGATAGATTTTTATCAGAGTAAAATTAGTATTTTAGTAGAGTTTTTATTTATGGGAACGTTCCGCACGGTCAGTATTTGGATGGGTGACCGCGGGTGGCATTTCCCAACTGAGCGCTACCGTGGCTCGGATGACATGTAAAATTGTAGTTCCCGGTTGTTTTAACCGTTTAGCCATGTCAGAGGCCTTCAGGCGGCCTAAAAACTCTGACTCCAGGGCTAGCCACCCGGCTTATACGAACTTACTTTAATCAGAGTTCTTTTATATTTCCAGAGCTTTGAGAGGTTTTATTATTATATACTACGGGACTAATCGCGAACTAAAATTACGAGATAAATAAATACCTCATCATCCCGACGTTTCGGCCGAGTTGCATCGACCGTGGTCACTTGTAGACTCAAAAACAACATTTGAGAGGTTTGAAAGATTTTTAAAACATGATTTGAACATAAAGCACAGTGGGGAAACGAAGGCATGAATAACAGTGTTACTTGATTGTAAAGAAGGCAATATTTGAGAATGTTTGGCGGAAAATAATTAAGTTTCTCAAAGTTGCATTTCGCTCGCATGCATCCATTCAAATAAATCTTGCGAAATACGTTTCATTCATGACGTCAAAAAGTATAAAAAGATGTCGGAATAGAAACGATGTCACCATGAATAGATCTCTCATTAATCTCTGAATCGTCTGACTTGAAAACTTTTATTTAACTTGCATTGGATGTACTCGTATGTACCTATGCCATGCATGTATGTAAGTACCTATGTAAGTTCGGGTGGAATCTTGCAAGTTAAATTTGACCAACTTCCCGGTTTCCGATTGAGCTGAAATTTTGCACGCTTAGGTATATGGCGTGACTATGTAATTAATGAAATTATTTTTATCGTGCTTCACACACTAGGTGTATAGAAACTTTCTTTTTTTTGTGATAAACATTTCAAAAATTGACGCGTTTGCAGGATTTGAACCTGCATCCTCTGGGACTCCGGCCCTGATGCTTTGTCCAATTAAACTAAAACGCTCTCTGCGAAGGCGCCGAATTAGTGAGTGTTTATCATTTTTACCAACTACTACATTGTTGGAAGCGCCATTTGTGAGAACTGCTTTAAACCAGTCAGTCACTTAATGTGAAGGAAGTTTCTATACACCTAGTCTTTTTGTTTTGTTTGTGTTCACATTGGTGAAGTCTGGTCTTCACCAAAACGGAGTAGACAGTCCATTACATAAAGGCTATGTTTGCTTAGCAAAGAATGAAACAGCTGCGCACTACTCTCGGCTGCTTGCCTATCACTTTATTTCCCGCTAAGCAATCATGGTAGGTATTTATGTAATTAATTCACGGACTTCTGGTAATCTGTTCATCTTATAGGTGAACGTTCTACGCTGCGCTTGCTGGTACGTGTCTCACTTGAGAACCATGTTAGAAAAGCCATGTTATGCTATGTGCCAGCCTATCCTATTGCTATGTCATCTTGCCAATTCGTTTGGCTACTTACTTTGGTTCTTGTACAAATCTCATTTCTGATTCGGTCACGCAAAGACTCCGAACAAAACTTTACAGAGAAATGTGATTACACCTAAACTAGATACTTGGACACGTATAAATAGGTATTTATGTATAGGTATTTATAAAAAGAAGCCGCCAAGTTTTAACATCGCCGACTTATTGAATGCGAACTTTCTCAATCAAAGGTTATTGCCTCACTTCTAATAACTAATACTTCGTATTTTCCTTATTGAAGAATACAAAAAACCTCAAGTAATCATCTTGCAATTCATACATGCGGTCGAAGAGTGTATGAATCATTTCGATTACTTAGGTATTTTATTAGGTACTTTTTGATAAGGATTTTTTTGAACTCTCTCGTTTTTAACCTATGTTTTGTTTGTTTATGTGAATGATACGCGGGCTTAGGTTGGATAGAATATAATTTTTTTTTTTTTCAAAAATGGCATTTTGTGAATTTTGAGACCCTATTTTATGTGATTTAAATAAAAATGTACAGTTTTCATATTTATTCCTATATGTGTACTCTGAGACAATGCTTCTCGCCAAATTTCATAGTTCTATGTCAACGGGAAGTACCCGGTAGGTTTTGATTTTTGAGAGTGCAAAATATGCGGTTCTTTACGTCATAAACGGCTCTAACTTTTTTAAACGATAATTGAGATTTTTTTCTTATACACAACTGCAAGAGACCATAGATATACGTATACAGTTTAAATTTAAACTCGATATCTTTACGCGTTCCCGAGATAAAGAGTCTTGACATACACACGGACTGACAGACGGACAACAAAGTAATCCTAAAAGGGTTCCGTTTTTTCCGTTTGAGGTACGGAACCCTAAAAAACATACGCGTCGATTTGAGTACCTCCTCCGTTTCGTCGATCAAAAATATCGATATATTCCACTGGATTGGCGAGTTTAAATGGCAGTGGGCAGTGCACTTAGCACGCGGAGGACTTATGGCTGATGACGTCAAAAAGTTTTTGAGTGTGTAACATTTAATACTGAGCAGTACCGCAGTCATTATTCGTTATTCTATTATCTATAGATATATATAATTAAATATGTAGTAGGACTGAAGATTTTAAGTATAATAATAATAATAACGGACAGGACTGTCGCCAATAGACCTGATATCGTGGTGGTCGACCGGTCCCAGCGCCGGGCTGTGCTTGTCTCTTAAGATGGTGGTCGAGACTCTTCGCTATAAAGCCGTTTACCAAAACGACTATCGTGACAATGATCGTCGAGTCCACATCCTACATGACTCTAGGTTTAGATATATTTTTAAAGTATTTTGTTTTTATTTGATAAATATTGTAAAAAAAACTTAAATTTAAGACTATAAATAAATATGTGTATAATAATAATAAATATTTTGGGACCTCTTACACACGGCCTCTGACCCCAAACTAAGCAAAGCTTGTGATATGGCTGCCAGAGACTAGACATACCACACTTATTTTTAAATACATACTTATATAAATAGTAACTAAGTGTACGATTGGTAGCTGTGGACACGAAGCGAATCGTTGCGCAGTAAAAAAATCAGCGGGGATGAGTTTTCCGCAGCTTATAGCAAACTTCACACACGCCATTCGACTGTTAAACAACTTTTCAATTTTTGGATCCTTCTTTGCTTAGGCATTTTATTTTTTTTCCGTATTTTTTACACCATATTTTATTTAAATTAACACTCCAGTGAAATACAAGTGTCTCGTAGCACCAATACGACATTACAGCGCGGTGTTCCATCGACACAAATTGGACCGCTGTCGGCCATCACCACGGAACTTGTTAACATTTTCTGCTATTCTGATAAAATTCGCCGCCGGTTTGTATAAAATAAATTAAACTACGGCGTCTGTCACTCACTGATACAGTGGAAACGTATTTAAACCTAAAAAGGGTATTTAAATGTAAGTTACGCACATAGACTTAATTAAGCAATAGACAGGATGACTGGGTAAAAAACAAAAACATTATTATAATTAGTCGGTGAGTATAATTATCAATAATTATTTTTTGCAAAAAATAGCATGACCGACTTCACCCGTGTACAGAACCGTGCTCATTTTGAAGGTCCCCATTCGCCCCGCATTGTTTGGAGCGGGCCGAATGGGGACCTTCAAAAAGAGTCTTGGGCGATTTGCCCCGCGGGCCCAACCGCTTGCGAGGCGAAACGACGCAGACTCGTCATTACATAGTATAAAACAAAGTCGCTTTCCACTGTCTGTCCCCATGTATGCTTATATATTTAAAACTACGCAACGGATTTTGATGCAGTTTGTTTTAATAGATAGAGTAATTCAAGAGAAATGTTTATATGTATAATACACCTGTGCGAAGCCGGGGCGCATCGCTAGAACGCAAATATTGTGCACGGATCGATGTAGCATTTTTGACATTATTGTTGATTTATCAAAAATGGCTCATCCGATTTCGATAAAATTTAAATGGGACCAATTTCAATGTATATAGTCTTTCCAATAAAAAAAGAATTATTGAAATCGGACTAGTATAAAAATAGTTAGGCGTGGTTATACATTAAATAAATATATACGCGTCGTATTGTATACTACCTTCTCCGGTGGTTCGTCGGTCAAAAAACATTGGACGCTTATTTTTTTTTTGTTAATTAAACAACAAATGTCAAAGAAAAACCTTGTTGAAGTTTGGAAGAGGGGGCCGTGACGTCACCTCTCTCACAGAAGTCTACATATGTATGGCACGTGTGACTTTACACGTGGAACTTTAATGGACTATGTAAATAAATTTTTGAAAAAAAAATGCATAAATTTATTGACGACTAAGTTTTAGTATTTATCAAAAGTAGGTACTAAAAGAAGAGTGAGACCCGGTTGGAGTGTCATTAAGAAGGACAAGTCATGTCATTATATTGTGTGGCATTAACGGTTTCAAATTATTGACTGCCTCGGTGGCTCAGTGGTTAGTGACCCTAACTTCTGGGTCAAAGAGGCGTGGGTTCGATCCCCACCCAGGGCAAATATTTATGTGATGAACTTAAGTGTTTGCTCTGTGTCTGGGTGTTATTTAGTTACTGTGTATAAGTATGTATTTAAAAATAAGTATATCAGTCTCTGGCAGCTATATCACAAGCTTTGCTTAGTTTGGGGTTAGAGGCCGTGTGTAAAGATGTCCCAAAAATACTTATTTTATTTATTTATATGTTCATCAAGCATCGATTTGTGTTTAATTGACAAAAGAAAAAATACGTGTCTAATTTTTATAAAGTCTATCTGACGGACTATTTTTTTTTAGTCGTCTTACACTTCTCTCTTATGCGTATTACAGTGAGATAAAATATATATTAGTCAATTAAAGCCTTCAATTGAATTCGAAAACGTACTATAAATATGATAATATATTATATGATTCGGTTCACAATTAATTGGCATAAATTTATATCGATGAAAAAAACACATACCTACAGACTAACATAGAACCTCCTCCTTTTTAGAAGTCAGTTGAAAATGTTCGGAAGCCCAAATAATAATACTTACTCGCTAATCCCCATATTAGATAAAGATATTTACAACCACTCCATCAAGCCATAAGCACCAACTTTCATACTTTATTTCAAACGAATACAAAACTCAAATGGGTTCCGGAAACTTCCGAAAAAATACAGCAAAATATCGCAAATATACAGCAAAAATATCACAAACACAGCAAAATATCGCAAACATCACGATAGCTGTTTACATTATGTATCAAAGTCAAAGGTTCTGATAGGTTTTCCATGTCGAAACTTTGTTCGTAACATTAGTAGATGGAATCGTATTTTTTATATCGTATTAGAATTTAAAGGTCTATTTACACTAAGATATACGTTCTGCGCTTTTTAGGGTTTTGTAACCAAAGGGTAAAAACAGGACCCTATAACTAAGACTCCGTTGTCCGTCAATCCGTCCATCTGTATGTCACAAGGCTGTAGCTCATGAACCATGATCGTTCGTTCGTTTCAGCCATAGGACACTGCTAGACATAGGCCTCTACTAAAGATCTCGAATAAGACCGGTGAACCATGATAGTTAGCTAAAATTTTCACGATGTATTCTGTTTTTTGTAAGTTTACTGTACTGTACCAACCTTTTTAATAGACCACTGCAGGACGTAGGCCTACCCACGAAGGAGTGATTGGGCCATATCCACCACGCTGGCCCAGTGCGGGTTGGTGGATTCACATTACGTCATCGAATTTCTTCTACGGACGCATGCAGGTAGCCTCACGATGTTTTGCTTCACCGAAAAGTCAGTGGTGTTAAATTCCGTACATAAAATTCAAAAACCTCATTGGTAAAAAAACGGGACCGGGATTTGAACCTACGACCTCACGATTACAAGGCAAGTGTCAATACCTCTAGTCCACCACGACTTCGTTGTCGTTTGTAAGTTTGCTAGATGTAAATTCGCAACATTAAAGTTCGACGTATGAAATGTAATAATAAATATATGTACCTCTCTCACTTCACGATGAATTAATTCAATACTTATTTTTCGCAAAAATGAAATGACCGACATCAACCGTGTACAGAATTCGCTGATATTTCGCACGCACCATTATTTTTAATTTAGTACCTCCTCCGTTATGTCGGTCAAAAACAACGTTATTAGAAAGTAACGAAACCTTTTCATGTTATTTCAGCAATAATTTACCTTAACAGACATCCACCTAACAGAGCCATTTCAATCTTAAAATTATTGAAAGCTATTAGAATTATTAAAGATACCGGCATCGAAACAGGGATTTACTTCCAAGAAACCTTTATCTACGAACGCCTGGGATCAATCGCTCTAGAAGTCTGGAATATTATAGAACTAGTATCCCGCCTAACTTCGTCGGGGCAGAACAACATATCTTTGAATTAAATGTATATTTTCATGTATCTGCCCAGTATACCGTACGATGGTATTGCACCTACGTATGAGACACGGAAAACAACACAATACGTTCTGCTATTCCCACCATAACATACCATCAACGTATGTCAACAATAAATAGACCCAAGAAAATTTGCCGTTGCCGAAACGCTCCATGCATGGCACATGGCACGTGAAAGAGCTGATCGTTGACGGAACGGCATAGAGGGCATAATAACTTACCTATAATGTATGCATAGCCTCATACTTTTCAATACCTATAAGAATGTTTTTTTGCCTGACTATAGGCCCAATTATGAAGGCGCCATCGTCAATTTAATAGCAACATAACAAGAAAATAAAAATAAACTAAACTCCAACGAATGCCTAAAGTGAAAAAGAAATATTCTAAATTGCTAATATAACTACGATAGGGCCTTCATAATTGGGCCTACTTTCCTAGTATAGCATGGTAGTTATAGTGGACACTGGGCAGACCCCTTAATATAAAGCGAATCATACAAGTCGGCGAATGTGAAGTTAGCTAGCTGCAAGCTGCGCCATATCCAATCCTTCATTAAAACTGCGCGAAGTGAGAACTGAAGAACTGGAGTGCGCGCGCGCCAGTCGATGGGGGCGCGCGTATTCCCTGAGGATGGAGTACTAAATACACCGAAACTGGTCGGATTCCTTGCGGATCGACAATATAATTTTAACGTGAGTTTTAGCCGTATTCTGTTATAGTTATATCCAATCCTGACTGAAGCTCTCATAAAGCTGCGCGTTGATTGGGTTTCGTGCAGTTTGTAGCTAACTTCACATCCGCTGACTTGTATGATTCGACCTTCTACATCTTTCTCTTGAATCAATCTGTTTATAAATTAAAACCGAATTTAAATCCCTTCCGTAATTTAGAAGATCTAAGCGTACAGACGGCAGGAAGTGACTTTGTCTATAGTAGATAGATTCTAGCTGACATGTCACCGGCAACCAATTTGTGAACCATTTTCAAAGAACTCGTTTTGCTCTACAAAATGTTGATAAAGCGCTTTTTGAGCTTAGAGGACCTGTGAAAAGCTAGCTCGTTGCTAAATAGAATTGGAAATCAAGTGAGTTTTGACTAGATTTTATACTATTCTAGATTTATGTTCCAAACACAAAGAAGAGGATTTGCCTGGAGGTTTACAGGGTTACGTAAAACGCAGAATATCAATCTTATCAATAGAGCCAAATGAAATAAAGAAGATAAGCTGGCAAGTGTAATAAAAGAGATGATTGGACTCAAACAAGGAATTCATATAATTCATGTTTCTATCAATAAGTAAAGAGCGACATTTGTAGGATTACATTTTAGGTATCTTTGTTTTTTTCCTTTTTTTTTTCCCAGAGAAAATCTTTTATGGATACCATCCAAACCCGGGGGGCAGGGGGGGCAAAGTAGGATTATTAGGTAGGCACCTACGACAACCGAACTTACCTGTAGGGAACTGATCTCTATGAAAATGCGTGCGTTACATGCCCCGAGTTCTGTTTGTTAAGTGAATTTGTCTTGAAATATATTTCTTTTCCTAACGGGTTATGTAGGTAAACGTACGAATTAAAATTAAAAAAAAAGTTTAGTGGCAGTTCAATCGCCATGATGATTACATACCGAATCCGGTATTACTTAATTAAGCTTATTGTTCGTTTCGTTATTGTCGAAGAATATAATTGTTATCAACATATTTGCTGAAGGATAATGCTTTGAACTCTCGCTTAGAACTTTAAACAAAGAGCTCAAAATAGATGGGTTGTCTAAACAGTTATAGACTAGGTACAATCAAAGAGAGCCGAGTTTAGTTCTGAGTCCAGTCCCAGTAGCACATGTCGGGAATATCCGGGATCGATGCTAGATTGATCCCAGTCAGCAGATGTGCAGTGGTGACGTCACGGACACAGCGTAGAGGTTTAAGCAGTGGGCAAACTAGGTAAACTTGTTATTTTATATTTATTTACTAGAACAAAATACACTACAATAAAATAAACACCAGCAATTTGGTCACGCGTCCACCAGATGCTCAAAGGACTTTTGAATGGTAACAAGTTGAGCTTCCGGCCCCCACGGACCCAATGTCTCAACTCCAAACGGCTCTAATATTATTTGTATAGATAATTGGACATTTCCAACGTAGACGGTGTCTTCCCGCGAATTTAGTATGAAGTCTGATGTGTATACATAGGCAGTAAGATTAATAAAAAATTGTAATACTTAACCCTGTTATATAGTTAAAACATCAACAGTTCTGAGATAGATCGCAATCATGGGGTTTTCCGATGTGAAGATTCTGCATTCGAATCTCGAGAAACGAAACTCACCTGTGAATTTTCAAATTTTTACGTGATTTGCTTCAAATAATTGGAAAAAACGAGTCCTGCGTCGTTTCGCCCCGCAAGCGGTTTGTTCCCGCGGGGCGAATCGCCCAAGACTCTTTTTGAAGGTCTTGGGCGATTCGCCCCACGATTCACTTTTTTATCTGTACATTTAAGTAGAAAAGTAGTCAATGAAAAAAATAAACAATTGCATTATTTTGAAGACGTCATTTTATGAGTCCTATGGGTGTGTATGAACAAAAATGCATTTGTTTGAATGATGCAATTGATGATTGAATGATCATCACATGAAACATGTAGGTCTCGTCAAGTTCTATCACTTTTGTGAAGACAATAGTAGTCTAGAATTGATAATGACCGAGATAAATCACTTTTAAGTTTGACAGCTGTCACTTGGACAGCTGTTACTGTGACATTAGTCGTGACAAATAACACGATCCGATTTCTAACGTGTACGAGGGATTTTTCTCATCTTCATTTTAAGATTGAACGGTTGTCGTCAAAACCTTTTTTTCCCGCTAAATATTCATAGAATACTCGAATACTTTAGATTTAATGTCTAAATAGCTACCGGCAACACTGGACGCCGCGGTGCGATGTCGCGGCGACACCGCCCGTGTGGCATGTCTGTGACTGAACACTTTTGATCCAAATTGACAGGAATCAACACAAGACCGACAAAACTGGAAATCTCGAGAGGAGGCCTTTGTCCAACAATGTGAAAATAAAGGCTCATAAACATACTATAATAACAATTCTTTTTATAGCGTTGCACATCTGTTGATTTTTTGTAGTCGGTTTTTTATTTTGTGTCATGTAATTTTATGCGTGGCTGTATCATAAGAAATACTTAATATTGATGCGGGAAATTGATCTTTATCAACGTGGGCCCAAACGACCTCTTCCTTCATAGTTCTCGGCGTTGCGCCCCGCGGGCCGAATGGGGGCCTTCAAAAAGAGTCATGGTCGATTCGCCCCGCGGGACCAACAGCTTGCGGGGCGAAACGCCGCAATACCCGAAAAAACAGCGTAAGATGTATCGTACTTATCTGACTTTTATATGTAAAGTCCTTTTCATCAAAGAAGTCCCACGGAAAATTAGTAAACTAGATTAAACCTTAGAACATCGGACTTCGATAGATCGGCCATGCGATTGTGCTGCTGTATCTGCGAGACTTATTTCGTGAAATGGGCTTTACCTGGTTTGGCTAGTATGTAAAAATAGTTAGTAGCAACTAGTAACTCGTAACAGTATTTAAGGTCAAAAATCATACAAATCGGCGGAAATGAGTTAGCTACAACTTTTTTATTTATTTCGAATAGGTTCGCGTTTGACTACACACTGCCTGATGTTGAGCAGATGTGCGGTCTAGGGTGAAGCACGCTTGCCTAGAAGATACCTATTTACTCGGGATTTGAAGACACCCACGTTGTACATTAACGGGAAGACAGACCCAGGCAAAGCGTTCCACATTCTGGCTGTTCGTATGAGGAACGAGGATTCGAAACGCTTGGTTCTAACGCGCGGAATGTTCACCATAAAAGGGTGGCGCTTTGGTCGCGTCTGTCTAGCCGTACGATAGAAGAAAGGGGCAGGTGGGACCAGATTGTGCAACTCCTGAGCGCACTCTCCGAAGTGTATCCGATAAAAGGCCGACAAACACGCTACCTTTCGTCGATGCTCGAGACTTTGCAGCTGCGACTTAGTCAAGGTGTCAAGGTGATGTGGTCGAAGAC
The DNA here is from genome assembly GCA_949316475.1 of Hypomecis punctinalis. Lineage (NCBI taxonomy): Eukaryota > Metazoa > Arthropoda > Insecta > Lepidoptera > Geometridae > Hypomecis > Hypomecis punctinalis. Next base: position 9,263,091 of record OX438819.1, on the reverse strand, counting down.
GCTTGGTTCTAACGCGCGGAATGTTCACCATAAAAGGGTGGCGCTTTGGTCGCGTCTGTCTAGCCGTACGATAGAAGAAAAGGGCAGGGGGGACCAGTGGGCGCACTCTCCGAAATGTATCCGGTAAAAGGCCGACAAACACGCTACCTTGCGACGATGCTCAAGACTTGGCAGCTGCGTCTTCGTCAAGGAGCCGTTGTCAATCAAGCCTCCTGGCTCGCCTCTCAATCGACTCCAGAGCCTCCAGTTGATATTTGGCAGAGCCATCCCAAAGGTGAGAGCAGTATTCCATGCAAGACCTGACTTGTGCTTTATAAAGACTAAGCAGTTACTCAGGTGTGAAATACCGTCTCACCTTAGAGAGAACACCAAGTTTATTGGAAGCTAATTGGGCTTTCGACTCTATAAAGAGCCAAAGTTGAACAATGTCCAATGCGTGTTGGTTAAGTTACGCGCAGCTTGTAGCTAACTTCACATCCGCCAACTTATATGATTCGACCTAGGTATATTTTTAAAATTTATCGTACTGGCTGAGTATTCGCACTGCATAATTTAAACTGTGGCGATGCAGAGAGGAAACTGGGGATATGTAGTGCGCTTACAGGCCGTCTCGGAGATCCTTTGCTAGATTGCTATTTAGGGTTGCCACTCTCATAGTGTTTGTTTTTGGTTGTCTGCGCTTGAAAGATTTATGAACTGATTGTAACCGAGATTGTTCTTAGCTACATTTAAATTACTTGAATGGTTGAGGGTTAGTTTTATAAATGTTTGAAAGTTTTAGTCTATGTATTAAGAGTCTATGTGTTTACCTTAATCGTAAGTATAGTGAATTTAGGAATAATGGTAATGAAGCTATTTACCTACTTCAAGCAATTATTAGCTGTGGGTTCAAATCCCGGTTTCGTATAGCTATACAATTCTTGCGTCATGTACTCTTTTTCTTTATGTAGGGCAGATGCCCCGGTTGAGGCCATCTTGGTACCATCTTTGGCCACTTTGAATTTTAACGATGTCTAATTTACCATTTAATGTTAAAATAATATTTAGTAAAAATAATTATTATATGAGATTCACACGAACAATATATACGTTGTTACATTGTTTGTAATTAACATTTCTGCAATAATTTTGACACCAAATGGCTACAACCGGGTCAGTGGCCACAACCGGGGCACCTGCCATAGGTACTCGTCAAATTGTCGAAATTAGATGGCGTATGCGAATGTGGATTGGTACACGGGCCAGCTTGATATAACCCATTCGCTCTTCAAAGGCTGGTAAATTCGCCTTCCAAGGGTAGGCCTATGTTACACAATGTTTTTTAAAAGCAGGTAAATATGAATAAATCATTTACAACGCTGTGGCAACCCTAGCTTAGCCTTATCTCGACGGCAGGTACGCTTGACGAAGCTGCGTCAATAGAACGTATAGCGCATGTCTGTGTGCGTTTACTTTCCTTATATGTGTTTGTGCGCCCATCCAGAAGATACCAAAACACGCTGTGATTTGAAATTTGACGTACGAGTATTGTTTAGTTCTGAAATTGTGGGATGTTTTAGTATAAAAGTCGGTATCAGATATTGAAATAGGAGACGAAATGACAATAGGTGTTTTAATGCTAACTGAACAGTTATAATACTGGCGCTATTGTTTTTGCTGTTATGGTGTAATTTTACCCTAATGTTTGACGTGTGTAAAACATAGATTTATAACAATGAATCCGAGGAAAACTCACACATGTGGAGAAGCTCAGTTTTCAAAGATTGATTTCTATCTAAAAGACTACCGTAACATTTTAAATAAATAATAAATAAATTCTTTTATTCGACCAAAACAAAGATTACATATTTTATCTTAACTAAGCTAGAATAATTGACTAAAAAAAAATTATAACAGGTTTCTGTTGCCGAACTAGGCCAAAGCCTGTGTTTCAGCTTACAGTGCCTTCCCCCCTATATGCACTTTTCCAGCCATAACATTCTTAAGACTTCTTTTCTGGTAAGACCTTTTTAGAGTACCGTACCCAAAGGGTAAAAACGGGATCCTATTAAGTACTAACCTATTAACCTATCTGAAATAAAAAAAATAAAAAAACTAAAACTCGGCTGTAACCAGGCTGTATCTCATAAACCGTGATAGCATGAATGTTGAAATGTTCACAGATGACGTAGTTCTGCTGTCGATATAACAACAAATACTAAATTGTATATTCCCTTCGAAAATAAATAAATTAATATGCATTGAACATATGTCGATCTTAAACTTTCGCGATTGCAACACCTTATTATTATATACTACGGGATTAATCGCGCACTAAAATTACGAGATAAATAAATACCAGTCTACCCGTGACCACGGTCGATCCGAAACGTCGGGATGAGGAGGTATTTATTTATCTCGTAATTTTAGTGCGCTGTTAGTCCCGTAGTATACATATAATAATAATGCTGAACATAGTCTTACCCACGAAGGACGATTGGACTATATTTACCGCGCTGGTTTAGTTAGTGCGGGTTGGTGGATTCATAAACGCCATCGAATTTATTTTTCTGACGTATGGCAATAAAGGACTATCCACACTTTCGCGAGGCGACACGTACTGCCGCTTGTAGCTAACTTCACATCCGCAGAATGAGGCGTTTACTAAAAAAAAAAATTAGTGATAAAAGTATCCAATAGATGGCGACAACAGTTTGAAATCGTCGATCCTTTGACTATGGAAATCGTACTGTCATTGTCAAGATGTCTTCTTCTTCTTTTTTATGTTTTGGCGTCGCATTGTTGTGCATTTGCCAATATCAAGTATTAAGATTGAATAATTTTTAGTAATATTTTATCAAAATAGTCACGTCATAGTCCAATAAAGTCGCGGTCGCAAGTCCAAACGTAGTCCAAGTCAGTAAACCCTCAAAAAAGTATTGGAGACTTTAGTATATAGGTTTCTCTCTCACACCTTATTCCAGTTGATAATGACAGATCAATTTATATGACTATTACGCCATCTAGTAAGTTTTGTGATTCTTTTTTTTTTTTTTTTGAAAACGCCTCATTGTAAATCTTTGCTATACAAGTCGGCGGGTGTAAAGTCAGCTACAAGCTGCGCTGCTTGTGTCGCCCCGTGGATAGTATGGATATACCTTATGGCACAAGATAAGGTAAGATTTTCCTTCGCCGAAAAACCAGTGGTGTGATAATCCGCCATACGACCCTAAGAGCTTATTGGTACGGACCGGGAGTCGAACTTTCTATCTCACAATTGTAAGGCGAGTGCTACCGCCAGATTTCGAGCAAATATCTACAGAGCCAAAGTCCCTACGTGACAGTAGTAAAAAAATGTCTGAGCGCCGTCATACGGTATGTATGACTTAGATATTTATAGTAAACTAGTTTTTACCCGCGGCTTCGCCCGCATGATATTTTGTTTTTTGACGCAATATCATTATAATTTATAGCCTATGTGTTATTCTGATATATAAGCTATATTATTGCAAAGTTTCATCTCAATCCGTTCAGTAGTTTTTGCGTGAAAGAGTAACAAACATCCATACATCCATCAATCCATCCATCCATACATCCATCCTCACAAACTTTTGCGTTTATAATATTAGTAGGATAGGATAATTCACAATGACCAGTTTTCACGAATCTCGACGTTATGTCACCTAATTAGGGCTTGTAACTGAGCACTTAAGAACACAAATAACACAGATAAAAAAACATTAAAACTGTAGCTTGTAACAAGAGGCGCCCTTATCGCTAAAAGCGACATCCAGGCGCGGCGTCGGCTTGCAATCGCCTTATGACTAATCAAAAAGCCTGCCCACTACGTAGCTTAGGCAGGGTATTGGCTCGGACACTTTTTTTGAACGATTCAGACTCTATAGATATTTGCTCGAAGCCACCAAACAAATCAAATTGTAGCACCTTTACGCAAAGATATCACTTTACGAGTATCACTAATATGATATCATTCCACTTGACAGGGCCCTGTTTCCTATAACCCGACCGTGATAGGTAGATACCGGCCATTCATCCAGCCGGATTATCAGCCCCATATCTCATAGGGTTAGTTAATCACGTGAAATGATACATTGTGACGTGGAATTAGACAATAGGCAGGTACACAATGTCTCGGCGGTAATTTACGGGGCTACTTATAGGGGTCGGAAGTCTTCCAGGTCAGTAGGTATATTCATTACAGCAAGGTCTGGCAACATTGCGTCTTTGAAACCAGTAATAAATCTTTAAATACAACAAGTTTATGTAGTAAAATCAATCTTTAAATACAGCAAGGGTTGGTTGCGTCTTTACGAGTTTTAAAGGCGCAGTATTTGCCAACACTACGACTATTTCTGTGTTCTACGGCTTTCGGGTGGTAATTTCTTCGGACATCCTCAAATAATTTATGGTAGTCTTAGTCCTGTGTAGTTGGATTAAGTGTGTGAGAATCGAGCCCTTCTTGTTATATGACTCCTGACCGAAATTTTAGGACGTTTTTGCATTTTGCTATAGCGAGGAAACATTTTCAAACTTCGAATAGGTATGATAACATTTTGTATTTTGACTAGCTAAACGTTTTTAAAATCCGGTTTTTTAAAGACTTTAAATAGTGTTTCAAAGTCGATGTCTTTTGTATGTCAATCAGGGGCTAGATTTGATTCTTCGTGTTTTTTAGGGTTCCGTACCTCAAAAGGAAAAAACGGAACCCTTATAGGATCACTTTGTTGTCCGTCTGTCCGTCTGTGTGTATGTCAAGACTCTTTATCTCGGGAACGCGTAAAGATATCGAGCTGAAATTTAAATTGTATACGTATATTTATGGTTTTTTGCAGTTGTGTGAAAGAAAAACTTCTCAGTTATCGTATAAAAAAGTAAGAGCCGTTTATGTCGCAAAAAACCGGATATTTCGATACTCACAAAAACCAAAACCTACAGGGTACTTCCCGTTGACACATATAGGAATAAATCTGAAAACCGAACATTTTTATTTGAATCACAAAAAATAGGGCCTAGATTCACACAGTATGGGTTGAAAATTCAAATTGAGTAAATCGTATCATGTAACGTATTATATAAAATAGCTTCATTAGTACATGCTTAAACAGGTTTTTAATTATTTTGACAATGTGTAATTTTCGATGTATGACGCGAAAAGTAAAAAAAAAAAACGATGATTATAATATAGAGATTTAACGATTTACTTCCTAATTTTTTGAAATTAACTGGATTTGTACGGAACTCTCGGTTTGCGAGCCTGACTCGCACTTGTCCGATTTTTTTTCGAGTATGGACGTCTTTCGCTAGACTAGATGGAGGAGTCCCCCTACAGATCTCCAATAAGAACGGTTATAAGCGACTTGCATCCAACGCGATTTAGCGGTTTTATTATTGCCGTCTGTTAAGCTGGAAACATACTATCGGACGCGGCTGACGGACGCGACTGACAACCGCGACTTAGCAGTGTGCACGTCTTAAAACATCCGGCGCGCCAGATCGCTCTCGGACGTCCGAACGCTCAAGGTCTGCCCAAGGTGACGTCCGCGACTTATGTCCGATAGTGTGCACGGCTCAGTGTACATTCATTATCTAGATACCTATCAATCGCGTCTGTCAGTCCCGCCCCGCGCCCGACCCGCGCACGCGTTCTGTGTGTTGTCGTCCATTGAAACAGGTACAAATAGACACGCCGTACTCCCGACCCGCACCGCTCCCGACCCGCGCCCGCCGTATGTGTGAATCGGCCTTAAGCCGCGTCCGATAGTATGTTTCCGGCTTTAACTTTGTGTGGAGGCGTTTTATAGGCCGAACCAAACTTCTTGGCAGCTGTGAAGTTAGCTACTCAAAAGTTACTGCGCAAAATCTAATCCTGACTGAAGATGACCTAATAGCTGTCCAAAGATTGGGTTTTGCGCAGCGTGTAGCTAAGTTAATAGTTAAGCTAGTAGTTTGATTCGGCCTAAATTCTGCGTTTATCGGCACTTGTTCGCCAGCCAAAATAAACTGTACTGTACCAGCCTTTTTAATAGTCCACTGCAGGACGTAGGCCTACCCACGCAGGGTGTTTGGGCAATATCCACCACGCTGGCCCAGTGCGGGTTGGTGGATTCACATACGCCATCGAATTTCTTCTACGGACGTATGCAGGTTGCCTCACGATGTTTTCCTTCACCGAAAAGCCAGTGGTGTGAAATTCCGTACATAAATTCCAAAGAACTCATTGGTACGAGACCGGGGATTTGAACCCACGACCTCACGATTGTAAGGCGGGTGTCACTACCTCTAGACCACCACGGCTTAAATGCCAAAATAAACTTAATTGATAATATGTTTTTTATTTATAATAGGGCTACATTTGGCCACCAAGTCGCCTGATGGAAAACGAAGTTGTAGCCGAATTTGGAGCATCTAGAGACTTAGAAGATACCTTTCACTTTTGTTTAAAGAACTTTCTTTTTAGGGCGCAGGTTAAAGACACAAATTCCATTCAGCACACATAAAAAAGCAAATCGCAACATTTCTCGCCCGTATCTAGAACGGAATTGCGCTGAGATTATCTCCGAATTCTCAAATAAAAAAGCTCCTTACAAAAAAACAGGCGAACCGTGGTACTCGCAGATTAATCGCGCTCTGCAATATTTTGCACAAAGGATACCTTAATCCGTTACAAGTGAGGGTGGGGCTTAAGCCCCTATTTTCAAGCCCATGCGCTTTTGAAATTGTGATTCGAGAAGGATCCTCCATAGCGTTATTCTTGGAGATTCGAAAAATCAGCGGATTACGTCTTGTTATGATATTATGAGCATCATAATTATGAGGCTGGCGATGTTAAGAGGCTGTAAGCTGTTAAATTCTGACGAGCTTCCGTGTTATTACGTTATTGAAATTTGAATGTGAAAATGTAATATTTGTGCGTGAAGATGCTGAAGCCAGATTCCTAGACTTAGGACCAATTGCACAGCAGCTATTTTCCCATTATGTAACAGATACTGGATCAGTAGTTTGTACTAGAATTAAAAGTAGACGTAGTATTCATGATACAACTCAAATAAATTTGAATTTATCATTAGTCACTACATATAGCATATAGCAAAACCGCTTTTTTGTGTGTCAGTGTGCTATTCAACTCATTTGTATCCAGGCGAAGCCAGGACGGGCAGCTAGTGTCATATAAACTAAGGCTGCGTATGACACCGCACACATTAACCTTTGGAGCTTCATCCAAGTTCCGTTTAAATATAACTACAGGTACTTAATCCCATTGTTTTTTCTACGCTAAAGAGTAGACTAAGCACTCAAAACCAAATTAAGCACTAACCCAATACCCTAAGCACTCTTACGATTCCACAAGACCAACAGTCTGGTCTCTACCCATTTCTAACCTCTTAAAGTAAATTGAGCACGTATACATACGAGTATTATTCCGCCAAATGAAAGGGCAAAACGCTAAAACAGCCCTAAAACAGATAAACGATGTTTATTTTAACTATTTGACTTGCCCACTAACCAAAATACTAAAAGTCCTAAATAAACTATAGACGTTTGAACTCGACTCCCACTTTAGCTTGTGATATTTCTCGTGCGATAACTTATCGAATGGTCACGGTTGCTATCTTGAGAATAGTCTTCTTTTTTTTCTGATATTAATATTCCTAGCTTGCCGATGAGTTCCCGATCAGGGCTTCCAGATTTTTTGTAGAACTTTTGTTAATCGAGCTTTTAGATTTGTTGGACCAGCCATGTTTGTTGTTTGTGTTATATAGATGGGGAAGCGAGGGTGAAGCAGACCAGACGATTCAAAGAAAAACATAGATAGTCTCAGTTATAGTTTTTGTTTGCATTGGTTTTGGTTGCATCTTATTTGTACCATTGATTTTTGTTGCTAGTGCGGCATTATAAATACTCTAATTACCTAAATACGAAATTGTTAATTATGAATCTTTTTACGTTCGTATAGAGAACTGTTTTTTACACTAATAAATAGTATAAAATGGAACACTTCAATTTACATATCCGATAGTGATTTCATATTGACAAATTTTCTTGTAGTAAACAGACAAAAGTTCAAGTAACTGCCATATCGCTGTAAAGTTTTTGGACTGACTTTAAATAATAATTAATCAATATTATTTTATTATTTACATGAAACATCTTATTAGAAAAAATTGCATCTGGTAAACTGAACTGGTAAACTCTAATCTGAAATGGTAAACTGGTGGCGTGAAGATATCCAAAAGTTTACGGCGACACCTGGATGAGACTGGCACAGGTACTTGGTACTTGGTGGGCGGGCGTTTTCCTCAAGACGGGCCTCTTCGGGCCCTTAATTGCGTGTTTCCCCCGGCTGGCTGCTAGTCTAGCCATCCGGTGTTCTCCAGGAAGTCCAGCAGCTCGCTGACGCCGGCGCAGGCCTCCCGGAGCGTCCTCGGCGAACCGAGGATCTTCCTACGTTGTTTTGCTACGCTTCTACACTCTAGCAGCAGGTGCGCGGCTGTTTCCTCTACCTCCATGCAGCCTCTGCATATGGGACTGTCTGTAACACCAATTTTAAATAGATGTTTGTTTAGAGGGCAATGTCCAGTGACAACTCCAACACGCTTAGTTGGATAACACGCGAAGTCGTCGAGAGTATTTCGGATTTAGGTCCGGGAAAGTTTCTCTCGACTGCCTGCAGCCTTCGGTACTTGCCCAGTATTCTTTGTGTTGTCTTTTGGTGTGCTGTCGAATCCATGATCTGACCTGGCTGAAGGGCAGGGGGATCATCGGTCCTGGCACAGGACAGGGATAGTTGGCGTAAGGGAAAGGAGGCCTATGCCCTGCAGTGGGCCGAAATAAGCTGATGATGATGAAACTGAAAAATAATGATTAACATTAACTACACAAATTGAGGAGACTAGGTATGCATGAAAATTTTATTTATTTATTTTAAAGTAAACGACCTTAAAACACTAGAATGTATATGTAACAAACAAGAAAAAAAACAATACATTTTAATTTGCCTTTTACATCCTAGTGTCAGGGTTCGAAAGTAATTACGGTTAAACACCATAATTCAAGGCAAAAGTTGGAAAAGATTCCGTCTAAAGAATTAGGGACAAAAGACCTTTTTCGGCGGGTTTACATAATAAAACAATGGGTGCCGGTTTTGCCTACCCTCCCCTATAATGCTAGAATGTGTAAATTTATTTGGGTAGTACCTTAACTCCCGCTTTTTATGCATTGAAAATACTGTACTGTACCGAACTTTTAGTATTATAGCTCACTGCACTGATGACCATTGGCCTACCCACCAAAGGCTTTCAAACCAGATTCCGCATTTCGTGCCAATAAGAATTCTTTGGAATTTGTGTACGGATTTAAAGACAACTGACTTTGGTAAAGGAAAACATTATCAACCTGCATACGTCCATATAGTGTAATATAATATTCGATGGCGTATGTCAAGCCATCTATGTACGAGTATGCACTAGCCCTGGGCCAGCGTTGTAGGTATGGCCCAATCACCTGTCATAGGGTAAACTTATGTTCGGCAATGCATTGATTAAAAGGTAGGTACATCTAATCATAAATACTGTATTGACAGGGATTTGTTGACGACTTGTTGAGGCGAAAAAATGAAAGCATAGCTGCCTTAATTTCCCTTCCAATTCTTCAATAATTTCGTTTCAATTTAAAATATTGTACTTATCTTTTCTCATGTACTGTTCTCACAAAAACTACGCTTAAAACTCTAGCAATACATTATTTGCTGTGAATTATTCGTGTAAAGCGAGTCCTGCCGCAAAATTTTAATAATGAATTGGCACGTCCTCTCAAAATGTAAATTTTTAATTAGTATGGAGTTGCGGTATCCCTTCGAGTTGCGCTACTGCGATATTCACTGTGGAATTTTGTTATAAAGTGCTTTGGGTTCGAGTGGCTGATGTATGTATGTCAAAATATGTATATTGTATAGTTATCTGGTATTTTGAGGTGTTTTACAGGTGTGTGTCGTCAGGCTTTAGTAAATTCACGAGGCGTGAATTAGGGGACGTTTTGTGTGGTGTAATTTGTAAATATCGCGAGCACTATGTAAGTTAAATATGTAGGTATGTTATGCCATTATTCTGCCAATTAATAACCGATTTTAATGATTCCATAATGATTTAAAAATCCTTTTTTCGTTTGATATTTTATAGATGATGTCATTTGAATTAAATCAATATCAGCTGAGCTGTTTTTGAAAAATCATCACTAATCAAAATATGGTAATCTTCGATTTCAGCGACCTATTCCAATTTTATATACGATTGAATTCTGTGTGTTTAATGACGAAAAATAATTTTGTAATAAAGTGTTTTAGGTTGGAGTAACTGAATATATGTATTGGATGTACTTATGTACCTATTGTACCTATAGTTATTTTGAGGTGTTTTAGAGAAGTATGTCGATAGGTGTTAGTAAATTCACGAGGCGTGAATTGGGGTGTGTTTTTTGACGTGATATTGGTATTTAGTTTGATTGGATAATGTTCGTAAATATTAATAACACTATACTACATTAAGACTAAAACTAGAAAAATGAAACATAGCTTCGTGAGAGCTTTTTTTCCGAATTTTGATTTTGTATTGGCCTTTTTGTGAAAGGATTTGTTAGTAGTTCATTTGACTCAATTGGATTGAATTGCTCGATCTGATATCAATGTAGAATATAAGTAAAAAGATAATTTAAGTATGTCCACATCATACAAATCTAAAGACCACCTATAATGCCATACCTATATGTAGTTCGAGGCGTTTTAGATGATTTATTCGGGCATTAAACAATAACATTTATAATGGACAACTGTAACAAGTATTAGCGAGATAATTTATCTATTTGTTTCGAACTTTTAAAAATGTCATCACTTACAAATAAGTTATTTTACTGCACATCCCTCCAAATATTAATAATGTGCATTTTCGTAATTCAATACAGTAGGTACATATTTTAATTCGGTTAAACAAAATTCAGCGAATCGAAAATAAAACCAACATTTCAATAGCGCATCAAAAGCTCAACATTTCCACAAACAAGCTCTGTAAAAAATAAAACCGGTACAATTTTAATTAAACCTCCGACAGGACAGCTTTCCGGAATAATTACGGTATTCGGTTATTAAAATGATATAACGAAATATGTCAACAAAGGATCTAAAACAAACAACTTGCAAAGAGGGGCCTTTGTCTCTAAAGGGTGCAGAAAATCGATTCCTTGTCATTTTATAATATTCCTATGAAAATGATAAGCTAGGTAATAAAAACAGTAAGAATCGAAGATATGCTGAGTCATTCTGAGAATTTGATTGTGTCATAAGCCATGGTGGGTTAGAGGTAGTGACACCCGCCTTGCAATCGTGAGGTCGTAGGTTCAAAACCCGGTGTCCTACCAATGAGTTCTTTGGAATTTATGTACGGATTTAAAACCACTGGCTTTTCGATAAAGGAAAATATCGTGAGGCATCCCGCATGCGTCCGTAGAAGAAATTCGATGGCGTAATATGAATCTACAAACCCGCTCTGGGCCAGCGTGGTGGATATGGCCCAACCAGTATCCTTCGTGGGTAGGCCTACGTCCTGCAGTGTTACCTTATTAAGACCACAGGATCACGCTGGATGCAAGCCGATCCGCAAACGATCTTATTGGAGATCTAATTATAAGAGAGGCCTATGTCCAGCAGTAAACACTAGACGTCCTATGGCTGAAACGATGACGGCAACGATTCTTATGTTTGTTTCACATCAACCCACGCAAACCAATTCCAGTCTACCTGTATAAATTTCAAATAACTATAGAAGCACGGATGCTGCATCAATGGAGCGTTGGGTGCATACTGTTTGCAACCGCTTTGTTCAAAATCGAAAGGAGAGGCCTATGTTCAGCAGTAGGTTTCCTACTGCTGACGATTATGAAACATGCATAGAGAAGAAAGTGTACTTAATCACTTTTGTATCAGAGAAAATTAATTTTCAAATATTAGGTTACTATAAGTCATTCATCCGAAGATTGACTATGCTGAACGTTGCCTTACTTCGGTAATCGCTGAAACATCTAGTAAAACTACGCTATAAATAAATAAATATTTGGGGACATCTCTCACGGTCTCTGACCTCAAACTAAGCTAACCATGGGATTTGGCTGCCAGAGACCGATATAGGTACGATGTACGTAGATGTTTTTAAACAGAGCAAACACCTATGGTCAGCACAGAAAAAAAAGTAAGCTCTAGTCAGATTCATGCTCATTATTGCTCATATCTGATAAAGCTGTTCCAATATAGTTTTACGATCTACACGACCTATTACGACTGTTGGAACTTTAAATGCTTAATTTGTTAAACGTTAACTGGAGTGTCTAATATATAATTATACAAATAGTAATACCTAGTATAATGTAAAGTATGTAAAATTACAAATCAGGCAATTAAATCAAGATAAAAAATTTAAAAAAGGATCACTAACCACTGGGCCTCTGAGGCCTTCGATCAATTTGATCGAAGTCTGAGGCAGTCAAAGCTACATTATTCAAATTGCCCCGGTATTTTATTTTATTTCATTTTATTACCACGGTAATAGTATCATTACCGTGCCCATACTGTTAATATTACATCAATTTTGTCCCTCATTGAAAAGTACCGTTTAATGCCTTCTCCTTTTAAAGGGATGAGACATTTCCAAAACTTTACACAGTGAAATTTTAAATATTTTACGCATCACGATACAAATATTTAAATGACATCATACACGAATTGGTTCATTTTTTATGCAAATCAGATTAAACTTTAGTTATTAGAACTATTTAGGAGATTGTTTTTTAATGCCACCAATAAATGGCGGTTTAGCATATTTTATTACTAAATTATGCATTTTCAATATTTGAATATTTCAATAGATACGCCGAAGGATTATGTTTCCATATTATTGTTTAACGCTGCGGCTTTATAATCTGTGAAATATTAAATCGGTTATTAATTTCCATTTTGCCACTTGTTTTTATCTAAATTTGCGATTTATAAATTTTATTCGCATGAATTTCAATTTTGGCAACAGAAATGGCTGTGTTAGCTATAAAGATAGAATTAGTTGCTTCTATAATTTTTTATGGCAATACATAATTTACATTCTGTTTCGATACCGTCCTCAAACTAGTACGCGATTCAATATTTTTTAGTCAGCGCTCATAGCGTAGCTTTTCTGGACGTTCTTTACTAATCTTCTTTCGCGAGTAATTGTACTTTAGAGAGCGAGAGAGAGCACTGAGAATTAATGGTTGATGTCTAAAGTCTCGAAGACCACATATCGGCCAAACGTATACCATCAGCTAAGTAAGACTGCAAACTGCTTCCAACAAGTTTTATGGTAAATCTATAGATGAGGTTCATGTTTAGCAATGGATATCCGACGGCTAATACGATGGTGATGCCGATGATGATGTCGATAAAAGCCCGACAACACCTAACCGGAGCTGGGAGAGTGACCCGAAGCCGAGGGCGTAGTTTGTGAGCTCACTGCATAGGTACATGCCAGACTCTTGCCGAGGAAGAACAAAACCCAGTTCTGTTGTGCCCCGCTTTGGTAGAGTTCAGCGTCTTTACACATGTAAAGAGCTATTCCATACTATACATTGTTAATAGAGAATGTTATATTCCTATCTAGCTTTTGCCCGCGGCTTCACCCACGTTGAATTTTGTTTTTTGTGCTATCCCATGAGAACCTTTCATTTTTCCGAGAATAAAACTATCCCATGTCACTTTCCGTCTTTCAAACTTTGTTCATTGCATAAATCAAGTCAATTTGTTTCTCCGTTAATGCGTGAAAGAGGAACGAACCAACAAATATATTTTGGGATTTATAATATTAGTAAATCAGCCGTGGTGGTCTAGTGGTAGTAACACCCGACCTGCAATCGTGAGGTCGTGGGTTCAAATCCCGATCCCGTGCCAATGAGTTTATTTGGAACTTATGTACGGAATTTCACATCATTGGTTTTTCGGTGAAGGAAAACATCGTGAGGCAACCTGCATACGTCAGTAGAAGAAATTTGATGGCGTATGTGAATCCACCAACCCGCACTGGGCCAGCGTGGTGGATTCGTGGGTAGGCCTACGTCCTGCAGTGAACTATTAAAAAGGCTGGTACAATATTAGTAAATTATTATTATTTGTCATTTCAAAGTAGGTGAAAATACTGAAAATTCGTTGAACTTCCCAATAACTTCCAAATAGATTTATAAAATCGAACACTCACATACGCGTATGACTTAATGTTTTTATGCATTGATAACTTTTCGACAGTGAACTATTACAATTTATTTGTAAGCACTAAAGAAAAACGACTACTATTTTAGGCTATCTCAGAAGAATACTTGTAAGTATTATTTAAAAAAATATGCTATAATTTTGCACCCTAAAGACTACTGAATTTTAAGCATCTATCACAAGAAAGAATCCAAGAAAACCGACCGCCGACATTCCAAAAGAAGGGTGAAACTTGAACTCGCGGGAGTTAATCTGAATTAACTTTTTATGACGCTATAAAAAAGCCAGAGTCCGCTTTAACGTTTAGCATAAATCTGCAATATTTAAGAAGTTCCCGCAACGGGACAGTTTTCGGTATAATATATTATTTACGCGCGGTGTGAACGCGCCCTTAGAGGAGAGTTTAGGTGTAATTACGTGCGTTATAATTTACGCCGCGTCCAAATACTTGGGAGTTTGGTTTTATGACCTTGGTGGGCCCTTAAGGTCATGGGTTTCTTAAAGGAGAAGGTTGTTCGTCCAATGTTATTTTGTATGTAAAACGCGATAACCCATAACTGTGCCAGACAATGTAAGTGTCATTAAAAATAACCCCGAAGAGTGGGAAAAGTAAGCTTACATTTTACCACAAGTTTTAATCACCGAAATTAAGCAACGTTTCGCACGGTCAGTATTTGGATGGGTGACCGCGGGTGGCATTTTCCAACTGAGCGATACGTTGGCTCAGATGACACTTTTAATTGTAGGTTCCGGTTATTTTGACCGTTTTGCCATGTCAGAAGCCTTCAGGCAGCCTAAAAACTGACACTAAGGCCAGCCACCCAGCCCATACGAACTTACTACAAAGAATTAATTACTTATGTGTAATAGGTAAAAGTATTCGCTTTATAGGTATATACCTATTTAATCTTATGTTAAAACATCCAGTTGGGTAGTTTTAACTCTAACGAACTGCGTTCGTACATTCCATTAAGTTTCTAACTTGCGTTTTCTAAAATAACCTCTCCACTCGGTTACTGCGAAATATAAAAACTGAGATGTATTGAAATATTTCAATTAGTTAAAAGTTATTCAAACTCTGCAGATCACAAAACTTTTTTCGCCAGTCTCACCTATAAAGAAAAAAAAAAGAAACCAGCCAAACGTTCTCTATTCAAACATACTCGACTACTGTTTTTACATCAAGAGTCGGTTAAAGTTATTTCGATCTACCCTCCGTTATGAATAATTCAAATGTCGTTTAATAACTAGGATAGTCCTGGGGCGTCTGTCTCGCTCATTTTCATTGATTTCGGTGAGACGGGTGATTTATTAGACGCGGAGGCGTGTAGCCAATGGTGATTAACATGATATTGAGTTTTGTCGCGGAATAGAACCTACGTGAATTGTTTTTCGAATAAGTTATTGCATTTCTTTCGTTTCTAGGACTGATACTCATTGCTAAAGTAATGCATCATTCAATAGCAAGTTTATGTGGCAGAGAGCAGGCACTTATCACTTAGCTCTTGGCACCAATCAGTTATCACTCATGATGGTCGATGGCTGTAGTGTTTGAATGAAGATCGCGTACCGACAATCGCAGTATAGGACGTCCGACCACAAATTGGGGGATTTGGCAAAGCTACAACGACGCACTGGGCGCAAGCTGCTTCTAACAAGTCCTAATAGAAATCAGTACGATAGGCCTATATTGAACAGTGGCCGTACTACGGCTGAAATTATGATGATGAAGACGTGACCGATTCCTCGGTGCATCACCTAGGCATTTGATCGTGTGATCTTTTCCCGACGACTTTTTGTACTCTTTATCTCTCTCTCTCTCTCCCTCTCTCTGTACCGTATTTTTAATATTACATTGATGAACATAGGCTTACCCACAAACGACTAACACCACTACCCCCACTTCCACACCTTTTCTTTTCCACAACCGTTACCTAATTCGTCAATACAACAGTGACAATTGACAACATCCACTGCTGGATATAGGCCTCTTTTATGGAAGCGACTTGCATCCAACATATTTCTCAGTCCACAAAATCACAGTTACCAAATTTATCTCCAAACGCAATAAAATACCCTGTCAACTACAACGTATCCCAGCTTTTATTTACTGTATTAAAATAAAACCATCACATACAAAATCCTGAAGTTTCCCACTAAAACTTGGGCAGTAAAAACTGGAAAAGTAACTGTGACATTGTCTTTTTCAGGTACGAACCCGTCATATTTCAACAGTTACGGGTTGTAATCAACACGTCCTAGAAGTTTTTGCTGCTGGCGCTCTGTAGAACAGGGGCGGAGTAAGGTAGGTTTTCTGGGGGCAAAAGACTCAATAGATTTTTTTTTCCCACTACGTCATAACTTCTTTTCTTCGTAAAATACTAATTGTAAAATAGGTATTAGTCATTACAAAACTCAATAGGCAAAGAACGCACTGCAGGAACGTCTTAGTCTTACGCATAGCAACACATTTTTTAACAATAAAAATACAGAAAGCTACTAATATTCAAATGTGGCCATCCTCTCATCTTATTTTGCTGTGCCCCGCAAGTTTATAGTGTTACATCATATTATGGCTTTGTAATATTAGGACGGACGGACGGACGGACACAACGAAGTTATAAGGGTTCCACGTTTTACAACAGAACACTAAAAACGTCGATTTCATGAAAGTAAGAATAAATTAATTGCAAGTTATTTAATATCTACCTTTAACTGATATACGATATCTAGTATCATACAAATAACCTGCGTTATCTGTTTTCATAATCATCAAGATCAATGACACGCAATTCATCGGCGCCCAACGTGTGACCAATTTTCACTACCATCATAATTTAGGTACTTTTCAGTAACACTTATACCCCCCTCATCAAACCCTTAAATACACCCTTCGTCTGCAGTAAATTTCTACAATTGCAACAAAGAAAGTCCGTACGACACCACGCCTCCTAGCGGCGTTGTCGGAAGTTTTCAAGTTGGTCCTTCGAGCATATAACTCTAAGAAATCCTTTGGTACATCCAAAGACGCTTTTGACGGGTTTTTGTGTTGATTGCCTGAAGTTTCGGACTTGAGGATGATTGGGGGTAAAGAGTTGTAGTTTTTTTGTTGTAGTGCTGTTTTGCCTTATTAGTTGGGGTTTATAGTTTTCGGTTGGGTTTGTAGCTGAGAGTTGGTGAAATCTTACAAGTATATCAAAGTGGCAGCAAATGTGATGTGAATAAGGAAGCCGAGGAAGGAATAGAGCAATCTTTTTAGGATAGTACATCTTTGCTAGAAATAAGTTATCAGGGTTCCGTACTCAAAGGGTAAAAATGGGACCCTATTACTAAGACTCCGCTGTACGTCTGTCTGTCACCAGGCTGTACGAGTATTTCATTGACCGTTATAGCCAGAACGTTGAAATGTTCACAGATGTCGTTTTATTTAGCCGCTATAAACAACAAATACTAAAAACAGAAAAAATAATATTTAAGGTTAAATATAAAATATTTTTTCTGTACTTACAACAAAGCTGATTTTTAGCCGTTTTCACTCAGTATTAATAACGGTGACAAGTGCTTAAAATATTCACGGATGTAGGCGCAAGCGTAAAAAGAGTGCTGTGTATCGAATGCCAAGTTAAATATGCACTTTATAAATAAATAATTAAATTATATTGATATGTTCTTACGTAGAGTATATTTGTGGATTAAAAACCTACCAACCTATTTATCTATCATCAAGTGGCAAACAGGCGAGCGAGCCCCCAGATGCTTATTTTTATTTCGAACTAGCTTAAAACCCGCGGCTTCACCCGCGTTGTTTTAGTACATAGGTACTTACTTAAAATGAAAATAGCCCGCGGTTTGATCTACGTTGTCTTTGTACATGCTTATAATAATATCTAATAGTCCGCGATTTGGCCCGCGTTGTCTTAATACTTGCTTAAAATTACTTGCAAGGATAATGCCCACGGTTTGTTAAAATTGTAACAGTATTTGCCTATAATGATAATAGGTCACGGTTTGGGCCGCGTATTGTTAGTACTTGCTTAAGATGGTTATTTATAGCACGCAGCATGGACTGCGATGTCTTAATACTTGCTTAAAGTTATAAAAGCTTGCCGTTTGGCCTGCATTGTCGTATTACTTACAATGATAATAGTCCATGGTCTGGCCCGTATTGTCGTACTTGCTCAAAATGATAATAGCCCGCGGTTTAGCTCGCGTTGTGTTAATAATTAGGTACTTACAATGACAATAACTCACAGTTTGGCCCACGTTGTTTTAATACTTACTTAATTAAAATAACAGCCCGCGGTTCAACCCGCGTTATCTTGGCATTTGCTTATAATAATATAGTTCGCGGTCTGGCCCGTGTAGTCTTAATAAATCCTTAAAATTATAATAGCATGCCGTTAGCCTGCGTTTTTGTATTACTTGTAATGATAATAGCCCAAAGTCTGGCCCGCGTTATTTTCGTAGCTGCTTAAAATGACAAAAACCCACAGTTAGGCCCGCGTTTTCTTGGCACTTACTTAAAATAATTGTAGCTTGTGGTTAAGCCCGCATTAGGCTCGATTATGAAGGCGCCATCGTAATTATAATAGCTAATTATCATATTTATATCTGTTTCATTATTGAGAGAACACTTTTTATGTAGTTGTTATATTTACTATGGCGTCTTTATAACTGAGCCTATTATTGTATTACTTGCTAAATAATGCCCACGGTTTGGCCTGAATTGTCTCAGTATTTGGTTATTTAATTTACTTGTATCTAAAGCTTATTACGGAGTAGGTGAATTTTTGGATGATAAATTGCCGAATTTATGAAATTAACTCAATAATAAATAAATATATAAAATAAATATTGAGGGACATCACACACACGGTCTCTGATCCCAAACTAAGCAAAGTTTGTGATTTGGCTGGCAGAGACTGATATACTACATATACATGTAGGTTGACTGGCAGATAATGCTGTTTAGCGTTAAGTCCTCCTTTTGTACAAATAGTGTGCAAGAAAGTGTTAAATAAATAAATAAAAATACATTAATAACACCTAGACACAGAGCAAACACATATGAACATCACATAAATATTTGGCCTGGGAATCGAACCCACGCCTCTTTGACCCAGGAGTCAGGGTCACAAACCACTGAGCCACCGAGGGAGCCAATAATAATAATTGTATGAGTAACTATGTAAGAAATTTCACTTTTCATTACTGGAAAACATAGAGGCAACCTGTACGTACGTAGAAAAAAAACCAATGTCGTATGTGAATTCAGCAACCCGTGCTCGGCCGGCGTGATGGATATGGCCCAATTACCCTACGCGGATAGGCATATTTTCAGTCATCCATCAGCCGAAGGACGTCCACTGCTGGACATAGGCCTCCCCTATGGATCTCCAATAAGACCGGTTGGAAGCGGCTTGCATCCAGCGCGATCCTGCGGTCTTAATGAGGTCATCCGTCCACCTTGTGGGTGGACGTCCTACGCTGCGCTTGCTGGTCTCCACTCGAGAACTTTTCGACCCCAAGGGTCATAAGCCCTCCGCGCTATGTGCCCTGCCCATTGCCATTTCAACTTGCCAATCCGTTGGGCTATGTGGGTAACTTTGGTTCTTCTACGGATCTCCTCATTAATGATTCGATCTCGCAGAGAGACTCCGAGCATAGCCCTCTCCATAGCTCGTTGGGCTACTTGGAGCTTACTAATAAGGCCCATAGTGAGAGACCACGTTTCTGTGCCATAAGTCATCACTGGCAACACACACTGGTTGAAAACTTTCGACTTGAGGCACTGAGGTATGTCGGACGAGAAGACACTACGCACTTTTCCGAACGCTGCCCAACCGAGTTGAATTCGGCGATTGGCCTCTTTGTTGAAGTCGGACCTACCTAACTGGACTACTTGTCCTAGGTAGACAGACGTACGAGTACGAGTCAACGACTTCAAGAACCGAGTTTCTAACAGAAATCGGGGTGGGTAAAACATGGGAATTACACATGACTTTCGTCTTGTCCATGTTCATCTTAAGACCCACCTGTTTCTATTATCCGTAGTGCTATCCGTAGTACCTATTTTCAGTAGTGCACTATTAATGAAGGCCGGTACAGGTATTCGACATGTTTCATTAAGTCATTAGAAATTTAATTTTTCAGGCAAATGAAAAAATGGCACACAAGTCGTAATTCTAGTCAGGCATGTTCTAGGATGCTATTATGCTCATAATTTGATTAACTTTTACAATGGTACCAACCCCAAAAGCACGTGAATAAAATTAGCTGTTCAACAGAAAAAGTTCATCGACCCTCGACAAAATGTATGGGAAATGTAGGTAAAATTCGCTTGTCTGGTTTGATCCCATAGTAAAATACCTATATTGATCCATATGTGCGCTAAGTTTAAGACTATTGACTCACAAAATAAAAAAATCGTAATCTTTTGGGGACCCATTTTGCCCCATTTAAAGATAAACTATCTTTATCATAATCCTATTCTAGATACTATATTATTTAAAAAAGTGCATTGAAGTTTTGAGACGTATCTGACCCCTAAGGATTTTTTAAGGAAAATTCAGAAAACAGGTACAGCCATATTTTTTATTTAGTCTCAAAAGCATCTATACAAAGTTTCATGTCAATCGGTACAGGGAATAAAAAGTTACATGCAAACAAAAAGGGCCCGTTTTACCCCGTAAGTTAGAGTTGGGTACGTTTTTCATCCTTAGTGCTTCATTATATCGTACGATGTACGTATATTCCAAAGGATAATGCAACTTACTGGGCTCAATATTTGCCCAAACATGAAACATACGTTCAGTTATAGAGCCTATTCATACAATCACTTTTTACTAAAGTGTCATAAAAATCTAACCTAGGGGAAAAAAGATATGTACTGCTAAAAACATAGCTTTTTGAACCTTGAACCTCATGGTATTTTTATTGTATTTTAAGGTATTATGCTTGTGAAGGTTACTTAATGTGAAGGAAGAATAATGTAAATACATACCAACATATGTATACATGACAAGTTTTCTATAAACATGTTAGAAATCTACTTTTATGCTATTATTTACTATTATTATTTACTATTTTGCCAGACTATTTTTTTGTCAAGAGTTGCATACCTTATAAATAAATAAAAATGTACCTCCTTTTTACTGTGTCTCAAGGGCCAAATATAAGTAGGTATTTAACATGATAAAAACACTCGGGGTTTGAATTGAGCACACATTTATTTATTTAAAATACAATTACAGTGAAAATATCTATTAATCATCATCATTTATTATAACACTGTCTAAAAAAATTGCGGGACGGTGGATTGACTCTTGGTGCCTGGCCCAACCAAGATACCACACTGCAGCCATTACATGAGCGCAGACACCAATCGTCCGCCTTCCCGTCAAGCAATTACAACAGTAATTATTTATGCATTGAATGCCTTCAGAGCTCTCGTCCACTAGAATGTAGCAAAAATATTTTTTGCTGCTGCTGTGCCGACTTTTGATTCGCACTCTTAGTAAAGATACATTTGAAAATGGTAAGTCGTAGTTTTCTAATCTGCACATATCTCGTTCCACGCTTAACTCTATTGAGTAGTTCCCGCCACGGATGTGCTCGCTGTAATAGCTTGCAGCCAGTTTAATATGGTATGTTCCCACTGCGTATAATATTAAATCATCTTTGGTTAATTGTGGAAACTGTGGGAGATTTGGAATATCGCCTACAATATCTTGAAAAGTTACTCTTTGTCTATTTAAGTTATTCTCATCCACGTAATTGGCCAACTGGTTAGGCATATCCCGCCTATTTTCTATTATATTAAGGAATTCCGCGGCATGCCTGTTATCTTCAAGTGGAATATGAAATGCATTAGTTAATGCTGCAGCGATCCTAAAATCTTCGAACATATGCAACATTGATTTATTAAAGTAATTGTGACGAAAGATTCGGAAATCGCGCTTAAATCTTCCGTTTACCACTTCAACAGGCCACCGACAAATTGTACAGAGTCTTGATTTGTTGGCCTGTTCAGTAGTTAGCTGATGTGCTGGCCCTTTGTTAGAAATTGGCATTACGACCCGATAACCAAATTCTTCCAATTCCCTTACTACGTCCCGAAATCCTCTATCCAAAACAAATACATCCCCAGTATTAAAATACCAGGGAAGAACACTATCTTCACTCCATAGTAATTCCTTTAAAATGGTCGCGTCATTTTTTGTAGCTGCGTATGGACCCAACACGTCTAAAATATATCCATCGCAACTAACTATCATGAATGGTTTTAGAAGATTTCTATACTTATGAAGGCTGTATGTATCCTTTTGGAATGCGAAGTTGGCACTTTTTTGTATATATATGTAAGTAGCATCGCAAATCACAATTGCTTTTTCATTGTTTGGACTGCCAAATAATGTGTTGGGTATCAAAAGGTTCCTGTTTGCAACTTCTTCATGACTGATATGATTGAACCCCAAATGAAGTGGAACGAAGTCTGCGGTCAAGCATTGCCTTGCTATATTTAATTTTTTCTCCAGATTTTGCCTGGTCATCTTAAAAATTGACGCTAGCCTATCGTCGGCTTCTCCTGTTCTTAGCTTAGCTAGGTAAATGCCAAGCGTTGTCCTTGGTTTTCTGGTACTGCGCAGCAAAGATGGTGTCTCTTGCAGTATTTGCTGAAACTCATCGAAAGTACGTCCGGTCCAATAGTGTAGTTCTGCTTCATCAAAATCTTCGATTTTTTCAAAATCCAGAAGTCGGTTGTTATAATTCTTCAGTAAATGAATTATATTTAGTGTATATTGAGGATTAAAATCAAATCTTCTATTTGGAGAACCCAATAAAATCTGCCAACTATTTGTCATCGAATGTTCATGACAAACACGTGCCTCCGGGGGAATATAAAAGTTATTTTCCATTAACAGTTTCATTTTTACACTCTCTGCAATTCTTTGTCGAGATGTATTTTCGCATCCGTAGAAAATGCAGGACCTTGCCACATTTGGTGCTCTTGAAAATCCAGACAAGTTGAAGGATACATTGTTGTTCAACAGCTCAGGGTTAATTTCTACTTCTGATGAAGGTTGTTCCTCCGATGAAGGTTGTTCCTCATCTGGTTGTTGAATAGGTTGAGGATCAGTAGGAACAGGGTGGCTTGATGCTCTTTCCTGGTCAACCAGTTGGGGATCAATAGACATAACATTAACGGGGCTGCTTTGTAGTTGTTCCTCCAATTCTATTTCACGGTCTTGGTCAGATTGTTGAACCGGTTCGGGGTTGTTATCATGGCGCGCTAGACGACCACGTCTAGCTCGAGTCCAACAACGGTGGCATACGTATTCTTCGTTGTTATACGTAATCTGAAAATAAATGATGATCGATAAGAGCAGGGGCAAATACGCGCGTCCTCGCGTTAAATGCAGGTGTAGAAACTTATGTTATGCAATGTCATTATTATTTATTTTGCTCTACTGTGTGATCTTCCTGCAGGGTAAATACTGGATCACGAAAATAGTAAACCAATTTTAGAATCCTTCGCTTGCTCGGTCATCAAAATTGAGCACGCGGTTAAAAAGCAACTTAGTACTCTTGTATAACAAATAACTATTATTAACCGGCTATTTAGATTTCAGGTGGTAATATATGTATAAAGCACTTATTATTGATTCCCAAATACATATATAAAGGTTGTCAATTGACTTGTGATCAAATCTAGAGTAAACAGATACCTTTTAGGTAAGTGTGCTCCCTACACCGTATCGTTGCTTAACATCAGGAGAATGTGGTCAAATGCAAGCTTATCTCGAATAAAAAAAATCCCCAAAACGAAAACATCAAAATATAACTATAGGGTGCGTCACTTACCTCGCGCTGGCACGCTGCTTGGATGTTTTCGATCGTGCGTGAATGCAAGTTACGAAGTTCTGCGGTCAAGGTGTGTCTCCGACTCCGTAACACAGAACAATTGCACAGCAAGCACACGAATTGCGATTGTGGTTCAAACATCGTTAGGATAAATCGAGTCCAGTAAGCACAGCCAAAGTAAACATTCAAAGAATCACACAAGTCCGTAAGAAATAACCAAGTCATAAAAAATACGATAGAGCACACAGTAACGTTCCGAATAACAAGCAACGGGCGACTGCGCGAGTGCAACAAAACACGGGGACTAGGGGAGGTAAAAAGAACAGGTTTAGACGAGAAAGAGAGAGAAAGCATTATTGTCTAGGTGCAGGCTCTGCTACCTGCTCTATATTTGCGCTACCTGGAATCTATTGTATTTTCCCAATCACAACGGAATTTGCGAATTATTATGTTGTCTCAGTTGATTTTTTTTTAACATTAATGTATACCTCCAAAAAAAAAACCCGTGGTGCGATTTATGTGACGCCATATTGAAAGTTACTCGCGGCAATAATATCCACTATTTGGTATAGGTTTCATGTGTGGGCAGTATGTAACAAAAAATGAGCCCAAAACACAAGGGGAAAGTTGCATTATCCTTTCAAGCTCATATCTTCAGCGGTTTGGGCTGTAGCCTAAACTTATTAATTTTGCGTATCCCTAAGGAATCTTATAGATTTTCCTGGATTTGATTAGTTCATGTATTAAAACATGCTGTGTGCTTCCTTCAGACCAATTTTCAACCATAACCGTTCAGCTGGTTCGATGTAATTGACGCTTTTTTCACCAACTTTGGGACCTTATTTGACCCCTTAGATGAGGAAAATTCGGAAAAACAGAAAAAAACGTAACTTTTATTTTGTTTGAAAAGCATGTATACAAAGTTTCAAGTCAATTGGTACAGGGAATAAAAAGTTACATACAAACGAAAAGGGCCCGTTTTACCCCCTTAGAAGTCAAAAGTTCAAAATTTTCGTCCTTAGTGCTCCATTACGTCGTTCAATGTACCTATATTCCAAATTTCAAGCTCATATCTTAAGCGGTTTGGGCTGTAGGCTGTCTGTCAGTCAGTCACTCAGGGAAGCCTTTTATATAATAGATAGGTTCGCGTTTGACTACATTCGTAGATATAAGTCCTTTAAGTACCTATGTTTGCAACGCCCTAACAGGGTATGTACCTAGGCATTAAGATTAGTGTACATAATGCAAGAAATAAATAAATAAATACTAAAACACTACACACCCGTGACCACGGTCGACGCAACTCGGCCGAAACGTCGGAATGAGGAGGTATTTATTTATCTCGTAATTTTAGTGCGCGATTAGTCCCGTAGTATATAATAATAATACACACTGGCTGATGTTGAGCAGATGTGTGGTCTAGGGTGTAGCACGCTTACCTAGAAGATACCTATTTACTCGGGATTTGAAGACACCCAGTCACCCACGTTATACTTAAGCGGGAAGACAGACCCAGGCAAAGCGTTCCACATTATGGCTGTTCGTATGAGGAATGAGGATTCGAAACGCTTGGTTCTAACGCGCGGAATATCCACCATAAAAGAGTGGCGCTTTGGACGCGTCTGTCTACCCGAACGATAGAAGAAAGGGACAGGGGGGACCAGTTCGTGCAACTCCTGGGCGCACTCTCCGAAGTGTATCCGGTAAAAGGCCAACAAACACGCTACCTTGCGACGATGCTCAAGACTTTGCAGCTGCGGTACACCAGGAGCTCCATTTTTGTTACGCTAAATACTGAGTTTTATAATCGCATGCTATCTTATCTCCTTCCCAATAACATATTTATTATCTATTATCAGAACTCGCTCCTGCTCTAACTCAGTCTTTTGACTTTTACGCATTCATCCTAGAAGGCTATCAGTTCAAATATAGAGCTTCAGACCAGTACATACTCTACTCTTCGAGGTATGCTGTTTCTATTTTCAGAAGTTACAGATAAACAGATTAGATTCTCCTTTACCTCACTACTGACTCGTAAAAAAATATTCTGTTGAATTATTTCACTTTCGGAACTAAGCAACGTTCCGCACGGTCAGTATTTTAATGGGTGACCGCGGTATTTTCCAACTGCGCGCTACTGTGGCTCGGATGACATATTAAATTGTAGGTGCCGGTTGCTTAAACCATTTTGTCATGTCAGTGGCCTTCTCAAAAAACACTCTGACGACAGGGCTATGCGAACTTACTTATTTAACTCTATAGAAATTATATTACTGGGCTAACTAGACCACAAGTACATTCTCACCTCAATTTCCTAGCACGTAAGCGTCGTAAATCTCCAGTAACACAAATTATGGATATCGTTTAGTAAACACTGAACTGTTATGGCACACCATAGCCAATGTACGTGCAAACGTGACCTATTTGCTAGTTCAACTTACTCTGTTAATCTAATAATGTATTGGATGTAGAATAAGAAATATAATATTATGATAGTAAGAAAATATTCAGATAATGTAAAAGTTTTGCACGTATTATCTATTTTTTTTTTTCAATTATACTCTATAAAATTTAACTTGATCTCTGCGACAGCTGCCAGAAAAATCACGCCTATGAAGTCCTGAATTTCTTAATAGTACAGACAGTACCTGTCAATGTCATACTTTATGGGAATGTCGATTAGTGATGGGCGACGAATGATTGTGACCACAGAGTTTTAGATAGTTTTAATTAAAATATCGATAGTTTATACTGACGATATTTTAAATAAAACTTAATTTATTTATTTTATTTCATCCATTTATTTTTTCTTTCTGAGCGTCTGGTGGACGCGACGCGTGACCAAAATGCTGGTGTTTATTTGGCTCAACGTATAAGCATTGCCATTCAGCGTGGCAATGCTGCCAGCATGCTGGGCACGCTGCCAACTGGCAGTGGGCTTGAGCACTTGGATTATCTTTAGACCTTCAAGGGTCTGTGGATGATCCAATTGCTTTCTATGTAGTAGTAATGTAGTATTGTCATTATATTAAAAAAAAAAAAAAAATTTATCATTAATTTTATTGTATATTTGAATATCATAACATTTTTACATGTGTAATTAAATTAAACCCAATTATATGTTACATTAGCATCGATAATAGTGAAAAACGTCGATATATACTATCGTTACATTATTATGAGTATTTAATTAATATGTATCATAACATTTACATGTGGACATACTTGACCTTAAATAATAGTACGAGTAAGTAAATAAAATCTAATTTCGCACCTTCAACTACTCATTCGATTTCATTACAACATTGTTTGAAAATCGATTTTTTTCATCACTATCTCAACTCAAAATATGTCAATATGTAACTGTCGCAGAGATCAAGTTAAATTTTATAGAGTATAGATATTCAGTTATATGAAGATGTAGCATGCTAAAGGTCCGCAAAATTTGAGCATTCCCGAACTTTCACGCACTTTTCTTTTTTTTATTTATTTATCTAAACTAGCTTTTATTTCATACTAGCGACCCGCCCGGCTTCGCACAGGTGTATTATACATATAAGTCTTTATCTTGAATCACTCTATCTATCAATAAAACCGCATCAAAATCTGTTGCGTACTTCTAAAGATATAAGCATAGGTACAGAGGGACAAATAGACAGGGAAGCGACTTTGTTTTATACTATGTAGTAACTCTATAGCTTCACTAAAAAAATAAGGTAAGTATATTAAAATAAGACCATCAAATTATTACATAACCTAATATATTATGATATAAAAGCTCGGCAAGCAAGAAAGGAGTTGATGATGAGATGACGTATGATGGAGTGAAGTGGCAAAAGGAAACGTGCTGTGCCGACCCCACCTAGTGGGATAAGGGCAAGGAGATATTAATGATAAAAACTTGCTAACCCCAGAATACTTGTACAGTCTATTTTTCTGGAGTATGCAAATAACAGTAGAAATTTTCCCTAGCCCCCAACAAAAGAAAATTTCTAGCCACGCCAGTTGATATACTTCTTGTTAAGAATTCCGCATATGCCATCTGCCTTTATTATCTTTGTTTGGCACAAGCATTCAATTTTAAAGTGGGTTAAAACTTGTATTTAGACGTTAGGTATCTATTGTAAAGTTAACCTTAATGACTAGTGAAATTTAAGTTTTCCCATAAAAGATAAAAGCAGAACTTTAAACTAAATTGCCTTTGTTCTAGGTATTCTAATAGGAACTGTTTTGTTGGTAATTTCTGAAGAACTAAACAGAACTGAACGTTTTATCTCATTGTTAGATCAGTATTATTTGCTGTGTACTTGTACTGTACTTAATATTAGTACAATTTAGACTGAAGTACAAAAAATATTGCAATAGTTAGTACGTAAAATGCTAACTTATCAGGGGCCTGATTTTCTATCGGCAAAACGTAACGTAACGCGATAAGTAATATTTTTATTTATGTGAATTTCATTTAGAGAAATGTTTGATAACTAAAAAATACGTTAAAATAAATCATAAACCGCGTATATGTTATATTGTTTGGAAAAAATATTTTTCACACAAAGGGTATTAAAGAGCACGTTAGAGCGCGTTACGTGATTATTTTCATACAAAGTCACCCACCTGATGGTTTATTTTACAGGATATGAAACGTTTATTTTTTTGCGATTTCCGAAATGCTCCCATACTAAGAAATTTATAGCTATATCCAAATCTTGAAAAGACAGTGGATTATAATCATGTAAAAAAATATGTCTCCTAAATGCTTTCAATTCAATAGCTACTTTAAGTTTATACAGGCTATTGATATGCAAATTGCGGGGCCCTTCAGAGTGTCTCTCCTTCTCATTTGAGCACTAAGTCAAGTATGAACAACTTAATTCTGCTGGGGAATCATTTCCCTACGTTGCGCTAAAAGCTGCTGTTCAAATTCTGTCGTAAGTATGACTTTTTTCCCGATTTCGGGGTTGGTAAAAGTGATGTTCATAATTATGAACCTCTTTCTCTATGTTGCCTTCGCTTCTCATGCCAGCAAGTTATGCACACAGCATCTGTTCAACCAAAACCAAATTTCCGTTCGGGCGAGGACGCTACATGTCCTATTAACTGTTACGTACGCTATGAAAGGCCGAATTTGCACAACAAATAGCCAGCCTTAATAAAGACAAACCGCCACTGTAATGGGATTGTATTGTTTGGCTCACTCTCGCATGACCGTCCGAAGTAGGTCAGATCTGGTGCATGGAGTTTGCACGTGGGTTAGCCAATGGTGGATAGAGCAAACTGAGGACGTTTCTGTGGGAACATTTTCGTTGTTTTCTTGGAGCGTGTATTAGATTTTCGTTGTAATACTTCTAAAGAGAAACATAGCATAGTTTTGCTTCTTTCAGAGCTCGTCTGGGATGCTCCAAGTATCACTTTTTTTTAATAGCCTCCCACAAGGTAAACGGATGACCTTATTAAGTCGTAAGCCGCTTCCAACCGGTTCTTATGAAGATTTATATGAGAGGCCTATGCCCAGGAGTGGGCGTCTTATGGTTGAAACAATAACGACGACAACGTAGCCACTTGCGGAGTTTTAGAGTCTGAAGGAATTATGAAACGTGGGATTTACTCTTGTGAATTGTGAACATCAATATGAACAAAAAATGCTAAGTCGATGCTTGTGGTGTCGATATAGGCACTAAATACGCTGTGTTTAAATATAAATGCTCATGGGTTACTTATTGGCTGCGAATTCCCAATAATCAATCCTCTTGTCTCAGAGCAAATAAAAAAATCCAGAGGGAACGTCATTGAACAGTCAAGTGAAGCCGGTTTTTTATACATGTGTGAGTGCGTCGCTGTTGCGCCGTCATAGTTTGACTGACAAGCCAAGGCGTAGATTCATAGTTACCTGGATGTGTGTGTAATTGTCTGTACACGGCGAGGCGTAGTTTTGGTTGGCTTCACTTGTTCACAACATTCTCTCTTGATTTTTTTATTTGCTCTGAGTCCTCTTGTAAATTAGTTAGTTGTAAGCTATACATTATATGTGTTTTAAATTATTTGCGTAAAAGTATACAAGCAGCTGTATTTGGTAGGTACTGCTATTCCATCTAATTCACAATTTTGTAATAGTTAAATGTAGCTCAAATTCCTAACTATGGTAACCCCAAGTGCATAGCATACGAAAGCATTAGGTTTGTGTCCCAAATTAACATTAGTAGTTGACTCCGGCACAGTTACCTGTTAGATAAATTACTCTGTAACACGATGCAGTTACATTTAACCCATTTTACTGTAACACTTCGTAAGTTACTGTTCGAGTTTTTAGGGTTAAATGGAGTAGGAAATTAAAAAAATGTGACTCATTATGTTTTCAATTCTTGATACATTTCAATTCTTGATACATTTCAATTCTTGATACATTTCAATTCTTGATACATTTCAATTATTGGTACATTTCAATTCTTGATACATTTCAATTCTTGATACATTTCAATTCTTGATACATTTCAATTCTTGATACATTTCAATTCTTAATACATTTCAATTCTTGATACATTTCAATTCTTGATACATTTCAATTCTTGATACATTTCAATTCTTGATACATTTCAAATCTTGATACAAGATTAATGATAACTTTGACGTGTAATATTTGTGAATCAGAATATTTATTTGTGGTTTCATATTTTCCAAACGACTGGACCCATTTGTATGTTTTATTAAGCTCATGAGGTGGTTCTTGGCTATAATTTAATAAAATCTGTGATCAGGGGGTTTCATTTTTTTCCATTGTAACTCAGCCTCACAATTATTTGTGTGGTAGATGATATGTAAATTTTAAAATTATTATTATAACAAGAATATTTTTGTAATTCCTAAAGCCTAAAACTTAGTAAAGGACATGTCCACAAAATGTATGGAGGCTGGTATAATAATAATCAAAAATTCGAACCACAACACTCGTTACATTTCGAGAAAGTTCATATTTTTCTGAGTCTATTACAACAGTTAAAAAACAAAAAAGAGCCCTCCAATTTAAAAAAATAATAATTTTGAATTTTTTTCGAAAAAATAATATATTTCTATCAATAGGTAGTTTATCTCTAGCAGCTCTGATTAAGTAACCTCCAAATTGTTAAATAAAACCATTTTTACCAATTAGACATTCATTTTAAGTGATTTTTTGTCACATTGTACCTACTAACTGGTCACACTGGTTGGTTATAATTTTTAATTTTAGCAAATTAAGAGATGAGTGTGGAAGAATCAGCTACGAATGCAAGTAAAATAACGATAGAAGCACGTTATTACTGCTTAACTAGAAAACATAATAAGCTGTGTTGTTATTTTTCATACAATTTATTTTACGCAATTAAAAAAAATTGGAGGGGTGAAAACATCTAAATTCAATATTTTTGAGAAGCCCATATAACAAGCTTTCAAATGATGTATTTATCATCTTGGTTCGATTTTTCTCTGAATATTATACCACATGTGGACGTCACCTTATATAGGTACCATAATGCAATAAAGTTAGAAAAAAACATCTAATCTAAGTCACTAGGGCAATGGTGACATATTTTCCCAATGTACGCCATGACAATATTAATAAAAGTTATTTTATAAACTTATCATGACGGCTGCATTAATTTCTTTAATTTTATGGTTCTTTCAAGTTGTACTGTAGCTAGTTTGTACAGCTTTATGTAAGGAAAGTAATTTAAAATGCTGTTTTTGAAGTTGGTCGTGCTTGAATTTTATGAGCTACTTAGTGGAAATATTATGAAAAGAGTTAAGCACTCGGGTCACGCTAAGAAGGTACTTGACAGCTGCATTGTAAGCTAAAATAAATAAAAAAACATTTTTTTTGTGTACGTTTCTGTAACAAAAATAAGAGAAAATAGGAGAATACGTTCTATATCAATGAGCTCTATGGGTCACACACGGGTCACACACGTCACACGTCGGGTTTTTGGTGGAGGAAAACATCGTGAGGTGATCTGCATAACTACGTAAAAAAATTCGAGGCGTATGTGAACCCATCAACCCTCAGGATCAGTGCGGTGGTTATGGCGCAACCACTTTTTGTGGGTAGATCTGTGTTCAGCAGTAGACTGCTAAGACCTGTGCAGTGAAGTTGAGTATTTTGCGCTCTAATGGTGCCTATGGTCATGATAACCATTTGGGTTTATGGCCCAACCAACCTTTGTTTGTAGGCCTATGTTCAGCAGTTGACTATTAAAAGGCCGGTTCAGTACAGTGTAACCACCGTCTAAAGAATCATACTTTGAATAGTTTAAACATGGTTCAGAGACGAACTTAAAGCAAAATTTAAAGAGTCCATACTCGCAGCCACAATCGACAATAGCTGCAGTCACAAAGGCCACCGACTACAGTAATATTCTAGAAATTCTCATTTTCCAGAAGCTCCTATCATAGCGGTGTGACGGAAACAGATGAGGAATGACCATTGTGCGGGTTTATCTGGCTACATCGAGGGTACTGCATGATATATGGGCCAGTGTGACGTTACGCGAAACTCACTGCTATTTTTGAACTTGGTATTTTGGAGATGAGTTTACACAAGTTAATAGCTAGCTTAGTCTAAGAGTGCCAAACGTTTTGTTAATTGGAGAACAATGAACATTTCAATTTAAGATCAGCAAAGACTTTATAAGTAACTAGGCCAGAAGGCTAGCCCTGGTCTTAGAGCATATAAGTCACCTGAGGGTCTCTGTCATGGATAAATGGTTAAAACAACCGGGACTCATAATTTAACTCGTCATACGAGCCACCGCAGTGCTCAGTTGTAAATGCCCCCTGCAGTCACCCTCTCAAAGACTGACCGCGCCGAACATTGCTTAATTTCAGTGATCACTTGGAAACATCTAGACTATTCTAGACAATGCTAAACAAGTTTTTCGCACAGCGTTAATTCCTTAGAGAACAATGCTCCCACTGAATGCTTCACCATTATAATTATTATTCGCAAAAAATAGCAAAACCGCCTACGAATCCTACCATATTCTTCTTCTTCTTAGTTTTGGCGTCGCATTATTGTGCATTCGCCAGTGTCAAGTATTAAGTTTTAATAATTTTTGATAATATTTTATCAAAATAGTCACTACGACGTGACTACGACGTCACGTCATAGTCCAATAAAGTCGCGGTCAAGTCCCAACATAGTCCAAGTCATACCTCCGTAAAGAAGAAACAACATGATACGTCACATTATATAAACACAAGTTTAACAAAATAATACAATGGAAGCGACATGATTTTTCCGCGTTCCCGCCAAAACTCAATCCTACCATCGCCGCGTGAACAAAATTTGAAAATTTCGCTTGTATTGTTTACGATTTCGATTTCTGTAACATTTTAATGGGACTACCTCGGGAGTATACTCTTTCGAATTAAAAAATATTTTTTTTAATTCGGTTCACTATCGGCGGAATTATCGATGAACATGCACAAAAAATACATACAGACGAATAATATTTTTTGGAAATCGGTTAAAAATACTCGAATAGTGTTAAAAACTATAAATTAAAACCAATCTATAAAATAATTAAGTCTCTAATTTCAGGCATTCGCAATCACCGCATTAGCTCGTGGAATTGGGATGCAGACTAAGAAAACTTTGTCCAAAGAATAGGCCAACATTTGGTCACATGTGCATTAAATGAATTAAAATACACATTTCAAATAATGATGATATGTTGAGACTTACTTCAACTAAGTACCTATACCTAGTACTCTTCAACTGAGTCGAAGCTGCAATATCTCGAGCATCGACGTAGGGTGGCGTGTCTGTCAGCCTACTATCGGATACACTTCGGTGAGTGCGCCCAGGAGTTGCACAATCTGGTCCCACCTGCCCCTTTCTTCTATCGTACGGCTAGACAGACGCGACCAAAGCGCCACCCTTTTATGGTGGACATCCCACGCGTTAGAACTAAGCGTTTTGAGTCCACATTCCTCATACGAACTGCCAGAATGTGGAACGCTTTGCCTGAGTCTGTCTTTCCGTTAAAGTACAATGTAGGTGTCTTCAAATCTCGATTAAATAGGTATCTTCTAGGTAAGCGTGCTACATCCTAGACCGCATATCTGCTTAACATCAGACAGTGTGTTGTCAAACGCAAACCTATTTGAAATAATAAAAAAAATAATAATAACGTAAGTTGCGCTATAAAAATGCTTGAATAGTGTAAATCCCTCCACAATTCTCTAACAAGGACACAGCACTCGTGCCCACAACAGACCCCTCAGGAGCACCTAGTTAAAAACTGGGAGAACACACCTCATATCGTGCCTCCTGACCTACTTTGCATTAGCAACTGTGATAATAAAAAGATACTGGCTGTTTTGCAAAAATGTAAAATCCTGTATAGTTCTGGGTTTTATGACAGTCGTTTATTATGTGATGCTTTACAAGGTGCAGAGATTTTTAGAAGTACCTACACATTTATGTATGTCATAATTATGAACTTATTTTGCTAATAAGATTATTCCAAGTTAGTAAAAAAAATGTTATAAAAATATAACTTTTTAAATACAAGCTTCTGAGATCCTGAATATCATGTAGCAGCAGAGAGCTAGCGAAGACAAGTAAAAGAGCCCAAACACGACGGGCTTATCTTGTTTAGTTCAGGAGTTCCTATGGCCACCTTCCGACTCCATCATCAGATCAGCTCCATGGTCCATGGTGGTTGTCCATGGTACAAAACATGGTATCATGGTGGATGATATACGCACTGGAATACACATAGTATAAATATAGAAGTAGGTATATGGCTTATCCAGACATAATTAATTCAAGGATTTTTTGATTTAAATGTATTATCTAGAAAGCTTTCCGTCAAAGCTGTGTAAACGTAACATCTGTTTTATACATTTTTTGACCGACGAACCACCGGACGAGGTATACTCGTACAATTCGACGCGTATATATTTTTTTTATATAAAACCGCATAACTTTTTTCGTGTTAGTCCGATTTCAACAGTTTTTTTTATTGGAAAGAGTATACTTTGAAATTGGTCCCATTTAAATTTCATCGAAATCCGCTGAGCCATTTTTGATAAATTAACAATAATGTGAAAAATGCTGCATTGATCCGTGCGAAATATTCGCGAATTCTGTACACGGGTGAAGTTCGTCATGCTAATTTTTGCATGTTTATGATTGACGATTGTCAACCGAGAAAATTGTTGTACTTTGATATTATTATATCTTCTTTGGTATACGTAAGTACTTTGATAGCGTCCTAAAATAAAATTTTTGAAAAACTAATATCTAATCAAGGATAATGGTTTTCCATTTACACAGCTAGATATATCTATATTGCTGATTATTGCTCTACCATACAATACACATTGTTACAGTACAATAGGGTAGCTATAAATCTCGTATTATACTTAATGGGGGATGATAATTCGAAGACCTACGAGTACTACGTGATTAAATCGAATAGGTTATCGATTTATGGACGATCTCTCGATTTATTTTAGACGATTATGTATCAAACTCGATTTTCGATCGATTAATGTGGGAGCTATTTTTATTCCCTTACTAAAAGGGGTTAGTCCGTACATTTGTCTCTGGATATATCCATCATAGCTCCCGAAACGAATGACCCGATTTTGATGCGATTTTTATTGTTTGAAAGCCTGTGTGATCGAAATAGTTTAGCTAGCTATATATCAATAAAATCTACTGCAGGAGATTGATTAAATTCTTTATGCAGTTACTTTTAAAACCATTGTTAATGTTTTTTATGAATGTTACTTTCATATTTCCCTAAGAAGTTATTTATGAGTAAATACGAATATACTTCAAATCTTAAATCCCTCTTATATAATGAAGTAAACGGAATAGAAACAGAATTTTTTCAATTCAGCGACTTAATTGTACTATTCAAAGGAAACGCCTTCTGAATCCGGAACCAAAATAGATGATAGTGGTTTATGGCTCCTTATCGACTAAGTCTGATGACGATGAGCTTCACATTTTTCCTGCTTGGACTGTATTACTCGAGGCGCATGAGCGAGCGCGACAATAAGCAAAGACGAAAGCTATTGCTTGCTATACAAAGTGAAATAAAAAATATTATGATCTCTTTGTATGGAGAGCGAAAAGCAGTGTCATATAAACGCATAAAAATAAATGATCTGATGGGCTCTAGGTATATCCTACTATCCTATCCTACTAATACCTATTATAAAGACGAAAGTTTGTGAGGATGGATGGATGGATGGATGGATGGATGGATGGATGGATGGATGGATGGATGGATGGATGTATGGATGTTTGTTACTCTTTCACGCAAAATCTACTGGACGGATTGAGATGAAACTTTGCAATAATATAGTTTATATACATATATATACACATAGGCTATAAATTATAATGGTATATTGCGTATGCGGGCGAAGCCGCGGGTAAAAACTAGTAAGTAATAATTGTGTGAATAATTGGCGTCACATGCAGTTGTGATTGTTAAGCAGAATAAGCATTTCCCATCTCGGCATCAAAGCGAAATCTATGACCAGTACTAATTACTCGGACATGCGAACTGGGACTCTATTTTTGAACTCTGAACGGCATGGACGTATACGGAACTTTGACAGATTGTATGGAGAATCCGTAAAATTACGTATACTGCCTAGC
This sequence comes from Hypomecis punctinalis, assembly GCA_949316475.1. Classification (NCBI taxonomy): domain Eukaryota; kingdom Metazoa; phylum Arthropoda; class Insecta; order Lepidoptera; family Geometridae; genus Hypomecis; species Hypomecis punctinalis. The sequence goes on along the minus strand of OX438819.1, from coordinate 9,226,303 downwards.
CATGTCCGTACAAGTTTCGTATACGTCCTAACTGTACGAAATTCAAAAATGATGCTCCTGGACGGAACACGAAAGCGAACGCCACCGCGCTTATCCGATAAGGGCCTGTAGTTGTGCCTGATGTTCCCATTTCAGAGATCACACATAGTAACACACACAGACAGACGCAACTGATCAATGGAATAGAATTATTTCTATACAAACAGTCTCGTGCGATTCGCGCGTCGCTATTATGCCACTGTGTATTAAGTCTAGGGTTGTCACTGGTTTGAAGATTTGGGAATAATTTTTTTTAAAAAAATGAGAATAATAATAATATCTGTGATACTTAGTGTATCCTCAGACAAACATCGTATTTGAAAGCATTTCACCCGCTTCACTAACTAAGCCATCATTATATTTGTTTTGCTAATTCTAAAATACGACGATGAAATTGTAACATGTACTGTACCAGCCTTTTTAATAGTCCAGTGCAGGACGTAGGCCTACCAAAGAAGGGTGAAAAAAAAAATAAAAAAAAAATTGTATCATACATAATCAAAATACCTAGGTATGTATGTTTAAGTGCATATTTTTCTTTAAAATACAAATAAAACGAGTTGTAAATCTAAAAAAAAAATAAGTTTTGGAATATGCAGGAAAATTATCAGACTACAAGTGTAGAGTCTACAAAAGTGACAACGTGTTGGCTGCGTCTTATCGATCTTATCGATAAGACGCAGCCAATTAGTCGATATAACATAAGCCAATAAAAAATATATGAATTAAATTTATTCAGATTATATTTTAGGTGAAAAAAAGTAACTTAAACACCACAAAAAAGGTTTTTACTGATTTTTAGGTAGGTAATTTGAGGATAAAGATTTTTGTTTCCCAAATCTGACAACCCTACCCACCCCCGTCGATCGATAAAACATTTTATTTCCCTGTATTATGAATCGAGGGGAGCATTATGAGTGGAGTCGCGTGCAACCAGTTATACTGCACAGGAGGTAGAGTGTGTGAAAGATAACTATTTGTACTTGTGGTGGCGCTACGTACGGTATATCGCTAGGATATTGAATGTCGTGGTAGCTTTGAAATAGTTCCCAATTTTGGCCGCGTATAGTTTACTGCACAGAAGGTAATGGCTTCGCCGTCGTGTTGGTGTGAACCGAGATTTTTATGCCACGTGCGAGTAATTGGGACCGGAAGACGAAATGACTATATTTTTCAATTAAGGTTTTAGTTTGTCGCCGGTTTCTAATTTTTCGAGTGTCGTTTTTACAAACGACTCTCGAAAAATATGGTATTTAGGTACCTACTCATAATCTTACGATTATGAGTAGGTACCTAAATACCTACTCATAAAACCATAATTATGAATATAGATATATTACTCTATCAATATTGCAGCGCCTTAGTATACTTGTGTTATGTGTTATTTCGAAACCGTAGTATATGGGCTCAATTTTGCTGCTTAGAAATAAAAACCTAAATTAAGCTATTGTGCTACTATACCTAGCTAGCCACCCGGCCTATACGAACTTACTTACTATACCTAGCCTTCCTCTTCTCTAATAGTAAGTACAATTCGCGCCTCATAAGTATAAAACCTATGCTTAAGTCTATTTTTAGGTTTCCGTTGATGTGGATACATAGTTACACTACATAGTAAAGACTATGTAAGTGTATAAGTCCCGCCGCTGTCCTCACGGTGCTATAGATGCGCAGAACACACCGTCCTGGTGTTAGTAATTTTGCGCAACCCTCTCTTAATAGAGCTACATGGATAAGTCCCAGTAGTTTAAAACTCCCTTACATATTCCTTAACGCCCTATCCTTAATGTGAAGTTCTTTGAAAATGAAACCTCTAACAGATTGCATTTAAAAATTTTGACTAGGTGCGACATTTTAGCCTGTACCAGCCTTTTTTTTAACATTCCACTGCAGGACGTAGGCCTACCCACGAAGGGTGATTGGGCCATGTCCACCACGCTGGCCCAGTGCGGGTTGGTGGATTCACATACGCCATCGAATTTCTTCTACGGACGTATGCAGGTTGCCTCACGATGTTTTTCTTCACCGAAAAGCCCGTGGTGTGTAATTCCGTACATACATTCCAAGGAATTAATTGGTACGGGATCGGGATTTGAACCCACGACCTCACGATTGTAAAGCGGGTGTTATTACCACTAGACCACTACGGCAGACACGACAGACATTTTAGCATCTACACTTAAATTTAGTACTTTTACTTTTTCTGCCACTTGTATGTACTTGAAATCTTGACATGCATAAGTTAGACAAAGAAACTCGAAGAATGCTCTTATTTAAAAATTATCGTGCCCACAATATTGCATTATATGATTCTGTACGATCCCAGAGCTATCTCCATACGTTACACTTTTGCGTATCCAGAACAATAGTAAACTATCTATCGTATCTGCACCCACATAAGGGCCGACAAAAACGTCTATAGGGTGTTCCCTTAATAAAAGGCCCATTGTGCTCCCCCTGTATTATTTCAGAGATAATCTTTTATTATTCGAAGTCACAATTTATGGCCAGCCAAAGTTTCATTTGTCATGTATGTCTTTGTGAGAGTTTGCGTGTGTGGGAATCAGGGATGTAAGATTGGTACGGAGAGGTTCTAAGGTCACGTGACCCTGGATCTAATTTTGACCCTAAAATAGCGTCCACCCTAAATTAGCATCAACTCCTCCCACGATGAAAACAAGGATAAATGTTGTGGTTGTGACATTTGAACTAATATTTTCAATTAGTTATCACAAAAATATTTTCATAAAATGACAGACTAAGTACAATGAGTGTAGAATGATGGATAGGAAATAAAGTCATTCGATCAATATATTTCAATACTTGAAATGTCACTTGCATTAAATGCGACTTTTTTCTATGCGTTGTAGGAGGAGTTGACGCGCCATTATAAGGTCATTTGATTGAAGTTTGCAACCTTAGTTCTAATCCCTTCCTATATTACATTCAGGATGCTAACCGAGTGACTTTACGCCTCATTTTCTATTTTCTATGATCGCCATTTTTATTCTTTACCATCTCTTTCTCTTACATCCATGGCGTGAATCGATGATGTGACGGGACGTGCGATTTTGATATCGATTTGTTATGCTCGATTTGTTTGTGCGAACTATAGTTTGGTTGCTTTTGTATGAAGTGATAATAGAGCATCACTGCTCTTTCATGTTTGGTACGTTCTAAGAAGTTAGATGTTATGATGATGGCGATAGACATGTTACTTCATGAAGGTTGAATGTGTAAATATTTAAATCGATACTAATTTAGGGTTTATAATTATTACTGTGGGACCGACCACCTCCAGACTGATTGATTTTTGATATTTAAAAGTTCTTTATTGGTCAGAAAAATACCTAGTTACAAAGTATGGGTCTGATTCCTACAAAATTACCACTCTTATTTTTATTCACGGAGTATCGTGATTGGACCTGGATTACAAAAACCATGATTGATTTTACAAACTAGACACAGTCTAAAGAATTTGTATGCAACAATATCATACAAATGACTTTATCAGGCTAACATAGACATAGACATAGACATCCTTTTATTGTGACAAAAATACAACATATTTAAATTAAACATAATAAATATTAAAACTAAGTAGAATACCACTTATAATCTATATTTCTGTCACAAATCGGCTCCACCTCAGCATATGCTAGCTGAGAACCAGCGCTGGTCTTCCGGTGGAGCCGGCATCCGGTGGCAACATCGCCTCCGAAAGTCTTTCAAGAACATAGACTTCCAGACTAATGAAATGTTAATATGCGCGACTTAAGATAACAATCAAGTGCGAGTTGGACTCACGCACGAAGGGTTCCGTACCCTATGGGAACCTCAAGCGTCTACCTGTTGCCGTAATGAATATTTTATTTTTTTGTCTTTTTTGTTCCATGGACATGAAAACAACAGAAAAGACAAAAAAATACGTTTTATTGTATGGGAGCCCCCCTTAAATATTTATTTTATTCTGTTTTTAGTATTTGTTGTTATAGCGGCAACAGAAATACATCATCTGTGAAAATTTCAGCTGCCTATCTATCACGATTCATGAGATACAGGCTGATAACAGACAGACAGACGGACGGACAGAGAAGTCTTGGTAATCCGGTCCAGTTTTTATCCTTTGGGTACGGAACCCTAAAAATGTTTAGCCACAAGATACTCGTATCTCTTCAGCAAACAGAATCAGATAGTGCGTTATATTCTGTTTGTAAGAGCTTTTCTACGGGTGGCGCTTTACTCGCAACTATCTGGTCATTGAAAAGCGATGCAAAAAGGGGCAGATAATTATTACAATATAATAGGTAGGTAATTTCTGACCGTGCTTTCCGTATCCATATTCTGACACTTAATATTTACTAGTTTGAAAAGCCAAGTCAAATTCGCAACTAGCATGTTTTTAAGTACCTACCTATTGCTGGTTTTAATTCTCATGGTGTTTATGTTGGATTTTTTTTATTGCAGTCCCAGAGTAGGACCTTTTTACTATTTAGCACTAGACTTAATTATTCAATTACAATTTACGGCGACTAAACACTACATCGACTGATTGCGATACGAAGTACAAACAGCTACAAAAGTGTTAACACTGGTTTCAATTAATTATTTAATTTTATTAATTGCTAGAGTTTTTTTAATTCATAACTTCCTTATTTGCGTATATGGGTAAGGTACATTTCAACACAAGTGGAAGTGTACAGTAAGTTTTCGTGTGCCATATTCCACCTTTAGGCAGTTTGGTGTTCTATCCACTGCAGTGGGAATCAAGGTCAAACGACCTTGATTCAACGTCATCTTTATTGGGCCGGTCGATCTTTTGATGTTAGGTGTCCAGATTGTTCAGGTTTTAGCCGACAGATCTTCGTGCATGCGGCAGATGTGTCCGGCCCAGTTCCATTTCAGACTTCTCTTCTACATCTAGGATCTTGGTTTTGGAGCGCAGTTCTGAGTTTATGATACAAAAGCTCTCGACCGAGAAAAATGGAAAGAGAGAAGGGAGGCCTTTGCCCTGCAGTGGGACGATGACGGCTAAAATTATAATAATTGCTAGAGTTTATTCCTGACAGAAAATGTTATAAAGACCTGCGTAACAAAAACTAACGGAGGTACTTATTCTACTAGGCTATCTACTGACTACTGTTCCAGGCTCGATTCCCGGATGAGCAGATAATTAAATGAAACAAAATAATATCTATTTTGAGTCTGAATATTAATTGTCATATCTGTGTTCCGTGTCAACGCCGAATCGTTATTTCATTCATTTGATTTATCTAGTCATGATCTTCTATGATAAATTGTGCTTTCTGCTCAGTTATAGGACACTATATATTATACTCCTACTATATCAGCCTTTTTAATAGTCCAGTGCAGGACGCAGGCCTACCCACGAAGGGTGATTGTGCCATATCCACTTTACTGGCCCAGTGCGGGTTGGTGGATTCACATACGCCATCGACTGTTGTCTACGGACAAATGCAGGTACGAAATTCCATACATAAATTCCAAAGAACTCATTGGCACGGGACCGGGATTTGAACCTACGGCCTCACGAATGTTAGGCGGGTGTGACTACCACTAGACCACCACGATCGAGACACAATATAGAGCTGATAAACAAAAAAACCTAAAAATCATCTTTCAAAATAAAATGTTATTGAGAAACTTTTGCTTATTACAAACTTTACTATAGCTAAGAGGTATTTCTTCGAATTGATCACCACAACGCAGAAGTTCTAAAGTAGGGCGTCTAGATATCGGAGCACTTTTCTGTCAATAGCTATTATGTGACTATCTGTGGATTGAGCTATTAGATTAAAGCTTTGAAAAGTGGAATATTCTATTGGTATTTTGCAAAGTAACCTTGTTCATTTGCTAACTAGGTTTGGTCATGTCATGACTCATTACATTTTGATTTTTTTAGAGTGATCCTTTATTAAACTTTTTCAAAGTATCATTGAATCCATATGTAAAGCTAGCTAAGGATATAATTGCATGGAAGCCCTATTTTGATTTGTTTTTGAACTAAAACATTTATTTTACAGGCTTTTTTATTTATTTTTACAGGCTTTTATTTAACTTGCATGGATGTACCTATGTATGTAAGTTTGGATGGAATCTTTCAAGTTAAATTTGACCAAGTTCCCGGTTTCCGATTGAGCTGAAATTTTGCACGTACATGTTATCTCACGACGATTCGATAATATGGTACCATGGAGCTGATCTGATGATGGAGTCGGAAGGTGGCCATGGGAACTCCTGTACTAAACAAGATATAGCCGTCGTATTTGGGCTCGTTCTACTTGTCTTGGCTAGCACTATTCTAGCATGATATCCAGGATCTCAAAAGCTTGTATTTAAAAAGTTATATTTTATAATAATTTATTTTGGGACTCACGTGAAATCAATTATTAACACCATCATCATCATATTAAACTAATAAGTATGTACAATATTGTACAAATCCTACTGCTATTGTTTTTTTTTAATTCTGATTCAGATCTGATTAGAAGCCCATACTTAGCAAGGAGTAGCGAAATTTTTACCCAGCAATAAATAGTAATAATAATATGGTGTCATATAAGGGGTCATCTTACTCAAACTCTCTGACCCCAAACTAAGCAAAGCTTGTGATATGGCTGCCAGAGATATACTACATATACATATTTTTAAATACATATTACTTATATAGATAGTATCTAAATAACACCCAGACACAGGGCAAACACCTATGTTCACCACATAAATGATTGCCCTGGGTGGGGATCGAACCCACTCCTCTTTGTTCCAGAAGTCAGAGTCGCTAACCACTGAGCCACCGATGCAGTCAATCTTTAGAATACCGTTTTTGTGTTTGACTGCGTTGGAGAGATTTTGTAACATTGGTTCTAAGTAACGAAACTATCGGCATAGGAAATCTGATTCCTACAAAATTACCACTAAATTTATTTCAATTATCATCTCTTAACACTTTTATCCACAACAGTACTCTGCAACCTGGATTACAAACACCATAATTGATTTCGCAATCACTCGATTATGATGTGCATAAACTCGCGTGTGATTCGATTTGCGTTTCTTTACCCTTTTATTGGTTATCGATTGTGGAATAATGGGCGATTCGATACGGTCCGGGATTTAGGTTGGTCATTTATAATGAGATTTTTACTAACTGGTTCAGTTAAAAAGTAATTTCTGGGTAGAGATTGTGCAAAAAAAAAGCGTCGTAAGTGAGGTCGCCCGTGTGTCATATTACTAATTTTTTTATGTTGACAACACTGCTCTGTCATTGCTGGTACAACTAAGTGTTTGATACTTGGTAGACACCAATTCGGTTTTCATCAGTATACTCTAGTAAGTATAGCATATTATTATTACTGTGAACCGTGGTGACCTTATAGGATAGACTCGCCTTGCAAGGGTAAGCCATAGGTTCAAATCCGGTCTCGTGTCAATAAATTCTTTAGAATGTATGTACGTACGGATTTACATATAAGAATACTCGTAAATCCCTGTCGTGTTGGACTTATGGAATCTTACGTTGTTTCCTTTACAAAATATTGTGATAAAACCTAAAAATATCCGTAGAATATATTTGATGATGCGTGTAGCCTTCTGCGGTAGACCCCCCGTATGGCCTAAGCAATAGCAATCGTAATAGCAATCGTTTATGACTTCATTTTAGTCATTTGGCACCGCCTATGGGACGTTAGCCATCAAAGTTGTTCATTCAACTATTGCTTTCGCAATCCGCACAAAGCAATTGATGGCTAACGTCACATAGGCGGTGCCAAATGACTAAAATGATGTCATAAACGATTGCTATTACGATTGCTATTGCTTAGGCGGTAGAAGGGCTGTTTTAGTGGAGTAGAACACTGTACTATATAGCTCATTACAACTGTCGTATAGGTATGTCGAGTGGTTAGCCCTAATGTCACGATATTGTAATATCAAGTACATAAAATAGATAGCTACATGAGTAGATTTATAAAATCATTCATTATTCGTATATCAACATTATAACATACTTAAAAACCAAATGAATTTCTATAGCGTGGGTTTCAAATTCAAAGAACAAACATACACACGACTGAATATATTTGTCAAAAGCCATCGTACTCGTATGAACGTGAAATCACAACAAAATATTGTTACATTTTGAACATTTGTAACGTAAATTCGTGTCAAAGTTTGCAACATTGTAAACATGGATGTACTTATAATAATGGATGAGACGTCATTCGTCTTGGAGAAACAAAGCTTGAAAGTGAAATGCTTGAATTTTGGTAAATATTCTATTTAATTATCGTACAAAAGTAGTTCAAATATCATATCTAGACGACAGACGCGTCAATCTGTATCTGTTTAAGATATCATCATACTCATCATTGGGTATAAACCACTTTTACTAGGGATCATCCTACCTTAAAATCACGAGAACAATACGGTTTTTACATATACACTAGCTGACCCGGCCACGCGTTGCTGTGGCTAAATAAATTAAAATTGCGATTATAATTTGAGATTTAAACTATCCTATCTCTCAAGTTGGATCAAACTGCACATGGTGTGCGAATTTTATTATAATCGGTTAAGTGGTTTAGGAGTCCATTGAGGACAAACATTGTGACACGAGATTTATATATATTAAGATAATATGCATTCGAAAGTCAAATAACTTTTGTATGGAACAGCTAATATATCGATGGATTCGAAATAAGATTATCAGCCTGATGCCAAGATGATTCCTATAATGGTTTCCCTACAACATTTATTTTAACATTGTAATATGGACATAATATAGTAGAGATCATTTATGTTTAAAATGATCGCTACTAATTAAAGAAATAAATTAAAGAAATAAAAAAATATATAATTTCCATAATTATTTCATGTTGTTTCGTTGTGGCCATCGCCATTTTAGGAAACATCGCTGCCGCAGGATGTCAATCTTATTTCGAATCCATTTTTCTCTTACATCCGTGATTTTATACCGCAGTCAGGCAAGAAAGTAATCAGTACTTTTGTAGGATTTGTTGAAGTTTGTTTCGCTTTTATGTGGAGGCAATTTATAAGGGCACATTTTGTCATGTTTGTAAAAATCGCCTTTAATAACAGTTTGAGAAACTGGGTGGTTTGGAATTTTTATTCTGTTTTAATGATTTCGGTCCTAAAAATACAAAAACGAAATGCCTGGTAATTTTCTAGTAATTTTCTTAAGCTTATGATAATAAACAGCCGAGGTTAAATGAAGAAATTTTCGTTGTCCGTATACTGAGGATTTTTCTACGGGTACAGGTATGAATAAAATAAGATTTAATTTCTGTTGGAATAAATGTTTATTGTAAGTTCGTATAGCCTTGGTGGTGCGGCAGAGTTTTTAAGGCCGCCTGAAGGCCTCTGGTATGGCTGTAATGGTTAAAACAACCGGGACCTATAATTTATCGCGTCAACCGAGCCACGATAGCTCAGCACTTTTGTGATCGTTGACAAACTATGCTATAAACGCAATCCTGAATCTAAAATGTACTTGTAAATCACTACATAGTATAAAACAAAGTCGCATCCCTGTCTGCCCCTATGTATGCTTTTATCTTTAAAACTACGCAACGGATTTTGATACAACAAAGTCGCTTCCCTGTCTGTCCCTATGTATGCTTTTATCTTTAAAACTACGCAACGGATTTTGATACGGGTTTTAATAGAGTGATTCAAGAGGAATAAGAGGATATAGGAATAGAATAGAAAGGATAGGAATAGAGATTCAAGAGGGAGTTTATGTGTAGGTATAATACACCTATGCAAAGCCGGGGCGGGTTGCTAGTCATCCATAATGTAAAATGGGAGGGACACAAAACGCATGCTTTAAAGACTGTCCCTCACGTATATAGAATCTAAACTAATCTAGAGTAAATAATCTTCAAGTCTCAAACCTAGAATCCAAAACGCCCACATCATATCAGGTAACATGGTGACCAATACTAAATTTTCATCTCACTGCCACAACTGTTATTTATTTACAAGTTACAGCGATATAGTGGGCGAGAACAAAACACAATTATGATAATGTCATGTAAAACATTTTGCCACTTACGTGATGTAAAGCCGGTCGCACACTGATTTAAAGCTGTCGCACACTTAGCGCTGTAAGTGTTCAAAGTGTTCGAACTCGTAGCAAAAAGCTCTTACTGGAGCTGCCACAGTGTAATTCAAAATACAGATAGGTGTTTCTGATTAGGGGTCCGAATTTTTTTTACATATTATGTTCTTTCTTTTCTTCTTCTTGTCGTTCGTATTTTTTTTTTACAAAACGTTAACCAATTGGCGCTTTTGGCAATCGTATTTACTCGCTTATCCATTCGTAGCAAAGAGCTAATACAACCATAGAGATAGCGCTGTTGTCGCTTAAGACAATTCGCAACCAAAAAAAATGTATGGGAAATCTTGCCCAAAGCTGTCAAAACTGTCAAATATGAAATGGAATTTAACACAATCGGGATAAAGACACGCAACAGCCACTGAATCGATATATTTTTCATATCTCTTTCAAACTCGTGCCATGCATCTCCTTCATTCATAGAGTATCACTTGGTTTCGCTTAAACCAAGTGATAGAATAAGAATAGAATAAGAATATGTATTTCGCAGAAAATAATCATTCAAAGAATACAGTAGCTTATATTTAAATCACACACTAAAAGTACAGAAAAAACGATATAATTTGCCTTCGGATAATTTATCAAGGCCTTCAGAATTGTTTCCGTTTAACAAAACATAGGTTTTTATTTGCCTTAGTCTACTATCAAGCCCAATTTTAAAGGCGCCATCGAAAATTTAATAGCAACGTAAAATAGTGTTCTCTCTATCAAGTACGAGTACATATAGTTAAAAAGAAACAGAGCTACTCTAAATTGCTATTATAATTACGATGGCGCCTCTACAATTGAGCCTATTGTAGTCTTATAATAACTCATTGCTACCTCCCTTTGTTTCTGTAACATTTGCTTATACACCACCAATGTCCCTTGCCAGGATACTCACGCGATATTATTAAGGCAAACACAGCATACCTATGTAACCTCATTTGGCAGCCTTTATCAAAATCGAGTCATAGCACATACGAGTATTGTATTACGTCGTTGCAAATTTAAAATCTATGAAATTATTTTATCGTGCTTCACACACTAGGTGTATAGAAACTTTCTTTTTGTGATAAACATTTCAAAAATTGACGCGTTTGCAGGATTTGAACCTACATCCTCTAGGACTCCGGCCCAGATGCTTTGCCCAATTAAGCTAAAACGCACTCTGCGAAGGCGCCGAATTAGTGAAAGTGTTTATCATGTTAACCAACTACTACATTGTTGGAAGCGCCATTTGTGAGAACTGCTTTAAACCAGACAGTCACTTAATGTGAAATTATTAGAACTTCTTACCATTAACGAGAAATGACGCATTGCTTCATTGCATCTGGGCCGGAGTCCCAGAGGATGCAGGTTCAAATCCTGTGAACGCGTTAATTTTTGAAATGTTTATCACAAAAAGAAAATTTAAAATCTCTTATGTGCAAAAAGTAATTTAGAAAAACAAAAAAAAACACATCATCAGTTCTTAGTAGGCCATTAAGTACCTAACCAAAAGGAGTCGACACGCCTGAGCACCGAAGTCTGCCAAGTCAGTGGGGGGTGAAGAAACGCACACAAACCAAAATATAAGCAAGTTTACACGCACTCAAATGTAATTAACTAACACTAGCTGAAAATTAACGCAACACAAGCGCAACCACACCGATATATTTATATAAAGAGCATGAACGCCGGTCGCGTACTTTTGGCAGAGGGGTACGCTTTGCAGTGTCGACTCCTTTTGGTTAGATACCTAATGTAGTAGGCTGGTACATAAGGCAATTTATAAATAGACCGAGTGTCAGTGAAATATTAAGATATTTACATAAGAGTTTTTGCAAGATATAGCTCCTAAAAGAATCTTGCAAAACATTTGAAAATCTAATTTATAAAAAAAATGGCACATGGGAGGTTTTAAATTTTCAACGATAGATACAAGACAAGACAATATATACAAGACAAAGCCGCAAACATTTTTCACTTAGATCGCGAAGTTTTTCTCCGGAAGAACGTAGGTTTTTTCACGATATTTTGTTATACAAAAAAGCCAGTAGCAGCAGTAGTAATTGACTAATTTATCACTAATCAACCTCCTGAGTCTATCGGGACGCTCAAGGTCACGTCAAGGACTTTCAATAGGACTCCCTAGGGATTCAGTAATTTTCCTTCTATCATCACCATCTTATCCTAATTAGGAAGAAGGCCAAACAGTTCTATAGGGAATAAATATTATTGACTTTTCATTAGTTAGGAATCTAAACGTGAATCGTATTTTTTTTAATAATCTAGCACAAAGATATTGAGAAATCAAATGCAAAGTGGCTGCATTTAAAAGGGTGTTTACACTCATCATTAGAAACAACTTTTATTGAAGGGTCAATCTTGAAATCATAAAATAAAATCATCAGAAACTTAAAGGTTATCGACTCTTGACAAAATGTATAGAAAAACTGTTTTTCCCCTATGTCAAGATTGGTTTCCTAGTAAAAAGTTGTTTAAAATGTTCACTTTTCCACAATCTAAATAGAAACAGCACAAACGACCTATTGAAGTTTCAGCGGCAAGATCTTCTACTTATGGTAGGCTATTACTGGTCACTGCAACTTCTCACTACTGGACACTGCAACTTAATAGTTACTTGTATAAACTGAGAGACACTGACAGACCACTTTGTCGTAGCAGTTTGCAGGAGAACGAAACTGTAGAGCATGTTCTATGGAATTGCAAAGCCACAGAAGACATTAGAATAGCTAACAAATTGTATGATGCTTCTGCAATATCATCAGCTTGGTCATCTACATCGCCATCATCTCATTCACCATCTAGGCTATTGGAGCAGTCATACCAGCGGCCCAGAGCCACGATCACTTACTTTAAGAAGCTGGGCTGGCTCTGGTAGATGCTGGAAATGCTCAAAACACCCTATGTCGGACGTCAGTACAGGACTTATCGCCCCTACATCAAATTAGAACTAGAATGGGGTCAATCTCGAAATGATGAAATAAAATCATCAGAAACTCAAAAGTTATCGACACTTGCCAAAATGTATGAAACAACGTTACTGTTTTTTTGCTATGTTAGTATTGGTTTTCTAGTGAAAAGTTGTTTCCAATGTTCACTTTTCTTACACATTTGCATAGTAGCTTTCGATAATATTTATGGAACAGCTGACTTGATTTCGAGGTTTGATGATAATGTCTTCTGAAAATCTGCACTTCTCATAACAACAGCTTCTTTACTTACTTTAACCTTAGTAAATATGGCTATACCATGTGCAAAAGAATCAATTTACAACATACATTATGCATGGCAATAAGATACTCATTCAGTCTAAATAAATTTAATCGCTACATAAAAGGATAATTGGGACTTTTATATCTCATGAAATAAAAACCTGAGCTCCAAGCGTTGTTTGTGGCTAATACGAGTCTCACGGGCGGTCTACATTGGGTTCTAAGCATATTATATATTAAGCCGACAGGAGGTCATCTTACCCTTAATTTTAACCCAATAAAATATCATTATAATACGCTGAGATACATCAATCTATTAGCCATAAGACGTCTAAAGATCTCCAATAAGACCGGTCGGTAGCGACTTGCATCCAGCGCGATCCTGCGGTGATCCTGTGAAATCATGTGTGTGTCCATTGTGGGTGAACGTCCTACGCTGCGCTTATTGGTAGGTGATCTCCACTTGAGGACTTTTTGACCCCTTCGGTCATCTGTGCTATGTGCCCTGCCCACTATCTGGTCTACTTTGGTAGCTGTGGTAGAATTATCAAAAAATCAACTACGATACTACAATACGTAAAGAGAAACCGTTTTTTTCGCGATTTCAGGGTTAATAGTAAATTATTCACCATGACTGTAGTGTCCATAAAATAGTGTAAATTACGGCAAAGCCACTTTAACCCCTACACGAGTATATAAAGCTTTAAACGCAGTTTTAAAGTATCATTAAAAAAAAACAGAAGTCTACTACTAATAGTAAAATATGAACATTTATTTTATTCCAACCAATTGATTTCTTCACTGTGACCTCCTTTCGACTCAGCACATCACAAATTGATTTCTTCACTGTGACCTCCTTTCGACTCAGCACATCACAAACGCAGTTTTAAAGTATCATTAAAAAAAAACAGAAGTCTACTACTAATAGTAAAATATGAACATTTATTTTATTCCAACCAATTGATTTCTTCACTGTGACCTCCTTTCGACTCAGCACATCACAATAGTAAAATATGAACATTTATTTTATTCCAACCAATTGATTTCTTCACTGTGACCTCCTTTCGACTCAGCACATCACAATAAAAAAAAACAGAAGTCTACTACTAATAGTAAAATATGAATATTTATTTTATTCCAACCAATTGATTTCTTCACTGTGATTTGGCTTCACATTTCCCACTGGTATTTCTGCACTGCTCCCGGCATAGCTTTACAGATTAGTAAACGGCAGATAAATAACTCTGCCACCGATAGTTAAAAAGATGTATCTAATTTATTTTCATAATATTGAGTTATAATAATATATGTACTTACTGGCAGATTCGACATTTTTTCCTCTGTCTGATAATATATGTAACTCAATTTCGATAGTAAATGTTTTAGATGCGTCCTTTTAACTAGCCGAGGCAGAACTATAACAATTATTTACACTCGGTTTTCGAGCGAAAAATATTAGCCTTTGCCCCTGTGCCACCTAGAAAAAGCCATTGTTAAACTTATTCGAGGTAAACGTTTGTGCCGTAATTGGGAATTTCTAAATAATTTCATTGAAACTTCACTTATATCCTTATTTTGCATACTTATAAATCGTAGTATGCACAGTATAGTCATACATGGACTTAATTTAAACTGCTGCAAATCACAACTACACGTAACGCCATAACTTTTACATTCATGCTTTCAATCATTCGACGGGTATAGAAAGCGCTCTAAATCTCTATAATTGTCACATTGATTTTTATCTACCCTTGGAGTTACCCTCCTCTTGCTTTATATTCTGTGACTCTGCGGAGCTCGACGGCCATATTTCATAATTTTATCGCTAATGTAAGCCGAGCAGGTATGTCTGTCTGTGTGTTTGTGTTTCCGTGTATTGTAGGCGTAGGGTGAGCATCTAGGACGTTTTCATAGGATGCTAGAAATCAGCAAGCGTAGTATAGAACGTCCCCTAGCTGGGATGATGACGAAGATCTACACCTAATGCCAAGTTTCCGCCTTCTAATCTGTAATGACCACCCACGACAGGTGATCGGGCCTGGGCCACCACGCTGGCCCAGGGCGGGTTGATGGAGTTACATACGCCATCAAATTTCTGCTACGGATCTATGCAGGTTGCTTTAGGATGTTTTCCTTCACTGAAAAGCCATTGGTGTGAAATTGTACCTACATAAGTTCCAAAGAACTTATTGGTAAGGGATTTGAACCCACGACCTAGCGAGTGTTTTTATTTGACTTTCTTATGGCTATGTACAGAAATAGGTACAGTAATACAGTTTTTATAGTATACTTATAACTAATTGTTATTATGTAACATACATTGTGTCCGTGGACTGTACATACTTGTGGGTGAACCCTAAATCCCACACTAGGAGAATTCCTGTGTCGTGGGATTTAGTGCCTTCCGTATTAATATTGAATGAAGTTAATGGTTACGTGTAGTCTAAATTAACAGTAGGTATAAGTTTCGTAAATTACTTAATATAAGTGTAGAAAACAGCAAAAAATAAAATATTAAATTTACATTGAGGGTAGGCAAGATATTTAATATTGTAGTCAATAAAACAATGATCCCAGGCTGAGTCTAATAATAATTGCGAACTATGAATAAAATTACATGTGTGCATAAAACGTACTTATATAGATAATGCAAATGAATAATATAAAGTGTAAGGCGGGTACTACTACCACTAACCACCACCTCATTCCAACGTAGACGTAACACTATTATGAAAGATCTGCAGCAATAGAATGTACCTAAGTCATCCTCTAAATTCTATCCTAACTAAACCTAATAACGTAGCTCGAAACATTGGAAGCAGCTACCAAAGCACAAAGTTATTTCCTAGTCGGGAACGGAACCCCAACCCTGCGCGCCGTGCGCTCGCTCACGTGTACCCCGACAGAGGCCTAGGGAGCGCTCACTGGCTGGGAACGGGGTGGTGGCCTTAAAGGTCTGCCTACTATAACGTGCCAAACCGAGCTAGGAACGTTTCAGGCAAAAAAAAATTGTTACTCAAAAGTATGACACTATCCTCACTAGATTAGACCGTTCTGTCACCGACCAGATAAAGAGCTTTTCAACACCGGAAAAAGATCCTCAACTATTGTTGACGTAGGTCGCAGTGAACGTATCTGTTGTCTTGATATAGTAGCGTATCTTATTGTTTTCCGTGCCTGATATGATATTGATATTTACTACGCAAACCCATACTACGGCCTCGTTGTTAATGCCACCTGCAGCCACCCATTCTAAAACTTCACTTCAGTAATCGGTCTACCACAATAATATATCTACTTCTCCACTTATCTCCACATAACCAGGCGCCTATAGCACACGCTCGCAACCCGCTGTTTCACACATAAATCCCCACGTCCCGCAGAAGGGCAGGCGTGGTATCTGATTTACGTGAGTTTCTACGATTCAGATGTTTGTATAAGTATTTTTACTTGATGGTATTTTATTATGTACTTTGTGCAGACGTTGCTGTCACCTCAGTTTAGGCATATAACTTTAGGTTTAGGTATAGACCGAATCAAACTTCTTGGCGTCTGTGAAAGTAGCTACAAGCTGCGCAAATCCCCTCTCTTGCGCCGCTAGTATATGAATATATTGCTATGCAACCACTTGGTGTGTTGACAGACCCCAAAAAGTTTGACACGACCACGTTAAATAGTGATCGATTTTCTTTATTTATTTTTGTCAAAACTACGTCGAATTATTTTCGAGCTCGTCATGCTCGCGCAATATTTACCCTCTTTGCAGACGTTGAAGCTGTTGCAAGCAGTTGAAGCTAATCCCCCAAATTAAAACTAATGAACAAAAAAAGTCCCGCAACTGAGTAAAACACCATTAAGGTCTTGACGACATAAATTTGTGATTGAAAATGTGTAGTCATGTACAAAATTCTACCATTTCTACCAAGCAAAAGGACCGCTAAAGATAATTTCAAGTTAGGTCTTAATGCCTACGTAGCAGGCACTTAAACCTACCATTCCCGTATTTCGCACATAAATTCCTTGTGGAAAGGGCAGACGAAGGTATTTGATTTAGTGCCGACGAAATAATACGCGTTTTAGGCTCAGGCTCCACCGAAGTAAAGCGGAGATGTGCAGAAATGAGTTGTGGTCCGTAAGTACATTGCATTAAAGTGAAAAACAAAAGGCTCGGCTCACGTCTACATTGTTTCTCGCCGATCAAATCAGTACTCGTATTTATTTACTATTCGTTCTGATTTCGTTTGGGCTGAACAAATACTATTTTAAATTCTCAGGTATTCTCTCAATCAATGGACAGACATTGATGAAGACCGCATTAAAATCAATAGAGCAGTCCAAAAGATCTACACATTTAGATGGCTGGTTTAATTTGTATATTATGCAAGCAATCAATATGTTTAAAACAAAAAACGACCATCGATCAGCCATATGACGTCTGCTGCCAAACATAGTCCTCCTCTATGGATCTAAATATATCGATGACAAATCTCATGTAGGTACTCACGTTTTGTCTAGCTTCTCTCCGCATTGGTGGAAACTAGGCCTTATGAGTTTCGCTAATGGCAGCCAGCAGATAATGATTTGTGCTCTCAAAACTGGGGAACATATTTCAAAGATGGAAAATTTCGAGGATTTTCATATTTTAACTACTTGAAAGTTCTTGTGTGGTTAAGTTTTTAACTCCGAACCTGAGAAGGGTGTTAGAAGTTTAAGTTTAAAAGTGGTTTTAGGTATTGGTTGAAAAAAAATAGGAGAAACCTCAGGTATTATGTTATTATGTCTAATAGTATGATAGTTTATTTATTTACCTACGTTTACACCACCATATTTGTCGTCTACACGTTCGCTTTTGAAATCCAAAAGACGTGGTTTGTCAGAAATCGCTTATTAAGTGATAAGTTCGCCTATTCTGCTTTTTTGACTTTGTTTCTTTTGTTATTTTATTCATAGTCATAGTCATTTATTTACTGCGTATATGGGTTAGTTTACAGATGATACAAAATAACAAAAAAATACAGATCGCCATATCCTGTCTTTCGACATGCAATACATAGGTAGAGGATAATAAGGATAATAATATGCATTATATACACAAAAAACACAAAGACAATAACCAAATAATCTAAAACAAGTATTATGTTATTGTGCGTATTCCTATTTGTGTGTAAATAAAGTGTTGTTGTATTGTGTTGTGTGGATCAATAGTTTATTTATAAATAGAGTTATATTATGAAGAAAAACCACATGCACAGCTCCCCATAAATACATATTTTGCTAGATTGAGTACACTTATTGAATTTACTGTCTCTTTCACTCCGATAAAAATCATATCTAGCCTCATATGTAGCCATCTCTGACTTACCTAAAAATATAATAAAAAAAATCGGACAAGTGCGAGTCAGGCTCGCACATCGAGGGTTCCGTACAAACATATTGTTAAAATAATTAAAAACCTGTTTTAGCATGTGCTGAAGTTATTTTGTATGATACTTTACATGATACGATTTACTCACTTTGAATTTTGAACCCATATTTTGTGAATTATGAGGCCCTATTTTTATGTGATTTAAGTAAAAATGTACAGTTTTCAGATTTATTCCTATATGTGTACTTTGATACAATTGTCGCCAAATTTCATAGTTCTATGAAATATTTAGATGTACCCTGTAGGTTTTGATTTTTGTGAGTATCGAAATATGCGGATTTTTGCGACATGTACTGTACTGTACCAGCCTTTTTAATAGTCCACTGCAGGACGTAGGCCTACCCACGAAGGGTTTTGCGACATAAATGGCTCTAACTTTTTTAAACGATAACTGAGAAGTTTTTCTTTTACACAGTATACAGTTAAATTTCAACTAGATATCTTTACGCGTTCCCGAGATAAAGAAAAAATAAAAAAAATTTGACATACACACACGTACAGACGGACAACAAAGTGATCCTATAAGGGTTCCGTTTTTTCCGTTTGAGGTACGGAACCCTAAAAACCACAAGCACAGCTCCTCATAAATACATATTTTGCTAGATTGAGTACACTTATTGAATTTACTGTCTCTTTCACTCCGATAATAATCATATCTAGCCGCATATGTAGCCATCTCTGACGTACCTAAAAATATAATAAAAAATAGGGTTGCTACGTAGGCATTCTGTTAAATGCCAACTCATTTGTTCTCGCAACTCGTATACAATTATGCAATTCGAATAAAGAATAGTTTTGAAAACAATCGTATAAGTGGGTGGTCCATATCGAATGCTTAATAAGCAATCAGATTACTCAGTAATTGCGAAATGTAACTCTCGTACTAGAAATGGGAATTAAGGCATTATCATATGAGTCATTTCATCGATAGAATGCTGTAATATCGATCATTACACCTAACTACCGTAAGTTTAAAACATTAGTATTTTCGCCAATTGATATCTGTTGGTTTTTAAGTATTTGTTCTTAAATTATACAAAAGCCTACCACGCTTTTTTAGTGTTTAAGTATTTTATTTAACGTCCTAAATTGTGTAGGTACTATATCTGAAATCGTATATTTTTGCACAGGTGTACCATGTGCAACAAATCCAGTTAACTAAATAATTAATACTTATAGGCTCGCAAGTTGTAATTTACCTACTATTATTTGTTGATCTCTAAAATAAGCAACGGTAAAGTTCTTAAACTGTTGTTACCAATCAATTTATCGTCTGTCGATAAGTTTAATCGATATCGATACTACTTGCTAACTATCCCATCTCTAAACACAATCTCATTTGATTAGCAACTTACCTACTCGATGTTGAAAAATTCCATTTAAAAATTCTTTTCCGAGAAATTGCTTATTTTGCTTCGGATCCTTTTAGCAAATGGCCGATAGTTTTCTTGTAAGGGATCCTAATAACGGTTCCAGTAATCGGTTTCATGTCATTGCTCTTGTTACGGGGTATTTCAGTTTAGTATCTCTATTTGAGCCCTAATTTAATTTGTTGTAGAACAAATTGTTTTGTGTCTAGAACAAGTACATCAAGTACATGTACATTGGTCGAACTGACTAGGGCGGGAAAAGGCCGAAGTAAAAATATATTTTTTTTTCTTATCTATATTTTCTATATTCTTCTGAATCGGCGCCCTATTAGCGTTAACTTTTAATATGAAGACTCAGATTTTACATTTATGTATGATGATGTGATATTAAAATATGTTAACAACTTCGAAGGCTATGGCAGAATTGACTTTGATCAAGTGACACTAGTAGAACTATTGGAAAAGTGACATTACATATGTATTCAAAGTTATAGCATTAGAACTAAAATAATAGAATACTTATTAAATTTTGTTCAAATAAAACTATGTTACATTACAGATGTCTTATTCATATCTGGTTATACAGCATACGCGAGAGTGAGTGGAACAAGATACACGCATTGTCTGTCGGCATACGTCAAAATCACAAGAATGTCAAAATGGTTAAAATTTGGTTCCACTGTCTTTTGCGATATGATCGGAAATTTGAACTCTCTAGTTCCAGTAAGAAGTTTCTGATCATAAAAAGAAATCTCTGATCATATTACCTTCCTACTTTTTACCTTTTTGAATTTGGACACCCGAGATAGTTCAATACTAGTTTGTGAAACCCTTCGAAATTACGTAAGCTCGGGTGTATGTGCCTGTTTTGTGCCTGTTTTGTGCCTGTGTATCTTTTTCTACCACCTTTTAAATTTCATATTTAAAGTGGGACGAAGAGATGTACATATATCTCTTGCTATTTTAGTACGTTTTCTATTACTTTAGGTCTAATTCTATGTTCTAAGCTGTCTACTAGCTCTCTGTATAGTTATTACAATTTGGCGACGATACCAGCAAGATCTTTTCCTGATGTTGAGCAAATGCTTATTATACATTACCTACTTGAATTGAATTGAAAACCAAGATAGTGACAAAGAGGGATTTCTTTTAGGCTCTTCTAAGGAAATTATGATGTGTAGTGTAAATGTAATGTGAATTTCCTACTATTTGTATACGTGTACTCTAAGACAATGCTTCTTGCCAAATTTCATAGTTCTAGGTCAACTGGAAGTACCCTGTAGGTTTTGATTTCCTTGAGTGTCAAAATATGCGGTTTTTTACGACATAAACGGCTCTAATATAAAATAGTTTGATTTTTTCACAACTGTAAGAGACCATAGATATGGTTTAAATTTCAACTTGTTAACTTTACACGTTCTTGAGATAAAAGGTCTTGACATACAAACGGACAGACAGACAACAAAGTGATCCTATAAGGGTTCCGTTTTTTCCTTTTGAGGTACGGAATCCTAAAAATCAGGAGAAAACTCAAGTATTAAGTTGTTATTATCTCTAAATTACGTTTACACCACTATATTTGTCGTCTACACGTTCGCTTTTATCCAAAAGACGATGTCTGTCAGAAATAGATTTTAGAGATAAGACCGCCTTTTGTGCCTTTTTTGACTTAGTTTCTTCAGTTACTTTATTCCTATTTGTGATGTAAATAAAATGCTTATTATACATTAGGCACCTACTGCAGTTGAATAACCAAGGTAGTGACAAAGAGTGATTTCTTTTTAGGCTCTTCAAAGGAAATTATAATGTGTAGTGTAAATGTAATGAAAATTTCCTACTATTGCAAGCTATAATCACAACAAATATTTTGGTCGACCACTATATTAAATTAAACAAGCCACTGCTTACAATTTTCCACGAATTTCAATATAATATGCTACAAAACATTTCCCAGAATATAGTGCCATCAGTTTCAGTTCAGAATATATCGTGATACGGCGCTTGGCTCCCAAAATCGATGTTTATTAATTAAAATATACATTGTTATAACGCATAACTTCGATCCTCTGCAAATTAATACGACACTGACATACGAAGCACAACGCTGGCGTGACTGCGATCTGCTTGTAGGGCTGTCTACCGGCGCGTTTTGTTATTTTCTTTTTTAACCAATACTACTTGCTATAAATATTTTCGATTTTTAAGGCTACCATCCATGTCTGACATAGGTCTAGTATATCGAGTATTAATACTACGCGACATGTAGGGACCTCAAGGAAGAGCGGTATGCTCTATATTAGTCGTTTTACTCTCCGTCATATTGTTGAACTTCATAGAAGGTTCTTAACGTATCCTATTCTAATTTAGTCGTTTTTGGAATGGAGTCAAAAGAAACTTGCATGTTTTTGAGGCCTATTTTATGTTATTTGCGCGTCTACGCTACGGCTGTATGTGTTAAATAAATAATAGATAAAATTGAAACTCATGTTTTCTATAAGCTTTGAGGAATACGTTTCATTAACTAATGTTATGGACGTGATAAATTTATATGATGTTATTAAATTTTTATTTAAAGCTATGATTCTATTTTCAGTTATGTTTTACCAGCTAGAACGTTTTTCAAACAGATACCAACGTACATTTACTTTAGTTTACCTTTAAAATTAGTTACAAAAATTTTGCAACGACTGCCAACCCTAGATAAAACATAAGGGCTCCCGAGGGTTGTCAACTTCGACAATTTAGTCTCGCAACTTCGACCAATGTCCATCGCATAACGTATTTACGGCGACAAAATATTCATCTAGGCCGTAACGAACCGCCGATAGTTCTCGTCATAGAATAATTACGTAAAAACATGGATGAAATAAAGATAGAGGAAGAGCCATAAATAAATTATTTGAATTAATTATCACTGTAAAATTGCGTCGAAAATACAGACGTCGTTGTTTAATAGATATAAACAACGATATTACTTGATATACTTCAGTCACATTTATTCAGTAGTTTAAAAATTGGTGTCTATTGCAATATGGCGAAAAACTTCAAGGTAGAGATTATTTCTTTATGGCTAGTTACTAAATACAGGCACGTAAGTCTAGCGCTGAGGGTAGTGTGGAGGGGATGGCAGCGCATGGTGACCGCCATACTAAACCTGTAGCTGATCTGCCTATCTATAAATATATGCGTAGGAGTACCTTTGATTTGATTAATGATAATTTAGTACAGATAGTTCGCAACTAATAATTCGAGACTGTATTTATGTCTTATGCCAATGCAGATTATGCAGATTTTGGATGAATAAAGATATCTAGGCTAAATCATGCGTCTAAGTAAATCGAACTTCGTTCGTTGCATCAGTGGACCGATTAAGGTGACGTGATATAGCTGTACCAGCCTTTTTTAATAGTCCACTACAGGACGTAGGCCTACCCACGAAGGGTGATTGGGCCATATCCACCACGCTGGCCCAGTGCGGGTTGGTGGATTCACATACGCCATCGAATTTCTTCTACGGACGTATGCAGGTTGCCTCA
Source organism: Hypomecis punctinalis (assembly GCA_949316475.1). Lineage (NCBI taxonomy): Eukaryota > Metazoa > Arthropoda > Insecta > Lepidoptera > Geometridae > Hypomecis > Hypomecis punctinalis. The sequence goes on along the minus strand of OX438819.1, from coordinate 9,202,574 downwards.
CGATGTTTTCCTTCACCGAAAAGCCAGTGGTGTGAAATTCCGTACATATAAGTTCCAAAGAAACTCATTGGTACGGGATCGGGATTTGAACCCACGACCTCACGATTGCAGGTCGGGTGTTACTACCACTAGTAACACCCGACCTGCAATGTATTGTATTGTATTGTATTGTATTCAGTAGTTTAAAAATTGGTGTCTTTTGCAATATGGCGAAAAACTTCAAGGTAGAGATTATTTCTTTATGGCTAGTTACTAAATACAGGCACGTAAGTCTAGCGCTGAGGGTAGTGTGGAGGGGATGGCTGCGCATGGTGACCGCCATACTAAACCTGTAGCTGATCTGCCTATCTATAAATATATGCGTAGGAGTAACTTTGAATTGAATAATGATAATTTAGTATAGATAGTTCGCAACTAATAATTCGAGACTGTATTTATGTCTTATGCCAATCCAGATTATGCAGATTTTGGATGGATAAGGATATCTTGGCTAAATCATGCGTCTAAGTAAAACGAACTTCGTTCGCCGCATCAGTGGACCGATTAAGGTGACGTATTGATAAACTATTATTTCAAAAATTCTCCCTTCACTCGGACAAATTTTACGCGGTCGCGCTCGACAGGATCGCGCCAGAGCGGCGGGCGGCAGTGAGTTTTTAACTAATTACTCGTAATGTACACATTAAAAAAATAACTTCTCGGTCTATGAAATAGAATAGCGGTCTGGCTATTTTATTCGTAAAAAATAATGGGGTGTTGTCGCTGATAATTCTGAGCATTAGAATTATTAAACTTTTTTTTGGTGAGAAATTTGTAAGTTATAATATATATATATATAAAGCCTTTTTTTTAAAGGTTACTTTCCAAAATTTTGTCCGGTTCATTAAATTTTTCAAGACTTTTCCTTATCTATGAGATTTTTCAAATTTGAATCAATATCATTCGTCCGCTCACATCGCGCATTCAAAAGTTTTCGTTTTCGTGTATCTCGGCCCGATGCCTCGTCTTAATTATGACATTTGATGAGTCGTTTAAATTTTGTGTTTAAATTTAACTATGTCCTTTGATTGTTAAGGCCATCCTTAAGAATCAATGATAATAATATTGTGGATATTATTTTTTTATTCTATTATATATTTTATAAATTAAACATTCTTATTAATTATTCATATTAATGATTCATTTTACTTTTCAGGTACGTTATTAGAAAATACATCGCACATATGTCTTCACGCAGTTCAACAGTTTTATTGTAAGTCAGAAATAAAATAGCTACTGTGGCTTAACCAACTAAATAGTTAAACGAGGTCTAACGGGGTATACAATTTAACAATATTGTTAATAAAAAAATTGTACACCCCGTTTGTCTTTATAACTTAGCTACATCAAGGCAACTTACACACATTTAAGTTAAAATTAGATATACACTTTATCAAACTAGTATTATCCATAAAAATATTAAAAAGAGGTCACTGATATCAAGAAGCCGTGGTGGCCTAGAGGTAGTGACACCCGCCTTGCAATTGTGAGTTCGTGGGTTCAAATCCCGGTCCCATACCAATGAGTTCTTTGGTATTTATGTACGGAATTTCACACCACTGGCTTTTCGGTGAAGGAAAACATCGTGAGGCAACCTGCATACGCCCGTAGAAGAAATTCGATAGCGTATACGAATCCACCAACCCGCACTGGGCCAGCGTGGTGAAAATGGCCCAATCACCCTTCGTGGGTAGGCCTAAGTCCTGCAGTGGACTATTAAAAAGGCTGATACAGTACAGTACAGATTTTAAGTATAAATGACTAAAATATAATCATAATGTGATTTTTGGACCAAACGGCAAAGAATCTATCTTTATACTGTCAGGGCCATATGGACTGACTTTTTCTTAGTCTTAGTCAAGTTTCAAGACATTCCCTGAATAACAGTTACAATGGGCGTGATTAATTCCCATTCATCTTAATTACAGACCCTAATGTTCCAAAGGTCGCGCCAAGGTCATAAGCTCAGGTCAACGAATTGCTGGGAATACTGAACAGAGACACTTGAGATACCTAAGTGAGGGATTTCTGTCGACACATTAGCGCAGAATGTGCTTATGGAAGTCTGTCCACCAATGGCGTGCCAGTGCTCGTAGCACTCGTAGCGCCATTGGTTAGAAACATTTTGAAATTCTAAGATGCTATGATGTTTTTTTCAAGTCTCAAGACATCCCCTGAATAACAGTTACAATGGGCGTGATTAATTCCCATTCATCTTAATTACCTACAGACCCTAATGTTCCAAAGGTCGCGCCAAGGTCATGAGCTCAGGTCAACGAATTGCTGGGAATAGGCTATGGTACAGTGAACAGACACTTGATAAAAGAGAGATTTCTGCTGACGCATTAGCGCAAAATGTGCCTATAGAAGTAGGTATATTTATCAATGGCTTGCCAGTGCTGATAGCTTTTATATAATTATATATATTTTATTAAGATAAAAACGTGTAGCGTTACAGTATTTTGGCAATCTCAATCAAAAATGCGACGGTCTCGGAGCCCAAACTGTGTATTTTATCAAAATGTGAATATATGTCCGGTAGGTATTAGATAATGCGTGATTAAGCCAATAAATCAGATTTCCCGATGTGAGTTTTTCATATGTAGGTGAATTGTAATAAATTAGTCTTGTAAAAATCTGTTTCAAAGCCTACTACAATTTATTTAGAGGAAATTAAAGGTCTGATTAATTAAGACAAAGTAATGCGCTCAACGAAACTCGCGATGATTTGTTAGTATGTGCATGTTATATATTTTTATGTATGTTATTTAAGAATAACATAAAAATCTGTATTATTTTTGTCAGTTTTATTTAAACTTCTACTCGTATCACCATCAATAAAACTAAGAGGTATGTCTTGATAGTACAATGTCGGTGACTGAACGCTAGGTGAAGATTTACATGTTCCGGTACGATTGCTAAGCGATGTTGAGTTGCTGTACAGAATTTGAAGTATTTTAGTTTTTTAAGATTTTAAGCATTTCCAACGTAAATTTCTTGTTATTAGTAACTTTGCAACCCCATCAGTCAATCTGCATTAGAAATGGCGACTGGGTAAAAGAAATAGTTATATAATTAGTACGTCGTCAGTTTTTTTACTAGTCTATTAAATCCTACTAATATTATAAACGCGGAAGTTTGTGAGGATGGATGTATGAATGTATGGATGTATGTTTGTTATTCTTTCACGCAAAAACTACTGAACGAATTGAGATGAAACTTTGCAATAATATAGCTTATATATCAGAATAACACATAGAATATAAATTATAATGATATTGCGTCAAAAATCTAAATATTATGCGAGCGAAGCCTCTTGTAAAAACTAGTAATAAATAATAGCAAATATAAAGAATTTAAGTTCTGGAATGGGGGCTCGCCACGTCACTTTATAGTAACAAATCTACCATAGCGTAAATAATATTAAATAAACATACAGCCTAAAAAACACGAAAAAAATAAAATAAAAAAAAAACAAAAAAAAAAGCCTTGGTGGTCTAGTGGTAGTAACACCCGACCTGCAATCGTGAGGTCGTGGGTTCAAATCCCGATCCCGTACCAATGAGTTTCTTTGGAACTTATGTACGGAATTTCACAACATTGGCTTTTCGGTGAAGGAAAACATCGTGAGGCAACCTGCATACGTCCGTATAAGAAATTCAATGGCGTATGTGAATCCACCAACCCGCACTGGGCCAGCGTGGTGGATATGGCCCAGTCACACGGAACTTTTTAACGGGCTATATCTTCATCAATATTTGCTAATTGAGAAAAGAAAAATGCGTGTCTAATAATTTTAATAATCCAACTGACAGATTAATTATATGTGTATATTATTTTTGATCAAGCAAAAGCGAAAATCTCCGTTTTAGACACGGCGATTTAAAAAAGAGAAGCATCGTAGGTGAGGTCGCCCGTGTGACATTTTACTAATTTTGTTACGTTGACAACAGTGCTCTGTCATTGCTAGTACACCTAAAAGTGTTTGATACTTGGTAGACACCAATTCGGTTATCATCAGTAGACTACCTATCTTCTTAATATATATAAATCTCGTGTCACAATGTTTGTCCTCAATGGACTCCTAAACCACTTAACCGATTATAATAAAATTCGCACACCATGTGCAGTTCGATCCAACTTGAGAGATAGGATAGTTTAAATCTCAAATTATAGTGGCAATTTTAATTTATTTAGCCACAGCAACGCGTGGCCGGGTCAGCTAGTACTAGATTATATATCGCGTCTACTAAGTAGTCGGTAGCGGTACCTTGGCTGCTTGCTTAATCTTATTGTTAGTTCTTCACGACAGTTCTCTTTTTCTACAAACTCTGGTCATCTAGCCTATTTAGACGTCGAAATCCTCTTACCTGCCAGGTATATCCTTTAGGAAAATTATCACAGAAAGCCACCTAATACCTAAAGTAGGAAATTTACGAAGGTCATGTGGCTGTCGCCATTGTTTAACAGGTGGCGGTTAGGACCCACGTCTAGTATATTAGTGGTTTTGTTGCTACCTGTCGTACGGGTTGAATTTTTCATTCTTGCTTTTGTAAGATAAACATGTAGTTTAAACTTTCTAAAACTTAAATTGGAGTTACGGTAGTTTAGTTGAAGATCGTATAAAAAAAACAACGTGTTGCACGCACTCCGAGAATGCCAGCAGGAGTGAAAACTTGAACATATAAAGTACTATTTTTTAAGTGGTAAGTTACAATATCACACACGCACACTCGCCAAGCGCCCCGCGCCGTCTTACGAATTTTCGATCAGGTCACGTGTCCTGGCGCCGAGTGTGCCAGCAGAAGTGAAAACTTGAACATATAAATTACTATTATTTATGTGGTAAGATACAATATCACACATGCACACGTGCCAAGCGCCCCGCGCCGTCTTACGAATTTTCGATCAGGTCACGTGTCCTGACGCCGAGAGTGCCAGCAGAAGTGAAAACTTGAACATATAAAGTACTATTATTTATCTGGTAAGATAAAATACCACACACGCACTCTCGCGCAAGCGCCCTGCGCCGTCTTACGAATTTTCGATCAGGTCACGAGTCCTGACGCGAGTTTAACATTTTTAAACCATCCCAAAAAGTGCAGAACGCCGCTAAAGAAGCTTTTACTTAAATAAATTTAAAAAATTGGTTGTCTAGTTTACGGACGGTAAAATTTTACGTGATAACGTCATATGTATAAAAAATCCGAACACTTAAGCTGATCGTGCCTCTCTATCGCTTATTCCGCGCTCTCGCTTGCAGTCTTAGGCGGAACGTGACAATGAGTCATGCTTTTATGTGCGGTGCGTGCAGCCGTTTATCATCGTTGTATCCGTCCCACAACGAAGTTTTAAGGTCGTTTTATTAAGGAATCCTAAAAATGTATCTTTGAATTTGCTATTTAAAAAGATTTTCTGTACTTCTGTTTTATGCCCTTTTTTCGTAGTAAAGACTAAGATTTTTGCAAGCATTCAATACCTAATTTAGGTTACGTTCCTAACTTAACATGAACTTGTATCGGTCTCCATCTATTGCTCTTTTTATTACTTCTCTACAAACTCGGTACTTCAGGTATTTCAACTTGCTATCGAACTTTACGCCGTTGTTTCGAAAAAACTTCGGAATGAATTAGATTGGATTTCTTACAATTCTGGTTTTATTTATTTTAAAGGCGATTCTGTTACAGAAAGTACTCGGAATGGTGCTAAATAAAAATTCGTATGCTGAGAGAATAAAACAATATGTACATACCTATATTGGCTTTCTTTTTCTGAATAAGTATGTATACACGAAGTCTCTTATCATCAAACGAAACAAGACTTTCGAAAAAATACTATGGTCATTTTAGGTATAATTTTGGGACACATCATTACTCGCATTAGATGTAAGACATCTACAGCTGGACACAGGGTTCCCCTATGAAAGTACCTATATATACTTATATGGTGTGAAGAAAATTGTATTTTCGTTTCCGCCAGAGAGCTTTTGCTGGACATAGCCATGGAAAAAATCGAACACTAAATGGGCGATTCACCTCGCAGGCCGAAGCGCTTGCGGGGTGAAACGCCGCATTACCAAAAAAAAACTGGTAGTTCTCGTTGTCACTTTAACATTACTCAATTGATTTTCACTAGTAACTTAAACATAAAAATAATATTTCAACACTTCAAGGAAGTAATAAAGGTAAAACGTATTCAAAGAACATACAATTACCAATAAACATAGTGCAAGAAGTCCAACCCCATTTCAAGAAAAACAATTAACCTCTAACAATAAATAAGCTGAAATGCCGTAACTTATCAAAAACAAGAAAGTAAAGTCAAAACATTGTTACATTGTTCGTAACTTGTTTCAAAATACGAAGCAACAATTCATAACTCAGCAACTTAAGTACGAACAGTAATTCCTAAGCAAACACCTATTTGAATGTAGACGGGGGATAGGGCTGCTAGATGTGGCAAGGACTGTGTATAAAATTTGTATTGACAGTAGTTTTATAGTCACGGTAATGGTATCCCGTCTTATCTTATACAAACGGTCGGAACGGGAATCATACCTACGCGCTTCGGAGTTCGGTATACACTCGGTACACCAACAGTCGCAGATGCGCCATAGTGACGAATGAACGTGTGGGTTTGTAATCAGTAAGCTAGTCGCGATCGCCCCGCCAGCGCGAACGGTCTCCGCCTCCGCGCAAACGAGAACAATCCCGCGATCGGGAACGCTCGCGCGAACATGATCGGACGCCGCCGCTGCGCGAGCGAGAACGCAGCGTCAAACCCAAGAAATACAAAGAAAAGGACGATGATAAGTGATCTTAAGTTGCGGTGCCGTGTGTTTAGAATAGTGTATTGATAAGCAAGTAAGCGTGTAATTTACCTACCAGATGGGCAGCCCTAGCGCGTACTGCGTGGCCACGTGGTGCTGAAGCCACTCTAGGTATTTATTTCAAGGCCCCCCTACCGCCTAAGCAATAGCAATCGTAATAGCAATCGTTTATGACTTCTTTTTAGTCATTTGGCTAAAAAGAAACCGTTCTTAGTTGGCTCTTATCAGAGCCAACTAAGAACGGTCCTTTTACAGCATATAACAAAATATAAAAAATATAAATTTTATGATCGAATCGCTGACTCGAAAAGAAGAAGAAGAAGAAGTCATTTGGCACCGCCTACGTGACGTTAGCCGACGATTGCTTTCGCAATCCGCACAAAGCAATTGATGCCTAACGTCACATAGGCGGTGCCAAATGACTAAAATGAAGTCATAAACGATTGCTATTACGATTGCTATTGCTTAGGCGGCACGGGTCACAATACTATTAGATACCATTACCGTGATATAGTGCAGCATATACCTATCTTCTTTAGGCCTAAGCACCTCGTTACACATTTATATTACTGTTAAATGTGGTTAATTCTTATAGGTTGGCTAGCCCAGGCGTCAAAGTTTTATGCCAGCAGAAAAAAAAAAGAGGTTGGCTAGCCCAGGCGTCAAAGTTTTATGCCAGCAGAAAAAAAAAAGTCGATGGCCTGAAGGCCTCTGACATGTCTAAGCGGTTTAAACAACGGAAACATGCAAATTGCGTCATCCGGGCAACGGTAGCGCTAAGTTGACACTGCCGCCCGCGGTAACGTGCCACCCCTTGAATACTAAGCGTACGACAGTCAATTACAATAAAATTAAATGGGACCACCCTTATTAAATTTAATTGAAAGCGGCTGAGCCGTTTCCGAAAAATCAACAATAATTAAAAAAATGTTGCGTCGATGATACTTTGATTCGTGTCAACTATTTTAATTCTGCACACGGTTAAAGCCGTTATGCCATTTTTTGCGCAGTCTCTTCGTACTGTAAACATCTCCAAATTCTTTAACTTTCAGTTGACACTTCCAGTCTCACTAATTCCGTACCAAGTTATCACTAAGTTATGGCCGTAGTTGTTTTGCTTCGTCAAGCCAATCTAAGTTGCGTTGACAACAATTATAAGTTTCGCCGCCCGTTTTGTCGCGACGCTAATGTGGTGCTTGCCTTGCTTAGATCTAACTTGGCTACTGCTTATGGGCTTTGTTTTTGACCGACTTCTGAATAAAATTATTGTTGTACTAATCGCGAACTAAAAATACGAGGTAAATAAGCACCTCATTCCTGTACCAGCATTTTCACAAATAGTCCACTGCAGGTCGTAGACCTACTCATGAAGGGCGATTGGGCCATATACAACACGCTGTCCCCGTGCGGGGTCGGTGGATCCGACCCATCGAATTTCTTCTACGGACGAATGCAGATTGCCTCACGATGTTTTCCTTCACCGAAAAGCCAGTGGTGTTAAATTTCGTACATAAATTCCAAAGAACTCATTGGTGCAGGACCGGGATTTGAACGATTGCAAGGCGGGTGTCACTACCACTAGGCCACCACGGCAAACACCTCATTACCCCGAACCGACTTCCGAAAAAGAAACTTTCATAATTTGATATTTGGATATGTGTGACAGGGAATTTAGTTCATCATCATCATATTAGTCTTAGAATTTCCAGTACTGGACATAGTCCAACCCTATAAACTGACAATACTTATAAGCTCCTGACATTGGTTAGAAGCGGCTTGCATCCAGCGCGTTCCTGCGATCTTAATCGTGTCATCAGTCTACGTAGGTGGACATCCTACGCTGCGCTTGCGTTTTCACTACTTTTAATAAAAAGGAGGCTTTCAAAATAGTTTCACAAGAATAACAAAACATAAAAACAACCAGTTCCAATAATGTAAATATTTTTACTGTATAGAATTTTTTTCATAAAAGAAGTCTTCAGGAACATTCCAAAAATATTTAGTATTGCTATACTAATTACATTCCTGAAACGTTTTTATTAAACCCATCCATTAAAAGATGGAGAATTTAAAATAGAAACAACCCCTCAGTGCAACCCCAAACAATAAATTACCTTAAAAATTCCTCGAACAACTGAACTTACCGTCTGTTTAAAACGTAATTTATACATGAGGCGAAACTATTTCTATTGCACAGTGGTCCGAAATGCCAACAACCCGCAACAAACTCTAACAGCGAATACTTAGCGCAAACTGCACACTGGTGCGAGCGTACAACGTAACTGCACAGATTAAAACAACATAAAATCATAATAAAACTCAAGAAATTACGTACTATATGTTATTGGGGATATTATCCTACTAATATTATAAACGTGAAAGTTTGTGAAGATGGATGGATGTTTGTTAATCTTTCACGTAAAAATTACTGAATGGATTTTAATGAAACTTTACGATATTAACAATTTATATAGATGTTGTTTGAATTTTTTTTTTTTTTATACACACGGTCTCTGACCCTAAACTAAGCAAAGCTTGTGATATGGCTGCCAGAGACTGATATACTACATATACATATTTTAAATACTGACTTATATAGATAGTACCTAAATAACACCCAGACACAGAGCAAACACCTATGTTCATCACAAAAATGCTTGCCCTGGTGGGAATCGAACCCACGCCTCTTTGATCCAGAAGTCAGGGTCACTAACCACTGAGCCACCGAGGCAGTCAAATTAATAATTGCCCAAAATATAACGATAAGTGTCCAGAAAGTAGGAAAATTCTGCCATCTGCGAGCTATTCTCGCGTGAATGTCAAAATAAACAACTGTCGATCGAATGACTGTCAAATCAATCGATGATCAACCCTTGGATATCGTCATGCTATCCTTACTTATCCTTACTAATCCTTATTCTTTACTATATATATTAATATTATAAATGCGAAAGTAGCTCCGTCTGTCTGTCGCGCTTTCACGCCAAAACTACTAAACCGATTGCAATGAAATTTGGTACACAGAGATAGTCTAGAGCCTGAAAAAGGACATTGGTTACTTTTTATCTTGAAAATTTTCGCGGTTCCCGCAGGATAGGAGAAAAACTGTTTCTCAGCTGAGGAGCATCGGACTAACTTGATTTTTGCCATGTACATAATATGTAGTTTGAATGACAAGTGACAAGTGCTAATTTTTATCCCGGAAAAATTCAAGGTATTCCTGTAAGATAGGACAAAAACTGTTCTCAGCAACGGAGCATTGGATTGACTTGAATTTTGGTACAGACATATTTTCAGAGACAAATAGTAACATATGCTACTTTTTATCCCGGATAAATCGTGGTTCTCGTAGGATAGGAGAAAAACGATTTCTGAGGAACCGAGTATTAGATTGACTTAATTTTTTGCGAGTTTGAATTAGTTTGAGACACAAAAAGTGACATAGACTATTTTTTATCGCAAAAAAGAATCATTGACTTGATTTTTGGCATGGACATACTTTGAAAGACGAAATGTGACATAGACAACTTTTAATCCCGGAAATCTTCATGGTTCCCGTAGGATAGGACAAAAACTGTTTCTCAGCAACGGAGCAACACATTGACTTGATTTTTGGCATGGACATATTTTGATTTGTTAAGATTTACTATTTTTTGGGTTTGAAATTATTGTTAGCTACAATATTTTAATATCTTTTTAGATAGATTTGTGGCTAATATTTTGTGGCGCACTTACTATTTTTGTTATCATATTTTTGAGATAATATTTTACTAAAATTGGTAGGCATCGATGTAAACATAAGCCAAAATGAAATTATAACGCGGGCGAAGCCGCGGGTAAAAGCTAGTGTATAATATTTCTAATGCATAGTGGTTAAAAATGACAACAACTTTTGACAAATTATTATTCAAACCTCGAATACTTAGCGAACACTACTCAGTGGTGCAAACATACAATGTAACTGAGCAAAGATAAAACGCACAAAAACTTCAGAACAATTAAATGAATCTCGTTCTTTGTTATCGATGAAACTATTACCATTGCACAGTGGTCCAAAATGCTAACACCCGCAACAAACTCAAACGGCGAATACTTAGCGCAAACTGCACAGTGGTGCGAACGTGCAACGTAACTGCTCAAAGTAAAAGCGAGTAAAAACTATAAAACTAAAGAAATCGCGTCCGTTGTATTGTCACCTGGTCTCGGAATGTACGGATTTAAAGTCAAAGTCCCCGTGGAGAAATAGTTTCTGAGCTTGCGTACTTTTCTTTACGTGGGATTGTATTTTGGTTTGCGTGTTCAAATGTTCAGTTTACTATAGTATATATGCCTAAGAGTACCAATTATCCACTGTCCAGTGCCGATAGAAATTTGGGAAGCTACCACACAAAAGTCAACGAAGCAGACTATTTTTGACCGACGAACCGGAGGAGGTACTCAATTCGACGCGTATAATTTTTTTATGTATAATCACGCATAACTTTTTTTATAGTTGTCCGATTTCAATAATTCTTTTTTTTTGGAAAGAATATAATATTCGCGAATTCTGTACGCGGGTGAAGTCGGTCATGCTAATTTTTGAAAAAAATAACTTGTGTAGTCTGATATTTTATGCTTACATATCTTTGGCTACATTGCCTTTAAATCTAAAATAGTCATGATCACACTTGAAATCTCTATAACTCTACTTGACAACAAGTACTTAAGCTTAACACACAAAATCCTACCTGAAAGAAGTCTTAAAACAATTTACCTCTCCTTGCCTTATATGACTATAAACTGTACGTTTTTATAATTTGTCGGCGCGGTATCCCAAAAGAATCTGTGCCTAAAAACTTCCACATTTACGGTTGCGTATATAAAAACGAATTACGCAGTAAACGTTTTCCGCGAGCGTCATAAAAATATCTTAACGTAATTTTGAACGAGCGAAGCGTACTTGCGTTTGACGGTTTTTTGTTTCCTTCAATCCCGACTCTCGTCACTCAGCAGTTCTTATAAGCCACGAGATGTGACTGTAAAAAACAAATTAAAGTACCGCTTGTAAAAATATTTACGACCCCATTTTCATAATAACATCTACAAGTTTCTTTGGTGAAAAAAGTTTCCAAGTCTTTATTTTACGTTACGAAAAACATACATGAAATATTTTACGACAGACACCGGCGCCATTTTTCACCTTGACAAATAGAACAATTTTAAAAATAGAACGTAACCGCTTACCGTGCAAGACTCGAAAATCCTATCTCAGCGGGCGTCTAGAAACTTTACAAAACTGCGACAGAAAATGTAAACGTAACGCGTCCGAGCAAGACAACAGATGTCCGGAATAGAATAAGTTCGAAAATTTACGGTCAGTTTTTGGTCAACTAGTTGCACAGTGGGCGTGTAAAATTCATGCAATCTAAAAGTTTTGAATTACGAACTGTGTTTTTTTTAACAGTGATTAATGTTACCTTTATAAAAGAGAGTGGGGTGTTGAAACTTCAGCTATTACGTTGAATCGGTGTTTAAATTTCTCAATAAAAGTTGGGCGTTTGGTCTCACATTGTGTTTGATATTTTGACGGGGCCTTTGAGAAGAAAGTTTTGGAACCGCTTAATAAACGTCTTGCGAGTGCCCCGCTTTGAGTGCTCAAGTGTTTTGTATGTGAAAGTTTGAGGAACTCTGTTAATAGCGCAGTTTTCGTATCGTTTTTGTTTGTTGGGCTTCCTTCGAGTGAAATAGTACTTGGGGCTTTATTGAAATGGGGCACTTAAGGCACTAAGGGCACGTTTCTGAACGTATTGAAACAGTAGTCGTGTTAGTAACATTTTTAGAAAGTTAGTATTACGATCTTTGCGAAGTTTTTAAGTACCTACACCTACCAGTATCTATCTAGACCTACCACATGATTAAGACAGCAGGAACGCGCTGGATACAAACCGCGTCCAACTTGAAATTGAAAATCTATAGGGGAAGCCTACGTGCAGCAGTAGAATAGATATGACACATGATGTCTTATAGTAGCGCCTTGTTGTAATGCCACCCGGATCCGAGTTACCAGTTCAAAAATTCATCTTACTACGGGTATATGTTGCTCGGTAATTAAGTAAAGAACACCCTATTTACGCTATGGCTCGAGATGGTTTTGCGTCATAATCGAAAAAGTCTATAGTGATTAGGGTTCCGTACCCAAAGGGTAAAAACGGGACCCTATTTCTAAGTCTCCGCTGTCCGTCCGTCTGTTTGTCGGTGATAGCTAGAACGTTAAAATTTTCACAGATGATGTATTTCTGTTGCCACTATAATAAAAAACTAAAAACAAAAAAAAAATTAACGGGGACTCCCATACAACAAATCTGAATTTTTAAACTGTTTTCGCTCGATATTAATAGCGGTGACAGTTAGATGCTTCAAATATTCATAAAATATTTAGTTACATTTTTTCTTTTAAAAAAAAAAAGAATTAATATTTGAGGAGGGCTCCCATATAAGAAACGTGATTTGTTGCTCGATATTAATAACAGTAACAGAAAGATGCTTTAACTTGAAATATTCACACAATGTCAAGTTGTATATTACCATTAAAGAAAGTTTCTATACACCTAGTGTGTGAAGCACTATTAAAAATCATTTCATTGATAAGGCAATGCGCCATTTCTAGTTAATGGTAAGAAATTCTAATAATTTTACATTAAGTGACTAACTGGTTTAAAGCAGTTCTCACAGATGGCGCTTCCAACAATGTAGTAGTTGGTAAAAATGATAAACACTTTCAATAATTCAAAGTCTTCGCAGACAGCGTTTTAGCTTAATTGGACAAAGCATCTGGGCCGGAATCCCAGAGAGATGCAGGTTCAACTCCTGCGAACGCGTCAATTTTTGAAAATTTTATCACAAAATGAAAGTTTGTATATTTCCTTCAAAAATTAATATATAAATAAAAATAAATTAAATTAAGGGGGGCTTCCATGTGGTACGGAACCCTTCGTGCGCGAGTCTGACTCGCACTTGGCTAATTATTTATTACTTTAAGCTTGTACAAACAAGCTATGATTCTCTACAGAGATATAGGTAACGCGGTAGGTCCAGGTACGAGCACCAACTCGATACTATAACGGCACCAGTGACCCCAGATAACGGGCGTCCCTTTCTCGACCGCGTTCCGGCACTCCTATACATAAATGTACTGAGATTTTGTTTGTTATTGTATATTGTTTTTCTTGCAAGTATCATGGGTTGGGTTATTCCTCTATTCTAGACCTCTACCACTTATGATGAAACAAATGTTGGTGATGAATTTATTAGAAGTAGGTACTTTTTTTGACGTAGTAAAGTCTTATAAATCGATAAACGCCGGCTGCACGTGCGATAAAGCATGCTTTATTGTCTCGTTCCGCTAGAGCCGAGTGTGCAAGCGAGAGCGCCGAATAAGCGATAGAGATAGTTAGAATAGTTGACATACTTGATTTAATTGAACTGCTATTTATTACCATTGTTATTTAATCTATTATAATTTCTATTTGACCTTGTAATTATTATATTGTATTATTTTGATTTAAGTATGAATTAACCAGACGTGTAAATAGTATTTATGAAATAAATGATTATGATTATGAGAGGCACTATCGGCCTAAGTATTCAGTTTGTGACGCATATGACATTAAAAAAGTAAAATTTCGTCGTTTTAATAAACTACTAATTTATAAGTAGAGTAACTATTAGTTCAGCATTATTTGGTACTTACAAAACTTCTCCAAATAGTGCCTAATCTATATGAGAGGTATATGTTCAATAGGATGTCCTATGCTGTACTGTACTGTACTAGCCTTTTTAATAGTCCACTGCAGGACGTAGGCCTACCCACGAAGGGTGTTTGGGCCATATCCACCACGCTGGCCCACTGCGGGTTGGTGGATTCACATACGCCATCGAATTTCTTCTACTGACGTATGCAGGTTCCTCACGATGTTTTTCCTTCACCGAAAAGCCAGTAGTGTGAAATTCCGTACATAAATTCCAAAGAACTCATTGGTACGGGACCGAGGATTTGAACCCACGACCTCACGATTGTAAGGCGGGTGTCACTACGCTATGGCTCAAAATCATCATATTTTAACTTTAGTTGATTAACTCTTAAAAGTTGGCTTCTCTGATATTACGAATTATTATTTTATTTTTATTTTGTTCTACATATTTTTTGATACCTATTTGAAATGTTTAAAGACCTAAATGTACACTACCTGATAGCGTTACCTAAGTAGAAATAGTAGTCATCTAGCTACCAAAACACGAGTTCCCTACACCCAATTTGATAGCTAGAGTATCGATAGATAGACACATAGACAGTATAAACTATCGATATTTAAAAAAAAAACTCTATCTAAAACTCTGTGGTCACGATCATTCGTCGCCCATCACTAATCGGCATGCCCATAAAGTATGACATTGACAGGTACTGTCTCTACTATTAAGACATTCAGGACTTCATAGGCGTGATTTTTCTGACAGCTGTCGCAGAGGTCAAGATAAATTTTATAGAGTGTACTTGTACATGAATAAATAAAATTTTGAATATAAATGGTGACAATACCATTCCATCCTCTTAGCTTTGTTCTATATTATACTGCTCTGTATATCTATCCCGGTGGTCGTAGAATAGCAAAGCAGCTATCGTAAAGCGTGCTACGTCCAGAACAAAGATGCCACCATTTGTCTGCCTGAATGCAGGCCGAAAGTAATGGCCGCTCCACGTAAGTACACACTGTATTCAGTATGGGCAAATAACAGTTTTGAAGTTCATTCTAAACCTAAACTATCAGCTGCGAATCAATTAAGGTCAAGCGTGCTGTATCCTAAGGTACCAAGTAGAATAGTAAATTTGTATAGACTAAATAGCTATACTTGATATCAGATTTTTGAAGCCTTAGCCGCCTGAAAACCTCTGAAATGGCTAAACGGTTAATATAGCCGGGCCCCATTACTTAACTAGTCACCTGAGCCACCACACATGTCAATTGTAAATAGCACATGTGGTCAAAGAGGTATTTTTGTGATAAACATTTCAAAAATTTGTCGCGAATGCAGGAGTCGAACCTTGCGTCTTCGGGTCCCAACTGAATTTACTGCGAATTAGCTCCGTTGGGAGTGCGTCGGGCTAGTGAACCGAAGACGCAAGGTTCGAGACCTGCATTCGCGATGAATTTTTGAAATGTTTATCACAAAAATAACTCTTTATGATAAACCTAGTGTGGGATGCACTGTAAAATTAAATCATTTCATTGATTTAGCAGCGCGCCATCTCTTGTCTATATTCAGAAGTTCTTATAACTTCAATTGAGTGAAAACCTGTCTAATACGGGTATCACAGGTGGCGCTGCCAACGCTATAAGTTGGTTAAATTTATAAACATTTCATAAATTCGACTCAAAGCCAGCACTGCGAATTAGCTTAGTTGGGAGAGCGTCGCGCTTGTGATCCGAAGACGGAAGGTTCGAGTCCTGCATTCGCGATGAATTTTTGAAATATTTAGCACAAAAATAACTCGTTTAGATAAACCCAGTGTGGGATGTACTATAAAATTAAAATCATTTCAACACATGTGGTCTATCCGAAGACTGCTGATTGCTGAACGCTGTTTAATTTCGGTGATTTTTAAGAAACATTATCTAGTCAACCTACGCTAAAAGCACTTGCGGTCTTACATAAGGCTGCATTACCGTTTAACTTAGGTCAAACAGTGGTCTTCGCTCAATTTGAGCAAAGTATATACGGACTGCGAATTAACTAGAATAACTAAATTCGTTCGACATTAAAAAGGACATTATGGGCATTGGAGACAACCCTTAATTGCATTCCATAAGCATTGCCATACAGCGTGGCAATGCAACCAGCATGCTTACTAGGCACGCTGCCAACTGGCAATGGGCTTGAGATTTGGATTATCTTTAGACCTTCAAGGGTCTGTGGATGATCCAATTGGTTTTTATGTAGTAGTAGTGTAAGTATGTTTTAGCTTATAAAATAGTATTGTATTTAGTTAATAAAGGCACTTTTAAACGTTAAAAATCCATTATAAGTAGTCCCATACATCCTACTAATATTATAAACGCGAAAGTTTGTGAGGATGGATGGATGGCTGTTTGTTACTCTTTCACGCAAAAACTACTGAATATATTGAGATAAAACTTTACAATAATATAGCTCATATATCAGAATAACACATAGGCTATAAATTACAATGATATATTGCGTATGCGGGCGAAGCCGCGGGTAAAAACTAGTAGTTACATACAGTTACAGTCGCACACACTGAAAACACAATATTTCGGAAAATCTTTTATGTTACGAGTACGTTACAAAGTTACACCAGCAAAATTTGAAATTCAGATACTGTTTCGTAAATATACTTCTCGTACATACAAAGTACAGTCTAATATGAATCTTTGGAATGGACGGATGCACTGGGAACTTCCAGAATTTGTCTCGAGGTTTTTGTAACATCGCTCTTAGAGACCGCTAGTAGCTTTTATAACAACGCTTTTAGAGACCGCTAGTCAAAGCCGCCATTTTAGAACTTATCAAACTTTTAGATTTTATCATTTTAGAACTTTTAAATTTTTATCGAAATCGGCTTAGCCGTTTTTGATAAATCAACGGTAAAGTAAGACGGTTAGCTTTTTGCTTTAATAATTTTCCTTCGTAATGATATCCGCAAATAATTTCATCGTGGATTTACAATGTAGGCTCTAGCGTCAGTATTGCATTTTTTCAAAAAATACCTTGAAAATAGCACAGTGGCGCCATCGCACGAAACGCCAGAGCTAAGCTAATTAGTTAAGTGTCCCGGCAGCCGACCGGCTAAGTAATTAGAGCCGGATTAACACAACTTGAGTGAACATTCGCGGAAAACTCGACTCTAGAGTACTCTGGAGCTGAATTTAGACAGGTATTTATTTATCCATTTTTTGACCGACGAACCACCGGAGGAGGTATACAATTCGACGCGTATATATTTTTTTTTATGTATAACCACGCATAACTTTTTTCATAGTAGTCCGATTTCAATAATTCTTTTTTTATTGTAAAGAATATACTTCGAAATTAGTCCCATTTAAATTTTATCGAAATTGGCTGAGCCAATTTTGATAAATCAACAATAATGTGAAAAATGTTACATCGATCCTTGCATAATATTTCCGTTCTAGCGATGCGCCCCGGCTTCGCACAGGTGTATTATACATTTAAACATTTCTCTTGAATTACTCTATCTATTATAATAAACTGCATCAAAATCCGTTGCGTAGTTTTAAAGATATAAGCATTCATGGGGACAGACAGCGGAGAGCGACTTTGTTTTATACTATGTAATGATTATGTACACGGGTGAAGTCGGTCATGCTATTTTTTGCAAAAAATAATTAAAAACAAAATTTCTTTTTTTTATTGTTCAAATCATATCAAATTTATTTATTTGTCATTAAAGAATGTACTATTACAATGTAGTGCTGATGGGCTCCAAACTTAGCAAAGCCTGTATCTTGGGCACCCCCTGTGGCCGGTTTCCATTTTTTTTTTATTATTATTATTTTTTTTTACACACTTTGCTGTCTCGCTGAGAGTTGTTCACATTCTTTTGCATTGTTTTTCAATACTAACAGCAAAATTTACTATAAGTTAATTTGACTACTTATTAAATGAATGAAACAATCAAAATCAATCAAAAAGTTTTATTGACATAAAATAAGGTACCTACATGAAATTTTTTTTTCCGTATTTACAGCTAAATATAACGTAAATATAAAATATTAAACATAAACTATAACCAAAAAATATATACCTATCTTTAGCTATGTTAATACAATTATTATTATTAGAATTATTAAAAAAAAATAGTTTTTCATTCAACCATTTCTTATTCAGATCAGCTGTCGCTATGCTGCATTTTAGATGGTTTCTATTCAAGAACTTTAAAGCTCCATCAGTTATAAAATCTACATTATATTCGTACTTGACTACGCAAACTTATTGCCACTAAATCGCAATAAATCTAAAACAACCAAACTCAATAACCTTTCAATCAACCAATCCCACATCAATCGCTCAAAACGGATCATTGTTCGATCAAATAAATAGACGTCCTTTGTCAGAAAAGGACTTAGAATTTGTAAATCAGCACCCGATCCAACAAACCATCAAAATCAGTGAAACTCAGTGAAATAAACTCTTACCTGAGCTCTGCCAAGAAATTCTTACGACCTTTGCTTAGGCACCGTAGAGACAGTATGGGTGCTTCGGTTAAATGTTACACAATGTTCTACAAGTGTCATTTTAATGAAACGATTTATAAACATAACATAAAATAAAAAATATGTAATATTGTTTTCATCACATCTATTCGAAAAGGACTACTTGGTTTGCCTTTAAGTGCGCCCAAAGGAGGTGTTTTCTAAGGAACTTTATAAGTGCGACGGAATTATCTTTGCCACGCACTTATTGAATTTGGAACAAATAAGTGCGACGGAATGATCTTTGCCGCGCACTTTTTAAATTTGGAAGTATTTGTAATGTTTGTGTAAGTGTGTGTGTGTAAGTTTTCATTTGTTTTATTATTAGATACCATTTAATTTCAATTTAGTTGTTAGTCTACGTTTTATTAAATAATAATATTATAGTAAAATATGAGGCGCCTTTAGTTTTCTCATAGAGGTGATGAAAAGTAGAGTGTACCACTCGGGCGCAAAATATATTTTTGGGTCGGGCGACGTACTTTGAATCCCTCGCTACGTTCAGGATTCTACTAAAGAATCCCTCCGCTGTGGATTCAATAAAGCGCCCTCGCCGTAAAAATATTACTTTACTCCCATATGATATAATCTACTATTATTGTATACTGCATAATATACAGGGTTACTGGCAATCAATTAGCATCCTTTTAGTGGCTTATTCTTTGCATCAAAACTAACAATTATGTTCTGCGACTTTAGTCAAATCTAAAAAACAGCTGTTTCATACATTTTGTCGAGGGTGAATTTATTTTTATATGGAACAGCATGTTTTTTTTGAGATTCGATAAAAGTCTTTGAACAAAAGTTGTTAGTTTTGATGTATAGAATAAGCCACTAAAAGAAATTTAATTGATTACTAGTAAGAGTAACTCTGTATAAACAAAACCTAAATATACAAAAAAAAAACAGGGGGGCTAAAACTCGAAACAGAAGTGAGGTGGGAGGCCAAGAGCTAAAAAGAAAAAATATTTCTTAACAATTTGCAAATAATTTCGATCGATTTTTCAAACAAAAAAATATGCTTCCACTAACTAAAAAATAAATGTTCCAATCATTTATTTTTATTAAACATACAACGACACAGTTATGAGTAGGTTCAATGTAGAAAGAAATTTAAAAATTACGATATACGGTTTTTGCTTTTATTTTAGATTCTTGTCTTTATTTGTTTCGAGCTTCCAATATTTCAAAGAATTGCGTGCGCCATACACATTTGTTAACAAGAATTGTATTAAAGCATTGCCATTCAGCGTGGCAATGCTGCCAGCATGCTGGGCACGCTGCCAACTGGCAGTGGGCTTGAGCACTTGGATTATCTTTAGACCTTCAAGGGTCTGTGGGTGATCCAATTGCTTTCTATGTAGTAGTAGTGTAGTATTGTCATTAAAGTGTCATTTTTTAAAACAAGCTTTTACTGAACTAGTACTCGCCAAGACGAATCAAACTAGCCGAACTCGATGAGGTTGCGTCGTTTCATTACCACCTTCCAGCGCCATATCAGACCCTGGTTATCATTGAAAGACTAACTACTCGCCAAGACAATTCAAATGAGCCCTAACTCGATGAGGTTGTGTCGTTTGATTGCGAAGTTCCTTACGCAACCTTGCAGCTCCATCATGAAATCAGCACCACGTCATCATAATATTGCATTGTCTAGCGATTTACACATTTATGCAAAATTTCAGCTCAATCGGTCTATTTTAGTCGAAGTAGAGTGAGAAGCCGTGGTGGCCTAGAGGTAGTGTCACCCGCCTTGCAATCGTGAGGTCGTGGGTTCAAATCCCGGTCCCGTACCAATGAGTTTCTTGGAATTTATGTACGGAATTTCACACCACTGGCTTTTCGGTGAAAGAAAACATCGTGAGGCAACCTGCATACGTCCCTAGAAGAAATTCGATGCCACCTGAGTATGCGAATCCACCAACCCGCACTGGGCCAGAGCGTGGTGGATATGGCCCAATCACCCTTCGTGGGTAGACCTAAGTCCTGCAGTGGACTATTAAAAAGGCTGATACAGTACAGTTTTTCTTCTTGAGGTGCCAGCTCCTACCGGAGGTCGGCTATCATTAGGGCTATGCGAACTTTGGAAACAGCTGCACGGAATAGTGATCTTGTGCTCAGATTGAACCACGAACGAAGATTTTTGAGCCACGAAGTTCGCCTTCTTCCGAGAGGTCGTTTTCCCTGGATCTTCCCTCGAATGATTAACTGGAGCAGGTCATATTTGCCATTACGCATTACAGTACAGTACAGAGTGTTGTACTGTACAGTAAGTAAAGCGAGTGATGATTTCTCTTACTGTCGTTACATCAGGACCATGCCTAAACCAATCCAATCCGTTTTACGTCCGTTTCTTCTCAGACAAAGAGCAAAGTAATTTGCCTATTGATAGCCCTTTGTGGAGGCGTGAGAAATGAACCTATACGTATAAAACATTCATATGTTTTATAAAGCTGTGACCCCACTGTACCTGCCTTTTCATACTCCATTGTTGGGCTATTTAATCCTACTCTATAAAGGCGATTAGGCCATATCTACCATGATTACTTATTTATCATTACGTGAATTCGATTACAATGCATATACAGTTATACACCATCAAATTTGTTTATCGGGTGTATACAGGTTCCTTCACCTTAAGTTGCTTTCCATCAACAAAATGCCAGTTCATAGATTCCAAAGAAGTCATTGTTTCGGGATCGAGTAACAGTGTGACAGTTTAGGGTGTTACTCGTTGGGAACAAATAAACCAAACGCACGTCTTTATGATTTTAATGCGAGCTTCTCCTACTAGGCCATCACGGCCTTATAGATAAGGCCTATGTTTTGAACCCACATTTTATTTGACAAAACTTTTAAAACTCAAACACATCTCACAAATGTCGCTGATATTTGCTCTATGGCGCGCTATTAATATGACATACATTGAAATCTTTGTGCGGATAGTTGTACGGTTATTCCTGAAATTGAATTGAATTGAGCATTTACAAACTTCAACACTGATATTCAAGACAAACGTCAACAAATTACGAACTCTGGCTGTCGAATCCATACAAGTTTATCAAAATATCAATTTAAGTTTGAATGGGCTATGAGGCTATGACCTACCTGAACTCGTTATGTGACGAAAGTCATACTCAGTTGTTGAATTAAATTTATCACGAAACCTATAAAGAAATAATTGAAAAGGTCCTAGTGTATCTGCACCCTAAATCTGTATAAGTATATCGATGGTGCAAAGATATCTAATTCTGTTCCTCACACAATGCAGCGTTACGATGCATTTTCTGGCTTGCCCGCCGGTCTGTTAAGAGGATCTATGGCGATTTTAAATAATAGATACAGATTTAAATGCATAGGACAATATTTAAGATTATCCATCCATCCATCAGCCGTAGAATATGCACTGCTGGACATAGGCTTTCCCTTTGGATGTCCAATAGCGCCAGTTTGAAGCATCCAGCGCGATCCCGCGGTGTTCATTATAATACGGTCAGTCCCCCTAGTCGGTGGACGTCCTACGCTACGCTTTCTGGTACGTGGTCTTCATTCGAGAACTTAATGGCCCCATCGGCCATCTATTTATAGAACTATGTGTCCTGCCCACTACCATTTAAACTTGCTAATCCGCTGGGCTATGTCGGTAACTTGAGTTCGTCTCCGGATGTCCTCATTCCTGATTTGAACTTTGATTCCGAGCCCTCTCCACAGCACGTTAAATGATAAGATAATTGTTCTCGACTTATGAAAATACTGCTCTCTCCTTCGTCGTGTCAATGGTTCAAAATACTTAAATTATTTTCTCCCAATATTTGACTAATGCTACAATGTTATTTTCTCCCAATATTTGACTAGTACTGCAATGTTATTTAGAAGTTAATTAAGTCACGCGCTAGCTGAAATATAATGAAGCACGAAATATTAAACAGTATAAAAATAAACTATTTGAATATTTCGGAACGTCTATTTGACGTCATTGTGTGATATTCAATGTTAGGAAAAAATATTCTATGCATTTTTTTATACATAATAGCACCACATTTGGCCACCAATTTGCCAGATGGAAAGCACCGTTGGGGCCAAATATGAATACGTATTTAGACCTAGAAGATACCTATTCACACTAGTTTTAAAGATATCTAGATGCATTGTTTCGGTTTGTATTTATCTAACAAAGATTTTGCATCTAAGCTAACTATTAAGCATAAACACGTTTCAAATATATATCTATGTATTTAACTATTGCAAACATTTAATATATACTCAAATAAATTAAGGCTGCTGGTTGCTATTCAATGTTATCAAAGTTACAGTCTATTAATTTATAATAACCATTTGCACCAGCGTCGCCTTAACAAATTTCCTCTATTGATTTGGCGTAATTATAAACGTATTTCTACGTAATGAATATCAAATAATTCCACAATAATTACGTATCATTAGAGCGAATGAATAGAATATAGAGAAATACAGATAATTGACGAGAATTATGTACTTACTGTAAAATGTTACGAGTAATGCCTTAGGGCCAAACCCCACCAAAGATGAGCGGGGATGAGAAGGTCGTTGTAGATCAGATCAAGAACTACAATGCCGTACCCCAATCATCCATCGTCGTCGTAGTTTCAAGTTGATTGTCGCCTGTGTGTGTGGTCCTATTGTATTAAAAGAAAACATTGCATAACAAGATTATTTTTTGCAAAAATTAGCATGTCGGTCATGCTGTCTCGCGAATATTTCGCACGGATCGATGTAGTATTTTTCACATTATTGTTGATTTATCAAAAATGGCTCAGCCGATTTCGATAAAATTTTGATGGGACCAATTTCGAAGTATACTCTTTCTAATAAAAAAGAGAATACATATAAGAATTATTGAAATCGGACCAATACGAAAAAAGTTATGTGTGGTTACATAAAAAAATATACGCGTTTAATTGCATACCTCCTCCGGTGGTTCGTCGGTCAAAAACCAATTTTATTCTTATCTTATTGTGTAGTTAAACCAATGAAATAACCCATTAATTAAATATTTTAAGTACCATGTACTGTGTGTGTAATTGTATATGCTGACTTGGTGTAAGATGTGTAGGTGCGCCAAATGCGATTGAAACTATAGTAGCAGTTTTCTACTAAAATAAAGCGCGAGTGACACCTGTGCTTTACTTAATTAAAATGTGTACATTATTTGCTACCAATAAAATGATTTTCTTTTTATAAAATTAAAAAAAAAAAAACGAATCCAAGCGGAAGTTTTAATTTGTTTTCTACTCAGCATATTACTACATATATCACTACAAATAGTCTTAGAGCGCTTGTTCATGGCTGTTTTATTTCCACCGGTCCGGACAACGGACCGTCAATTAGCAAATGCCTATATTTTTCTCCGGATGGATGTCCGGTGCTTCAACACACTTTCATTATAAACTATTACACCACAAATTCGGTAAAAAAAACTGTCCGTTGTCCGGTGAAACTAATTGCCGTGAATAAGCGCTCTTACGGTCTACAATCTGCCGAACTCCGTACATCCACGCTCCGCTCCATTTTGGTAGAGTCTGGGCCTGATGCCTTATGAATAGGGATGTAATGTAAGATGCCGTCTCTCGGGTGTTAGATGACTTGATCTAGGCTCTAGGGCGATAATTTTACGTTATTACGTTACTCAGAATTATAGGTTTAGAGTTATTTTAAAAGGGAGCCACAGAGGATTTTGTTTTCACGTGAGTTTACCTGAGTTTGTATGAGAAGATTATCATAGATAGTTTTTGATGTGAAATGTTTTCAGTTTGTTGTATTACAATCGATAACTACACAATGTTTAATGATTTTTGACAAAATGGTTGGAAGAGCTATTTTTTTCCGAGTTCAAGATTGGTTCTGGAGTAGGTACCTAAAAGTTGGGTATAATTATGAATTATTTTTTTAGTATATTATTATGTCCTTACATACCTAGTTGTGATTGCCTAAAGTTACAAATCACCCACTGATGTACTAAAAAAAACATAGAAATACTATTTTACCAAAACTTCAGCTGAATAAATCTTGTCTCTACATAGTTTCGTCTGCGTTCTCTGCTCTACATAGAGTTTATGTAAATCAGTGTACATTCAAACTGCCGTAAAATATGAGGCGAATGCGCCACAGAAAATGTATTGACTTTTGCTCCGTGATATTTCGCAAATTCGCTTACTAGGTAATTTATAGAGTATTCATGCATTGAATTTCATATTTTCTAGTTTGATTATAAGTGAACAGGCTAAGTTATCAGAAATGAGGACGAGAAAGGTTAACCAAAAAGCTAGAGACGAAATTAAAAACGCTCCAAAATAATTTTAGAGAGCATTTTTTTGAAGATAGGATTTATGTTAGTTCATGATTTTTTTCTGTAAACTTAATGTGCATTGATGCCCTGCTCTTAGCAACACGTGGCGCAATCATCAATTGAATATCAACTCCTATGGCACAACGTACGCGTATAATACGTTTAGCTTCATCGGCTATATGTAAGGATGAAATATTATTATAATGGCTACATGTAGTGATGCCAATCATATTCAACCATTTCACAGGGTAGGTTTTTCTAAACGTACGTGGCAGAGTCGGGGCCTTTGGTTAAAAAAAAATATATGTACCCGGAAATATTGTAAAATTACTGTATTAATTTTCCCTTTTAATTATATTATTTTTACCCAATGAAAAATATACCTAAAACTGAGCAACAATCCAAAAACGCTACCCAAAAATAACCCTCGCGTTAACCCTACCGGGCCCCAGGTGGCGCTCTCATCGCACTTAGTCGCAGCACTTCGTCTGCCATTACTTAATACGTACATGTGCGGAATTAGGGACATCCAGACCTTTTGGCTTAATTTACGAGGATGTGACGTCACAACTACGGAGTGCTGTCTATTCTGTGGCGAGACGAGAGATGTTTTGACATTATAATATGACTTAGCGTTGTTATGACGCATTTTTTAGGGTTCCGTACCTCAAAAGGAAAAAACGGAACCCATATAGGATCACTAACAATTTACTTCTCAATTTTGTGAAATTTTCTGGATTTGTACGGAAACCTCACTTGTCCGGTTTTTTCAGCATAGACATAGGTCTATACAACAAAAAAAAAAATAGATATGTATGTATGTGCGGTATTGATAAATCAATTTTGCGAATCACGTCTACGTTAATATTATGGTAGAAAAAAAAGCAGCACTTCGGTAGCCATTACTTATTAAATACGTACGTACATGTACAGAATTAGGGACATCCAAATTTTTGGCTTAATTTACGAGAATTTGACGTCATAATAATAATAACTTAGCGTTGTTATGACGCAATACTTCTAGTGGTATAAATAATACGTCTTGATATAAGCAGATCAAGACATATACGCTATATGACGATATCAATAAACAAGTCGAACTCAAAGTTGGAAGCGGTTTGCATCCAGTTCGATTAAGAGGGGTTAGTCCAGGTTTACACGAAAATTGAAACTACAGCTGTTTCCGTATGGCTCTATACATTTCTGTACAGCGCCTCTGGTGGAAACGAGGAAGAACTAACCAAAATGTATGGAGCCACACGCGAAAGTTTAAGAGTGCACCTAATGCCAATAAAAAAAAACAGATTTCACCCGCGCTTCTCGCATCCCCCGCTATCATTTATGCTGCTTTGTTTAGAGTCGAAAATCGCATGACACAGTTCACGATGATTTTGGTTTCGAGCGCCAGCTTACATATTTAAGTGACATTTTATTTATTTATTTATTCATAATTTAAGCATATATTAAAAAAAACTAATCAATTACTGTACTAGAAGTCTGGCTACTAAGAGTCTGGCTACGTAATTTGTCAAAAATAATGTGGTGTTGTCGCTGATAATTTCGAGCATTTAAAAATTTTTTTTTTTTATGATGCGAAGATTTAATTTTTTTCTAAGGTAACCACATATTATTTTCGACATATTATTTTCCTAAATTCTACGCGATTACTCTGCTACTATAGGTTCTTTCCTTTCTTATATTATATTTTTTAATATGGATATGTATGTTCGTTATCTTTACACCACGTCTTTAAAAGGTCGATTTTGGCATTAGGCGCCCCCTTAAGTAAACTACGCAAAACCTGGACTAAGAACTCAGGTCTTGATTAGATCGTCGATCCACCTTGTCCGTGCACGTCCTACGCTGCGCTTGCCGGTACGTGTATTCCATTCGAGAACTCAAGATAAATTGACACTGAATTATCTCAATAACAGACATAATTTATGGAGATAGATACAGAGACAATAATAATACAGGTTCGTACCGGTAGTGGCGTTCAGAGGCGATTACCGTACCACCAACTTATCTGTCAGCCGACCAAACGAGCCTCTCATTTTTTTCATCCGTTTTTGTTTGGTTTATACGATGGTGGCGCCTCCAGTGAACTTTACTGTTAAGTTGGTCGCTGCGCACAGGAACTCTACCGATGATGGATCGCCGGAACTTAACCCCTGCTCTACAATATAGCCTTTGTTAACTCGATTTCAGTTTTCGTACTCTACCTAACTTTGGATGTACAAATTATCGATTTTGGGTACTGTAACGGCCTTTTAATAGTCCACTGCTGCACATAGACCTGCCCATGAAGGACTTTTGGGCCATTTACACCACGCAGCGCAGTACGTGTTAGTGAATTCACATACGCCGTCCTTCTGCAGACGTTTTCAAGTTGCCTCATGATATTTTCCTTCACTCTTACTATATGAATCCGTATACAGGGCTATCTGTTTAACCTGTACTAAGCCGAAAAGTTCTCCAGTGGACACCACGTACCGGGAAGCGTAGCGTAGGGCGTCCACCCACAAGGAGGACGGATGACCTCATTAGGACCGCAGGATCGCACTGGATGCAAGCCGCTATCAACTGGTCTTATTGGAAATCATTAGGGGAGGCCTATGTCCAGCAGTGGACCTATTGTTGAAATGATGATGATGAAGCCGAAAGGAGGTGAGTCAGACCATTATTATGAACAACTTTTACCATGGGGCTCAGCCAAAATTCGAGAAAACAAAATCAGGTGTTTCATACCTTTTGTCGATTCTGTGATGCAGTTCTGTACCAACGCTAGTCACACCCAAGAAAATAAGCGAAACATTTTCTATATTATACATAATCTCTTCGTACCGCTATACGATGTAACACAAAACTCCCTATGGCGTATTAGTTCATTTTGTCGATTTTGATTGTTTGTATATGCTCTGGGTAAGATCTGGAACTACCACCTATTTAAAAAAAAAACTAAATCTAAGTTCGGGTTGAACACTAATTAGATTCTCCTAAAAACATAAATAATGACTAGGAAAACTAATATACCCATTTTAGTTTGCCTTGTATACAAGGAAAAAACTATAATGAGTATTAGTTTTCCTATAGTCATTAATTATGTTTTATAACATCTTCGCCACAAGAAAATCTATTAGGGAGCTGCGAGTGTAAAACATTATTATCAACTAGATGACCCGACGAACTTCGTTTCAAATTATAGCCTATGTGTTATTCTGATGTATAAGCATTATTTTCGCAAAGTTTCACACATTCATACACCCTCACAAACTTTTTCGTTTATAACATTAGTAGTAGGTATAAGTAGTAAAACTACTTCTGAATAAATAAAATTCCCTGCTGACTTATTCTTTAAGTTAACATCAAGTTACCATGCAAATCATCCACGGTTTGCCCAGCCTGAACATAATTCCACATCACCCTCACTTAACCATACTTAAGCACACATAATACTGCTTACACAAGTCCACAATTAAGTTATTAAAACTTAATGCGCTGCACCTTTCGGCCGGGCGTTAAGTTAAGCTGTAATGTTAAACTAAGCAGGTATGTGTAAGTGCTTTGGAATTAAGTTACAGAATGTGAGGCTAAGTAATGAAAAGTTTTTGCCAAAATTGTTTCAGCATAAATTAAAGATTAAAAATAAGTATTCACTGCACAAATATAAAAAAAAAACTTAAATAACAATAAAATACCTATTTACGAAAATGAGTTTCGAACATAGTCTTTTCTAACCCTCGTCGAAAAAAGAGGCAAGCGCAGCGTAGGACGTCCACCAGTCAGGTGGTCCAATCGGATCAAGATCGCAGAATTGCGCTAGACGCAAGTCGCTCTCAGTAAGCTTACTATGAAATCATTAGGGGAGGCCTATGTCCGGCAACACCTATTCAGAATAACTTTGAAAAGATCCATAGGAAAACATTAAATTTTTTATGTATATTTTTCGGAGAACGCCAACCTTACCTACAGTTATTTGTACGCGATATTCTCTTGTCTATATCATATTATTATAACAATATCAAAACCAAAACAATAACTATTAATTATTTTAGCTGTCATTGTCCCACTACAGGGCAAAGCCTCTCTTCTCTCTTTAAAATTTTTCACGGTCGAGAATTTTGGTGTATCATCCCCTGCAGTAGAAAAGCTCGTCTCGCCATCTTTTGTTGGGCCTGCCGAGGGGTCTCTTGACGGTAGGTCCCCACATTGTACAGATTTTGGCCCAGGCCTTCGTGAATGTGGCTGATTTGTTGAAACAAAAACTGAAATTGAATAAGGATAATTTTATATTTTCACATCAAATGTAATCTCCAAAATGTAAATTATCCGTTTACCTATCCAAGTAATATTCGAATATCAGCAATCACGGAGGTACAGTCGCAAACAGCGGGTGATCAATCATCGGTACAGTCGACGTCAACTTCCGAAGCGCATGCTAATTTGGGAAGGGCGCGTAATCTATGTTATGATTTCATTACCTTTGCTAGGTATCCCTTCCTTCCGGTGTACTAGGGCTACTGGTTTTGCCCTGATGCCGGGGCACTAGAATACGGGATCAGTATCCCCTGCTTGTAGTTAGAGCCTACTAAAAGGGGATCATTGGACTCAAGGGTGGTCAGTGATGGGGCCAGCTCTGGCCATTCACTCAAACAGACCCGGGGAGGACGACAGCATGAGTGGCTACGCTGTCGTAGAGGACCGTACAAGCCTGGTCCTAGTACCAGGCCACTTTGTGCAACTACTCAGTCAGAGTGCTTTCGACTCTTACTCAAAATGCTGGGAGCACCGATGCGTTCCTTTTGAAGATCTCGGAGCTCCCAAGAAGGCACAAAGGATGGCCACCGAGTGGGTTTAGTAGGTACAATCCTACATAACCCCAAATCAGTCAGGCATCATACGAAAATTCCCCCCTCGAAAAAAAAAGGACTACTGGTTACAGTGGTTATAACGCACAACCTCTTAAAGCCATCTTTAGTATAGACCGAGTCATACAACTTGTCGGCTGTGATGTGAGCTACAAGCTGCAGATAACCCAATCCTCACTGAAGCTCAGCAGCTGCGCGAGGATTTGGTTATCAAGTTATTTAATTCGGCTTTTACCACAGGTCTGAGACGACACATGACATCTTGATCTAGCAGAGATCTAATTTTCAACACCTCTGCTTGAAATTACCCGAAATGTAAAGAAAAGCTGATGTTTTCAAGATATTGGGATTGATCCCATAGCACATTTGTATAAATGTAGCTTTGCTTTGCTTATTTTTATGCCTATTTCCTAGATTATAAAGGTTATGATTCCGAACTCCGCTGCAGGCAGCAGCAACACCGCAACAGTGCTGCCGCTAAGCAGCTAAGCAGCATTGTCGCGGCAGCAATATGAGGAATAGAAGTACTGCTGCCTGTTGCTGCTGCCTGCGGCGGAGTTCGGAATCATACCTAGTCAATAAACTTTTCTCTTTAGGATTATTTCTACCTCGAAATTCATGTTTTTTGACCAGTGTGTTCAATGATTCTTTATTTTTGTTACAGGTAACACTAACATCTTTATAACGCCTTAACCAATGAGCAGAAAACTTATAAGTAGGTACGACTTTAGTAATTTGCAACTGTAAAAACCCGTTATAACAATTTGAGTTTCCTATGAACCTCGAAATATTAAAAGAAGAGTATATTAAATATTGTATTATAATTAAAAAATAGACATCCTGTTAAAGGTTTGATAAAGTAATATAAGTAAAAGTAATTTCAATTTTGATTGTTTCAATATCATAACGAGCTGTCACCAACGTCGATCCATCATAACCTTTACACAAACATCATAAATAAAAAACCTATTATCTCCAAATATTTCCAATTTCCTCCCAAAATCGGCACTTCGCGCCGGATGGCAACATTTTCACAATTTTAAATATAGAATACATTTTAAAATATAGAATTGACAACAAAATGGCGGCCGAACGTCATACGGGAAGCACGAAATATTTTCGGAAATGGAAACGTTGAAAGGGATGGACTGAGTGACAGTTTTGAAATTAAAGTTTATTGCATTAATTTAATATCTATTGTACCTTCTAGTGATTGGGGTGAGTGAGGGGGACGTATTAAGGATTGATTGAATTAAGAATGAGAGTAGGCAATAGTAGAAGGTCCATGAGATTTTTTTTATCTCTTTTTGTTTTGGTCGACTACAACCATAAAAAATTGACTTTGGTTTAGATTGTTTTTAAATTTAACTATATTTTTTTTAGAAAAGAACTGCTTAATTAATGGTACCTGTACAATACACGCATAACTTTTGGCCACTTGAATGTACCATCAGGTAGACTAGGGTGTTTCTAACTCGTTGAGTATTAAATATTAAATTGTCTCAACAATTACAATTCATACTTGGAATCACTTTTGTCCGTTGATTTTTTCACCATTTCGTGATATTTGTGAAGGCCATATATTTTCTTATTTGAAGTTATCTTAAAACATGAAACATTTTCCAGGGGCAAGGACCCCTTTGATTGCTACCGTAAATACGTCCAGCTCCAGCTTTTGATTATTCGCAAGGCTCGTTTATTAATTTTTAGTTGAAAGCGAGGCTAGACAATAGCCCACCTGGGCTACAGGAGCTGTATTGGAACAGTATTCCGATTATACAGGTTGTTAAAACAACTCTATGCACGAAAAAAAAATGTGAGAAACTCTATACCTATACGAAAACCTATCCTATACGTAAACATGGCACAGGGTATATATAGTCATCATCTTAAATATGTCATTTTAAAATTTATTTACGATGAATCTTTGTTTATTTAGGTATATACTTTTCATCACATCAACTGTAAGACCAACTGATTATATTCATGTAATATGATATACAGATAAACCTTATGGATAATTTTATTTTTATAATATTATAATTTGACAAAAATTATGAGTCACATTGTGACAGGTTAGTTCAGTAGTTTCATTTTGAAAAGTAAACATGTTGTAAGTATCTGTTTTCAAATATCTAAAGACGTAACTAATTACGAAGAATCTAAAAGCTTCTTTGTGACAAAACAAGTTATAAAAAATAGAACCACAGCTATATTTTTTTTGTCAGCAATTTGTCACGTTCGTATTCTAATTTGGAACGAGTCTGATTAGTGAATTTGTCAATTAATTTCGTCGCCATAATGAAATGAAAAAGTCATTACGGCAATGTCTTTGTGTTTTGTATATTTTTAATATTACGGTAACACCCTGTATAAGATTTGTATTGTGGTGCTTTCAGCTATGATGTTGCTAGTTATATCGGTGTTCTGTTTGATGGTGCTACGTAAATGATGGTAGAGCCATTGTTTTATGTCAAATTAATCTTTTGAGTATTATTTATCGTCGCTTCTACGCGATTCCTTAATTATTTGAAGGAATTTTTTTTTTTTTTTTTTTTTTTTTTTTTTTTTTTTTTTTTTTTTTAAATATTTGCTGTCAACGCATGTTGGCAGGATTTTTCTCGGCCCTTATTTTTCAGATTTTTCTGCTCTAGCGGGCCAAATTCTACTCCAATCTTTCCTTTTTTTCTTATTTTCTTTCGAGGTAATATTTGTAGAGCTAGAGATAATCAAATAATTGTTTTCTATTGTGTTGTAATATTCGGTAGGTTTTTGACAGTCGCGGCTCATTGTTGTTTTTTTGTTTCCATGTCAACGCCATCCGAGTCTGCGCAGACCGCCCACGTCACGGTCTGACGTCCTGACGTCTCCACTTATAGAACCTAAGTTTATTTTTATTTATATTTGTAGTATAATTCTTGTTATTCATGGCATTTTGCGCCCCGGCCGGGCCAAATGCAGTTTCCCAATACGTTAATGTGTCGCAGGGGGACATGATTCAGTGCCTAGAGTGTTCCCAAGTGCGATTTTTTAAAGGACAGAAAGGCCTCAAAATTCACCGTACGCGGTGCCATAAAAATAGCCAAATTACACTTTCGGCCCCTATTGCAGGCTCTGATGGAGCCAGCAGCAGTCCCGTGAGCGCTGCTGCTCCTTCCAAACCGCTTTGGGAGGTTCTTAGCTCACTCAAAAGTTCTCTTCCTGTTTTAAAACGCATCCCGCGTGGTGCACGTTTTTCGGTTGCGCAGTGTTTATCTGCTGCTATTCGGAATGTTATTTCTAAAAATTCTTTAGTCGCCTGGGAACACCTCTTGACTTTTCCCTACGTTGTGCTTTACGTACATTCGGACCCAACAAACAAAAAATCCCTTACCACTAGGGTAAAGGAAAATTGCGTAAAGTACAGCGCATTGGAAGAGAACTCTTTAGATTTTGAAAGCATTATTCCGCCAACAAGGCAGAATAAACCAAATTCTAAAAAAACAGACGATTCGGTTACCATTAAAATAGTAGAGAGCAAAATTAGTGATGGCGATATCAAAGGCGCCGCACGAGTCCTGTTCTCCAGCGACACTATTGCCCCCCACACACCCGATACGGTCCAGTCACTCCGTGACAAGCATCCGCCGGCAGCATGTCTCCACCTGCCTGAGCCACCACACCCTGATGACGTTGTCATTGAAGTGTCAGCTCAGGAGATTGCAGCGGCCGTTTCTTCTTTTCGGAGCGGCTCAGCCGGAGGCCTAGATGGTCTCTCGCCTCAACATCTAAAAGATCTTATATCTTTTAGCTCTGGTGAGGTGGCTGAGTCTCTCTTGAGAGAATTAACGGGTTTGGCAAATCTCATGTTATCTGGGCAGGTCAATGATGACGTTATCGAAGTCTTGTATGGCGCTAACCTATGCGCACTTGTCAAAAAAGATGGTGGCATCAGACCTATTGCTGTTGGCACCACATATCGTCGTCTCGCAGCCAAAGCCGGTTGTGGAAAAAAGGTTGCTCTTTTGAGTAGTCTTTTTCAACCAATACAGCTTGGCTTTGGTTCGCGGGGTGGATGTGAGGCTGCTGTTCATTCGCTTCGTACTTTTCTCGGTCAAAATTGTGGAGAGGTGTTGCTTAAGGTGGATGTCAAAAATGCTTTCAATTCGGTTAATCGAGACGCCTTGTTGGCACAGGTCAAAGACAAAATTCCCGATCTTTTCAATTTTCTTTGGCAATGCTACGGCAAACCCACTAAATTAATTTACAAAAATGATGTTTTGCTATCTTCCGTTGGCTGTCAACAAGGTGACCCTCTCGGACCAGCCATTTTCAGCCTGGCCATTCATCCAATTGTTCAACGTCTCCAATCTAAACTCAACGTTTGGTATCTGGATGACGGGACTTTGGGTGGCGATGCGAGCACAGTCCTACGTGATTTGGAAATTCTTATTGACGAGTTTCGTCAAATTGGTTTGGAGCTAAATTTTTCGAAATGCGAACTTTTCTTTTGCGACTCATGTCCGGATAAAGATTTGATACTTAACAAATTTAATGATTTGGCACCTAACATCAAATTGGTAGACAAGTGTTCTCTTCGCCTTCTAGGTTCGCCGATATTAGATGAGTCTTTTCCGCCTTTCGTTCAAGATAAAATTCAAAATTTTTTGAGTGCCTCTGATAGGCTACTCAAAATTAACGCCCACATGGCTTTTACCATTATAAGATGTTGTCTGTTTGTTCCAAAATTTATGTACGCTTTACGATGTAGTCCATTGTGGAAACACAATGAGCTCCTTTTGAGCTTAGACGATGTTGTAAAGCAGTCCCTAGTATCGGTTTTGAATATTGACATGAGTGAAAGGGCGTGGCTACAAGCCTCCTTGCCTGTTAGGCTTGGAGGGTTAGGGGTCCGCCAAATTTCAAGTGTTGCTTTACCAGCTTTCTTGTCCTCCATTCATAGTACCCAGAACTTGATTGAAAAAATCCTCGCACCTTCTTTAGGCCATTCTGGCGTAGATGTAGCTCATTTGAATGAGGCAACGAATGCTTGGAGGGTCGCTTGCCCAAATACCGAGCTTCCAAAGACTTTATCGTCGCAGAGACTGTGGGATCGGCCGATCTGCGAACTAGCACGGAAATCTCTTCTAGACACGTGTCCTAGCGTCGCGGATCGCGCTCGTATCCTTGCAGTCTCTGTATGGGAGTCCGGTCTTTGGTTGCAAGCATTGCCCTCTTTCAATACTGGTAACCTTTTAGACCCAACTGCATTTCGTCTAGCTGTCAGCTTACGCTTGGGTGCAAGGTGTTGTGAAGCCCATCGCTGTCAGTGTGGTACTGCAGTTGACCAGCTCGGTCACCACGGTCTCTCTTGCTCAAGAAGCGCTGGTCGGATTGGACGCCACGCCAGCCTTAACGATGTCATACGCAGGGCTTTTGTCACCGCCAATATCGCAGCCGTACTCGAACCGAGTGGGTTGGCGCGTGGTGATGGCAAAAGGCCTGACGGCATGACGCTGGTCCCATGGAAGTGTGGACGGCCCTTAGTATGGGACGCAACTTGCGTCGATACTTTGGCACCGTCACATCTTCCTGAGACTCAGAGTAGGGCTGGAGCGGCGGCCAATTCGGCTGAGCAGCACAAGCGGCGCAAATATGCTAACCTCGGCAGTGGTTACATATTTGAACCATTTGGAGTTGAGACTTTGGGTCCGTGGGGGCCGGGAGCTCATCTCGTTTTCAAAAGTCTTTCTGAGCGTCTGGTGGACGCGACGCGTGACCAAAATGCTGGTGTTTATTTGGCTCAACGTATAAGCATTGCCATTCAGCGTGGCAATGCTGCCAGCATGCTGGGCACGCTGCCAACTGGCAGTGGGCTTGAGCACTTGGATTATCTTTAGACCTTCAAGGGTCTGTGGATGATCCAATTGCTTTCTATGTAGTAGTAATGTAGTATTGTCATTATATTAAAAATTAAAAAAAAATGAAGGAAATTGCTTTGTTGGATATTAATATTGACTTGTACCTACGTATATAGAATGCAAAATTATAGAGGTACTTGCCTTAGGTCAATAACTCCCTTGAATTAATGTTTTGATTGTATGTTTAAAATGACAATCGACTTTCTGTAAAGTATTCATGATTAGAAAGATGTGATATAAAAATCAGATATATTATTCATATTGTTTTATGATTTTTGAAATATTTACCGGTGTTGCATCATTTTTATCGAAAAATTGTAGTAATTTTAGACCATTTTGTTACTTTGACGATAGAGCTCAAAATAATTATTTTTTGCAAAAAATAGCATGACCGACTTCACCCGTGTACAAAATCATTACATGTTTGCTTGTATCTTTAAAACTACGCAACGGATTTTAATGCAATTTGTTTTAATAGATAGAGTAATTCAAGAGAAATGTTTATATGTATAATACATCTGTGCGAAGCCGGGGCGCATCGCTAGAACGCAAATATTATGCACGGATCGATGTAGCATTTTTCACATTATTGTTGATTTATCAAAAATGGCTCAGCCAATTTCGATGAAATTTGAATGGGACCAATTTAGAAGTATACTTTTTCCAATAAAAAAGAATTATTGAAATAGGACTTCTACGAAAAAAGGTATGCGTGGTTATACATAAAAAAAAAAAATACGCGTCAAATTGTATACCTCCTCCGGTGGTTCGTCGGTCAATAATACCAAAAAATTATACTTTTGTAAATATTAGGTAATTTTTACATAGAAGTTCAATAATAATTTTTGGAAAGGGATTTCTTCAAAATTGGTCCCATTTAAATTGTATCGAAACTAATGTTAAATCAACAATAATGTGAAAAATGCTACATCGAACCGTGTGAACTATTCGCGAATTCTGTACACTGTAGAAGTCGGTCATGCCATGCCATTTTTTGCAAAAAAATATTATTTGTAATCGATTCTCTAAATGCACTTGCCAATGTGCGAATAAGATAGTTGTGCACCAAAAGTGCAATGGCCTAAATATTCGTCCGGAAAACGACAACGATAACACGAGCAAGTAAATTTAAGCACGAAGCCCATCACCACCTCACTTAGCCAACAACACCCCAGCCTACATAAAAAGTAGGCAACCGATTCTATCACCAAATGGCTTTCAACAAAGGCAACAAAAACTTGTCCTATATTCGAAAAAGCACAGCCATTTGTATCAATTAAGCTGATCGGTTCCGAGCATCGGCCCGGGGCCATATTTCTCAATACTGGCCCCCATTGGGCGAAAGGGCCATTCCGACAATGGCCTCTTAATTTCTTGAATTCGTTCGCAGGGGGTCTCAATTATAAGATGGATGCAAGTTGCAGCGGGGCTTGTGAATGTTATCTTGGACACGTGGTATTTCTGGGGTTGTGGTAGTGAAATGTGAATTAATAAGGGTCAGTTCAGACCGGTACATAAAGTGATGAAGTGCAAAGTTGTATTAAAGTGTAATTCCGTCAGTGGTCAATTGTTCGCAGTAGTAGTAAGTACTGCGGCAGATATTTCTAGCTATTGAATAGGCATGATGACAAAATAAATATAGTTAGTCCAAATAAACGATTTATTATCATTATTATATAGTTAGTCCGCCACATAGACTATCAAAAAATAAGTTCCGCGTGACGTCACAGGCGCCATACAGATGTATAGACTTCTGTGAGAGAGATGACGTCACGACCCCCACTCCCAAATTTTGACAAGGTTTGATTGACAAAAAAAAATATGTGTCAAATATTTTTAGATAATCTAATTCACGGGCTAATTTTAATAATTATTTTTTTACCGAGCCATCATGCCTATTGTTCCTTTTTTTCTCACATTTTTTTCCTGAGTTTAGCCTATAGTAAAAGTTGGTCATATTGCTAAGTATAAATGATATCTTCGCTAGAACATATTCAATGCCCAACATCTAGAAATAGATATTCCTGGTATAAATAAGGTCAAATAACAGAAAATCAATTGCCCGATTATCTATTAGTAAACAAAGGTAATGTCCAGAAGTTGTATATTATTCAGAGAAAGATCGAACCAAGATGATGCACACTTAAGTTACTCAACTACTATAACTCTATAAAATATGACTTGATCTCTGCGACAGTGACATTGACATAGAACATTGACATTTTTAGAGTTGAGATAGTGGTGGAAAAAATCGATTTTCAAACAATGTTGTAATGAAATCGAATGAGTAGTTGTAGGTGAGAAATTGGATTTTGTATACTTACTATTATTTAAGATCAAAAGGTATATACATCATTTGAAAGCTTGTTTTATGGGCTTCCCAAAAATATTTCATTTAGATTTTTTCACCCCTCAAATTTTTTAAAAATGCGAAAAATAAATTTTATGAAAAATAACAATACCTACAGCTTATTACTTTTTCTAGTTTAGCAATGATAAAGTGCTTCTATCGTTATTTTACTTGCAGTTGTAGCTGATTCTTCCACATTCATCGCTTAATTTGATAAAATTAGAAATTATAACCTACTAGTTTGACCAGTTAGTAGGTACAATGTGATAAACAAACACTTTAAAAGTGTCTAATTGGTAAAAATGTTTGTAATTAACAATTTGGAGGTTACTTAATCAGGGTTGATAGAGATAAACTACTTATTGAGCCAAATATATACAGCCAAATATTTATTTATCCTAATAAATTCAAAATTAATTTTAAAAAAATCGGAGGGCTCTTTTTTTAACTGTTGTAATAGACTCAGAAAAATATGAACTTTCTCGAAATGTAACGAGTGTTGTGGTTAGAATTTTTGATTATTATTATACCAGCCTCCATACATTTTGTGGACATGTCCTTTTAGTTAATAACAACTCATTTTGCAACTTTTACTCCAAGAGAAATGTTTTTCTTCCTCTCAAAATATCCGTTAAGTAATTAACCACAAGAAAATCCGACAATCTCATTCATTGTCAACCGTAACCGGCAAACTTTGACGTTGATGATAAATATTAAAGAATCTTGCGAAACGGATTATTCGAGATTAAGGCAGGACTGACATCTGACAGGCCGTCCCTTTTCTCGCAGATTAGGAAGGATACACAGAGGGATAACTCTATTGAGATTCAAGTAAAAACGCGTTCTGTTACCTATGTCTCTTATTTACTTCAGTAATTCTTTTCAGTAATTCTTTCAATAATTCTTTTTTTATTTGAATATACTTTATTCAATTTTTTTTATTTAAGTATACTTTAAATTGGTCCCAATTAAAATTTTATCGAAATTGGCTTAGCCATTTTTGATAAATCAACAATAATGTGAAACATGCTACATTGTTCGGTGCGAAATATTCGCGAATTCTGTACACGATTGAAGCCGGTCATGCTAATTTTTGCAAAAAAATATTATTGATAATCTACTACTAAAAATATATTGTAAAATAGTCACTTGGTAGAATCTCTGGAGCCACAGAGTCGTGCGACTGAGCATATCGTAATGAAATTTTGGCATTACTGATTGTACGACTACATTTCATCGGTCTGCATCTTTAAAAGTTTACATATTTTAAAAGCGAACAGTGCTTTTGTTTGAAGTTATACATCTGCAAAGTTATGATCTGTGTTTAGTATTATTTACAAATTCATTGCGAGAATTGGTGCAGGTTCAGTGCATTGTGATGGTTTTAAAGTCAAGATTGAGAGATTAAAATGTAAATTGGATGAGCTTTTTTGTAAGGGATATGTTTCGCGATTTTTATCGGACTTTTTGAGAACCGTTTCGGTGTTTCGTTTTATTACAGAAATTGTTTAATTTTGTATGTGAATTGTACCTACTAAAATTTTAAGTTAGCGTAATGCGGTAACACTATACCTACATTATTGATACTCTCTTTGATATTGATAATAAAAGCATTACATAAATTAATAATTATTGTAACTTTGAGCCCTAAGTAATAATGGACGTGGACGCAATTTGTAGTAATTAATAATATTTAACTATATTAATGGAACTACTAGACAGCGCATACAATAGTCTATTGTACTTGATTAGTACGTTTTGTGACACCTCCTGGTGTTCTCCATTTCTCCTCCTATATAGTCGTCAACTTTGTTAATCACGTTTTTAAATGACTTTTTGAGAACCGTTTCGGTGTTTCGTTTTACAGTTTTATTGTAGACATTGTTGAATTTTGTATGTGAATTGTAACTACTAAAAATTTAAGTTAGCGGAATGCTGTAACACTAAACCTACATTATTGACACTAATAGGCTATTAATAAAAACATTACATAAATAAATTTTTATTATAACTTTGAGACGATTTAGCCCTAAGTGAATATGCACGTGGACGCAATTTTTAGTAATATTTTAATTATATTCCGTCACTATACTACTAGACAGATCACCCTTCGTGGGTAGGCCTACGTCCTGCAGTGGACTATTATAAGGCTGATACAGTACTAATAGACAGCGCATACAATAGTCTATTGTACCTGATTAGTACGTTTTGTGTCACCTCCTTGTGTTCTACATTTCTCCTCCTATATGGTCGTCAAATTTTTTAATCACGTTTTTAAATAAAATAATAACCACATCCCTTCAAGCAAATATCTACAGAGCCTAGTACCTAAATGAAAGTAGTAAAAAAATGTCCGAGCGCCGTCATGTAATAACGAATTAGATGTAAATGGAATGAATGTAAATACATTAACTAATTCACAATGACCCGTTTTCTCGATTTTTGAAGTTATGTCACCTACTTAGTGCTAGTAACCGAGCACTTTGGCATCGCGCGGCGTTTTAATCGGCTTGCAATCGCCTTACGACTAACTAAAAAGCCTGCCCACTACATAGCTTGTGCAGGGTTTTTTGGGTTTTACTT
The DNA here is from genome assembly GCA_949316475.1 of Hypomecis punctinalis. Lineage (NCBI taxonomy): Eukaryota > Metazoa > Arthropoda > Insecta > Lepidoptera > Geometridae > Hypomecis > Hypomecis punctinalis. Next base: position 9,161,411 of record OX438819.1, on the reverse strand, counting down.
TTTTTGCACGATTGTGACTCTATAGATATTTGCTCGAAGCCACATCCGCATAATGCGTATGCATCGACTTTTTTTTCTTGCATTTTTTTTTGTTTAGATGTGCGTAATGTGGCAAACAAAAATAATCTTGACAAATCCAAACGGAAGTTTTATTGTTGAGGTCAAAAAAAAACTCCATTAAACGCACAGTCGTTTTTAAATGAGAGTTGTTTAAGTTGTATGTGTACCCAACCTACCTTGAATGAAATCAAAACATAAATACAACATTTCGTCACACTTAGACTGTACTTTACATAATGAGTCATACCCACACAAGAATTTCTGCGAAACGGTACTGAACAAAGAGTCAATATCGATTGTTCATCATACATTATACAGATGCAAATGCAGCACAAACTAACGCCCCACGAGTTTCACATCCAAATCACTCTAATAAACATACAATACAGTGTGGAGCATATAAGAATCAACGTGACATAAAAGCTGACAAACTAAGCTTGTAAAAATCTCTATACAAACGGATCATCATAATCAGTTTATAACATAAGCATCCTCTATGTATTTCCAAAAAGCTTTATGAGTACACTGCTGAGGTATAACCGCGGTAGAGGTCGCCAGATACTGATCCCAAAACATCTAAACCATGTAAATAATTTGTATATAGTTTAAAAAAAAAAGAAAAAAAAAACAAAAAAAAAAGTTAAAAAAAGAATTAAAAAAAAAATTGTCTAGCCATTGACACGAGATGAAAATGAACAGCGTTTTACGAATGGGAAATTAAAAAACATAATAACGAAAATTTGAGTTTTCAGTCGATGTTTTGATCAGAAAAAAATAGTGTTCTAGTTAGGCAAAAAAATAACCGTACCTACTACAAAGTCACCACGCATAACTTTTTACATAATGGTCCGATTTCGATAATTCTTTTTTTAAGCAAACGAGTATACTTCGAAATTGGTCCCATTTAAATTTGACCGAAATCGGCTGAGCCATTTTTGATAAATCAACAATAATATGAAAAATGCTACATCGATCCGTGCGAAATATTCGCGAATTCTGTATACGGTTGAAGTCGGTCATGCTATTTTTGCGAAAAATAATTATGAATTCAACAAAAGCTTATCGCTTTTTTTTATACTTCAAATAGGTTTGCGTTTGACTACACACTGCCTGATGTTAATATGCGGTCTATGATGTAGCACGCTTACCTAGAAGATACCTATTTACACGAGATTTGAAGACACCTACATTGTACTTTAACGGAAAGACGAAAGCTTGTCTCGAGTATCAAAGTCAACAGCACTAGGTGTCATAAAAGTCAGTTAGTCCAGAATAATTTTAATAGTTTTGACTAAGATAGGTAGGTACATACCTTCAAGTTTAACCTTTTGGAAATAGCTTCTTTTAGCACTTAAAACTTGTTGTGATCATTGCAGCGGAAATTAAACTGGTACCTATAATTAAAATCCGTTTTAACTGCTCAGCAGACGTTAAAATTTTTTTGCTAAAAAGACTTTAAATACCGACTTTTATTGTTATTATATATCTGTGCTGTCCCACTGCTGGACAAGAGTCTCTCTATCCTAATTATGTCCTTGCTTTTCTGTACTTCATTATCACAGTCCAGTTTTTTAAGTTTCAAAATAGGTCCATATTTGCGACAATCATTTCAATACATGCTCGAAATAATCAAAACGTGTCTTGAAATAGCCTCATTAAAGAGCAAAATACGGTTTGTACGCATCAAATCGTCTGCAAAAAGCCTACACATGTCAATCTACCACTGCAAAAAAACTATGGACGTAAAATAACCTTTGTTAACGTAGCAATAAGGTTGTGAGTACATATTCGTGATTGTAAAAAAATATTCAATCAACAATAGTCTGTAGTTTAATGGGATTAGAGTCGACAGTATCTTTCAATGTGTTTCAGAATAACAGTCATTACATGGGACAGAGCAATGCTGTGGACGATTTAAGACAGACGTAGAGAAACTATGAGGCTGTCGTGGACTTAGGAAAAACTATAGACAAAAGATATAATTAATTGAGCAAGCTTTTGTGAGTGAAGTGAATCTGATTTTGCACTAAGCAAAAAATAATAAAATCACTAAGTAGGTACTCATCTTTTTTAACAAGCTTTTAGTAGTTTCACCAGTATGTTTGCTTGCTTGCTTGTTTGTAACCAACCCCTTTGAGCTCGATTTTGACCTACTTTGAGCGATCAGATTTTCTTTAAACTTTGCACACCTATCAAAGACCGATGACAATACATTTATAAAAAAAAATGATGACTTATAAGCGATTTTTTTAGTTTTTTTTTAAAACTATATTTATATTATTCCATATTAATATAGTGATTACTATTCTGTACCTAATTGACCGAGCTTAATTGCGGTCTCAGAGTCTACTGGGCCGAGGCCGACCCTTGGGTGTATGTTTGTATGTATATTTGTTCGACGATAACTCAAGTACCGCTCAACCGATCTCCATGAAATTTAGCATGAACGTAGTTTATATTTATAGAATTTTTAAGTTCGAATATGAGCATCTTCTGTTCAGTGGTTGCGAAGATACGAGGACCGTGGTAAAAATAAGCAAAACGGCGCCACTTTCTGCGGGAGTTGCGGATGACTATTTCAAACATTTCACCGAATGTTATCTATGTCTCTCGACATTTGTTTAAAATATGTAAATCGCTAACTTTCATATAAATATTGTTACATTTTTTTTTAATTCCCAGTAGGTATTTATGATATAAAATAGGAATAGCGCGAGGTCCAAGTCCGGGGCGGACTACTAGTTATTAATAGACCACTGCTGAACGATAGCCTTCCCACGAAGAATGGTTATAGAAAGAGAGCTGACGGCTAAATAGTAAATCTCAAAAATGCACTACAGTCACGTTCTGGTTTAGGCTAGAAACACTACGAATGGATAACCAATTGTAGACGATTATTAAAATTTCATTTAGCTATTAATTTTGTAGTGCGTGCATTGTGTTCTTCAATTTTCTGACATGGCGTCTATACATTCTTATGTCCATGTCCATCAGCATAAAACTAAAAATAAAGAAAACAGTAGCCTCTTTAATGGCTAGAACCGGGCCCTTGAATGTTTTATTTTAAACAAAACACCAGTAAAAACCAGTAATTGTTGACGATTAAACACTACATCGCGCGATATTGCACTTTATGTCTTTGGAATTAGGTTTAACGAGTGTGAGAGATTTTACTGTGCGGTGATGAATTTATTTTATTATACCAAACGTGTAATTTTCGGGAACTGGCTACCAGTTACTGGTTCTCACAGGAATGGTCGTTATTTCTTCGATGATCCGCGTTTGAGGCGTACTGTTATTAAATTTTTATGTTACTTACCTAAATGTATAGGTATCTGTGTCTAATCATTATGTAGAGTTGGAGTTATGAAAGCTACTCGGACTATAAATACGTTTTAATTTTTATGAAATACGAAGTAGCGTTGCTTTTCCCGTTGATATTAAAGAACTAAAGTAACTGACACAGACCAGCGCATAGTATTTTAAATAATAAATAAATAATAAATATTTTGGGACATCTTACACACGGCCTCTGACCCCAAACTAAGCAAAGCTTGTGATATGGCTACCAGAGACTGATATACTACATATACTTATTTTTAAATACATACTTATATAGATAGTAACTAAATGACACCCAGACACAGAGCAAACACTTATGTTCATCACATAAATATTTGCCCTGGGTGGGGATCGAACCCACGCCTCTTTGATCCAGAAGTAAGGGTCACTAAGCACTGAAATTTAGTTCTACTACTACTCTACTACACTATTTTTGAAATGGTGGTGGACAGGGCACATAATTTCATAACCTATAGGACTTTATCACCCTTTGTGGGTAGGCCTACGTCCTGCAGTGGACTATTAAAAAGGCTGGTATAGTATATAGCACTTTAAAGTTTTTAAATGAAGTTCACGTGCTGGCAAACGAAACGTAAGAAGTTTAACCATAAAGTGGACCAACGATTTGATCAAGACTGCTAGAACACGCTGAATAAGAGCTATTCCCAACCGATCTTATTGGTCTTATACCACAAGGGACTGTAGTTCCCCTGTAAGCCATAGGGGAGGTTGATATTTAGCAATTAGACTTTTAACAGCTGGTATGAGGATGATGAAAGCTACTTAGTATATACTAGCTTGCTTACGTGCTTCTTAGTTCTTATGTTAGCAGCTAATCGCTCGATAGGCAAACTACCAGCTCGAGGGTCGACGACATCAGATCCATAGCAGGGGCCTTATTGTGTACGCGTTCTGACGTTGGGCTTCGCGTTTTCTCCTGCTCGCGCCAGTTACTCGCGCAGAGCGAGCGGAAGGAAAAGCGAAACCAAACGTCAGAGCGCCTACACAATAAGACCCCAGGTTACGAGTGGATGAGATGAGCCTAGGATAATGAACAATGGCAGATGAGGTAGGCCTATACCCAGCAGTAGGTCGACACAGGCTGATTATGATGATGATGCTTGAATGTACAGGCCGGGACGATTAAAAGTTATTAAAAACTATTTCAATAACTCTTAACGTTGTCCCTGTATAGTAAAGATAACATTAGTTATCTTCTGTCTGACCAAAACATCTATAAAATCAAACGCTATCCAACGCATCACAGACGCAAAGCTAGTCAGTTACCTACTCATCGTTCACCAATCAACTGATCCAAATAAACATATTTGAATAAATAACCGCACTGAGTAACCCTAGCAGAGCAATTTTCCACTAAAACAGAGCTATAGAGAAAGGCCTTATCTTTATCTCAGACACTTATTTGTAGCAAATACTCATACGCTGCGCAATGCATGCTTGTAAAATATTTAGATTGCAGAATGCAGTAATGAGCAGTGAAACACAAATAACTAGATTGTATTGTATTCATGCCAAAAATCAAGTCCCAAGTCCAATCCGTTGCTGTGTATGGTTAAATCCAATATATTGCTCTGTTGCTGCGTGAAAGAGTGACAATCCAACCATCAAACAAATTTTCAACAAACAATAAATGATATTTAAGTAAGGGTTGATTTTGTATGCTTCTTGTACTCACTGATTAATTCACATCATGGTGTGATAGGCATGTAGACCAAGCATGCGACCACGAAAAGAATTCATTTCGACGAATGAAAAAGTGACATGGTGATGAAGTGGCCGAGCGCGCGCGGGCTCCCGTCAGCTAACTTGCCTCGTTATATGCACGAGAGAAAGCGAGACTGAGTGCGACGCGAGCGCTCTCGCTCGGCTACCTGCGGTTTCGCACCGATTATAGATTACCGATTGTTTATTTTAAAATTGAAAATTTTTATTATTGTGCGAAGAACTTAACACTACAACAAACCTTTGCAAGGTTTTTTGGTGTTACTTAAATATGTATTTATATTGTAACCTTTTGTTGATAATAATAAATAAATAAATATACTTCGCCATAACTCTGTCTCGTTCTGACACGTCGAAAGAAATATTGCATGGGGCGCATCCTAGCATGTATGATGACTAAAAAAGTAATTAGTCCGTCAGATAGACTATAAAAAAATATTAGACACCTATTTTATCGTTGATCAATTAAACAAAAAATTACGAAGATATAGCCCGTCAAAGTACCGCGTGACGTCACAAGCGCCATACAAATGTATGGACTTCTGTAATAGAAGTGACGTCACGACCCCCACTCCCAAATTAGACAAGGTTTATATTTGTCATTTGTTGTTTGATTGAGATAAAAAATACGTGTCTGATATCTTTGGCTAATCTAACTCACGGACTAATTATGTTACTTATTAATTTTTTCACCCAGTCATCATGCCTATTGTTGACGTTAAGTTTTAAGAGAGTTTAAAATTACTGTACAGACAACACACCCCATATGGCGAGATCTGCAGAGGCAACCCTAGCAGAGCAATTTGGCGTTAAACTCACCGCTCAGAGAACATCAAAGCGCCGCCCTGTCGCCGCTAGGGCTGCTGCCTATTGATTTGCGCATAATACCTATTAGTGCAAAGAGCCGGTTCACACGGGCTGTGCGGCGCCGCAACGCTATGATTATCCGGATAACCGGACACACGGCACCGGAATCTGCAATAGACTAATGCTAGCTGCTTTTTTAATTACTTTTAAAAATTGTTTTAGTGGTGGCAATATATATAGTATAATAATAAGTGGCAGATATGGGATCCCGTATAATCAATCTCAAGTGGCGTTGGGCTGGACATTTAGCCAGATGTGATGATGGCAGGTGGAGCAGGTCTCTGACTGAATGGTGGCCCCGTGACGGGAAGCGCAGTCCCAGTAGACCCTTACAACGGTGGCGTGATGACATCCAAAAGTGAACGTGTAGAGTTTTGAGAACTGTTGAAGACTTACTAGCTAGATTTAAAAAACTATAAGCTATAATATATATAACTATAAAACAACATACTTGTACATCACGCATGCTCGTATGTTTTCTATTCGAGTGCTCATTATTTATAATGTAGAGACATTATAAAGCAACTGCTTCGATACCGCACTGCGTGAACGCGCGTGCCTACGGCGCGGCATAGGAAGTGCATGGTCACCATATCGATATTCCTATTTTTTATTGCTATAATGTAATTAATTTTATATTATTAAATTTAATTTTGATTGTTTCCATATTATTATTTTTGGTTTTGTACTTCACGTATGTATACAAACTTGCACTAATAAATGGGTATGAGCAGCAGATGGAGCGTCACCGTACCATGTGGACCAGCTCCAACGGACGTTGACTGCTGTTAATAGAGCTTTAGGCAAACATGTTTATGTACCATGGTAGCCAATGTGGACTTTTAAGGTTCAAAAATGTATCGATCGCTGAGACTTGAACTTGCTACTGCTTGAATAGACCTATAGGTTTTTGAGACATGCACGACATTCAAATTTAAAGTTTGCTATTGAACATAGAACACAAAGTCATATCTACCATTTTAATCTTGTTGTACCTTAGTTGATTTGCATTATGCCATCCATTTTTTTTCAGGATGTATGCAAGATTCCTCATGATTATAAATTAACGCGTAACATTGTTAAGTTCAGAGATTTGCAAAGGTATTATTTTGAGAGAAGGTATCTACTGAAATATTAGGTTGCAATATCAACTAAATTTCTCAGTACTAACAAATTATCACTGAAATATTTAGTTGAATGTCTGTTAGCGTTTACATTCCAAATGATACGCAAATACCTTTCAATACCAAATTAATAATGGATTGTTTATCATATAATTTTACTAGCATTCCACACAGCGGATCAGGCACCTGCATTCGACACGTAACCACTGTAATGTAGAACGTTAAGCATATGGCAATGAAGGACATACCTGAGCGAATAGACGACTGCTATAAAGTCCTTTTCATCAAAGAAGTACTACGGAAAATTAGTAGAACTAGTTATAACCTTACAAGATCGGACTTTGATAGATCGGCCATGCGATTGTGCTGCTGCTTCTGCGAGACTTCTATCGTGAAATTGGCTTTACTCAGTAAATCTTGTCGTATATCAGTCACGATTTCAAATGCCAATAATTATTTTTCGCAAAAAATTGCAACACTGACTTCCACCGTGTATAGAATTCGAATATTTTTCACGAATCGATGTGACATCCATGTATATTATTGTAGATTTATTAAAAACGGCTCAGCCGATTTCGATAAAAATTAAATGGGACCACGTCGGGAGTATACGCTTGCGAAATAAAAAATATTTTTAAAATCGATTCACAATGAAATGAAAATATCGATGAACACACACAAAATAAAAAAATATGCATACACATACTCCTCTTTTTTGGAATTCGGTAAAAGTCACAATTTCAGGGTATTTGTAACATTTAACTTGGGTCTGGTCAACCCAGTAAGTGGTGCTATTGTTGTAGCATATGATACATAAAGATTAACGTTCCAAATCAAATTTTCTTCGTTGACTTGGATTTCTTTGATGTTTGTCTTGCTCTATTTTGAATAGAAATCGAATCGAAAAAGTTCACGTTATCCAATTCAAGATTTTATAAATCGGATAAGCTTGTGTTTAATCATAACAATATCCTGCCTGATCCCAAATGGAGAGCACGTTTACCTAGATGGTACCTTAGTTCTTTTGATTTGAAGACTCCCAAATTGTACTATGATAGGCAAGAAAGTCATAGGCAAAGAGTTCCACAAATCGACACCCTTGTTGTTCTTTTTAGAAATGCGCAGCTTGTTAATTATTGTTCACGAAAAAAAACGCAACACCGACTTCCACCTTGTACAGAATTCGAATAATTTACACGAACGATTTGACATCCATGTACATTTTTATTGATTTGTCAAAAACGGCTCAGACGAATTAGATAAAATTTAAATGGGACCACCTCAGATGTATACTCTTTCAAATTAAAAATGGATTTTTTTAAATCGGTTCTCAATTGGCGAAAATATAATACCTATACACAAAGAAATACACACGAACATAGTACAGACGAACATAGATTAGTACCTCCTCCTTTTTGGAAGGCTGTACAAAAAATACATTTTTATGGATTTATCAAAAACGGTTCAGCCGATTTAGATAAAATTTAAATGGGTCCACCTCAGAAGTATACTGTTTCAAATTAAAAATGGATTTTATAATCGGTTCTCAATTGGCGAAAATATAATACCTATACACAAAGAAATACACACGAACATAGTACAGACGAACATAGTACCTCCTCCTTTTTGGAAGTCTGTAAAAAGCCCATAATATGACAGGTGGTCGCGCATGTATGTCTTGAGCTTACGAGCAGCGAACAGCGTATTCTGCTCGCGCCTGTAATGCCATCGGCCGGCACTCGCCAGTGACAAAATATTTTGTCGAATTCCTCCACTGTATCGCAGCAAATTGAATGCTTCGGGCTATGAAGTGGTATGGAGGTGGCATGACAAGGCCTTTCTCACACGAGGCGACGCTGACGACCAGTGATTTAACATAACACGTACTGGTTATCTTAAAATTAGTTAGTTTTTGTTTTAATGTAATTTATTCATTGTCATATAATGAGATTTAATAATATAATTGAATTATTATAATTGTCATTTCTTGCATTTATATTACAATTAAAATGATTTATTATATTTGTACGCCTAATCAGGCAAGGACATAAGCACCATTTATAATGACTTCCATCTTGTATACTACTTGTATTATGTGTACTTGTACCATGTTCTGACAAATAAAGAATGTAAATATGAATAAATAATCAGAATATCAAATCAGAGGTTGTCTGGAAGAAATCACTTTTAGCGATAAGACCACCTATTGTACCTTTCTTATGTCGTTTTTTCTTCTGCTGTTATGTTTTATTTCTTGTGGTGTCAATAAAGTGTTATTGATGTATTGTATTAAAAACAATAGAAATAAACATAAATAACAAAACAAATAAAATAATGTTATCTAATATTTTACAATAACCATGTGATGTGACATTAAATAAATGAACATTTAAATAACGTAAGCGTAAATTTTTTGGTCTCTCTGGTTAAGTTTGCCTAAACCCGATATGACGTCACTTTCGGCTTCAAGAAAATCAAATCGCAGATCAAATTCTTCAATGGACGTTGCCACCTGCAATGTATCTTGCTGATTGCTTATCTATGTGTAGTAATTTCATCATTAACGTAGCGACAATGACACGCGATGCGCTAATGTTATGAAAAGTTGAACGTCGCTTACCATTAGGAGATGATGGTTAAATACACTATACACACAAAAAAACTTAAGTTGCCAACGCTCGAGCAACGTGCAATGAGTCGTGCAATGCAATGACTGGTGACGCCGCCGCGAGCCTTTCAAAAGTAATTTCTAACCAACTTCAATAACGGAGGTGCTCAATTCGATTGTATGTATATTATGCAATTACTTCGCCAATTATGAACAGATTTTGATAATTCCTTTTGTTTGGTAGATCATGCTTCAGAGTTGGGCGTTTAAATTTTACCGAAATCAGCCGAGCCGTTTTTGAACTAACAATATACCTTTCTTATTGTGTACTACGGGACTAATCGCGCACTCAAATTACGAGATAAATAAATACCTCATCATAACGATGTTTCGACCGAGTTGCATCGGTCGTTGTCACGGGTAGACTGAATATAGTACATAATAATGTGTTTAAATCACGAACGCTTAAAAACAACAACAATATACCTAATGTAAAAGTTACTACATGGATGCCATATTGATTCGTACATACGTCATTTTTACATTGATCCGTACACGAACTATTCGAATTCGGTACAATGTTGAAGTCAGTTATGCTATTTTTGGCGAAAAATATTTACCATCGTCAAATTACGTATAAATTGTCATAGAAATGTATGTGCTAATACTGCCACCACACAGATATCTGTAAAAAACAGATTGATTAAGCTCGAAACATACTATCGCACGCGGTTTACGGACGCGACTGACAGCCGTGACTTAGCAATGTGCACTGTTTTAAAACATCCGGCGTGCCAGATCGCTTTTGGACGTCCGAACGCTCAAGGTCGTCCGAAGGTGACGTCCGCGACTTATTTCCGATAGTGTGCACGGCTCAGTGTACTTTCATAGTCTAGGTCGCGGCTGTTAGTCGCGTCCTTAAGCCGCGTCCGATAGTATGTTTCGAGCTTAATGCTGTTGACACTTGAGGCAATTCTCAACCAGAAAAATGCATGAAAAATCTTTCCAAGCGGATGTCAAAACTGTCAAATATGTATTGAAATTAGACGTTATGTGTTGAAAATCCGGAAACATCCACCGATTCGATATTTTTATGTCTCTTTCTAACTCGTGCCATAATAAATCAATGCATCTCTTTCAGATTTTCTCGATTGACCACATTATCCTTATCTCTGGTTACCGTATCTCTGTGTACCAACGCGATTAGCCACATAGAGTTCGAAAAATTGTATTCATTTTAGTTACCTCGTGTGAGAAAGGAACATACAGAAATGTGTCGGTTTTACAATTTTTTGATGGAAAATATCCTTTGTCAGATACAAACATGGCTACATACTTTACATAGTATTAATTGATAGTCTGAGCCGTGACTGACACTATTCTCTTTACTCGCTTTAATCCAATAAAATGAAATAAAGCATTTGTATTTATTTGCATAAAAAGAGGCGTATTTACAACCAAACAGCTTTTACAGCATTTTATCAAAAAAAAATTGTTTGAGCACTTTTATCGGTTTTTATGACGTGATTGATTTTGGAACGTGTACATCTTTCTGATTTAGTGTTACAAAGTTTAACTGTTTTTATTTTATTTTACCATTACTTTTATACACCATCATCATCAATACCATCTTGGGCTTCCACCGCTGGAAATTAATAGTTTATAGATTTTCAATAAAATCGATTGAAAGCGCGGCAGCGTAATCTTTTGGTTTTGTTTTAGAATTTAGATTGTCTTGTTACCTTGTCGAACCTTTTGATCTTACTAATAACACAAGTTTATAAAACTGCGCTCGTAGCGTAGTTTGACTAGGTGTTTGTCAACGATCACCGAAGTTAAGCGACGTTCCGCACGGTCTGTATTTGGATGGGTGACCGCGGGTGGCATTTTCCAACTGAGCGCTACCGTGGCAACGTTTGACATTATCAGTCATTGTGTGATGTATTTTTTGTTGAACTCGAATGTTGATAAATCTATTCAGTGCGAGTCAGATTAACGTTAATAACATTAATTAAGTAGATAATAAGCCCAATTACAGAGCGCCAGCATAAATTAAATAGCAGCGTGAAAAGCGTTCTCTCTATCGAATGCCTAAAGTGAAAAAGAAACAAAACTATGCTATTTGGCTAACATAGTTACATACTGGCGCCTCTGTAATCGGGCTTAGTATCACTACATAGTATAAAAAAGTATAAATAAAAGCTTCCCTGTCTGTCTGTCCCTACGTATACTTATATCTTTAAAACTACGCAACGAATTTTGACGCGGTTTTTTTAATAGAGTAATTCAGAGGGAAGGATTATAATACACCAGTGCGGACCGGGCCGGGTCGCTAGTATTTTATAAAGAAGAAAATGACACTTCTAACTCTGCACGGTTTAAAACTTTGACACCAGATTTAGCCACCCTGTCTATATGAACTTACTTATAAAACTAAGCCGATGTAACTAGCTAAACTAAACATACCATCTCCATCCATATTGAATCCTCTGAACGCAGGTCAGCGCCAGGAAATTTGCCTCCGATACACGTAATTGCCGCTCCGGGCACCGAACCGCCCCTGTATAGCTAAATAGACACTTCGCATCAATTTCCTGCCCTTTATGCTCATGATTTAGTTATATTTAGATTAACGTTAGTTAATATCACGATATAAAAAAGTGTACACTAGTAGTTCTACAAACACAAGACCTCGCGGCACGTCTTTTTAACTGCATCTTCAAAAACCTATATCTTAACTAACTCTTGGCTGATTTTATTCATACTCTCAAATCTTGTTAGGATTTTGATTCTAAATTATCGCTTTTTAAACTTCGCTAAGATTCGTTGAAAGATGTTACCTGTGGAGGAGAATAAATATCCAGGCAGACGAAACCAAAATCTTCAAGTCAAACCTGACACTCGCTCACTTCGTTAGCTTACTGTACTGTACTGTACCAGCCTTGTTAATAGTCCACTGCAGGACGTAGGCCTGGATTCACATACGCCATCGAATTTCTACGGACGTATGCAGGTTGCCTCACGATGTTTTCCTTCACCGAAAAGCCAGTGGTGTGAAACTCCGTACATAAATTCGTTAGCTTGGTCTATTATAATTTTATAATCTTTTACATACATAAGAATTTCGTGTCCCGTTGTTTGTCCGCGATGAACTCCTTAACTACTGAACCGATTGTAGCCAAATTTTGTACACTGTGTAGTTTGATCCAACTTGAGAGATAGGATAGGAACTTGAGGGTAGTTTATATTTTGCTATGGAAATTAACGTGGTTTTCACACATTTTATACTATATAGATATACTTATAACGGGACTAAACTCACGTGTACGGATGGTCGTAACAACGACTATAGTTTCGGCCATGTTCGGCGACCTTTCTCAAGTTGGCGAGTGCTAGCACGCGGAGCCGTCTCGCAATGCTCTCATCTTGTGCATTGCGAGACAGCTCCGCGTGTTTATGATAGTTTATATCTCAATTTATAATCACAATTTTTTATTGGTGATATTTTTCAATTTTATTATGCCAAAATAACGTTTGGCGGGTCAGCTAGTATATTATAATAATCGGTGAAGTGCAAGTCGGTCGCGCTCACGAAGGGTTCCGTACCATGTGGGGATCCCCTTCCTATATTTTATTTCAATTTAATTATTTATTTTTGATGTAAATACACAACTGAATTATCTGTGAATATTTCAAGCGTCTACCTGTTACTTTTTTTAATATCAAGCGAAAAATGGCTAAAAATTCATGTTCGTTGTATGGAAGCCCCCCATATTCATTTTATTATTCTAGTATTCGTTGTTATAGTGCCAACAGAAATAAATAATCTGTGAAAATGTCAGCTCTCTAGCTATGACGTTTATGAGATATTAGTAATAGGGTCCCGTTTTTGACCGACGAAACGGAGGAGATACTCAATTCGAAGCGTATATATTTTTTATATATAACTTTTTACATGGCATTCCGATTTCGATCATTCTTTTTTATTGGAAAGAGTACCTATACTTCGAAATTTGTCCTGTTTAAATTTTATCAAAATCTGCTGAGCCATTTTTGATAAATCAACAATAATGTGAAAAATGCTACATCGATTCGTGCGAAATATACGCGAATTCTGTACACGGGTGAAGTCGGTCATGCTATTGCAAAAATTAATCTTGTTACCCTTTAGGTACGAAACTCTAAAAATGTCATCTTCAAGCTAAGACTGACTTAACTTAAGGCTCTAGGTACTTATTACAGCGATATTCCATTTTAACCAGTTCACGTAGAAACCAACATGATTCGAACTTTCTAAGACTCATCTTCCTCAAATGACTACAAAACTTAGCAATGCGAAGTTCTCAAAGTCGCTAAGTCTGACCAACCTATCAGTGCCGTTGACAAAATCTCGCAACTGAAATTTAGTTACGTGAACCATGTTTGGTCTCTAAGACTTGCGCGTGTCGCTCCCTCGTTGAACTGCATGAATAAGTTGGTGTTTCTAAGTCTGGATTTCGCGGTGCTCTCGGGGGGATGAACTGAGACCGCGAGCTCTACGGATAGATTACCGAAATTCTAGCTCGCTTCATTCACTGTGCTCTGAAAATCTTGTTTAAACTTGACATTTGCTAAGTACACGAACCGAGCGTGGCCTTGCTGAAGCAAAAAGCAAGAGCTTGGTGCTTGAATTGTATTTATCTCTAGCATCGCAAGGGTGTAAGTCGTTACTTAGTAATACAATTGTTGAATTGGTACTGCTTTGCATGAGATACTGTCCTCATCATGTTAGCTCTAAAGCGTACACTGATTGATAGATGAATGCTTTATTGTTCATACTAGAGATAATAAAAACCGGACAAGTGCGAGTCAGGCTCGCACATCGAGGGTTCCGTACAACTGTACTGTACTGTACCAGCCTTTTTAATAGTCCACTGCAGGACGTAGGCCTACCCACGAAAGGTGATTGGGTCATATCCACCACGCTGGCCCAGTGCGGGTTGGTGGATTCACATACGCCATTGAATTTTTTCTACGGACGTATGCAGGTTGCCTCACGATGTTTTCCTTCACCGAAAAGCCAATGATGTGAAATTCCGTACATAAGTTCCAAAGAAACTCATTGGTACGGGATCGGGATTTGAACCCACGACCTCACGATTGCAGGTCGGGTGTTACTACCACTAGACCACCAAGGCTTCCGTACAAACACGTTGTTAAAATAATTAAAAACCTGGTTTAGCATGTGCTAATGAAGTTCTTTTAACAACCGGGCGGGCAATTCCGTTAACCGATCTCGTTACTGAAGTGACACTTTCTTGAACCTCTCTCGTTTTTCTGACAGTTCTATCAGCTTAAAGGTGTCAAAAAACGATATAAGTTCAAGAACTTGTCACCGTAGCAACGAGATTGATTAACAGAATTGCCCCGCCGGACCTACAATTTAACGTGTCATCTGAGCCACGGCATCGCTGAGTTAGAAAATGCCACTGTTGTACTGACCGTGCGTAACGTTGCTTAATTTCGGTGATCATATATTATTTTCTTACACTAGAGATGTAAAATAAAACATGACAAATCTTAAAAACTAAAGTAACAACGGCGGTCTTAACATTAACTACATTTTTCATAGGTAACCTTAGGGCATCTTACACTGTTGGACATAAGCTTAAATGTGGCAATACAATAAAACTGGTTCGATGTAATCCTCTCATTGTTTTTGGAGAAAAGATAAATTTGTAAACCAAAGTTTTTGCGAGAAAATAAAAGCACAGTAGACTTTTAAATCCAGCTGCTACATATATTATGATGATGATAAAAAGTAAGTTCGTATAGGCCGGGTGGCTAGCCCTGGTGTCAGAGTTTTTAGGCCGCCTGAAGGCCTCTGACATGGCTAAACGGGTGATGATGATGATAATATTGCTATAATAAGTCAATCTGATTTTCTAGTCATAAGGATCAAGATTCAAAAGAAAAAAATGAAATTAAATATCAATAAGGATAGGTAGTGCAATTTGCATCGTATTACCAATCAAGCTTCATTCAACGACCCTTTATTTTGAAAGAATATACAATCATCCCCTTTCAAATCCATGCAAAATTATAATTAATTTATGTTTATTTTACATAAAAAAATTTCAGCACTTGAAATATAAATTTTGCAATAAAATTATTGTGTTAAATTCAGTATAAAAATACCATTTCCAATCCTATGAAAAAATCTGTGTATCAACTCAAGAAAAAAATACATTCTCAAAAACTGACATATATAGGATTGGTTTCCAATTACGAAATTCTTATTTTTAAGTGTGTTTAGATACAAAAACATTGAAATATGAAACAATGCTGGTGTTTATTTGACTCAACGCATAAGCATTGCCATTCAGTGTGGCAATGCTGCAAGCATGCTGGGCACGCTGTCAACTGGCAGTGGGCTTTAGCATTTGGATTATCTTTAGACCTTCAAGGATCTGTGGATGATCCATTTGCTTCTTATGTAGTAGTGGTGTAGGTAGTTTTGGCATATAAAGTTGTATTGTATTTTTATTGTAGTTAATAATTTTAAAACATTGATATTAAACATGATAGGTATCATGAACCATTAAATTTTCACAATCACCCTAGTAATTTCCTTTCAAATTATTTCGTTTCCCGCCGCAAAACAAATATTTAGTCAACGTGTGAGAGTAACAATTAAAATCCATAGAAATTTATGTATCCACTTTATTTTAACGCCAATAATATCCGAAACCTCGAAACAATGGTTTCACACCCTCACTTACAAGGGTGGAAGTTCAATGAACTTCTGAACTCCAACCTTTAAACAAATATCACCCCTAACTTTCTTACAACAGGATCGAAGTTTGAGTGATCGTTATCTCATCTTGATTATCATTTTAAATACACATTATGCAAAGGTGTGGTTAATATTTGAAATTCATTGCATTATATTCGAAGATATTAATTAAACTAAATTACGGGGATTAAAGCTTTTGTATTGATCCGGAGATGTTATCTCGAGAATGACAGGGTTGTAATCATAATCTGAAAGTGTAATCATAGGAATGAATATGATTGCAACCTTAGAATTCCCTATTGCAATATAATATTGGAGATAATAGACAGTGACGGTAATAATGTGAAGAGGAAGCTGTTTTGATTTTTGGACTGCAATCTTCAAATATTTGACTTGTATTGGTTTTGGTGTGAACTAGAATTTTCGTAGTTCAAAAAATTAAATGCAGAATAACTCATTTTTCACATTTTATTTGAGTTTCATTAGTTTTAACCTTAGATTATTGATCGGCATCGCTGCGCTTGACCAGGTACCAATCATTAATCTAAAGTTTTAACTCTATATGACAATTTATTTCGAGTATCTTAATTGATTACAGTGTGAATGCTCAACTAAACAAACAAATTTACTTTAAATACCTAAAAAACAAGAGCTGCGGTGGCCTAGAGGTAGTGACACCACCCGCCATACAATCGTGAAGTGGTGGGCTAAAATTCCGGTCCCGCACCAATGAGTTCTTTGGAATTTATGTACGGAATATAACACCACTGGCTTTTCGGTGAAAGAAAACATCGTGAGGCAACCTGCATGCGCCCGTAGAAGAAATTCGATGGCGTATGTGAATCCACCAACCTGCACCTGGGCCAGCGCGGTAGATATGGGCCAATTACCTTTCGTAGGTATGCTTACGTCCTGCAGTGGACTATTAAAAAAAAGGCTGGTACAGTACAGTACCTAAAAACAATTCACTGTTTTATGAGGATTTATAAGGAATATAACTCCGAAAGAAAGTACAAGAAATCCTGATGTAGGAGCAATTTGCGAAAGTTGTTATTTCCTTGTCCATTTAAGTTAACAGAAAAAGCCTACATTGTGATAACGACAATGATGAAAACGACAATCAATGAGCATCTCTTAAAAGACAAAATCTGGGTCCAAAAAAAAACAATTTATTTTGCTCTTGCATCACAAGTGTGAAGAAAAATATAAATTTTACTGCACCAAAGTCCCAAGACCTTCGATCACCAATAGACTAGATATTGGGTCAGCGCACAAAATATGGCCCGACAAATAACAGCTCACTCAAAGCGTGAGCTCTTATTTTGATTAGTTTGGTCCAAACACAGCCAACGTAAACACGTCATTCACAATGCCACAGTGCGTTTTCAAAAGTTCTAAGAATAATGCCCGAAAAAGCAATCCATCGATCGGAGTGTCATACTTTCGGTAAGTACACCTAGAATAAATTTAAATAATATATTTTAAGCCTTAAAATCAACCAATTATACTAATTTTATTACAAAACTAACGATTTTAAACCATTGCTAGAATGCTTCGCCAAGACAAAACACGCGCCAATGCGAATGTTTGGCCAACATGTGGTGAAATGAACAGGAGATGCATGGAGTATTTTTGTTTCGTAACAATTTTTAATGGCTCTACCTGAACTCAAAATTGGTTGTGCTACTTTTACGTGTATTTGTTGGATTCTCAAAAGATATTTACAAAATAACAAAACATTTTTTTTTCTTTTTAGCTTTCCAAGTAACCCTTTTACGTGTGCCGACTGGATCTCGATTGTTGCCAGAGAAAGAAGAGATGCATTTTTGTGAATGATGAGAAATTAGTCAAAATACGAAATAATGAAATAGTGCAAAATAATTCAGCAATATAAGATTATAATAATTATAAATATTGTACATACATTAAACTTAGAGACAGATAGTCGGTTTAAGAAAAAATAATACTTATGTAGACTAAGAAATTAAACTGAAACATAATAGATAAACATAGATGCATTTTATTTGCAAATTAATATTCTTGAAAAGTATTTAAAAAAACGTTCTGTAAGTGTTCCATAGATAAATAAATATTTAGTAGAGTATAACCAGGAATGATAAGTAGATATATTATAAAGTTAGACTGTAAAAATAATTGTCATATAATGTATAAGTAATAAATAATGTAAAGTAATGTATAATGTAATAAGTATTAAATAGATTTTAGATGATAAGTAAGTTCGTATAGGCCGAGTGGCTAGCCCTGGTGTCAAAGTCTAGATAATAATTAGCGATTGTAGTAGTGTAATGTCTTAGTATATGTAATAGGAACAAAATAATATGAATCTGTGAAATTTAGTAATATGTACATGAAATTAATTTGAAACATCCAGCGATAGTTATTTTTTTTAAATGTCTATTATTTCTTGAGTTTTTGTGTACCTAATTGCTTTGTACCGTCTTCTGTATTTATTTTGTATTTTTGAGTAAAAAACATAAATAAAAATAGGCCCAAACCATACTTAGAATTTTTTACGAACTTTTATTTTAGAGCTGATGGCGACTCCATTCCTTTTGTAGTGAAATTTGAAGAACCAACCAGAAACGAAATAAAACGATGTAGCTCACAGGGCAATGACGGGAAAAAGTACTTTATTTAACTGGGTTTAAGGTTTATTTCACCATAAAAGTTATTTGATTTACGTCTTTTCATTTTGAAGTGACAGATGTATTATATTTCTGTTTCTCGTTTTCTAAGGATTTGTGACTTTATTGCCAGGTGCTGTAGTTGTGATTAGATTGAACTAACTAACTTGTGTCTCAGTTCAATTGTAAACAGATGTGGCTGATGTTTATGTTAACGGGGATAGTTCATAGCTTTGATTTTGTACGTGACCCGATATCTAGTCTATTGGTGATCGAAGCCCAAGACAAATGTGACAAGGAGATTCCTCATCGCCAGAACTATTTGTTGCCGTCGCGTCTAGACTTCTAGATGTTCCTAGATCCAGGATTCTAGGTGATTGATCCTCACATTAGCATACCTAGATAGCGAGTCAGTTTCAGACATTCTACACTGCGTGGTAGGGATGACCTAGTAGCTATTTTGCCGGGTAACTGCCGGATACTTACGCCGGATTTAATGCTCATAAAAATTGACATGAAATTGTTAGATAGCAAGTTATTGCTTTTTTCGTCCTTAAACAATTTAATATTAAGTGTTATTTACTTATTCATTATGTGTTATTAATACCTTTTTCGGTCATTTTTTCAAGTCACTCAAGTCATGTCAAAAATAAGCTTGAAAACGCACTTGAGTTTAAGTTAAAATCATTGTCTTGCGATTATTTTTACTAATGATTCTTACGTTTTATTTTCATATCTACTCGAAATATTTCAACATTCAATCTGTTTCCGATATTTCACTAAACATCAGAAACATAAAAAAATTAATTCTCTCATCTCAGGTATGAATAATTCCTAAATTAATATTGTATAACATATAATGTAAGTAATACCTAATACTAAAAGACATATTTTTATTTATTTTCTTAATAAGTAACTTTACAGTTAAACCAAAACGTTACTTATTTTACACTTAATTGCACACAAAAAATAGCTTAAAACTACTATATCCCAACTAGCAAAAAGTTGTGCTATAACAGTCGCGGCGACGTTTTGGTTTTACTGTTTAGTTCTATAAAAATCCCATAATTAGTGCTATAAACGTCGAGTCAACGTTTATACAACGCGAAAAAGGCGCAGATTATAGCACTAAAAAGTGCTGTAGAAGTGCAGTAACTGTGTAAATAGGACGAATGATTTGTGGAATAAACATCGAATAAAAGCAAAACGATCTCAGTTTAGTGCAGTAAAAGCAATATAGCTGCAACTGTACCGCTTATTGATAGAGTTGAAGTGTTTACGTTGCCACTAATCAGCAATAAAGTGAAGTAAACGCTGCAAATTTGCTACAATTCGACATTTTTGTTCGTTAAACGCCAAATTTGCACTGTTATTCCTTTTTAAAATTAGAACGATTGCGTATTCTGTGCCTTTAAGGAAATGCACCAGTCTTTGTGTGTTTGACACTTAAAATATTATAAAAGACAGAGGTCATCCATTTAGTAATTATTAAAAAGAATACAGTTTCTATATCTAAATGCTTCTATTTAAGCATAATTATATAGGAAAAATTACTGGCAATTTAACTTTGTCGATAAACTGTTATGCATTATTTAACATATATGTGTGAGCCACGCGTCTTTTGCAATAATTTTGTAGATATATGTTATACATTCCATTTAATTTTATTAATATGCTACTAGGGAGCCATTACGCGAACACTAGTAAATTTGTTGCGGTTATATCATACTAACTCGAGTATTCGTCGAATAAATGTGACTGCGTTGCATTCATATGCAGCCATGTTTTGGGTTCTTTTTTTATTTTAGGGTTCTTTCGAAAAATAGAATAGATAGTTCTTTATAAAATCCACATGAAAACACGTTAATAAATAGGTAGTTAATATATTATTAAAAGGCTGATATGCTAAACTGCAAAACCGGTCTTTTATTTTAAACCAACAATTATTATTAAATGTTTGATTTTGTTCAGTGTCAGATTGCACATTTTTTATTTTCTGAAGTTTTAATATATATTTCAGATTTCTCCTTAGATTCAAACAGATTGTCAGTTTCGTGTATAAAACTGATACTGGGTTATATGATTGGATCTTGTTTATCTAATACGGAAAAATATGAAATAAAATATGAGCAGAACCACCATATGTTATTACGGTTATAACTTTTTTGACGGATTTTCAAGAGTTTTAGCGACTGTTATTGCTCTAATGAGCAATAAAAGTACCAAAAACTCTTTTACTCAATATTTTATCGAATAAAGGTGCTATAATAAAATTGTTACACTTGAGGTTCTGTAACTGTAATTGGAAACCTATAATTCGACTTGTGTTTTTACCGCGTTATAAAAGAAACAATGTTGCTATTTAATCACCAGGTAGCTAGTATTCGACAAATTTGCTGAATAAAAAGTATGTCAGGTAATTGTCGTATAAAAGCTTTTTTTACACATTAAATAGTAAATCAAACACTATTATAGCCCTCGTATAGCATTTATGTGTGACATAAGCCAGATACGGGCACGTCTATACGATTTGCACTAAAAGACTTATCATAAACACTTTTACTGCACAATTTTGTACTTATGTAGCTACTATTCAACAACTATTCGATGTTTAGTCGAGTAAATGTTTCCTTATTCGACTATTTTGCTTGTTGGGATAATATATCAACATGTGTTTACAATGCCGTTAGTCACATCTTTAGAAGAAACAAGCTCTTAAGATTGTCTAATAAACATTGTAACACAAGTGGGTGATATTCAAAAATTTCGCTTTATTATGGACTTGAACTTTTTATTCGGCATTTATCTCATAATAGCCGGATGGCACTTGCAACTTTGCATGCATTCGATGCATCCCTAATCTCCATTGTTCTTGATTGTGAAATGTGGAAACTCTACCTCGCTCTGAGCTGAATTTAATATTGATATCTCCAGTGCTAGTTACATTTCAAATGGTACTGTTTGTATTTAAACCCTGAGGAAATAGTAGGATGAAGATATGGCTACATAATACATTACTTATCTCTTACTTCTCTATTGATTATTTAGTCATTCGTTTTATTACATGACATTATTATTTACATATTCATTTATTATCTTAATAGATTTAATAGTGTGTTTTTTTACAATATTTATATAAAAGAACAAAATACTATAAAATAACCTAAGCCTAGAGTACCGCCGGCAGCGGGGCGGGGCTCAAGCTACCGGTGGTTGGGTCTACAGAGAGAGGAAACTTCTGACAATGCGCGCCGTGTCCAGAACGACCGCCTTCTGTATCTGACCCTTGACCCAACCGTCTAGCGAGAGTATCTTAAGGTGGTGGTCGAGACTCTTCGCTATACATTACATTATCATTATGAAGACAAAATAACGACAAAAGTTCTATAATGATTTCTTATAGACTAGTATGTAACCTCTTCGAATGTCATCTGATTGTTTTTAAATACAATAGAAACAATGTAAATAATGTAAGAATGTGTTTAAAAAATCTTTGGCTACAACTTCGCTTATCATCAGGCGAGTTGGAGGCCAAACGTAGCCTTATTCTCTTTGATATTCTTATTCTACATAAAAATAATAGATCTTTTAGTTTAAGATAGGGAACGGCATCAGGTGTTCGAGATGTGGTGTTGGAGAAGAATGGAAAAAAATAGTTGGACCGAAAAGAAAACGAACCAAGAGGTGCTCGACATAGTGAAAGAGAAAAGAAAAATTTTGACAACAGTAGAAAATAGAAAGGGAAATATGTTTGGGAACCTTGTACGACATGACAATCTAATGAAAACCATAATAGAAGGAAAAGTAGAAGGAAAGAGAGGAAGACCACGGAGGGTGTTTTTAGATCAGATCAAAAAGAAGGTAGAGGTCATGTCGTACAGGGAGGTGAAGACACTAAGAACAGACACGGAAGACCGCAAGACGTGGAAGTTGCTCCACCGACAAGAGCCGCGGTCATCCTGGATGAATAAAGTCTAAGATAAAATCGTTAAAATACTCTTATTTCCAGAATATGTACCTAAATACGAGTTAAAATACCAAAAATTCATTTTTAGTACTAGTAATAACGTAACCATCGTTTTCGTGAAAAGATAACTTGAACAATAAAACAAATTCAGACAGTCTTAAACAAAACCCCACAAGATAAAGTTCAAGGACCAACAGGTAAAACAATAAAGGATGTTACAAAGCCCGTCTGAATTTCAAACACCTCGCCGTCCCAGTTATTCCGATCTCATTTTAAAGACAATTCAAATAAATGCTAACGTCCCTAACAAAGGGACATAATGCCTCGTATTCGAGTAATAAAAACGACATTTTTGAATTTCGCACACATAACGCCGTTTACGTACAAAGCGAGGGTTTGGGCGGACCGGAAGTCGTGTTTCAGACGTTAACTGCGTACGTAAACCCACTTCCGGTCTGCTATCGTATAAATTGTTCAGCAGACATGTAGGTTCTCATGGAAATTAAGGATTCATTAAATATTTGAATGAGCGGGATAAGTAATCTTGGTTATTTTTGTAAAGCTGAAGTAAATATGATACTTAAACATTACTCGACAAAGCTCTGTGGGTAGAACTTTGTATTACACTTCCACCACCTACGCTTATTATAATTATGGGTTTGTTACTGTGGTGGCCGAAACTGGAGCCCATTCATTTCCTAATTTTTATTGTCTATTTAAAGATATGTGCGTATTGTTGAAGTATATTTATTAGGTACTTTTGTCTTCATAGGGTGAAGGAAAACATCGCGAGGAAAGCTTAACTGTCAGTTCTTCATATTTTCCAAGGTTTATTGTGACGTCTGCCAATCCACATTTGCTTAGCATGGTGAAAACGTACTAAAAATTTGTAGGTACAGCCGTGTACAAAATATGAACAAAACCAAATCTTAGTGATATAAGTAACAATAAATTCTCAGCAAGCTTGAAATCAATTTTTTTTGTGATACATGAATAGATATACATATAACAATAGATGATATACCTATATGATATAAATGAATAGAATTAATACATAATAATAAGTACATATATAAGTAACAGAACGACGACACGCGCTCGCTCGGCTGCTGTCGGCGAGACTTCAGTCTTTGTAATTATAACGCAAAAAATTGTTTTCTTTGGAAACTTATACATGATTTTTACATTTCAAAATAAATTTTTGAACAAAAATTTAAATTGAGCAATTAGAATGCTTGGGAGTTGGGTCTACGAGAATGTTCTGATCCTGATCTTTTAACTGGTAAGCTAGAGTGAGAATATAACTGAGCGTAGTATTATTATACCTACATCTTGCCTCAGTCGTGCCAATAGTGTCTAGATTCGACCTAAAAAAATTGATCTGAAATATAAAGCAATCTGGTTACAATAGGCATGAAGACTGGGTAAAAAACATTATTAATATTATGTTGTTTTTAAACTTTCGCGATTTGAACACATTATTATTATATACTACGGGACTAATCGTCTACCCGTGACCACGGTCGATGCAACTCGGCCGAAACGCCGGGATGATGAGGTATTTATTTATCTCAGAATTTTAGTGCGCGATTAGTCCCTTAGTTTGGATATCAAAAAATATTTGACACGTATTTTTTCTTTTGTTAATCAAATAACAAATGACAAAGATAAACCTTGTCAATGTTTGGGAGTGGGAGTTGTGACGTCATCTTTCGTCAAGTCTATACATTTGTATGGCACCTGTGACGCGGAATTTAGATGGACTAATAGCTTCATAAAATTTGTTTAATAGACTAAAAATACGTGTCTAAAATTTGTTTATAGTCTATTTCACGGACTTTTTATATATTTTTAGTCATCTTGCCTATTCCTGCTTATACCAAAAGTTCATAGGCTTAGGAGAAAATAAATTCGTCATTATAATTTATTTATGAGCCTAATCTCATCCGACCATTTGTTCCGATCAATGAGATCAAATTCACATGATTTCTGAGAAAAGTGCTATTTCCCCATAACATTGCCCTTTGCCCTTACAAATGATACATAATTTGTGTCGGGCAAACGACCTCAGTTTGTCAACGTGAAGGAAGATTATTGAAAATAAACGGACGAGTCATTGACATGAAAATAAAAGGAACGGGATTTTATTATACGGGCGTAGAGTCATCGTTCGTAAGGTCGTATGGCTAATCCTTGTATCAATTTTTAAGTCACCTGACATATTATACGGACGTAGAGCGATCGTTCGTAGGGTCGTATGGCTAACTCTTGTATCAGTTTTTAAGTCACCTGAAATATTATACGGGCGTAGAGCGATCGTTCGTAGGGTCGTATGGCTAACTCTTGTTTCAGTTTTTAAGTCCCCTGAAATATTATACGGGCGTAAAGCGAGTTTGAGTTTTGACTAAAGTCGTAGAACAAAAGTTGTTAGTTTTGATGTACAGAATAAGCCCCTAAAAGGATGCTAATTGATTAGAAATAACCCTGTATATATGTAATTCGAGTAAAGTCTTGCAACCATATGAGCTCTACGTAACGCTCTCTGCATTTCACTGTGCTTTAGCGATCACGATTTGTCTTCGGATGGGTGGGCAATAGTCACTCACGGTGAACGGGTGTCATTTTCAACATCGCTTCTGTAGCTAATTGATTAGAAATAACCCTGTATACTATGTTTTAATAGATAGATAGATAGAACTCTTTATTGTGTGCACTAAGTACAGAGTAGATACTTAACTTATCTTAAATTGAATGAGTGCCACAAATGGCGGCCTTATCGCTGATAGCGATCTCTACCAGGCAACCACTGAACGGAAAGAGATCACAAACAAGAGTATAAATGGGAGGTTCCAATCTAATAATAATATAAATGTATTACTACCGGAAGTATATCCTGAAGGACGGTACGGTCGACATTTGTCGGGCATGCCACCGTCCCGGAGAGTCACTCAGGCATATTACTTCCGGTTGTTCTCATCTTGCCAACGGCGAGTACTTACACAGGCATAACCAAGTAGCCAGGATTATCCATCAGCAACTTGCTCTTCGATACGGCCTTGTCGAGTCTGAGGTGCCGTACTATAAGTACGCACCGGCACCAGTTCTCGAAAATGGTCGTGCGTTGCTTTATTGGGACCGCTCTATCATCACGGACAGGACTATTGTCGCCAATAGGCCTGATATCGTGGTGGTCGACCGGTCCCAGCGCCGGGCAGTGCTCGTCGACGTCACCATCCCACATGACGAGAACCTCGTGAAGGCCGAGAAGGACAAGCTCAGCAAGTACCTTGACTTGGCTCACGAGGTCACCGCCATGTGGGATGTGGACTCTACGATCATTGTCCCGATAGTCGTTTCGGTAAACGGCTTAATAGCGAAGAGTCTCGACCACCATCTTAAGAGGCTCTCGCTAGACGGTTGGGTCAAAGGTCAGATACAGAAGGCGGTCGTCCTGGACACAGCGCGCATTGTCAGGAGGTTCCTCTCTCTGTAGACCCAACCACCGGTAGCTTGGGCCTCGCCCCGCTGCCGGCGGCACTCTAGGTTTAGGTTTTTTTATAGTATTTTGTTTTTTATTATTTAAATATTGTAAAAAAACTTAAATTTAAGACAATAAATAAATATGTATATAAATGTAAATAATATATAAATAAATAATACAAAAATATAAATAAACATACATACCATAATAATATAATACATAATAATAATATTGAGAAGAAAAAGAGACACATAAAGATATACATAGTTCAAAAAATGTACAATCATGTCATCTCAGTGGCATAAAGTTCTAACAATATAAAAATTATTACTAACATTCAAAGACACAAGAAACTGAGGCGATTAACATATTTTAATGTTTTACAAGACGTGAGTGAGCGTTCAAAATAAACAAATTGGAAACAAAATCGTGAAACTGCGACCTCAGCGTTTTGTCCCCAAAGCTCCTTATTATAAAACTTCAAAGTTTCCAAACACAAAACAAAGGTTCTCGATCCGAAATGAGGCAAAGATTACTGTAGCAGAATATGTAACTGCAGAGAGGCAACGTTGTTTAAACTCTTAAATACATTCTTGGCTTATATGTTCTATAGCATGGTGTGCTATGGCATCCAAACACTATAAGTAGGGATATAACAATTTTATTTCTCTTGAAACTACTAATCAATGGTAGAGCTAGAGCGATACAAAAAGAAATATTTCCAAATTACGATAGAAGATGGCGTAGTTCAGTTGAAATGACGTCATTCGATTCACACATAAATGACAGTCAAAACTCGAGTACGACCTTTGTGTGACACATTTTTCCATCATAATAATTAACCGAATTGAATGATTGTTGGTCTGGTAGATAAAACTTCCGCTTCGGCCGTTTAGGAAACCGGGGTTAGGTAACTGGTTTCCTAAATGACTTTTAGGTGGTCTTGCAATGTTTTATTGAAATCGGTGGACTACACCACCAGTAGTTTATGAACCTACGAGTTTAAATAAATTCGAGCGAACTATTTGAATTTGTACGTGATAGCAAATGTTTTAAGTCGGTTGTGCCATTTTTGGGTAATAATGATTACGTATACTGAACGCCACACAAATTGAAAGATGAAAAGTTAGCCGCGGAGAGCTGCGCAAACGCCAAAATATAGACGTTGGCGGGTGCCAGAGAAACCACACCGCCCGCCAACCTCGTGCCTCCCGCATGCTCCCTACGCCCGAGCTCACTTCTTCGCCATTTGTATAGGCACACATGCGCAATAATTAGCGAATCACGGCGAAGTGTCATCTGCGGACTTCCCATCTTTCAATTTGTGTGGCGCTCAGTATACCTATAGGTAATATTTTTGGAGTTGTAACTCTGTATTTTTCAGCCGTCCCTGTCACTGAGGCGAACATAACAATCATATTTCCCTGCGACATTAAAAACATAAGCACGGAGCGATTCTGCCACCCCTAATGCTGAATCACAAGGGATGTGGGCGCAAAGATTAAAGGCACCGAGGGGTCATTGAGGATTAAAGTACCTATAGCTACGTAATCATAGGGCTTGATGGATGTTGAGTGACTTTTATTTTAGAAATATTTTATTATGTGTACCTATTTCCTTTATATGACATTCGTCTGATGTAAAGTGATTGATGTGGAATGGACATGGATATATTAAGAAAAAAGTGAGTGGTACTTTTTTCCAGAGACTAATAATGTCGTCAGGTAGGACTTTCTCTACTAACACAATTGCTTTAACACGTATCAGGAATGTTTTTTTAACTCTTTATTTATTTATAGGGGTTTTTATCTGCAGGATAATGCTACCCTCGTCTCACTATAAAAATAAATAAAAAAACGTTTATTGCTCTTAAAAATTAACACAAAACAAGTTGTACACTAGATCCCACACTAGGGCGACCTGTGTCGTGAGATCTAGGCTCTTCCTTATGGAACCAAAAACAAAATTACCGTTATAGTATACAAATTTAATTTAACATTCATAGTGCGCTGGATCCCACCCTAGGGTGACCTGTGTCGTAGGATCCAGGCTCCTTGCCAGAAGGGAAGGTAATAATTGTTTAATGCTAGATTTATATTCTAGAATCTAGCAAACTATTTACATTTTAAACTTATAGATATCTTACACTACACTTAATAGTTTAACTATTTTGTATAGTACCCTGGCTCGTCGTGATGATGATATATTGCAACTTTTTACCAGTATGCATAGCAGCAATCCCTGTTCACACAACGTTCGATTACACGTACCTACGTCAGTAGAAATTTCATTTCATTATCATTTTCCACATGAACTTTTAGTGAAACGACGATTACTTTTGGACTAAAATATCTTTACCCCCTAGGTTAACAAAGTAAGCATGCTTCATGCAGGACAACATATCTGTTTAGATCAGGTAGAATGTAGGCGTGGTCGAAGCCGTGGTGGTCTAATGATAGTGATACCCGCCTTATAATCGCGAGGTCGTGAGTTCAAATCCTGGTCCCGTCCAATGAGTTCTTCGAAATTTATGTACGGATGAGTACATTGTACATAAATTAAAATATTGAGTGCTTGTACTGTACTGTACTGTATCAGCCTTTTTAATAGTACATTGCAGGACGTAGGCCTACCCACGAAGGGTGGTTGGGCCATATCCACCATGTTGGCCCGGTGCGGGTTGGTGGATTCACATACGCCATCGAATTTCTTCTACGGACGTATGCAGGTTGCCTCACGATGTTTTCCTTCACCGAAAAGCCAGCGGTGTTAAATTCCGTACATAAATTCTAAAGAACTCATTGGTACGGGACCTGGATTTGAATCCACGACGTCACGATTGTAAGGCGGGCGTCACTACCATTAGACCATCACGGCTTGTTTGAGTGCTTATTAGCGTTAAATATGGCGAAAATGACTATTAAATTACATTTTATAAACATTTAACAGTGTTATTACTCTGCGGCACATGCAAATATGATGAGATTAATACGCATTTCGCCAAAATGTTTCTGTGATTTTACATTAACCTACTGTTTACAATGACTGCAACTCATATTTAAAATTAATGTAAGTTTCTGTGTAAATTTAAATTTTAAAATATATCACGTCATCAGTGTATTACGCAAAAAATATACAATTGTGCATTTTTTTGTTATTTTGGTTTACTGTTCATACAAGTGAGGCCAAATAAATTTTATAATCTTAAAAATAATAAAAGTACATAATATAATAACTTAATTTTAGTTTTTCTTAGTGTTTTTCTTGTCGCAGATAAACATCGACTTGGCATTTTTTTGTTTTAAATAATTTTACCTATATTGTCAGTCAAATGTATCTAACATTTTGACCGACGAAACGGAGGAGGTACTCAATTCGAAGCGCATACATTTTTTATATATATATATTACGCATAACTTTTTACATAGTAGTCCGACTTCGATAATTCTTTTTTTTTATTGGAAAGAGTATTCTTCAAAATTTTTCCTTTTCCATTTCAATTTTATCGAAATCGGCTGAACCAATTTTGATAAATCAACAATAATGTGAAAAATACTTCATTATTATGTAGAAGAGCATTGAACTTTTAGTTTGAAAGCTCCGATTTTTTCCGCAAATTCTGAATTGGTCTCGAAGGAAACGTTTTTTTATAATAAAGGAAACAATGACTTGCTTACGGCTCAATACACGATAAGCTAATAAATTACTCAGTATATAATAATATTACTACATTTTTCAGAGATCCCATGGGTATTAAATAGTTAAATGTAAATTTAAAGTGCACTACTTAGTTATTCAACTCATGAACCCGATAAGTAGTGTGTAAATGTTCTATTGATGAGGTTTGTTTCAAGTTTTTCGGATTGCGCAGTCTTAAACCATTATCCGCCTTACCACAAGAGATTTAAACACGCCTAAAACACTGTTTTACCGTGCAATTTGTACTGTTAAACATTGTCTAAAGCGTGCGTAAGACTTTTGTGGTAAGACGGTAAGTTTAAAATTTGTTGTGCCCATATGCTGTTATGGAATGCTATCCAGTAATCAAACTGCTTGTAGCTTTAAATAGTCAAATATAAAAAAATATAGTATGAAATCTTACTATCCTCTTATTTCATTAAAAAATAAAACAGCTCCAAACAAATATTTCAATCTCAACTCGGTGATCTTTGACCGTGACAAACTTACCGCAACTCCCACGTCAAGGTAAAACCCACTCTATTTCATTTAAAACAAGACTGTCAATAAAGGAACTAACAAGTTTGTCTGAATCAGTATGCGAGCGGCGTTCGACGTCCCTGATTGGTCGGAGTTCACCAAGGGCTGTGAGTAGGGTTGCCAGACGGAAAATTTTAAAGAAAATGCCTGATTTGTATTGTAAAATCTTAAGATAATTTGTAAATCTTCTACTGAACATAGACGGGTGGGTCATTTGGGTCAAAGGGTATTTGGGCCATATCGACCACCCTGACCTATGCGGGCTCATAGATATATACGCCGTCAAATTTCTTCCACAAGCATATTTAGATTGCTTCACGATGGTTTCATCGTGATTGTTTCATTGGTGGTTTAACGGAAGAACAGTGGTGTATAAATTCGTAAATAAATTCCATGGTACTCCATTTCCAAATTCCAATTCCTCCCACGCCACACGCTTGTAATGTGAGTGTTCTCCCACTGCGCTACGAGTACCACACTTTTTACCCCCCTACCTTCAGGAATATTTAGATGACAAAATGTTAATACGCTAAAACGGAAGGCAAACTTTGACTTTTATAAATGTAAAACTCGGTACATCTATGAAACGGCTGCAACCCTATCCATGGCTGTCTGTGTTAATGTGTGTGTTATTTGTTTACATTTTGACATTTGTATTTATATTTTGTGACATATTATTAAATTCTACAATTATAATTATAACAATACATATTTGAATGTCCAAGACGGATAGAATATAGTGAAACATTTAAGATTTTAAGACCTGTACCAAAGAAGATATAATAATACTACGTATAGAACGGCCACTCGTTACCCCCCACCCGTTTGAGTCTTCCTCACTTCCACCCCGCGTCAGGACACGATTTACTACTCTGCGCGCGGGCTGCACAGGCCGCTGCAGATACCCGTGTAGCGTTCGTGCGTATGTGTAGTGTCTGTGAATAAATATAGTGTTGTGTGCATAAGACAGCAGATTTTGTATGAAGAAACGCGGAGTGTCCGGGCTGTGCCTATATTCTGGCAAATAAATAACAAAAACCTACCTACAATGTAGAGTTACGAAGCAGTTTGATTCGATCCGTACGGTCGGGGAATGGAACTATGGAACAGACTGCCGGCTTTTTTTTCCTGAGATATAAAGCTTTTCCAAAGTCCAGAGTGGAGTAGTGAATATTTGTAGGCATATTTTGAGTCTGTAGCTCTCATGGCGTCGGTTGAATAGGTGTTTGTCAGCGATCACCAAAGTTAAGCAACGTTCAGCACGGTCAGACTTCGGATAGGTGACCGCGAGGGCATACAGTGGCTCGTATGACACGTTAAATTGTTGGTAAAAACACTGACACCAGGGCTTTATACAAAGTAACGTCTTACCATCAGACTCGTTGCTGGTCAAGAAGAATCACGAGAGGAACCAAATAAATCCTGAGCTATGGCAACCCTAGCTGTGAGTTAAAGATTTTCGCTTTATCTTCGCGGTTGAACGACTGGGCTTTAAACTTAATACTGTCGCTGTTAAATCCGAATTATTCCGAATACGTTGTTTAATTTCTGTGTGTTCTGTTTACGGAGAACAGTTCGCTCTGTGATTGAACTAATTTGGGAATTATGCCTTGTCCTAACTAAATGGTCAACATATACTGTATGATGTTCACTGCTGGACACAGTATACAGGGTTATTTCTAATCAATTAGCATCCTTTTAGGAGCTTATTCTGTACATCAAAACTAACAACTTTTGTTTTGCGACTTTTGTCAAAACTCAAAACAAAATTGGTGTTCCATACAAAAATATCGTTCACCCAAATGTATGGAACAGCTGATTTTTTTTTAGTTTTGACAAAAGTTGCAGGACAAAAGTTGTTAGTTTTGATGTGCAGAATTAGCCCCCGAAAGGATGCTAATTGATTGGAAATAACCCTGTATATCCCTTACCTATATTGTGTGTTTCTCTAAACGATGGATAGTAATATTCTATGATCTCATTTTACCTACTAATTCAGTCATTGTACCTATGATGTGATTATGAACAACTTTTACTACGAGGCCAACCCCCAAATATGTCTGCTGTGCCATATAAAAAAATCAAACGACTCTCGATAAAATATATGGAACGGCTGTTTTTTTGGTGATTTCAGAGTTGCCCCATAGTAAGAGTTGATCATAATGTTGGCGTGGCATCTAGGAGCACACTTTGTATATACATAAGTATATTGTATACTTATTATAGGAGTAGATTCCTTAAAACATTCTTACATTAAGGGTCTAGTATATTATAATCATAATCAATTTATTGATAACATTTTGTTACAAGTCATTGTCCATAGCATTAATAATAATATTTGGATTAATAATAACAGTATAGAAATACATTAGTGTTCTTTTACAATCGTAACAATACAATCAGTTAAAATTAAAATTCATTATTAAAAATTCAAAAAATACAAATAGATTAAATTATTATCAAATTATTAATAAATAGATTAAATATTAACTACAACAATATACAATACTACTTTATATGCTAAAACTACCTACACTACTACTACATAGAAAGCAATTGGATTATCCACAGACCCTTGAAGGTCTAAAGATAATCCAAATGCTCAAGCCCACTGCCAGTTAGCAGCGTGCCCAGCATGCTGGCAGCATTAAATTACATTAATCATTATAAAAGCATACCTCATTATTCAACACCGAATTTCTGTACCTATGTATTTAAAATAAATATATGTAGTATCCATATATTTATTTTAAATACATATCACAAGCTTTGCTTAGTTTGGGGTCATAGACCGTGTGTAAGATGTTCCCTAATATTTATTTATTTAATGATATAATAGATAAAAATTCGCACTTACTTAGATTGCAAAGAAAGAAACCTCAAATATATAACCAAAATATTAGAGCATATTAAATATTCATTCGCATAAATTAATAATATATCATTGTGAAAGCTTATGAATCCACGGAGCTATTTTGTAATACCCTACGAGAATATCATAAATAATTTCAGAGAATTTTTAAGCGAAAAAGAAAAAATAAACATCCATAAACATATAGTACCTGAAAAAAATATTTTGAAGCTGAAATACCGATCATAATCCTGTTTTTCTTTCGCTGAATTTGTTATGAAAATAAAATATTGTGTTGGTAAAATATTTCGATTCGAGATTCGAAAAATTCGTGATGTTCTAAGTCTTTGTGAAAGCAATTTATTTACTTATATGTGCCTTAATTGGTTTACAGGGTTTTAGTTTGGAAGCTTGAAGGTGACGGGTGACAAGACATAAATTAAATGCCAATTCAGTATTTTAGGGTTCTCTACCCAACAGTTAAATAAAAATAAACTTAGGGCGTTTGTCCACCACCTCCTTCGTCGGACCGTCACCGAGGACGAGATGACGGCGCCGAAGTAGCGATACATTTACTATAGCCGTGTGACTATCGCGTCGCTCGGGTGACGGACGTGCGGTGGACACGCGGCTATATTAAATGTAGGTATGTACCGCTATGTCGACGGTCCGACGACGTTGGCAGTAGACAAACGCCCTTATGATGTTAAGCCTATTCGGTTCAATAATGTTTTAAACGATAAAACGGTACCAATTCAAAGTAATATTTTGATCATATTTGCCCATACCTACGAAGGGCGATTGTGCCGTGCACCACGCTGGCCCAATGCGGGTTGGTGGATCACATACGCCATCAAATTCATTCGACATATGCACGTTTCCAGATATTTTCCTTCATAGAAAAGCCCGTGGTGTGAGAAACCGTACATAAGTTTCATAGAACTCATTGGTACGAGACCGGGATTTGAACTGTCGACCGCACGATTACTGGGCGAGCGTCGCTATACCCCTTGGCCACCTCGGCTTATAGGGCCATAAAACATCATGCTGACAAGAGCATGACAACTTAGTGATAAGCTATAATTTGTGATAATTTGGTTAAGTGATAATTTGTCTATTAATACTAATCACATAATATAATTATTTTTAGCAAAAATGTCATGATCGTCTTCAGAATTCGCGAATATTTCGAACGGAACGATGTAGCATTTTTCACATTATTGTTAATTTATCAAAAATTGCTCAGCCGATTACAATAAAAATTAAACGGAACCAACTTCAAAGTATATTCTTTCAAATGAAAAAAGAATTATAGAAATCGGACTACTTTTTATGCGTGGTTATACATAAAAAAATATAAACGCGTCGAATTGAGTACCGTTTCGTCGCCCATCGGCCAAAAAACAGACCACATCTGCCACCAATAAAACCCGCACGATGAAATATACAAAGCTAGCTCATCTTTCATTGAGGACCTGTCTCCTAACAGACCAAAAAGAAGAAATTCTCACAAAGCAACATAACAAATATGATTTAACCATTGTTTCTTTGATCCATTGTACTAAACGACACAGAAATAATTAAGCACATTCCTGTAACGCTCACCGGGACAATCGTATCTCCAACTGTCAAAGTCACTGTCAAATTAATGAATGTCAACATCGCTACAGTAATGACATTTCGAATCAGTCACATGGAAGTGATAGCATTGGACACGTGTAGAAACAAATTCGACTGTATTACAAGGGAAATAGGATCATATTTATTCGCAGATGTCGATTCAGTAGTTTAAAAGCGCCATTGATTTGCCAGAAGCAATCTCCTCTGATTCTTTGAGAGTACATTTCTTTCCGAGTAAGTATTTGCATTTTCTCTAGTGTTTACTAAAGGGGGAATTTGCTGGGCTTTGTTCGAGGATAGGTCGGTCGAAAAACCAATATTGTTTTTTGATATTCTAGCTCGAGCCTTTTTGAGGCTTTGAATGTAGGTTAGAATAACACGAGTGTATTGCGTTTCTGTAGGTCGTTCTATTTTTGAACTGTGGTAATTAATATTACGTTGTTGGTTTAGAGGGGTTACATACTTTAACTCAGTAAACGTTAGAGATGAATGTGTTGTACCACTCAGTAAACCAATCTGTAAAGATTTAATTTAGTATCTATCTATCTATCAGCCGTAGGACGTCCACTGCTGGACATAGGCCTCCCCCATAAATTTCCAATAAGGCCGGGTGGAAGCGGCATGTATCCAGCGCGTTCCTGCGATCTTTATTATATCGTCAGTCCACCTAGTCGGTGGACGTCCTCCGCTGCGCTTGCTGGTCCGTGGTCTCGAGAACTTTACGGCCCCATCGGCCATCCGTTCTTCAAACTATGTGTCCTGCCCATTGCCACTTTAATTTGCTAATCCGCTGGGCTATGTCGGTTTGATTCGTCTGCGGATCTCCTCATTTCTGATTCGATCCCGCAGAGAGACACCGAGTATAGCCCTCTCCATAGCAAGTTGGACTATCTTGAGCTTATTCATAAGCCCTACATTAAAAGATCACGTATAGTACTTACGTGAATTATTCGTAAATTTAGTACATGACAAGTATCAATTTTAAAAATCCTTTATCTATATTAGTTTATTTAATGGCGAAAGTCTTGCATCTGGCATGTTTTTATACATTACATCCATAGACTTGGCATTTTTTCCTTCCATATTGATGATTACATTGCTGTTTTGTCATCATTTTGGTCACGGTATTATCAGATCTCCTCTGCAGACTTCTAACAGGAGGAGTTAGAAGAGGCTTGGCATCCAGCGTATTCCTACGGTTTTTGGCTACCTCAACCAACCAAAAATCAACCTTAATATCCAGTTAAAGTGAAGCCGTGATGGCCTAGTGGTTTTGAGACCTGCCTTACAATCCTGAGTTCGTGTGTTCAAATTTCCGGTCCTGTACCAATGAGTGCTTTGGAACTTATGTACGGACATTTACATCACTATCTTTTCGGTGAAGGAAAACATCGTGAAGCTACCTGGATACGTTCGTAACTTCGTATAGACATAAAGTCTATTCCGTAACCGCTGAGATTGAACCAGATGAAAATTTATTGAAAACCTTTGGCAGAAGTGAAAATAATACATAGGTAAATATATAGTACCTATTTTCAGCACGCATTTATTGTCTAAAAACTGCCAGATTCAACGAATTAATGTCCTTGGGCAGAATATAGCGATATTTTCAAAGCAAATCTATTAGGTAATTAAATTCGTCAAAGGTCATCGCGACATTCGCGACCCTAGTTCTCAGCGGTTATGGGACAGACTATAGAAGATATTCGATGGCGCAAGTGAATCCACCAACCCTCACTGCGCCAGCGTGGTGGATACGGCCCAATCACCCTTCGTGGGTAGGACTGTTCAGTAGTGGACTAGGTATCAAAGAGACTGCACAGTACAGTATCTACCCAGTCAAAAGTCATATCATATTTTGAAGCAAGCGAAGAAGATAATGTGATTATTTCTACTTTATTTTCCTACATAATTGGTGTTCGTAGTACTTACTTTCCGACAGTAAATAAAACGTATAAAAGTTCTAAATTAATCATCTAATTGCCGCCGTGAATCAATTTACACGCCCACATGTTTCCTTGAAAAGGCGTAAAATACAAAATTAGTCTTTATTAGATATTTTAGGCACGCTGAGAGGACGTTACAAAGTGTGTATAATTAATTACTACATAATTGATACATCATGATATTATTTTTGGAATTTCCTTGATAGAGATGTTTATTAATATCGTTTTTTTTTAATTCCCTTATTAACTGAAAACTCTATCGAAAACTACAATAGGCTACAAGTTTTGCAAACTATCTTGCAAAACACTTGTTACATATGAAAGATTTTGTGTCAACTACTAGAGAAAGCCGTGATGGCCAAGGGGTAGTTAGTAACACTCGTTAGGTTGAGGGATCAAATTCCGCTGAGTTCCTTGCAATTTACATACCTACGGTTTTTTATATCACAGGCTCTTTGGGGAATAAAAACATAGTGAGGAAATATGCATACGATGTAGTAGAAATTCGATGGCGTGTTGGTGAGTCCACCAACCCACACTAGCCATTGTGATGAATACGACCTACCTGCTTCGTGGTAAAGCAAATGTTCATCATCCATCCATCAGCCATAGGACGTCCACTACTGGACATAGGCCTCCCCTATGGATTTCCAATAGACCGGTTAGCAAGGGTTTGCATCCAGTGCGAGCCTACGGTCTTAATGAGGTCAACTGTCTATCTTGTGGGTGGACAACCTACGCTGCGCTTGCCGGTACGTGGCGCTATGTGCCCTGCCCACTGACATTTGAACTTGCCAATCCGTTGTGCTATGTCGGTAACTTTGGTTCAGTTTGGTTTGGTTTGATTGGGGTTTGGTTCGGTAATCTTTCATGGCCCAGGTTCAGCAACATTATCTTTCAAAGCTCTCTATGACTGATACTCATATCACTCGTTATTAATTTATGTGTAATATATGAATATATCTAAATATGTTTATTTTTATTTTATTAGAAATTTGTAGTAACTATCTTTCATTAATTTTTTTTCTTTACGTTTACACCGTCCTTATCATCTATACGGTTCCTAGCATCCAAAAGAGGTTGTCTGGAAGAAATCGCTTTTAGCGAAAAGACCGCCTTTTATGCCTTTTCTGTCTTTGTTTCTTTTGTTGTTTTCTTATTTGTTGGTGTCAATTAAGTGTTGTTGTATTGTTCTTCTACGGATCTCCTCATTCCTGATTCGATCTCGTAGAGAGACTCCGAGGATAGCTCTTTCCATAGCTCGTTGGGCTACTCGCAGCTTATTAATAAGGCCCATAGTAAGAGACCAATGTTCATCAGTAGAGTATTGAAGGGCCGGTACAGTACAGTATTATAGAAAGCTATCGTGAATGTTGCTAATAATTTACCTAAATACCGTTAGAAATGAAATTAAAAGTGCCATTTTCGAATACTAAAATTTACAATTGGAACAAGTCGAATACCAAAAGTTACAGTTCAATTTGTGACAGCCCTGAGAATCGGCGGAACTTCAAGGCTCATCATAAATTCAGCAACTAAATTGAATTTTATACCCCTGCTTTAGGAACAATAAAATAAATTGTCGTTTGGACCCTATGTCCTTAATGCTGGGATAAATCTGATATACTATACTTGGGGCAGAAGACGAGAAAAACTTTCAGCTTTAGGCATTGTCACTTACTTTGAGAATTTATTTAAAGAACAATATTGTGTAGTATGTGCACAGATATCTATGCATGTGGTATTTAATTTTGACCGACGAACCACCGGAGGAGGTATACAATTCCACGGGTATATATTTTTTTTAATGTATAACCACGCATAACTTTTTTTTATAGTAGTCCGATTTCAAAAATTCTTTTTTTATTGGAAAGAATATACTTCGAAATTGGTCCCAATAAAATTTTATCGAAATTGGCTGAGCCATTTTTGATAAATCAACAATAATGTGAAAAATGTTACATCGATCCGTGCATAATATTTGCGTTCTAGCGATGCACCCCGGCTTCGCACAAGTGTATTATACATATAAACATTTCTCTTGAATTACTCTATCTATTAAAATAAACTGCATCAAAATCCGTTGCGTAGTTTTAAAGATATAAGCATACATGGGGACAGACAGCGGAAAGCGACTTTGTTTTATACTATGCAATGATTCTATACACGGGTGAAGTCGGTCTTGCTATTTTTTGCAAAAAGTAATTATAATGATATTAACTAACATTATTTTGATATTCTATTTGACTTAAACATCTCTTCCTGTGTGACGAGTATTTAATAATACGGCATTAAATTGATAAACCTGAGTTAAGTAAATATTTAGAGCTGAACTTTTTTTATCATAACAAAACCTTTGTCACTACGTCCTTCCTTACCCAATATTGGTTTAGCAGAGCAGAAACAGTAGCCAAATACTTTCACAAATAAATAAATGTTACTTACTACTGCCACTTACTGAGATGAACATAGAAAGACGAAGACCTTGGCAAATACACAAATCGTGTGATGCCAAAATGACAAAAAGGTCAGGATAGAAATTAATTATTGTCCCGGAGTTTTTGGCGGAAACGCGAAAAAAATCATGTCGCCGCATTGTATCATTTTCTAATACTTGTCTTTTTATCAGTAGTAATAGTGTAAAAGTTGTTGTTTTTTTATTAATTAAAAGCTGAAATACATGCATGAGTGTGGGCAAATAGTATAATGTGGTACAACATGTCTTTTCGTGTTGTTTTCAAAACTACATCGAAGCTTCTAGTAACTCCGCTGTTTTACTAAGAAGAATAATAAAATCAAAGAGAAGATTACATAAGACGAGGCGGTATGGCCTTCAAGGCTTGCACAAAAATGGGCGAATTAGTAAAAAAAATAATAATATTGTCTCTGTCAGTATATTCATTACAAATCAGCCGTAGGACATTATAGTATGAGAGCCCTACCCAGTGAGCATACCCTGTTTACCTTTATCACAAAATTTGATCTCATGACAGATTTCTGACAAAATGTCAATACAAACAAGCAAATCGGCTCAGACCAACGTCCCGCCATAATAACAAAGCAGGCACAACAGGGCAATTGTCGACTGTCACATTCACCGCACGGCATTTGGCGACCGTAATGGCACAATAGTTTGCAACCCCTGCCCATCTGTCACTTAACTAGTAAAATATACAGTCGTCAGTGGCACGCTGAAAAATCGCGCGACACCCCTGACTTTGACGTACCTCCGCTCCGTAGCGGCGCAAAAATAAACCTTATTTTCAACAGATTAGAATAAAATATAGATTGGTAGAAAACGTGAATAAATTTAAAACGTTTTGTTAAGTTAAAATGTAACTCATGTTGCCGGATATACAGTCTAAATTGCACGTCTCTACATTTGTTTCGTCTTTTCAAGAACGCGAGCGAAAACGATTTCTTCGCTTTCGGATTTTGAGTCCAATTTCGAGTATTGGGGTTCCCGCCTTGCCAGGGTTATTTAACTTTGAAGTAGTTCAAAAGACCCCAGATTTGCGATTCTGGTGGATTTTCTTTTGGATTAAAGACCCTATGAATGTAATGATAATGCGTTCGAGGGTTATTTTTTATTTTCTCGGTGATTTTGTCAAGAGCCGGATTTGGATTTTTACAAAGGGTATCGCAATAAGGGGCATTGGATGACTTTTGTTGAATTTGATAGTGTGAGAAATATTTGAAGATGGCGCGGCGCTACTTTTTTAAGTCTCAGAATTTATAGCAAAAGTCGCATAACGTAATTGGGAATATCACTAAAAATCTGCCATAGCAATCTCTTTGAGTCGTTGTTTAAATCAACAAATGAATTTAACTGCTAAGTACATTGTTGATTTAAGATACTTAAAGTACTCGTATTAGTAAATTCGGCCAGGTTGCTTGCCCTGATATTAGAATGTCTAAAACGCCTTTTAACAACATTTGACGTCTCATCCTAGCCACGGCAATGCTCAGTTCTCGTGGCCGTTCAGGGGCCTTATTGTGTAAGCATTCTGACGTTCAGATTCGCTTTTTCTCTTGCTCGCGCCACGAGATCGAGCGGGAGGAGCGCCAGGACCCTGATGTTACTAAGGGTATAATGTAACGTAGCTTGCCAATTATTTGCTAGCATTCGCGATTTTTTTGTAGAATAAAGTTTTTTACATTAATTATGACGTTAAAATTAATTAAAAATCGAGTTTATGTTATATTTATGGAAATAAAAATATATTTCACGAGAAATTGTTGGAGACTAAACATAACCTAGGGCACGAAACGCCCACGTATTCAGACAGAATCACCTAGACCGCATATCTGCTTAACATCAGACAGTGTGAAATCAAACGCAAACCCTTTTGAATTAAATTGATTCCCATAAAATTGACAAAAAAGAATCGACAGTTCCATGCATTTCTCTTTTTATGCGAACTATTTGTAGAAATCGTCCCCATTTTAAATTGACACGCAAACTCTACCATCTCAGTTGAAATATCAAAAGTGAAATAAAACCAAACAACCGATCAAATATTTGTTTTGAAGCAAATATTTGGTCGCATGCAGTGTAATTAAACATTTTTGTAGTTTGCACAAGAGCTGCTTCAAAGGGATTTTCAATGGGACCTTTTTGAATGTTTTAATATGTTTCAATAAATTCGTCGCAAAATTCATAGTATGTAACTATTGTGTAATTATGTGATAGATAAACTAAGAGTTCAATGATTTATTATTTGAAAATTATACTAAATGTTTGTGCGTTCTTGTCTTCAGATGGGTGACCGCTAGCGGCATTAATAACTGAGCGATGCCATGGCTCGAATGGCGTGTCATATTTTAGGTCTTGCTTGGTTATTTTAACTGTTTAGCCACATCAGAGGCCTTCAGTCGGCTTAAGAACTCTGGCACTAGGGCTAATTATCTGGCTGATATAAACTTACTCTATCGATAATATCGGTTAACATTGACTGACATTTTCGCTCTATGTTTCAGTGACAGCTATTGTTGAAATATAAAAATTGAATATAATAGCGATTTGAATAGAACAGAACACAGAACATATTTGATTTTTGTGCTATCCCATGGGAACCCTTTATTTATCCGGGATACAAAGTACACTATGTCACTTTCCGTCTTTCACCTTACCATCCTTAATAAAGG
Source organism: Hypomecis punctinalis (assembly GCA_949316475.1). Classification (NCBI taxonomy): domain Eukaryota; kingdom Metazoa; phylum Arthropoda; class Insecta; order Lepidoptera; family Geometridae; genus Hypomecis; species Hypomecis punctinalis. Next base: position 9,119,016 of record OX438819.1, on the reverse strand, counting down.
AGATGGAAAATAAAAAAACTAAAAAAAAAATGATTTACGGTTCGACAGTTTTTTGACATTTCTTGAAGCGCTCTCTAGAATAGATACAGATAGCAGAATTTTTCCTACTTAACACTTATCGTTATATTATGGAAAATAACCGCAATATCATTATAATTTATAGCCTATATGTTATTCTGATATATGAGCTATATTACTGCAAAGTTTCATCTGAATCCGTTCAGTAGTTTTTGCGTGAAAGAGTAACAAACATCCATCCATCCATACATTCTTACAAACTTTCGCGTTTATAATATTAGTAGGATAAACTCGGATTAGGAAATAATAGTTACTTAGGTACTTACTTGGAGGTTAAATAGATACCTGACAAATATTTTGCGATCGCATAAGCATAATCCCACCAAAATGGTCCACTACAATAACGTATTAATTGAGTTGTCTAACATATTTCTCTTTGTTTTCAGGTATAAATCGCGGCTGTGCGAAAACAAGCTGAATCTAGGGACAGAAATAAGTAGAACAAACATGTTTTGATCTGGTAACATTAGATATTTACTTCGTGAGGTAAGTTTTCTGCTATTATTGGTATTTGCTTGATATCTCGGTTTCACAGTAATGGTGATTGAGGCGTCTGGCTTCGAGTAATTTTGGTTCGTTTTGAAAAGTGGTTTATTGAAAATCTGGCTATTTTGGTAATCTTATCAAAGAAATACGTTATAGTAGAAAAATATGATCAAATTGAGCAGCTTATATATGATATATATGGCCTTTCGTTCCACGCGTTTGCGTTTATGTAGAAGCTATAGGATTTCTTAAAATTCACTTTTATTGCGGCTTAACCACGGAATACAATATGTACTTCTGTATTAGTGTCACATGACGTTCTATTACTAACATTGCAAATCCGACACGAGTGTTTGTTGGTTTGTTCCTCTTTCACGCAGCAACGGAGCAACGGATTGACTTGAATTTAGCATAGACATAGTTTGATAGACGGAGAGTAGCATATGCTACTTTTTATACGGCTGATATGATGACGGAACACATTGTAACTCTACGTTGTGTTCCCGAGCATTGCAAACAATATATAAGGCGGGATAGAAAGCTCAGCATTTTCCCGCGCGATTTAAATGTAAAATTTATGCTAATCGCATTCTCACCTTGGGCTGAGTGGTTCGGTAACTGCGGTCGCAGGCGCGAGTTTGTCTCTATTTACATTTGTGGATGGGGATTGTGCGAAAATGCCGAAAATACGATAAATCACTAAATAATTTTGTTGTTTGACGAGAACGTAACGACTCGAGCCCGCCTTCCACTGCGAGTGGAGTGGAAGGCGCGCTCGAACAGACTCCTATTAGGTACACACTGCTTTTATTTTACACTAGCGACCCGCCCCGGCTTCGCACAGGTGTATTATAAATATAAACCTTCGACTTGAACCACTCTATCTATTAAAAAAAACCGCATCTAAATCCGTTGCGTAGTTTTAAAGATATAAGCATACATGGGGACAGACAGCTGGGCGACTTTGTTTTATACTATGTAGTGACACTGCACAGATACAGTGTAAAACAAAAAGTTCTTGAGTGTAGACCATGTACCAGTAAACGCAGTGTCCTACACAGTGTCCAGTGTCCACCTACGAGGTGGACTAATGACCACATTACGACCGCAGGTTCGCGCTGGATGCGAGCCGCTTCCAATCGATCTTATTGGAGATCTATAGGGGCGGCCTATGTTAAACAGTGGACGTTCAATGGCTGTAACTACAACGACGACTATGCAAAACATATTGAAATGACCTTCAAGGGTCTGTGGATGATCCAATTGCTTTCTATATTGTAGTAGTGTAGGTAATTTAAGCATATAAAGTAGTATTGTCTCATATTGTAGTTAATAAAGGCACTAAAAAAAATTGAAATGATGACGTACTCGAAAAAACGTTGATACAAACTGGTGGCAGCACAAAATCACCAAAGCTCAAATCTTCTCAGGAGACAAGAGAGAAGGTGGGGCATTAATTTACCCAGTACCTTAAACTCAGCTAAAACAGCAATAACAAAATACACAAAAAAAAATGTTGTTCCTGTGTTGACGTGAAATTGGAGTGGTTTATTCGTTCGAACTAATGCAAGTTCAAATCCCGTTACTCATTGAAAGTTCTCTAATAGAAACACAAATCGACAAAAGGAGAGTAGAAATACTGGATGATCATGATGATACTGGATATTGCAGTAGTCTTAAAATACTCTCATTCACATCGTACATATATAAACATTTTGCATACTAACTTGTACCTATACAAAAAAGTTATCATTCATAATTTATGTAGGCGGTCAAACGTGACCTTTACCAAAGATGTACCACTAACTCAAAATTAAAATTTATACCCACTCGTGCAATGTTAAATCCATTTACACTCAGACATTACACTCAAATACTCCGCCGGGGCCTATAACACAGCGCTACATTGAAAGCCTTTCTCTGGCTAAGAACTAGCCTGGACTAGAATATCTAGGAATCTAGGTAAACTACGTGAAGAAGGCGGTGTAGTAAGGGTAGAAATTAAGGTAAATTGACGGGATTTCTAGGTGAGGTTAATTGGCGACTGCGACGTAAAGGTAGATAGTTGCGAATGGAGTAATGCAGGTTCAAATCTGGTTGTTATATTTTTTTTGTAACTGCCAATACTTCTCTTATGGAGACCACAAAGTGAAAAGAGAAGTGGATATCAGAATGAACTGATCGTCATTGAGATTTATAAAAGCCCAATATATGTATATAGATTAGGGTTTTCATCGTCATTTATGCATACTCATTAAACATACTCATTTATACATACTTAAATTTTGTGTTTTTTTGTGTAATAAACCAACAATGAAATAAAAAAAGAAAAAGTATTTAGACAAACAATGTAGCTGCAAAAAATATGTTATACGGTGGTGCATTGATTTAGTGAGGAAAATGAGGAAATAGATCTAATAAGAAACCTTTCACAGTGCACTATAATAAAATTAATGAGGTGATACAATCTCACAAACATCGCAGAAACAAGCTGATTGCAAATTGCATCTACGAGTAACTGGTTTTGTTGAGATTTACATTGGACCCATTCGCAATGAACCAGCGTGGTGGACACGGTCTGACCGCCCTTCGTGGGCATGCCTATGCTCAGCGCTGGAGTAGAGTGATTTCGATCTTGGGAGGGGTGAAGGTGGGAAGTTCTCATTAAGTACCTACTAGCAAGGAATCTCTGATCAGGGTACAAAGTTATCGTTCCCTGATCTGTTTACTGAATCGATAAGGGCTAGAATTAAAATTAAAATCTTAAAACTACGGAGTCTCCATACTGCTGTTTCCTCCAACCGTTTGTACCTTAACACTAAGGTCGGCAGTAAATATTTGAGAGATAAGATTATCTCACCCTATATCTCAGCTTTCTAGATACGGTCTAGGAAATAACTTAGTCTAGATGTTGGGTGGGTAATGTGAGAATGCTCCCGCGTGCATTACTTACGTAAATCTTTGCTTTAAGCTCTGAACTACTGAGTCATTTGTTTAGTGAGGAGTGCAGTGAATATAGAACACTACGAGTAGGTAATGTAATGTATTGACGGAGTTAACCTCAAATAAGAGGCGTCTTAAAAATAGAACCCATTTTTATTAAAATATAACATAGGTACACAGGCGTTATTCCTATGCCTGACAGTTATGTTATGTTCTTATAATCTGTTTTTTTATGTAGTTTTTTAAGAAAGTGTTGTTTGTTTTGTTTGCGAGACGAGCCCGTGTGCTAGTACTCCAATCTTGAAAAAGATCGCCATCGATTTCTTAAAAAATCGAATGTGGTCGTAACTATAGTAGACTTATCTACTTCTATAGAAATAACGCGTAAGTACCTAACACTAGTTATATCTTAATAAACACGTGCAAAAACCACGCTAATTTTCATAATGTAAAAACCTAGATTACCTACTGATATAGCTCAGAGAATTGGCAAGTTGAAATGGCTGTGGGTAGGACACATACCACGGATAACTCATGATTTATCCGTGGTATGTGTCCTACCCACTACCTACTGATGGAGTCAAAAAGTTCTCGAGTGAAGACTACATACCAGCAAGCGCAACGCAGGAAGTCCATTCACAAGGTAGACGGATATGTAAGTTCGTTTGGCCGGGTGGCTAGCCCTGGTGTCAGAGTTTTAGGCCGCCTGAAGGCCTCTGAACATGGCTAAACGGTTAAAACCGCCGGCGCCTACGATTTAACGAGTCATCTAAGCCGGTAGCGCTCAATTGTGAAACCGCCTGAAGGTCTCTGACATGGTTAAACAATTAAAGCGACTGGAGCCTACAATTTAACTTGCAATCCGAATCACGGCAGCGCTCAGTTGTTAATACCATCTGCGGTCACCCATATGACGATGGTGCTTAAACGTTGCTTAAATTCGATGATCGCTAACGAAAACTTAGCCAAACTACGCTATGAGCGCTAGGTAGGCGGAAGATTCATTGAGACCGTAGGATCGCGGTCATAGGAAGAACATTAACATTGTTTCGAATTGGTGTTTTGGAAACAAACAAATGGGCTGGCATTCGGTAGTGTTTTTGTGGAGAATGTGTGAATATCCGCTGTGAACGTAAACTAACTTTCATCTCGATGTTTTGTTTGCGATCTATGAACGGAGAAGCGCAGTGTAGCACGTTTACCCAGAAGGTGTAGACTATCTTATATTTAGAATGACAAGATTGCGCTGGATATGTACAACTGGCACTATTTCGGTTGGAAATGCATTGGAGAGGCCTATTTGCTACAGTGGATTTTTTACGGCTTATCACCATCACTACGTAGAATAAAACAAAGTCGCTTCCGCTGTCTGTCCCTGTGTATGCTTATATCTTTAAAACTACGCAACGGATTTTGATGCTGTTTGATAGATAGAGTGATTGAAGAGGAAGATTTATATGTATTATACACCTGTGCAAAGCCGAGGCGGGGTAAATAATATGAATCTGTTAGTTTTTGCCCGTAGATCTACAGCGTATGTCCGCGTATATTTTGATTTTTATTCTAAGTATCCTATAAGAACCTTTCATTTTTTCGGGATGACAAAACCTGTCACTCTTCACCCTTTGAACTACATCTGTGCCCAAGTTTATTCGTTGCTCTGTTAGTGCAAGAAAGACTAACAAACCAACAAACATACTTTCGGTTTACTATGTTAGTAAGGAAAAGGAATGTTCATAGGTATATATTGCCCTAAGATCACTAGCTCATTTATTGAAACTATTGAAATTAATTTAAAAAAAAAACGCATGCGTACTATAGTATCCCATTTGCCCTAATTTTAACTTAGATTTTAACTTGGGCCATATCCACCACGCTGGCCCAGTGAGGGTTGATGGATTCACATATGCCATCGAATTTCTTCTACGGACATATGCAGGTTGCCTCACGATGTTTTCCTTCACCGAAAAACCAGTGGTGTGAAATTCCGTACATAAATTCCAAAGAACTCATTAGTACGGGACCGGGATTTGAACCCACGACCTCACGATTGTAAGGCGGGTGTCACTACCTCTAGGCCACCGCTGCTTTTACCTGAGGTACAAACAGATACCTGTGGTATAAATGAGATTATACCTGCAATAGTTATTTTGCTTGTTGTTCTAATTACATCTCAATCTATGTTTATTAAAATGAATCGTAGTTGTTAGTCTCGCTAAAACTCGAGAACGTCTGAACCAATATGGCTAATTTTGATCTTGAAATATTTGTGAAAGTTAAGAGAAGATTTAAACGGTGAGAAAATATAAAAATATAATGTGTAAAATAATACAAACTTGAAATTAATTTTCCCATACAAAATGTTCCAGCATATAAAAGTTGTCATTGACAGTGGACATATGGTGAGATGAAGTTTACTGGATCAGCTAGTATGCATTAATTTTGAGATATAATTAGAACAACAACGAAGAAAATTATTGCAACTACGTATAATCTCATTAATAAAGGTCAGAAAGTAATATAGTCGATTTAAACTATCAGTAATTACCGGCGGCGCGCGCTCATCATAAATTATTCAATCTGGCCGTGACAACGAAATTAATTCGTCATTATCAGCGGCCCAATAAACTAGAGCTTCGTTATTACCTACTAGCTTTGTCAGGGAAATTCTGGTTCGTTTTTACTGGTCTATTTTTATTGTAAGGTAGCTTTTAAAAAAGGTGTATCGGCTAAAATTTTACGACACCCTATACACAGGGTTCTCAAGTCTACCAAGAGTAATCAAATGCCTATTAATGTGTACATCAATATCTAAAATGCCTCAATTTTTTTCTAATTCTTATACATACCTATTGTCATAAGCGCTAAGTATTTTAGTTAATGCGACAGTAGCGCCAGTGACTGAGAACTTATAAGTAGTAGTATGCGTTGGCAACATTGGCAATTTATCGCCATAGGAGGCTTGAAAGGCGCGACGGCTGCAAAAAAACGTGGCTAATTTCCATTTAGGTTAAATTAGAAAGAACATGGAACAAGTCGCCAATTTAAGGCTACTTTGATGATCAGGGGGTCTCTATGAATAGTGCTACAATAATGTAATTTACTTAGAATCAGTTATGCTTGTTCCATCTCCAATAATTCGAAAGATTTGATCTAAGTACTGATTGTGACAGTGTGAAATATTTGCTGTACAATAAGTATTACTGACTTATTTTTTTGTAATTCTATAAGTAAGAAGTAAAAGAGACTCAACCTTAAACATAAAGACATAGGACACCTAAATTAACCTGCAAACCTTCAGTAAAGCTGCCAAATACACGCCACAAGTACGCCGTCCCAGCGGCGGCCCGTGTGAGTCCCAAAGCACCTGAGCGCGGCCACACTTAGCAACTAATATGCATAATCGTCACACCGCGAATTGTACTAAAGTTTCCTTGAAGCCTGGTCTAAGTAAAGAGAAACAGCAATTTAATTTCTTATGATTTTACCTTACAGGATAAATAAGATGTTATTTTCATTCACAAATACATTGGCCACCTGAAGCCAAATACACGCCACAAGTATGCCGTCCCAGCGGCGGTCCGTGTGAGTCCTAAAGCACCTGAACGCGGCCACACTTAGCATCTAGTATGCATAATCGTCACACCGCGAATTGTACTAAAATTCCCTTGAAGCCGGGCCCAAGTCAAGAGAAACAGCAATTTAATTTGTAATGATTTTACCTTACAGGATAAATAAGATGTTATTTTCATTCACAAATACATTGGCCACCTGAATTAATTTAAAATACTTCATAAAAGCTGCCAAATACACGCCACAAATAGTCTAAGTTCCCTTGAAGCCTGGTCTAAGTAAAGAGAAACAGCAAACTAATTTCATATGATTTTACCGTACAGGATGAAAAAGATTCACAAATTTCATTCATATGACCACCTGAATTGACTTTAAATCTATATATATATAAAAATGAAACCCGTTTTCCGTTGTCACGACATAACATGAAAACGGCTTGACCGATTTGGCTTATTTTTTTTGTAGTTTTCTAATACTCTGTACAAGGTTCTTACGGAAAGCGAAACGAAGTTCGCCGGGTCCGCTAGTACTTTATAAAAGCTGCCAAATACACGCCACAAGTAGTCCCAGCAGTGGCCCGTGTGAGTCCCAAAGCACCTGAACGCTATCATACCTAGCAACTAATATGCATAATTGTCACACCGTGAATTGTACTAAAGTTCCCTTGAAGCCTGGCCCAAGTTAGGGAAATTATTCGCCGTATTGTATGAATTTATATGACAGGATGAATGAAAAAGATAAAGAAACCTAGTAGTCTATATTTATCAATTCATATTAAATTAAAGTTGACCTCGAAACCTTCATAGATCACGCCAAATACACGCCACAACTTCTATGGTTCCGTGTGACTCGTGTGAGTTCCAAATCACCTGATGCAGCCACACTTAGCAACTATGAAATATGTATAACCGTCACACCGCGAATTGTGCTAAAGTTCCCTTGAAGCCTGGCTTTGGTTCTGAGAAATAGCATTTTTATTTAGCCAGTGTCTTGGTGTCGATCGTTTCATTGCTAAATTATTATTTTCTTCCAGTACTTGGCTATCGCGATCCCGCTACAGGTACTCTCATTAGTACAATATTCAGACTTGAAACCAGTCGCACGCTAGACAGCGCGAGGAGAACACGTCGGCCGTCTACGTATCGATATTGTCTACAAAACGACTCGCGCCGCGATGGCGAGTGAAGCGGAACGGGAGCGGCCGGAGTCGGCAGCGTCGGGAATACTTTCCGACGGTCAATCGTCAAGTTTAAAGCGTAGGGCGTACCATAAGGGCGAAGAAGAAGAGTTTAATGAGGTAACACATAAGTCGAGGCGCATAATTAAAAGCCAGGGGACTACCAAGAAACACAACTCAAGCTTGAACACTAATGAGCAACTAGAAGCGGAATCTAATGACGTATGTATCACGGCAATCGAGCTTCTACCAAAACAAATCGCGTTAGCGAAACTTATGAGAAGTTCAAGTATCCAAGGTATTTTAAAAATAAAATACAAAAGCAGCTACAAAGCTATTGTCAGCTTCAATAATAAAGAGAATGCCGAAGCCCTCATAAGAAATGAGCAATTAGCCAATAAAGGCATTCGTTGCCAACGGACCGATGAACTAGATGTCTGTTACGGGATAGTGAGGCAGATCGACCTGGAAGCCGCGGTGGATGAGCTACATGAAATGTTGGAATGTGAGTACGAGATTCTGTCGGTGAAAAGACTGAAGCGTCAAACCAATGAAGGGTCATGGACGGACAGTGAGACGATCCGGGTAGGTTTCAAGGCCTCCACCTTACCTCCGTATGTCTTAGCATACGGCTGCAGATTGATGGTGGAGCCATACACTTTCCCGGTGTCACAATGCGCAGGATGTTGGCGATATGGGCACTTAAAAAAATTCTGTCCTACCAAGAAGATTATCTGCCCTAAGTGTGGTGCGAATCATGAAAATTGCGAGAGTAAGCAATACAAGTGCGTCAATTGCAGAGGCTCTCACATGTCTATTGAGAAGTCACTCTGTCCTGTCTTTCAGAAAGAAAAAGAAATAAGGAAAATCATGAGCGAGAAGCAGTGTACGTACAGGAAAGCTCTTGCCTTATATCTAGATAAACAGACGAGTGAGGATGATCGCAGTCAAGACACAGTAACGCCTCATGGGCAGAAGCAATCAAGCTTTAACTTACCTTCATGTAGTCGCAATTATAAATCAGTATTACTAGGTGAAAGGGATATAAAGAGCCAGGATTATGAATTACCTACTGATGCATTAAACTCCAGCAACGAGTCGGTGATTGAAGTGCAAACTGGAACAAACCATGAGCTTCGGAGGAAAAAGAAGAAGAAGAAGAAAGTGAATAAAGAACAGCAGCGTCAAGAGGAATGTAGTGAGTACGTAAATGAAAATGCACCTAATAGAGAGAAAAAATTTAATTTCAGTAAGTTTTACAATAGAATTAAAGACATAATATTATCGCGCAAATTACTCAGTGAAAAAATCACAGACGTTTTAAATGTAGTATTTGAAGAGTGTTATTATTTGATAGCTGACATGATTACCAAAGGAGACTGTGTCTCGAAACTGTTATCCATGCTCGGGCATGGATAGTGCTCAAAGTATGCAACGTTTCGTAAACATAGTCCAGTGGAATTCACAAAGCATCAGGCATAAACTCACTGACTTCGAATGTTTATTAATTCAGAACAAAATACATATAGCCATCTTAAGTGAAACTTGGTTGACCGGGGATGTTCGTTTGAATATTAATAACTATAAAATATATAGGCAAGACAGATTATAACCATGGGGAGGGGTAGCCATTGTTATACATAAATCTATACGAAGTGAGGTGCGAGAAATTAATTTAAGTAATTCCGGTATTGAAGTAGTAGCAGTCAAAATATTAAACTGTAAACTTATTCAGAACGTCATCTCGGTTTATTGCACTCAGCCAGTCCAAACAACGCAATCAGATTGGGACGAGTTATTCTCATTATGCGGTAAAAAAACCGTGATCGGGGGCGACTTCAACGCCCATCACTCCAACTGGTCATATAAAAACGATTCAAGGGGTATTCAAATCTTAGATTCCAGTTTAGACCATGGATTTATTTCTATAAATAATGGCGGTATAACTCGAATGAAGCTTGTTAATAACAACTTACAAAAATCATCGCCGGACATAACCTTTGTGTCAACAGATATTGCAGTAGATTTAACATGGGAGGTTCTTAATGAAAATCTAGGTAGTGATCATATGATAATAATGATTAGAATCAACTATGATGATATTTTACATTTTACAAAAAAGAGAAATTTCAAAAAAGCCGACTGGTCTAATTATAGGAAATTAATAGAACAATCACTACCTAAGTTGTCCTCTAATATAAATCCAGAACACATACAAAAAGAATATGATACTTTCATGAAAATAATCAATAGTGCGGTTGATGAAAGTATCCCGTGGCTAAAAATTAATACTGACCCTGAAAGCAAATTTGTACCGAAACCATATTGGAATACTGCATTATCTAAATTAGTGGCTCAACGAAGACTCGCACTGACTACGTTTAGACGTAACCCTACCCCGGATAATCTTGGTGTTCTAGAAGAGAAGACTCTTATAGCTAGGTCTGAAATATCTAAAGCTAGGTTACTAAGCTTTCGTACCTTTTGTGATTCTGTTAATGAAGATACATCTTTGTCTGATATGTGGAGGAAAATGAGATGGATTAAAGGATATCGCCAACGAAATTTTATAGCTCCTGAAAATAAAAAACGAGAATTGCTTAGTAGCTTGACGCCAGACTACACAAGAGTAGCTAAACCTCATTTCGCTTCTAAAAATGATCAGCTGGAGAAGGACTTTAGTATCCAAGAATTAAAAGCGTGTCTTAAAAGAAAAGATACTGCACCTGGGAATGATAACGTCACGTATTCTATGGTCTATAATCTTCCAGAGGTAGGGAAATATTATCTCCTTAAATTATACAACAATATTTACTACTCCGGCTATATACCTCATCAGTGGCGAGATATTCAAATAGTGCCAATTCCAAAACTGAATAACACTTCAAATACGGATGTGAAGTTAAGACCTATCTCGTTAATATCATGTATTTGCAAAATTTTACACAATATGATTTCTAAAAGATTAGAATGGTACGTAGAGCATCATATGATTTTGTCTGATAATACTACAGGGTTCAGAAAAGCTCAATCATGTTTAGATTCAGTAACACAGTTAGTTACTACTATACAGATAGGCCTTGTAAAAAATATACCTACTCTGGCGTGTTTCCTCGATATAGAAAATGCTTACAGTAACGTTCTTATTGAAGAATTAGTCAAAATACTAGACAAAATAAAAGTGGGGAGCAAATTGTGTAACTACCTATGGGAGATTCTTAGTGAGAGACATTTGATAATGGATAGCAGCGAAAGCGAAAGTAATAAATTAGTTAGATGGACATCAAGAGGCCTCGCACAAGGCGATTCTTTTTCACCACTAATGTTTAATATAATTACGTATGAAATCTGTAACATAGTGAAGACAAAAATAAGCCAATATGCTGATGACTTTGTAGTTTATGTAAGTGATAAAAATATTGATAAATGTGCCTCTAGACTTCAAGTAACATTAAACAAGATCGTCAACTTTCTGGATAACATTGGTCTACAGGTATCAGCGGCAAAATCTAATTTCTGTTTATTTAGCAGAGGGCGTAGACGAAATTACATAGAACTTAAGATTAATGACGTAAAATTAAAGTCTGATGAAAACATTAGGTATTTAGGCATCTGGTTAGACCGGTCACTTCTCTGGAATAGGCACATTCAAGAAATAAGCGAAAAAACAGAGAGATACTTAAACATATTGAAGGTATTAGCGGGTAGCGGCTGGGGCGTTCATCCCAAACACTTAAGAAGGCTATATATTCATCTCATCAGAAGTAGAATAGATTTTGGTTGTTTTCTGTATAATAATAGTGCAAACTGTCATATTTGTAAGCTAGATAGAGTCCAAAATCAAGCGCTCAGAATTATCGGTGGATTTATAAAATCAACTCCTACTCATGTTATGGAGAGTGAAGTATGTATCCCTCCTTTATACATACGAAGAAAATATCTAGCTTATAAATACTGTCTCAAAGCGAAATCAAGGCGGAATAACCCGATTACAGCCCTACTGGATGAATTCAGAGCTCTCTGCCCTAATAAATATGGTAGATATTGGCTGTATAAAAAGAAACCTTTACTAGTGTTAACATATAGTGAAGTTAAAGATGACATAATTGCCTGTTCTAAGCCTTTAGAGATGTTTAGACTAGATGAATGGGTGACTAACATAAATACAAAAAAATATATAGCTGATAATCTTGAGTGCATGCAAAAGGCTAAAAAAGACTATAATAGTGACGCTCTAAAAAACAATGTAATTCAAGAACTAAATACAAAATATGAAAATTGGAATAAAATATATACAGACGGATCTAAGAGCACCGACAAGTCGTCAGGGATAGCCTTTTTTGAGCCATCAAGCAAACATGTAGAATGCTATCGTAACATGTCGCCTGTATGTATAATGAGCTTGGAATTGTTTGCGATATCAGCAGCGCTGTCATATGTCGAATCTAACCATACGCAAGGCAGTACTGTCATACTTACGGATAGTAGAAGCGCTCTGCAACACATTTCCTCATGTACTATGGGTAGTCGGGGTATTCCTATCGCTTATAATATTTTGCGTAAATTAGAAAAACTGCGAGTATGTCAAATCACTGTAAAAATACAATGGTTGCCATCTCACATTGGATTGTCAGGCAATGAGACCGCGGACCGCTTTGCAAGACTAGCTACTATAAGTGGAGCAGATATGTACATTATACCTACCTATTCAGAATACCTACCGAAATATAAAATCAGATGTTACGATGATTGGCGGGAATATTTTGATGAACGTTCTATCTCTAAAGGAATTTGGTACAAAATAATGCAGAGCCAACCTCATCGATCGCCGTGGTTTAGTGGTGGTGTTAGTAGAAAGACCACGGTTATTGCGCATAGAATACGTTCCGGACACATTCCACTAAATGCATTCGGATTCCTAATGGGGAAAGTATCGTCACCTAACTGTGAGGAGTGCGACAAGCCGGAAGATGTTTACCATGTACTTATGGAATGTGTTCGGAATCAACGCGAAAGAGAACGAATCTTTGCCGAACTTCAAGTAACCGAATCCAATGTGGGGGCATTGCAAAGTTTGTTATGTAATCCCGTCTCTGAGGAGGCTGGAGTGATTTACAGACTGGTGGAGACCTTCTTCCAGTCTCTAAATCAGGCCAACTCCACGAGACTGCCTCGCTGGCTTATTATATCTTAATGTATGTAATAATATGTTATTTATAAGCTTGTATTTATAAGGGTACGATGGGGCTGGCATGGACTTTCGGTCCAAAAGCTCCCAAAAAGAAATTGAATAAAAAAAAAAAAAAAAAAAAAAGACTTGAAACCTATCGATAAGTCATAAGTCATTCGACCTACAATCTACGGTGCTGCAAATTGCTAGTCTACTGAGTTATGTCAGGAACTGGCCAGTTTCCAGATACCTTTACTGTTGATTAATTCTAATTCTAATTTTCTTACATAAACTATTGTGTTTAGTATAGTTATTTATACTTTGGGTGACCTTACTAAGTGCGATTTTCTTATAACTTGGACCCATCTTAAATTTACATGTGAGATTTAGCTACTTAGACCTTTGAGATAGAGACTTCTAGTTCATATCTCGAATATTAGTACTGTTTAATATTACGTTATTTTAATATGAATTGAGTTTATATATTTCAATACAAGGTGATGGTTTGCAAAGTGAATGGACTTCAATTTCGGAGGTGTATTCAATCGTTATTATGAAAAACTTTTAACTGTAACTTTAAATCACAAAAAAAACTAATGCTGCATACATTTAGGTTCGGCAAACTTGTGGGCACCTGTCTCAGGAATCAGATGCGCAAAACGCGTGATAAGTAAGTTCGTATAGGCCGAGTGGCTAGCCCTGGTGTCTGAGTTTTTAGGCCGCCTGAAGACCTCTGACATGGCTCAACCGGAACTTACAATTTTACGTGTCATTCGAGCCACGGTAGCGCTCAGTTGGAAGATGCCACCCGCGGTCACCCATCCAAATACTAACCGCGAGGAACGTTGCTTAATTTCGGTGATCGCTGACAATAACCTAGTCAAACTACGCTACGAGCGCTTCAAACGCGTGATCATTCTTTTAGTTATTTGGCGCGAACAGCACATCTTTATTTTTTTTTTAAATCCCTGGCACCATCAGTCATGATAATGGTAAACGTTTTTATCGGAAAGGGGTGACCCGAGTCGTGGATGGAATGTGTAAAAGGACAGTGAATGCAGTGATGACGTCGGATTGGGTGACTCGGAGAAAGGAGCGCCTGGGAGAATTCCCAATAGAAGGGTCTATTTAGAATGTCTCTATTTGGTATATATTTATCTTCTTTTCTATACATTTACACATACGTTGCATGACACTATAAGATTTTTTTATAAGCCTAAAAGTGGTTAAAGCAACCGTGGATTTTTATCCACAAAAGATTTAAACACTATTTAAACCATGCAATTTGTACTGAACATTGTCTAAAGTAAAGATTCATAAAGAGGCCAATCGCCGAATCCAACTCGGCTGGGCAGCGTTCCGAAAATTGCGTAGCGTCTTCTCGTCCGACATACCTCAGTGTCTCAAGTCGAAAGTTTTTCGACCAGTGTGTGTTGCCAGTGATGACTTATGGCACAGAAACGTGATCTCTCACTATGGGCCTTATTAGTAAGCTCCAAGTAGCCCAACGAGCTGTGGAAAGGGCTATGCTCGGAGTCTCTCTGCGGGATCGAATCAGGAATGAGGAGATCCGTAGAAGGACCAAAGCTACCGACATAGCCCAACGGATTAGCAAATTGAAATGGCAATGGGCAGGGCACATAGCGCGGAGGACATAGGGGAGGCCTATGTCCAGCAGTGGACGTCCTTTGGCTGATGGATGGATTGTCTAAAGTGTGCGTAAAACTTTTGTGGTAAGACAGTTTGTCCCTAGATTCATACGATTAGTAGACTATTCTTAAACAATTTATAATTGTAATTATATTTATAATATTATATACAACAAATATAAATAGATGACTTTGTCAGGAATTGAGAAAATTTTATTTGTCAACGTTTTTAGTGGTAAATTCTGAATTATAAAGACATACCTACTAAGCTCATACAACACAATAGTTAAGTCCTCCTTTAACAACTTTTGATTACTCACGAAAAAAAATAATTATAGTTAGTTTTACTTTTTCAAGGCTCTTAGAACACGATATCTGTCCTGAAATTAAAAAGTCCAAACACCATCTTATTTCACTTTAATCACCAAAGTATCATTAAACTCCGAAATATTAATAATCATTGTCAAATTAACAGACTTCCAAAACCCTTTTAAAACTGAAATCAATCAAAATTTAAACCAAATTAGACGGCATGCCACCTAGGGGGCCGTAACTTTTTGCAATTTGCGAATTTAACGGCCTACTTTAAAATTTAACCCCCAACTTACCCCTTAGTTAGGCCTAAACTCCATCAAAGGAAAGTGAAGCGGAGACATTTGGAGACATGTAGAGCGTTGTATAATGAGCTTTTTTCGATCGAGATACCACTACAAAATATGCTATAATTACTAACTGAGAAACAAAAGACAATCTGGAGTGAAGCGAACGAGGGATCTTTGTTCTTCTCGTGGCAATTCATATTATGGCATCTTTAGCTGACTTCAGCTCTAATTTCTTTAGATAAAAGTGCCATCAAATCACAACTGTAAATGACGTCACTTGTTGTCACGTCGTCGTTGTGTAAATTAATAAAATGTTGCAGTCCCTTAAAAACCAATCGTAAAGGTACAGAGTTCCATAGACACAGTCCAGTCCAGTTCCATAGTCACTATAGGTTTCTATGTATTTCTATAAAATATATTCCGTAGCTGGCACCGCGTCGTGGTCTGTTGTGAAGTGCCGCTCTACAACACTGTAATCTGCTGCTACTGGTGCATGCAGAATTGCAAATAAAACCGTAACATTACGTTTCATATTACGGCATTGCAAACCTAATAAGCTAAAGCTTAATACATTCTACACTGCTCAACTTCGCACATCTCCGACCCGCTTCACTCCGGTGGAATTCGACCTCTAATTTTATGTTGTTTCTTGGTTAAAATGACTTAATGTTAGTTAAATACTGAAGTGACGGTTAACTTGATCGTAATCGTAAAGCGGTAGATTGAGAAGATAAATATTTGGCGTTTATACGATACTTTCGTTTGTTTTCTGGAGATTACTTAAATATTGTTCTTTGTTTACGGATTGTGGTTTATTCTCGGGGAATTTTCTATATTTTTTTAGGAAGCATTTTCCATTCTTTTACAGGGTTATTTCTTATCAAGTAGCATCCTTTTAGAGGCTTATTTTGTACGTCAAAACTAACAACTTTTATACTGCGACTGTTGTCAAAACTAAAAAAAGCTGTTTCATACATTTGGTCGCGGGTGAACGATATTTTTTTATGGAACACCAATTTTTTTTGACTTTTAACAAAAGTACCAGAACAAAATTTGTTAGTTTCAATGGACAGAATAAGCTTCTAAGCGGATGCTAATTAATTAGAAATAACCCTGTATAACTGTAGAATGTTCACTGTTTTACATAGGTCTCCTCCTCCGGCTTGCACTCAGCGCGATCTTGCGGTTTTAATCCGGTTATCCGTCCTCAGGGAGGACGTCCTACGCTATTTTTCATCATTATCATAATTGTGAATTTCTTAGTAGATAAAAAGTTTAAGGCTTTTTTTATTAATGTAATCTTGTCTCTTAAGCACGATGTGTTATGTTTTTATTGGTATATTAAATACACAGGTATCTAAACAAATTAATTAAATGGCACAAAACTACAATACATTTACAAATGTCTCACTCAAAACTGATATTTAAGACGTACCACTACTACCTACTTGTGACCTTTTCCAATATTTTATAACCCCAATGACCCACCACTTAAAAGGCGCCTTTGTTTTTAAACCAACCAATTTCGCTCTATCTCAAACCATAGAACATAAAACCACGAACTAACGACCCAAACTCGGGTATGTTATTCCAAATCCTAATTTCCTTTGATTCCTTATTCATCCTTGACCCGTCATTTGTAACTATTTTCCGTAACACGTACCTTAACAAACATCCTAAGTCTTCAATCATAAACAACATATTTTAAACTCTATTGCGAATAGCTAAAGATAGTTTTTGTTCAGTGGTGCTTCTATCAGGGTTGCCACGCTTATATAAATGCAAACAAAATGTCGGTTTCGCGTGATACAGTATACTTATCGTACCTACTTGTACTATTTTGCATACATTACTGTGTATACTCTGTGTTCAGTGACTTTACCTATTTTACGTGTTCGGGGTAATGTAATGAAGGTATACCGTATATACCGTCTACCCTCGTATGAAGTAGGTATTTCTTTGTTCGGGTAATTCTGTTTTGGGGCAATTTTGCTAGTATGACGGAAGAGGCTGGGTTAATAATCTTGTTACTCGCAAGTATGGGATGAGTTAGTACTGGAAAAGGTTTTTTTAGAGTAACTGGGATGAATTCCATCAATCAAGTTTATATCGTTGTTTTATCACGAAACCCGTACATTTAATTAACTAAAGTTCCGTATTGCATTTGTTGAAAATTTTGAAGTGTATAGAAGCATTTATGATTTTATGATGTAGACTATACTCTCCCCCGATGGGACGCTTAATAAATTGTTCTATTCGCCAATGGTTACAAATACGACATTATTTTAAAAAAAAAAATCTATTAAGAATTTATATTCTTGAAATTAGTGGAACCTTTTCCAAGGCACTTAGGCGTAACTTTGTATTTTTTTCGGACTAAATGTTTTTTTCGTTTGCCCACATTCTGTCTGATAAATAACCAAAAGTGCCAAAAGTGACTAATCAGCCATAGGACGTCCTCTACTGGACATAGCCTGCCTTATGAAACTATCAACTATCGACTCTTACTATCCAATAAGAACGATTGTAAGCGTTTAGCTCAAGCATCCAACGCTAAAATATTTAAAACAGAAAAAAATCGATGATGATCCAGGGTGATCTCACAGTACAGTCATAATCATCTGTCCACTATGTGGGTGGACGTCCTTCGCTCACCGGTTTTACCTACTAACTTCCTTTACTTCCCTTCCCTTTAAATCCGAAGACACACATTTTACATAAATACTATTTATAGGTATTCGGTATGATACTTGGACTGCCGACACAGTCGACACGTGTATGCAGGTACGAGTACCTACTACAGTTACAATGTTTGTTCCATCTCAGACCTTAATATCCTATCGATCCTGCATAATATTTACCCCAAGATTGATGGCATTACATCCAGTCCGAAAGGGACTTCCTGGCGAGTACGGCTGAGCCCGGATTAGCTAGATTACCGGCTCAAACCAGCTCAAACTGGCTCATGCCGCTTCATACTGCTGAAAATGGCTCAAACAGCTCAAACTTATGATAATGTGTCCTCAGCGTCGCGCTTTCTATATTCCTAGGGTACTGCACCTGGAAGGTGAAAACGGAACCATATTACTTAACCAACACTTCTATCGTTTATTTTGAATGTTAATTAAAAGAAAGAGCTGTTTTTTTTAGTTTAAATAATATATGAATTATGTTATGAAAAACTTTGTCACAATTGCTTTTTTGCTACCAACATTCTTAAAACATTCTTAACAAAGAGTTACTCAATATTGTAATATCATCATTATAATCCAATTTTATTCCACTTTTTTATTTTTTTCTAATTGGTCTGCGAACTTTTTTTACCGACTTCCAGAAGGAGGAGGTACTATATGTACGTCTGTGTGTATTTTTTTGTGTATGTTTATCGATATTTTTTCCAATTGTGAACTGATTTTAAAAAAAAAACTTTTTCTATTCATAATAGTATTCTCCCAAGGTGGTCCCCATTTAAATTTTATCTAAATCGGCTGACCCGTTTTTGATCAACAATAATGTGCATGGATGTCACATCGGTTTGTGCCAACTATTCGAATTCTGTTCACAGTGGAAGTCGGTGTTGCCATTTTTTGCGAAAAATAATTATTCGATCACAACGTCGCTTATCATCAGGCGAGTTAGTGGTAACACTTAAAAGTTATCTTGTTATACATAGATATACATAGGTATTTAGCTTTAATATTATAGCTGAAGTGTGCGATGCCCTTTATCGTAGTAACAAACTACTTTCGAAAACATTATTGTAACTTGTTTTCTCGTTTACTAGTTAATAGCGTGAACAATAACTACGGAACTCTCGATGTACAAGCCCAGTTTACACTTGTCCGCTTTCTATTAGCAATTCGGACAGGTGATGTTTAGAAATTCCAAGCTTCCGAGTTTCTACAGTAGCCTGTGGTATCTAGGGATTGGTTAAAAGCACATTTTAGTAAATGAGAAAATTTGGTACATTTTAGGACATTGTCTGGGGACTTGTTAAATGTGAATAAACAGTACATGGGTAAAAGTTTAGTGTATTATTTTTTAGGTTTAAATTCGATTAGAATTTTGCTTGTTTAACTTCAAGTGAGCATCGTGTATTGGAGTAAGAGCGCTCTTTAGTCTCCTGCTATCCTAGTTCTACTCTTTTTTCTTTTATAGATTTAAAAAGAGCTTGTGGTATACGCAGGATACTATAAATGCATTAAATTTCATCCAAATGCATTTAGTTCACGCACGTTCATATCACGGAGGACTACAACCGATCGTATCGTGAATTTCTCGAGTGGAGACCACGTACCGGCAAGCGCAGCGTAGGACGTCCACCTACAAGGTAGAGAGATGATGATCATCATTGAGACCGCAGAATCGCACTGGATAAAAGCCACTTCCAACCGGTCTTATTGGCGATTCTTAGGTAGGCCTATGTCCAACAGTCGTCGTCCCATGTCAGAAGAAAAAGAAAAATAGAAGTACTTACCCAAAAAATCTTGAGGTATTTGCTTAGCTGTGGGATACAACCTTCAAAACAAGCAAATACTGTACTTTATCATCCTTTTGACAGTCCACTGCAGGACTTATGCCTACCCATGACAGGTGATGGGCATATCTACCAAGCTGGCCCAGAGCAGTTTGGTGCATTCACATACGCCATCGAATTTCTTCTAAGGACATACGCATGTTTCCTCACGATGTTTTTCTTCACCGAGAAGTCAGTGGTGTGAAAAACAAATAACAATAAGAAAATTGCAATGAGAAGACTTTTTCTATTCCAGCTATGTTCAATGATCTTGAATCTATAGCGATTCTGGAAAGGAATTTATAGGTAGTATTTTCAAAGTCTCAAGTGAGTTTCGCAGTCAAGAGGTAAATGCTACAGTAGCCGTCCTCGGATCTACTTAGGGTTGCCTCAAGACGAGTCGGCGGCGTTGAATGCAATCATTCCCCGCTAGGGATGGGCATTAGCATTTTTATCGATAGCTTGGGGAAGTGGGAGGTCTATTGTGATTTGGTTGAAGCTATTGGCTTAGTTTTGAATGTCGTTTGAAGGAATTTCAATGATATGGGAATCAGTGACTTCGAGAAGAAGAATGATTCATGATTGAAATGTAAACTACAGTCAAATTTATATTAGTTGCAACTGCTAATAGACCGTAGACTTATATTCTGATTTACTTAGGGTTGCCGCAAGAAGAATGCAATTATTCCTCCTCTAGGGTTGGGCATTAGCATTTTTATCGATAGCTGGCGGAAGTGAGCGACCTCATTGTGGTTTCCAAACTGTTGAATTTGGTTTGAAGCTATTGGCTTAGCTTTGGATGTTGTTTGAATAAATTCGGAAGATGATGTATTCTTGCCAAATGCAGGTTACAGTAAAACTCTTATATTCATAAAAGTACAATACGATGACGTAAGCTAATAACTGATCTGTCTTTTCATCATCAGATGTGTTGATGAAAAGACAGATCGGGTTGCCACTAAACTGTTTATGATCATCTAACCCCTGACGAATATAGGTACAACCAATTAACGTATTAGTCCACCTCTTATTTAACTATATGTACTTGAAAATTATATAAAAAATTGAATATTTTCGTTACTAAATCAAACACTTTAAAACTCAACAACAATCATAAAATGCAAATAAATCCAAGTAAAAGTACTTCCTCTCAGATAGAGTTGACTAACCCTATCTATCCTAACGGCCATCCACCAACACATCTAAAACTAGGGTTGCCACTAAACTATCGATGACCAGCCAACCCCTGAGGAATATATGGCCACACCTCGCCCCGTATTTCCATACGTACATAGATCCAAACAAATCCAGCCAGAGTTATTGGCCATCCCCTGAGCTTTCAATATATTCGACTATTTTTATTTACTTGAAAGGAAAAGCTTCGCCGCGTTGACTGCCGTCTTCGGCTTACGAATGCAAAACGACAGTAGAATACGTTATTTTAACGGCGCATCTCTATTTTATGTTCCATATTTGATATTAGGAATTTTAGTTTCGTTTCTTATTATTCTTATATTTTTCAATACGACGTACGTATTCTAGGATGTCATTATTATGACCAAATTTTATGTGGAAACCCCGGAATATCAAAAAAACAGCTGCTCCATTCATTTTGTTGGAGATCAACGAACTTATATATGGAAAGCTGATTGTTCTGACGAGATTTCGTGGTAGGTCTCATGGTAAAAGTCGATCTTAATAATGAGTAGGTATAATGGGAAGTAAGAATAAATCTCCCTTCTCAATTTGTTTTTTTATCTTTTGATAATGCTATTGCAGATACAATCTTTTTTAGGTTAGGATTATTTAAATTTTGTAAGACTGAATGATGTTTTAATTTTAATTTTTTTATGACAATGCTATTGCAAATATCTACTATATCGTTATTAATTTTTTAGATTATTTTATGAACACCCTAAATCTAATTTGTAATAAATTATTTTATGTACTTAATTAATTAAATCGTAATTAGTAATTTGGTGAATACGTAAATTTGCACCTATTATAATTTTATTATGTTATCGAAAACCTTTGTAAAAAGACGATTCTAAGCGCATTTCCATATGTCCAAAGAATAAAGCAAATTTTGATTCTTTTATTTTTGATTTATTGTTAGATATTGTTAGATTTTTTCTACCACTGATACTTAACACATTAATATTTTATACATTCAATATTTTACTCATATGCATTGTTGCATTGCGCTTTTTGTCATAACTCTACTGTATTTTTAGGCTACAAAGATTTCATTTAACATTGATATCGTGAATTTTCTCATACATAGTTGATAGTTAAATATTTACAAAATGGTTTCCATTTTTATTTATAGCCGCTTGTTTACGCAACTTTTTGTTACTAAACACTGAATATTGCGTTAAATAGCCAGTTACAAAGTAATAATGTTAGGTGTGTATATAAAGTAGTACGTATTATGACTCAAATCTAAAACATCCATGTCGTATCGTTATATTATGAATACTGTTATCTACAGCGTTATCTCAAAAATACTATTTAATGAAATAGTGTCCAAATTACCCCTAATTAATCTTACTAACACTTACAATTTCACACACAATCAATTAAGATCTCGTTCAAAATCTCCATCCAAAACCATTCATTAGTCTGTAACAAGATAGACTGTACATCTCTATTAAAATCTTAAGACCCTTAAACCACAAAAATCCAGTTTTAATTAATAAAAATGGCGCCAGAAAATCTCTGCCAAACAAACATGGCGGGCGGCTCGGCCAATGACAGCGTCTCTTTATGTACATATGTTAATGAGTGACAGCCCTGCGAATGGAATTGTCGTGTTAGGGTTGCCATTATTCCGTAGCTTGTACGAGATGAGACGCTTTTGCCTTCGAATAGACAATGTCATATTCTGAATTACACTCGCATTTTTACACTGGCGGTGCTTTGTTTTAATTTTGCATAGAGTATGCTTATTGTTGGTTATGTGTGTTCAGCATTAAATCTGTAGGGATAATGTGGTTTTATTCTTTAGCAAGGACAGTGGACGGATTTTTGTATACGTAATGCAACTTGTGTCATTTTATTTCTATTTCACTCTCCGTTTTTAAGTCTTTACGTAATGCAAGTTACGTGACGTAACTTGCATAGTAAAATCATAAAGAAGACGTAACTGAGCAACTATTTAGTCTTTATAAAGCACAAGTCAGGTCTTGCATGGAATAAGTCATAAGTCATTTATTGGTAAAATGTCAATTTACACGTCAAATGATATACATTCATTACAATGATGTAATCTTTGGATGTAATAGATTAACAATATAAAATTATTCAATTTCAATAATAATTAATAAATAAAACAATGTCAGCAAAATTCAATCCAAAAACAAATTAATAATAAGAATACAAATGTCATAAATAAAGAAATACGAATTAAAACAAATATTGAGTTATGTCAAACGTTTATAAAATTCGTCGTACCTATAGAAAGATTGCTCGATAAGCCAATTTTTCAATTTATTTTTAAAAGAATGTAAGCTTGTTGCCGACGAATACTGCTCTCAGCTTTGGGATGGCTCTGCCAAATATCAACTGGAGGCTCTGGAGTCAATGGAGAGGCGTGCCAGGAGGCTGATTGACAACGACACCTTGACTAAGTCGCAGCTGTAAAGTCTTGAGCATCGACGTAAGGTGGCGTGTTTGTCGGCCTTTTATCGGATTCACGACTAGGCAGACGCGACCAAA
Organism: Hypomecis punctinalis; assembly: GCA_949316475.1. Classification (NCBI taxonomy): domain Eukaryota; kingdom Metazoa; phylum Arthropoda; class Insecta; order Lepidoptera; family Geometridae; genus Hypomecis; species Hypomecis punctinalis. Next base: position 9,095,105 of record OX438819.1, on the reverse strand, counting down.
GCACCACCTTTTTATGGTGGACATTCCGCGCGTTATAACAAAGCGTTTCGAAACCTCATTCCTCATACGAACAGCCGGAATGTGGAACGCTTTGCCTGGGTCTGTCTTCCCGTAAAGTACAACGTGGGTGTCTTCAAATCCCGAGTAAATAGGTATCTTCTAGGCAAGCGTGCTACATCCTAGAACGCATATCTGCTCAACATCAGGCAGTATGTAGTCAAACGCAAACCTACAAGCAATAAAAAAATACTTACGTCTTCTTTATGATTTTACTATTCCCTTTTAAGCTTGGGCTACGATGATATTAATGTAACTCTATTAAAACATACAAATGGACCACTCATAAACAGTATGCTGAGTGTGAGTTTTGTCGTAAACAGGACGCGCTCTTCAGCGAGCGCGTAAGCATGTAATTTGTATGAAGAAATGTACAGCGCCACTAGTGGCGCTTTTTTTAAACACAACAAGTTCATACAAATTACATGTTTACGACAAAACTCACACTCAGCATACAGATAATGTAATACTTAAATTTAAACGGTTAATTTAAACTTAGTAACGAAACATAAACCCAGTTTACGTTGTACAGATTATTAAAAACTTTTATTATATTTATTTATTAAAATCAACAGCCCTTAAAAAATATAATTTAACTTAAAAAATAGAAGGCCAATAACTGATTTATACTATGTTACCAAACACATTTACTAGGACAACATTGCAAATGTGAATAAATTCGCATTTGACAACGGTGCTTCAACTAACGATGTTATAGCCGAAGATGAAGCACGCAATCCAATGTCGAAAATTTCATTTAACAACACAAAAACAATACTTACAATGTACTTACTCCTTCTTATAGGCCGTGTAAGCTTATTATGCCGTGGAGGTATAGTGGTAGTGACACCCACCTTAGAATCTTGAAGTCGTGGGTTCAAATCCCAGTCCCGTACCAATGAGTACCTTTGGAATTTATGTACGAATTTTCATACCACTGGCTTTTCGGTGAAGAAAAACTTCGTGAGACAACTTGCATACGTCCTTAGAAGAAATTCGATATTCGAATTAACGTATGTGAATCCACCAACCCGCACAGGGCCAGCGCCCATTGGTCATTGCCCAATCCCCCTTTGTAGATAGGCTTACGTCCTGTAGAGGACTATTAAAAAGGGTGGTACAATTAACAAAAAATAGTGCATGAAAACCCTCCGCGCGGAAGAAGTGAAACTTCGTAATGTGGAAATGAAAGTATGGAGGAGTTTTTTTAGTGAAATATATTGTTTCTTTAAGACAAACTTTATTAACATCGCACGTAAACTTTATTAACGTGGTCTTATAATGTGCGCCTAATGAATAAGCTCAAGATAGCCCAACGTGCTATGGAGAGGGCTATGCTCGGTATCTCTCTGCGGGATCGATTCAGAAATGAGGAGATCCGCAGACGAACCAAAGTTACCGACATAGCCCAGCGGATTAGCAAATTAAAGTGGCAATGGCCAGGACACATTGTTTGAAGAACGGATGGTCGATGGGGCCGGAAAGTTCTCGAATGGAGACCACGGACCAGCAAGCGCAGCGTAGGACTGACGATATAATAAAAATCACATGAACGCGCTGGATGCAGGCCGCTTCCAACCAGCCTTATTGGAAATCCATGGGGGAGGCCTATGTCCAGCAGTGGACATTCTACGGCTGATAGACAGATAGATAGATTATTAACATTGCTTACAATTTACAATTGATCGCATAGTGCTTTCATACCCCCTCCATGGTAGCGTTAAACTTTTAAAGCAGTGGATTCTACGGCTGATAGATAGATAGGTTATTAACATTGCTTACAATTTACAATTGATCGCATAGTGCTTTCATACCCCCTCCATGGTAGCGTTAAACTTTTAAAGCAGTGGATATTCTACGGCTGATAGATAGATAGATAGATTATTAACATTGCTTACAATTTACAATTGATCGCATAGTGCTTTCATACCCCCTCCATAGTAGCGTTAAACTCTTAAAGCAGTGGATATTCTACGGCTGATAGATAGATAGATAGGTTATCAACATTGCTTACAATTTACAATTGATCGCATAGTGCTTTCATACCCCCTCCATGGTAGCGTTAAACTTTTAAAGCAGTGGATTCTACGGCTGATAGATAGATAGATAGGTTATTAACATTGCTTACAATTTACAATTGAACGCATAGTGCTTTCATACCCCTCCATGGTAGCGTTAAACGTTTAACGCAACCTTGTTGGAAGTCGCTTGAAAAATTTCACTTCAAAATACATCTCAAAGACACCGCGTTAGTTCTATCCACATAACACTTGTAGTACTAGACCCGGATAGCTATCCAGTAATACAGGTACATCCAAAATCACCTAGGAGCCCGCCAGCCCATAAATTCAGGTGGGGAACTGCTAAGCTTCCCTCTTGCTCGAGCGAATAAAAAAACGCGAAATAAACGATTTGTTACACCCCCGAGCATCTTCGAAATTTTTATGCGAATATAAAGGTACTTGTGCTTTGACGCGGACTAGAAGCGACGTGGAATTAAACTGTACTGCATACGTTTTATTTCTGACGTCACACAATCATTATCAATTTCTTATAAGAGAAAATATTTATTTTTAACACATTTTAGAAATGTTTAACAAACAGAAACAAAACACTTATTAAGACACTACGCTGGGATAGTGCAGGTTGGTGGAATTGAACGCTGTATTAGAAAACCAAAATTGAGACCACATTTTTTACTCAATTGCTTCTTATGTGGAAAAAGCATTGTATTTTGGCGTAAAGTCAAAGTCAATTTATAAAAACAAACTTCAAAGTGCGTGAAGAATAGTGAAGCTGAAGATCATATACTTACTTGATGAGCGGGCGTTTTCCGCAAGACGGGCCTCTTCGGACCCTTAATTGCGTGACAGATAAGATCCTATAACTAATACATCGAAAGACTTATTTACTGATTTTACAATTCAATAACTTTGAAGATATTTTGCGCAAAGGCCTGTTCTAGCTTAGGTTTCTCTTCGCCGGTTTGAATCAATGTAAAAAACATGAAATTCTATTTCAATGGAGTTGGTTCTTATTTGAGACAACATACATATTATTTATGCTAGAACATTTGTGTTGTAAATAGCTTCTTTAAATGCAAACACGATTTCCGCCTTGAAGCCTCATTTTTTGCTGTTAAACGTTAAGCGATGCTTTGTCAGCTGGTTTCTATGTGGGATTCGTAACATTGCGTTAAGGTAGAGAACTTCCCTTATTTTTAACCTTCGATGAAAAATGTGTACAAACAGTACAACTCTGCGTGTATTTTAGTTTCCAAACACACAGACAATCAATCAATCAATCATTTATTTATTTTTGACACATAATTATGTTAATATACAGATGATCCATAGACTCCTGAACTAGTCTAAGACTGTGTTTCAGGAGCCAATGGCTTCTCTAAAGTAACAATTTTAAACATTATGTCAAAACAAATCGTGTTTTTACTAAATTTTTAAAACAATTTTGTAATATAAAAATAATAATTAATTTTGAAAAACAGAAAAATAAATCTACTTAATCGAAATCTCAGATATTATTTAACAATATTAAATCAATCTACTACAGACACTTAATCATTTTCTAAAGTTGCCAAAATATAAACAAAAGTGATTAATAACAAAATTTAGATAGATACTTAACTTAACATATTATATTACCAAATGTTATTATTATTTATCACATTTACAATATAATTTACTTTTTACGCAATCTGTTCAAGGTAAATACTAGATTTAGAGACTACTACTACTAGACTAGAGACAGACAGATTCGGAAGCGATAGCGAACGAATTATTTCCAAAGATATGTAAAAAATTCTTCGAAATCCGTACGAATGTTTGTGCAACTACAAAATTCCACAGAACGTAGTCGAACTACAACGCGGTCACATTAACAAGACGCTTGACCATGTGACGTTATTTTGGCGCTCAAGTACGGTGTGCAAAAAAAACCGGCCAAGTGCGAGTCGGACTCCCGCACGAAAGGTTCCAAACCATCTTCTATAAAGAATAAGTTTCTACCTGTTTATTAAGATCGAGTAAAAATTGCTTAAAAATTAATGCGATGCGTCGAGTTAATGTGTCCGCGTTATAGGTACGATAGATTATTTTTCGCGTACGAAAACGAATTTTGAGATCGTTGGTTAAAATTTCGGTCTCTTAGCAATGAAAACTTAAACTGAAGTATTTTACCTTAAAAATTAACCATACACTAACTTCTGATATAAAAGTAAATCCAACATAGTAAGATAAACAAAACATGTACCTACCAAAATTATGGATCAAACATAATTCCAATAACAAGTAAAGGTAAAACGAAACAACCAAAGTAAGTCATGTAAATGTCCAACCTATTACACAAATAGAATTCTTATAAAACTATTCCGTCAAATCTTCTTACTTCCCGTCTATAAAACTGAAATGTCTGCAGAAAATGGAATAAACAAAATGTGTATTTTGGTCAGAGACATCAATCTGAATTGATAGCGCGTGAGTGTGTGCCTACTTTGCCTGTACAAAGAGTCTCACGAAGCTTTCAGCGCGGACCGAACATGAATCGAACTACAAAGAAAAAATGTGTTATTGCCTGTTTAATTGTTGCAAAAAATAATAGTGGGCAAAATGACGATTGCAAATGTGCTAAACTAATACGCTGAAAACGCATGGACACGTTTCTTTCGTGAGAAAAATCAGAATCATAACAACACTTCTTCATCTATGAGATTATGACAAGAAAAGGACACAGTTTAAAATTATGATACTTCAAGTTTTTACAATAACTTTCCTCGCGTTTCTTTCGTGAGTAAATTTGCTGCTGTTCAAGAAAATAATTTTATAAACATAAATGCTTTTCAATTCAGCTTTCGTCGAAAGTAGATTCGTTTGAAGTCATAAAACACAGACAGACGTACAACAGGCAAACTCATACCAAACAGAGCTGTTCACCTATTTTTGGTTTGGAGGTCAAAAACCTGTGTTTTTCGTTCAAAAAATTACGCATTTAGCCCAATCTAGTACATAGGTTAGATTTATGTGTTAGCAGTAAAACAATTGTCTTAAAATGGTACTCTTGGTTTTCTTATGCATCAAGGAGCAATCTATTAAGTTTAATGTCTGCGATTTCATTGGCCTGTGCCATTTAAATATGTATAGTAAGTTGGTAAGCTCGCGCCATCAAAGAGACTGTGTGAGTCTTTGTGAAGGTTTGCGATGTTTATGGAATTGTTGGAATGGTAATGAATGTTGTTTATTACAAAAGCTATTTATGTAACCATAATTATGTTTCATTATTTTGTTTGGTTAAATGATTAACCTTAATAAGATTGCTGAGACAAATCGAACACGAACTTGATAGCAGGCAAGCAGTTAATCGATTTTTTATAAGATAGGGCAAGCAGTCAAAAACCGCCAGATAGAGAAGTCTGCCTTAGCCCAGCATTTGCTTGACGGAGGAACTGACATTGGATCGAGCTCCACGACCTGAAAGTCGTCTCCACTGATCGACACTATTTCTCAAGAATAGTTCGTGAGGCTGTAGAAATTAAAAACGTCGTAATTTCAACCGAGAGAGAGAATCCTGTAGTCAAGAAGTTTAAACTGCGTGGTGAAGGTATTAAGACCTTTACAGACACTGTCAGTGTGGTGTGTCGCGGTGACAATTTCATACAGAAATTTGAGTAGTAGATATGGGCGGCGGCGTCGCATTTAGTCCACAAAGTACTTTGTTATATACAGAAAATTTTGTCTGCCCGTGACCATGACAACTTGCTTGAAACGTTGGGAGAAAATAAGTCCCGTATTAATATTGTAGGATAAGATAGTACTAGTTTACGTTCAGCGAAACTTTGTGAAGAGTAGGCAATGAACATGATAACGCCTCCGGTGTTGCAGTTGTCCATTGGCGACGTTGACCTCTAGGAAGCCCTTGAGCTGTTGTTTCTAGCATATTTATTTGTTACACTTTTCGGCACCTTCGGCTTTTCCGCGATGGGAAACATCTTTAGGAAACCTGTATAGGTTACGTTCGTGTATGAAATTAGATGGCATTTGTGAATCCACTAACTCGCTCTAGTAGAATTACCTCGTTTACCAATAAGGCTAAGAGTGGACTACTAGTAAAGTCAATTTAATATATTAAAAACAATACCTACATTGAAATGTTTGTACGGCGGTTTGTTTTTCACAAAGTAATTAAAAATAAGCAAACCATTTTCCGTCTATTTTCATCAAACTTTTGACCAGACTTCAACGTGCTTCTTACTTAATTCAATATTGACAACTTAATTAACAAACTGATGTCCTGAAAGGTCAGCGCGTGGGCGCCGAATAAATTCGTAATGACTTCACATTATGTCCACATTCGTAACATGGGAAACGAGACATGTCTTAATAACTTTATAAATAGGACTTGAATTTCAAAGCATGGATATTTTGTTTATTTTAGTCACATCTGCTTACTTATGAACAAAGCAACACATAATTGACTTGATTTTTGGCGTGTATGACTTGGTATGTTTTTACCGACTTCCAAAACGGAGGAGGTACTATGTTCGTTTGTATGTATTTTTTTTCTTGTATGTTTATCGATATTTTCGCCAATTGTGAACCGATTTAATTTTTTTTTTTAGTTTGAAAGAGCATACTTCCGATGTCGTCTCATTTAAACTTTAAAGAAATCGGTTGAGCCGTTTTTCATAAATCAAAAGTAACGTTCATGGATGTCACATCGATTCGTGCTGTACTGTACTGTATCAGCCTTTTTAACAGTCCACTGCAGGACGTAGGCCTACCCACGAAGGGTGATTAGGCCATATCCACCACGCTGGCCCAGTGCGGGTTGATGGATTCACATAAGACATCGAATTTCTTCTACTGGCGTATGCAGGTTGCCTCACGATGTTTTCCTTCACCGAAAAGCCAGTGGTGTGAAATTCCGTACATAAATTCCAAAGAACTCATTGGTACGGGACCGAGGATTTGAACCCACGACCTCACGATTGTAAGGCGGGTGTCACTACCTCTAGACCACCACGGCTGTACGATTCGTGCAAATTATTCGAATTCCGTACACGGTGGAAGTCGGTTGCGCATTTTCGCGAAAAATAATTATTGTTTTAAATATCGATGGCGTGGATAGAGTTTAAGGGAGAGACACTCTCTAAGAGAGTCATAGGTTACTTTCCCCGGGAAAAAAATAAGGATCCTATGTGAAGTCGATGCCAAAGCTAGTTTAGTCCTATACCAGGTTTCTGGGGACATGAAAACAACCTATTAAGTGCTACTTTATTGCATCGATATTAACGACTCTTACGACCGATCTTGAAATCGCGTAGAAATTGCTGTTTCACAATAAATTCATTTATTTATTTATTATTATTTATTATTGACTTTGTCTACGCATCAACGCGACATCGAAGCTCGCCCGCTGGCCGCCACCGCGGCACCGTCGCCTCCTCGCGCCGCCTCGTACCCTGGGCTCTTTTATAAGGGCATGCGAGCGCCCGCTCGCCCTCTCTTTTCCCTGCGACCACAGTGACGCTACAGCCTGCCTACAAGTATTAATATTTACCTACTAGCTTTGTCAGTCGATTCATGTATTTTAATCTAAGTAGGTACAACATTATACAGTCCACTTTTAACAGTAAAGGTTTATTATTACCAGCCCTACAATTAGGGATAGGGAATTAGGTCAGCCTTATTTTTCCAGACTTTCTACGAAATGAATGGAATAGCAGATTTTTTTGGACTACGAAGTCCAAAACTTCTTCATGTGATATTTTCTCAAAGATTTTTTATTGATTTTTTTTCTTAACATTCATTTTATGAAAGATATGGTATACGTGATGCGATCTAGTTCTAGTTTCTTCTGAGCAGGCAAAAGCAAAAAAGAAACATTGTGATCTCCAAATTCGTAAGTATTTGTAGAGTACGTACTCTACAACTAAAACGATATTGATATCAACCATTGTATCTCGTATCAAAGTATCCCTTTGCCGATTGTCTAAGGTCATTTTGGTGAGGCTTGCTCGAAGGATTTGTTGGCTCATGAATATTGATGTTGTGATGACGGTATTATTTAGGATATTTTGCTTCCGGTCCCGTTCTAATAGAGTTCAAAATTGAAGGTCAGCAATGGCGAAATTTGTGTACTTTATTCGATGATGCTGAGAATTTTAGCCCTTATTGAACACAAAAAGCTGTCTTGTCAAAATCTATTTGGTCATCGTTCTTTGGTGGGATTGTAACATTGCAGATACAGAATGCAAGAAAAACACCGGTCCAAATTCTACTAAACAGAGCAGAGCATTGTAGTCTATAAGCCCATTGCAGAAACACAGCTTCGAACTATTCAAAACTGTTTTTTTTCTTGCTGAGCAAATACGTGTAGTATTTATACAGTTGATCCATGGACTATGTTTTTCCCAAGCTCTCACTCCCAAGACTTTTCCAATAAGAGTAATAGTGACGGAAATATTCTGAATCGAATTGGGAAACATTACCTCCCGTAGCCAGTCGTAAAACCAGCCGTAAGAGCGGAAGGTCAAAATCATTCTATGCCTATTTATTAGCAATCAAAATAGGTTACTACCGGAAGTCAACATAGAACCAGGCGAGTTGTGGTTAAACGTCTATGTTGACAGTAAAATGCAGACAGGCTACGTCAAAATGGCTTAGTGGAAAAAGCTCGCTATGGACTCACGAGGGCTTCGTTTCAAATCCCGGTCCCGTAACAATAAGTTATTTGGCACTTATGTACGAATTTTCACACCACTAACTTTTCTGTAAAGGAAATCATCGTTAGAAAACTTGCGTAATATGTACGTCCTTAGAAGAAATTCGATGGCGTATGTGACTCCACCAACCCGCACTAGGCCAGCGTGGTGGATATGGCCCAATCACTCTTCGTGGGTAGGCCTACGTCCTGCAGTGGACTATTAAAAAGGCTGGTACAGCATCCAGCACTGTCCTGCTGTCTTGATGACATCATCCGTCCTTGTGGATGGAACTCACACCATGCCGGCACGTGGTCTCCACTCGAGAACTTTACAAACCTATTGGTCACCAGTCATCCGAGCCATGTGCCCTGCTTACCGCCATTTCAACTTGCCAATCCGCTGGGCTGTGACCTCAGTTCTAAGTATACAGGCAAACTCATTCCGATCACAATTCGTTTGCAATCACGAACTATGGCGGATCAATGCCCGATATTAATCAAGATAAAAGGTATGAAAACAATCAACTGTGCGATTACAATATGGATTCATAGAACGGGCATGTTTGTTCAGTGTTGTAAAAACGAAAAAACTGCCGGAGCTTCGTGGTGACAAACAAACAAAATTGATTCTGGAAAGCGGAGTTTTACGTCACGATCCGATTACGATACGACTTTAGTAGAGTCTGTCCAAATTACATTTTAAATGCATATTTTTAACTTTGATTGGTAACCTATGTGATGAAAATAATTATTTTTCGGAAAAAATAGCATGACCGACTTCACCCGTGTACAGAATCATTACATAGTATAAAACAAAGTCGCTTTCCGCTGTTTGATGCAGTTTGTTTTAATAGATAGAGTAATTCAAGAGAAATGTTTATATGCATAATACGCCTGTGCGAAGCCGGGGCGCATCGCTAGAACGCAAATAGTATGCACGGATCGATGTAACATTTTTCACATTATTGTTGATTTATCAAAAATGGCTCAACCAATTTAGATAAAATTTAAATGGGACCAATGTCGAAGTATACTCTTTTCAATAAAAAAAGAATTATTGAAATCGGACTACTATGAAAAAAGTTATGCGTGGTTATACATAAAAAAAAAATATATATACGCGTCGAATTGTATACCTCCTCCGGTGGTTCGTCGGTCAAAAATGATAAAAAAAAAATTTTATTGCTATAGGTATAGGCCGAATCATACAAGTCGGCGGTCAGTAAAGTAAAGTTAGCTACAAGCTGCGCAATATCCGATTCTGACTGAAGTTCACCGATGATTCCCCAATCATTTCACGCAATTCACGCAGTTTATAGAACTAACTTTACATCTGGCCGTCTTGTATGATTCGGCCTATATACCTTGTTTTTATTATTTTTCTAGTTCATGCTAATAGTGTAGCGTAGGTCTAATGATGACCTATAACGCTACGCTGTGCTAGGCGAGTAAGTAACTCTGACACCAAGTTTAGTCAACTGATTAGAGTTTTAGGTATCTTATTTTTGCACTTTCGCCTTTCAAGCGCATTATTCTTTTATTACTCTTGTACATCATTCTTGTATTACTTACAAGGATTTATCACGCATCGAAAGTAGCACATCATGCTGAACATAAATCCAATCCTCTAAATCCAATACAATTGGTTGGAGCTGTTGGAAGCGTACCGATTATTTAGCATACAACACAAAATTACAAATCGTGTCGTCTATAGTAAACATTACCCACAGTGATTGCTTACCCGCTAGAAAGCCAGTGTTCGAGTGATATGGTCAAATGCCACCTCCAATATTTGTACATCCATGCTTCGAAATGCACGCTTTATTTTACTTGCGCTATTGATAAAAAATCGACTCTAAATTTGCACTAGTTTAACCGTTTTTTCTAAATTCTAACCTAATATGGTAAATCCGAAAGAGCGTTTGTTTATTACTTTCATGCAGCAACCGAACAACAGATTGACTTGTTTTTACCGACTTCCGAAAAGGAGGGGGTACTATGTTCGCCTTAATATATATTTTTGTGTATGCTCATTGATATCTTGCCCCGAAAGAGTTCGAAAGAGTTTACTTCCGAGGTAGTCTCATTTAAATTTAATCGAAATTGGCTGAAAAGTTTTTGATAAATCAACAGTACCTAATATACACATAGATGTCACATCGATTCGTGCATATTATTCGAATTCTGTACATGGTGAATGTCGGTGTTGCAATTTTTCGCGAAAAATATTTTTGGTTGAATGTACCTATGTATAGTTAAAAGGTTCAACAGCGTAATAGTCCTGTCTTCCACTCAGGCATCACCAGTGGTTATTTACTTGCTAGAAAGCCAGTGTTCCAGTGATACGGTCAAATGCCACCTCCAATATTTGTACAGCCATGCTTCCAGATGATTTTTGTGTGTCATGCGCTTGAGCAAAAATTGACTTATTTTTGGCATAGCTATAGTTGGAAACTCGGTTCTTGAAGTCGTTGACTCGTACGTCTACGACAAGTAGTCCAGTTAGGTAGGTCCGACTTCAATAAAGAGGCCAATCGCCGAATCCAATTCGGCTGGGCAGCGTTTGGAAAATTACGTAGCGTCTTCTCGTCCGACATACCTCAGTGCCTCAAGTCGAAAGTTTTCGACCAGTATGTGTTGCCAGTGATGACTTATGGCACACAAAACGTGGTCTCTCACTATGGGCCTTATTAGTAAGCTCCAAGTAGCCCAACGTGCTATGGAGAGAGCTATGCTCGGAGTCTCTCTGCGGGATCGAATCAGGAATGAGGAGATCCGTAGAAGAACCAAAGTTACCGACATAGCCCAACGGATTAGCAAGTTGAAATGGCAATGGGCAGGGCACATAGCGCGGAGGACTGATGACCGGTGGAGTCGAAAAGTTCTCGAGTGGAGACCACGTACCGGCAAGCGCAGCGCAGGAAGTCCACCGACAAGGTGGACAGATGACCTCATTAAGACCGCAGGATCGCGCTGGATGCAAGCCGCTATCAACCGGTCTTATTGGAGATCCATAGGGGAGGCCTATGTCCAGCAGTAGACGTCCTTTGGCTGATGGATGGATGGATAGTTTAAAGGTCCAAAAGTGTCAGAGACTACGTTTTTTTTCTGATACGACGCGGGCCAAACCCTGGATAAATACTAGTAAACTATAAATCCAAATGTAAAATCGTGTCGTCCACTCTAATTGTATCAACAGTGGTTGTTTACCCGCTAGAAAGCCAGTGTTCGAGTGATACGGTCAAATGCCACCTCCAATATTTGTACAGCCATGCTTCCAGATGCAGTTTGTTTTGCTTGCGCCATTAGTGCCTGCAAATAAGGTCTAGGCAAATACTGTTTAAACGTAGATTTTAGTTTTGTCTCGAGGTGTTGGAGAGCGTTGTCACAGGATTTTAAACCTTCTTGATGTCATCTGCTCTACCAAAAAAGAGTTCAATTTTTTTCGTTACCTATTTGTAGAGTGACGTGGATTAATGTTGATTTATCAAAAATGGCTTAACTGATTTCAATAAATTGAAAATGAAACCATGTTTGAAGTATGATCTACCAAAAAAATAGTTCTTGAAATCGGACTTCTCTTTAAAAAGTTATTACATAAAAAAAATATACGCGTCGACTTGTAAAACTTTTTCGTTTCGTTGGTTGAAAATGTTATTTGAATACTGTTTAATGTTATTTATAGAATTTTATTTAAAAAAAAACGGACAAGTGCGAGTCAGGCTCGCACATCGAGGGTTCCGTACAAATCCAGAAAATTTCACAAAATTGGGAAGTAAGTTTTTAAAATCTCTATACCATAACCATCGACAAAAAAGTTTGTTTTTTTTTTTTACTTTTCTCGTCATACATCGATAAGCTTATGTATTTAGTATACAGTTTAAATTTCAACTCGATATCTTTACGCGTTCCCGAGACAATGAGTCATACACACAGACGGACTACAAAGTGATCCTAAAAACGATGTTTATAGTAGCATCTACAAAATGGAATAACAAAAATTGTTACACTATAGGTACCTACACTATTTTTAGCACGCTTTTATTAGTTTCTCCTGTATGTTTGCTTGCTTCCTTGCTTGCTTGTAACCAACACCTTTGAGTTCGATTTTGACTCGATCAGATTTTCTTTAAAATTTGCACACCAATCAAAGACCGATGACAATGCATTTTAAAAAAAAGGAATTTTTGAATCCTAAGCGTCTTTTTTTAGTTTTTTTTTTAAACTATATTTATTTCTTACTAAAGCAGATGATTCGGTGACCCTAACTAGATCTGCCTGAATTGTGTAAAGTTAAAGCCATTACCGTTCTGTCAAAAAATATTTTCTGTTATTTTAAATATACTAAAATAAGGATTTTTAGTAACGCTTTTTTATTTTTACGTACTGTTCTATGATATAATACGTACCTACTGTCTGTAACGACCACAAAAGAAAAAATAAATCCTTTTATAGTAAGTATACTAATTATGACAAAAACCTGATAAATAAATAAACACGAGCAAAAGATCCGATCAATTCGATAACTAAATGAAAGATGGATGTATTCCATCAAAATATGTCTGATTTATTCATTTCAGGAATGAGCTTTCTATTAGATAGGAGAGGAAATCGAGTAATTTCCATGCTTTCCCGAGTCTGTACCACACTGAAGTTTCGTGCACTTCTATAAATTAGTGTTGTGTTTTAGAGTAGCGCTTACAGCGTAGTTTGACTATACTCTATAAAATTTAACTTGATCTCTGCGACAGTAGAAGATTGACATTTTTAGAGTTGGGATAGTGGTGGAAAAAAACGATTTTCAAACAATGTTGTAATCAAATCGAATGAGTAGTTGAAGGTGAGAAATTGGATTTAATTTACTTACTATTATTTAAGATCAAGTATGTACACATGTAAATAATGGTATGATATTAATTATATACTCATAATAATGTAACGATAGTATTTATCGACGTTTTTCACTATTATCGATGCTAATGTAACATATAATTGGGTTTACTTTAATTATACATGTAAAAAATGTTATAATATTACAATATACATTAAAATTAATGATAAATCATAGTTTTATTTAAAATATCGACTATCGATATTTTAATCAAAACTCTATCTAAAACTCTGTGGTCACAATCATTCGTCGCCCATCACTAATCGGCATGCCCACAAAATATGACATTGACAGGTACTGTCTGTACTTTTAAGAAATTCAGGACTTCATAGGCGTGTTTTTTCTGACAGCTGTCGCAGAGATCAAGTTAAATTTTATAGAGTATAGGTTTCTATCATCGAAGCTAAGCAACGGTCGGCACGGTCAGTTTTAAGATGGGTGACCGCGTGTGGCGTCTACAACTGAGCGCTACAGTAATTCAGATGACACGTTCATTTGAAGATACAGGTTGTTTTATCCGTTAGCTAGTTCTTTCAACTGCTTTTTTTACTATGTGCCCTGCCCACTGCCATTTAACTTGTTAATCAGTTTTAAATGTCGTCACTGTCGAAAACTATTAACTTGAGGTACTGAGGTATGTCGGACGGAAAGACGTCACGCAGTTTTCCGAACGTTGCCCAGCGGAGTTGGATTGGGCAATTGACCTCTTTCTTGTCCTATTTATTATAATTTTTCAGTCTCTCTTATTCTTTTTTGACCGACGAAACGAAGGCAGAGAACTTTTTACCTAGTGGTCCAATTTCGATAATTCCTTTTTTATTGGAAAGAGTATACTTTGACATTGTTCCCATTTAAATTTTATCTAACTCGGTTGAGCCATTTTCGACTCAAGAATAATGTGAAAAATGTAACATTGATCCGTGCGAAATATTCGCGAATTATGTACACAGTTGTCGGTCGGTCATGCCATTTTTCGCATAAAATAATTATATTTTAATACACATTTCCAAAACGTTGACGTACCCACATTATCATTAATTCTGTCGAACACCTCTTCATGTGAGTAGAGACAACAATTGGCTATCCCTCGCTCCGTTCTCATCTTAATATTTTCTCACAGGTCTCGCCACAAAATGACCACGAGGTAAATGGCACGTCTGCTGCTTTTAAGCTGCGTCCATGATGCCTTGTAATGTAATGCGAATCTGATTCTAAATTGCGTACCTAAGTAAAATAATAATAATGTTGCATATTTTTTGCTACGCAAATGTGTAGAGACAATAGTGACCCAAAAACGTGTAATTGAAATAATCTTTTAAACGAAAAACTAATCTTAATAGTAGGAAGGTATCTCATCTCATCAGAGACATTTTTTTTTTTGCTCTATGATATCTGAAATATAGATTATTTTTTCAGATGAATAATGTTGTAAAATGTTATTTTTGATAAAAAAAAAAAATTATACTCACTCTACGCTACACAAATATACGCATGACCTTAAAAAAACTGAAGATCCTACAGAAAAAGCATTCCTCTTTTGTAGCTTACAAATCATCACTATAGCTTGTAAATTTTCATTAGCTTAGCTTGCAGATTTTCTTGTATTTTCTTTGATTATACAGCCCGTTCACAATTATTTTACCTCTGACAATTGTTGCTGTCTCTGTCTAATCTGTAGTGTAGTCATTATTTGACATTTTCTCGTTTGATTACACATTGGTCACTGTCATCCTCATGACATTTGTAAAAAGAAAAACAGTAACATAACATTAAAATATTCACGCAGAAGTACGTTATGTAATGTTACGTTACACAACATTTCAGTGTGTACAAACCCTAACGTTCCCAGGTGTTAGTCTGGCTACGAGTAGCCACATTTCTCTACGTCACTACAATCCGGTTTTTCTAGATATAGAAATATAGAACGTGGTTATGTTTGCTACGTGATGCATAAAGTTTTAGCGGTCAGCTGCATGAAAATTTATGTTTTATTTTTTGTTACGCTTTGTATTTTACTTTTTCTGTGCAATTTTCAGCTCTATATCTCAGTTGAAAAAAGAAAAACTAGTTTAATGTCATAACATGGCTACATTATTTTAATTAAAACTAGGATTTTGTAACTTACCGCTTTAATTTCCGTTACAGTTTTTAGAGACAAGTGTTAAAAATGAGGGTAGTTCTAAATGACTGCGTTTTCGGAATTCGAATTCACTTATCGTTGTAGAGGGCGCTCGCTACAATAAATCTTGCTTAGCACGGAATGTTGTTTTTGTCTGAATTTTCATGGAATACTATTAGTTACCTTCTGTAAATTAGTTTATTCGTTTTGTAGTAGTTTTGTGTTAATTAAGGGTGGTGAAGGTTGGTAATGGGCG
The DNA here is from genome assembly GCA_949316475.1 of Hypomecis punctinalis. Lineage (NCBI taxonomy): Eukaryota > Metazoa > Arthropoda > Insecta > Lepidoptera > Geometridae > Hypomecis > Hypomecis punctinalis. The sequence continues at coordinate 9,079,064 of OX438819.1, read as the reverse complement.
TGGTAGGGGCAAATTTCAACACGTCCAAAGGGATTTGTAATTATCTCTGTTTAGGTTTTTATGTGGTATATTTGTCATTTTAATGGAATGTCTAATGATTTTTTAAATTACGGTAATGTAATCTACAAATTGGTGGATGGCACGTGACTATTTCTAACTTTTCTTTTGTGACGAGTAAAAATAAGTTAACTCTATGTTTGGCTTTATCGCGTGATTGATGTTTTTTGCCGATTGTAAAAACGCGGAAATTAAGAATTTTTTTTTTTTATGTGAAACAGGTAAAGGCAAACCAAAGGTCTTACGATTGATTTACCTGTAACTATCTGTAGTGAGAAGATAACGTAGAATGCAGTTTTAAAAAAAATTGTATTAGATTCTAAATGTTGGCTTAATTACCGATTTCCTTACTGTAAAATAATTTTACTCTAGTTTTTAATCTACTTTGTATTGTGTTCGAAATCCACAGCCTTATTTATCCTAATGCTACTCGTATTATGTAATTTTACTGATGAGTTTATAACCAGTTATCATGCCCATTGTATTCAACATTTTTAGTTTTTTTTTAATGAATTTCGTCATTGAACATTTTTACATGACGGAATATTATAAATCCATTCCATCCTGTAGTTGTCCGACTGCAACCAATTTAAAAATTTAATTCATTTGCAGCGAATATACAGGGCTATTTCTAATCAATTAGCATCCTTTTAGGGGCTTATTCTGTACATCAAAATTAACAATTTTTGTTCAACAACTTTCGTCAAAACTAAAAAAAAATCAGCTGTTTTAAACATTTTGTCGCGGGTGAACGATATTTTTCTATGGAAAACCAAATATTTTTTTTGAGTTTTGACAAAAGTTGCAGAACAAAAGTTGTGAATTTTGATGTACAGAATAAGCCCCTAAGAGGATGCTAATTGATTAGAAATAACCCTGTATAAAATCGTTACGCCAAAATAAAAATAAAATGTCGCAATGATGTATAACTTAGTCATGTGCCTGCAATAAAGAGTTTATCTATTGTTGGAAGGTAGACGAGAACCAGCCGGCGAATGATATAAAAGGCGGTGAGCAAACGCCGCGCCGTCACTTTGCCTCGAGCCACCGTCGTGGAAACATCGTCCGACATTTCATTTCTCTTTCGTTAAATTGTGTCGAATCGCTGTCCGATTGTTTAACTTTTGATTATTTTTGTTGAATTATAATTGTCAGAAGTAATTCGATGTTTTATTTTTGAAATAAAATCGGTTCAAGTATCCAAAATCAGAAGTGAGATAGAATCTACGTTTCACGCGTTGTTCTATCTCACTACTCTGCCCACATTATGTTGCAAAGAAATGTCGGACTATGTAATGGCCATCGAAATAGTAGTTTGCGCCAAATCTTCATGAAGATAGTTACCTAAGAGCGAAACTAGGCGCGAGTTAATAGTGAAGTGAAGTGTTGGAGCAGTGCTTGATAGCTCACAGGGTTCGTCAGTTCCCGCAACTCGCAGGCCTCGCCGCCTGACCGGTGGGCATGCCGCCCTCAGCAGGCTTCGCACCTGTTCGGTGGGCATTGCTACCTGCCACCTTTGCGATGTCGGCTACTCAGCGGGAATCACTGTCATCAGCAAGCCTCATCGCGCTCAGTAGCACTAAGCACCAAGAGAGGCTGGTAAACTGTTTGTGGCAGACAACGGTCAGGTACAAGTTCACGGTACCAGATTGCATTGTTGATGCAGTACACTTCTTCAGAATGTTGGTGAGAGCTATCCATTACTTTTACATTTTACGTTTATGCCCATGTTTACCAATGGCAAAATAGACTGTGCTAAGTACTAGACTACCGACTTTTTACGAATCGGGTTTTGTTTAATTATGATTCAGGCCCTTGTGTAAACATTTATGACGGGTGAGTGATCGTACATGGGGTTATTTTATTGCGAACACGAGCTATTTTATCTGTAGCTAGACATCGCGATTGTTTTGTTCAGAGTCAGGAACACAACTCGAACAAAACTACCCTACTTGTAATTTTTTTTGCTGTGTAGGTTACGCATTAAACATTTTGTGAAAAATAATAATGGAAGCCATGTGCCTTTAAATAGATGTTGTGAAGTTCAACTCATAAGGCAGGCATTGTTTTTTCGTGGTGAATTTGTCCGCCTTTCTGCGAAAGTCAACTGACATTATTTAACACTCATTTAAATCCTAAACGTGCTTATAGCCGGGATTCTAATGTAAAAATTGTTTTGGTGAAAAAAGATAACGCGTAGCATAAGCAACGTTGAACTTCGATGCAAAATGATCAGCGTCGCAATGCCTTTGAAGTGGTTTTGGAATTTCGTAGTCTTGTGAAATAAGAAAACTTGTGAATTGTTTTAGTAAAGAAAAAGCTGGTTTCGATAGATTGTTTTTAGATTTTGAATATGACTTGAGATAGGTACGGGGTTAGTCCCGTCAGATGTTTGTTGGGGAACTGTAAATTCTACTTTGTGTGATTTCGCAATGATTATTTTCTAGTGAATGAAACTGAGCCTTTTAAAATAAAAGTCAAGGTCAGGTGTGACCGAGCTCTGATAAGATCTAAGTTCTACTTATGTAATTTTTCACATGTAGTCGAAGACGAAAGTAGCAGGCAAGTAAGGCAATCATTAAAGCCGGCAGCTTTGCAGCTGCAGTTTGTGCGTTCTGATGGGTTTTATTTGAAAGTATGTACTTAGGGTTGTTTTTATCAAAAGTGTTATCTATGTAGTTGCCGTGACAAAAAAGAAAGAGAGAGTAAGCTCAACTCTTTTTAAACGCTTTTTCTCTGTTTGTAGTTGTGATGCTGCAGCGTTTCCGATAAAACGCGGGAGTGCGTCTCATCGAGGTCACTGAATGTGATGGAATGTGGTGGCCCAGTTGTGAGTGCTTAAATGTTTGATTTTGCACTGGAAAAGGTAAAATGTTTGGTGACCTGTCGACTATAATAAGTCGTAGCCTTGAACGTTTTACACCATCGCCCGGCAGTCGTGAAAGTTTTGGTGACAAGTGGTGTTGTTGATAACTTGTCAGGACTACACCCGATAGACATGGGTAGTAGCTAGATTTCTGAGTTTTGAAAACCCGATCGCAACACTAGTTTTTCAAAATAACCGGTTACATTCTTCTTGCCAGGCAAAAATAAATCTTAACAGTGTCGAAATAACGGTGAAATTTAGTTATTATGGCGCCATAACCAGAGAAAAAACTGGTTTTCTTAGAGCAAGCTAAATTTAACCTTCTCTAAAGAAAACTAAAGTTGATTCTTCACTGTGTATGTAGCCGTGATTAGTTCTGGACCGTCGCCGCGTAGCCGTCGGTGTCGCGTGGGTTGCAACGAAACGGTTTGGTTTTTAGTAACCAGAAAAGCCACGACACGAGCGCGACACGGCGTAGCTAGGTTATTATGTGTTTTTCGACATTGCAAGGAGCAATTTTTCGGCTATGTAGCTAGAAACAGTTTTATAAAGTTGCTACGATACGTAACGCCCAGTCGCCCACCGCTAACACCCGATAAGCGATAACTTACAGATGCAAATAAAGATTTCTAATTTTAATATGATCTACTGTTCGTGCAATATTCATTTACTGGTACAAATTGTAGGGAGTACTGTACACTGATAAACTTGTAATGATCAAATAATGATCAAGTTTGTGCCCGATCAATTGAAGAGTATGAACGTAACCTGCCAAGTGTTTTGTTACGTCTCTGTCTGTCTATAGAAGTACCTACGTTTAACAATGTGTTGCTATGTGAAATGTTTACTTTTTGTAAAAAGATACATCTGATCCTTATTATTTTCATCTGCACTGTGTTAGCCTTTTGACGGTCCACTGCAGGATGACGGGCATACCCACGAAGGTTGATTTAAGGGTGATGTTCATCTATTTGAAGGGAAATGTGCCCCCGAACGATTAACGTAAAAGCTTTGCAATTGTTTCTGAGTTAGACGATTATTGAGAGACCTTGTTATTGACACGTTTTATGACCCTAGCAGCGGCTCAGTGGTGATGTTTTACGTTTCATAGTTCTAATTGTGTTTTCTCTGGTTTGTCTCAGATCGATCGGGATACGGCTTCACGCAGTGCCTCTGTCCCTGGGAAACGAGTAATGCCTCACGCCGTTCCTCTTACTCTGTGCGGGATACTGCTTCACGTAGTGCCTCTGTCCCTGGGAAACGAGTAATGCCTCACGTTGTGCCTCTTACTGTTTCACGTAGTGCCTCTGTCCCTGGGAAACGAGTAATGCCTCACGTCGTGCCTCTTACTGTTTCACGTAGTGCCTCTGTCCCTGGGAAACGAGTATTGTCTCACGTCGTGCTTCTTACTCAGATACTGCTTCACTCCGTGTTTCTGCCCGTATTGTCTCACGTCGTGCTTCTTACTCAGATACTGCTTCACTCCGTGTTTCTGCCCCTGAGAGCGAGTAAAGCATCAAGTCGTGCTTCTTGCTTGGTCGAGACAGGCTTCACACCGTGCTTCTGTCCTTGGGAGCAAGTAAAGCATGAAGTCGTGCTTTTACTTGCTCGGGACAGGCTCTGCGCCAAGCATCTGTCTCTGTGAGCGAGTAAAGCATCCAATCGTGCTGCTTACTTGCTCGGGATAGATAGATTTCACGCCGCCGCGCCGTAGCTCACTAGTTAAGTATACGCCTCTTGACATTTTTGCTGTCTTTTGGCTAAGTAACGATTGTTTATGTTTCTTTTTTAGTCATAACACAGGATACACTTCAAGCGTGTTTCTTTCTTGGTTGTTTAGTCATAATCATAGTCAAGGTTACAAAGTGCCTTTGATGAAATTTTACTTTGCTGCCCTGATCACCCGGTTGATCCACGAGTGAATTTTAATAAGATTTGACGAATCTGAACTGAACTTTATTCGTGACCATTACAAGAAATGATTCTTGACAGCCTTTACAAGGCGATACTTGTAGATTTCAATTTTTTTTCAGTTCAGTTTCATGTTTAATGTTTGAATCTTTTTGAGCAAGAAGAACTTTATGTCTGGAGCTATTAACTTGCCTTCAAGCCTTTTCTATGATTTCGTACATACGCAAATCGTTTTCACGTTCTGTACAGATGCTGACCTAGAAAAGGAAGAAACTACTTCAGCTGCGGCTGAGCTACAGCCACTAATTGAAGTCTAGCTGTTTCCGGTACCAGAGCTGTGAAAAGAAAATGAACAGGTTCCATCTGGGTCTGCACGTCTGGGTTGCATAGAACTACCAAGAGACTTCTACTCAAGCGTGGCATATGAACTCTCCGAGCCTGAGCACCATCTAAGCTTTGATGCCAATGCTTGAGACTGGCCTGCAGAGCTAAGAGAGACCGAGGACGGTCTCATTTATCAAGAAAGGCCGTGTTGGAAGGTAGACGAGAACCAGCCGGCGAATGATATAAAAGGCGGTGAGCAAACGCCGCGCCGTCACTTTGCCTCGAGCCACCGTCGTGGAAACATCGTCCGACATTTCATTTCTCTTTCGTTAAATTGTGTCGAATCGCTGTCCGATTGTTTAACTTTTGATTATTTTTGTTGAATTATAATTGTCAGAAGTAATTCGATGTTTTATTTTTGAAATAAAATCGGTTCAAGTATCCAAAACTATATATAATGCCTATGACCGTATAGTCAACGACCTTACGGAAGTATATACATTTGTATGACACTCGTGACGTCACGCGAAACTTAACGGGCTGTGTCATCATCATTTTTTGTTTAATTTACAAAATAAAAAATACGTGTCTAATAATTTTGAATTATCTGTTTGACGGACTAATTGTATTTTTTTAGTTATCATGCCTAGTACACAAACTTTAATACGTAAGCCAATATTATTTTCGTCGGAGCTTACGGTAGGTACGAGTATATGAAGTGCACTGGGTCCTAATTTGACATAGACCACACAGTTCTCCAATTTCAAAGACAAAGATTTTTAGAGTAGTTTTTGAGGCTTCACTTTTGAGCGCCAAAGATCTTTTTACGCACGGTTAACAGTGTTTAAAGCGTGTTTAACCGTGCAATTTGTGCTGTTAAACATTGTAAAGCATGCCTAATACTTGTGTGGTAAGACGGCTAGTTTTTCGTGTTCGAAGGGTTAACAATAACAATAAAGTGAGTGAATTCTGCAGACTTCTCGCGGCAGCTCTCTCATTTGTTTCAAAAATGATCGCATATCGGATCCCGTCAATCAAGCAGCACATAATTGGCTATAATCGTGTCCCAGGACTCGTTCCTGCTTATCAGATTAAAAAACTGAATTAATCCAGCACGATTAATGACATGTCGACTGTAACCCGAGAGGCAATCGCGATAGCAATGTTTCATTAATTATATTGCATATTTTTCCATAAACGTGTTATGTTTACATGCATAATACGGTTTACGTTCGGTTGAAGTCGTTAAATTGACATTTATTTAAGAGGAAAATTAGTTTATTTTTAGAAAAATAGATGTGATGGTTTGACGACACAACCGTGGTCGTCTAATGATTGTAAAGCTGCCCTGTCATTCTCGAGGTCGTGGATTCAGTTCCCGATCCCGTACCAATGAGTTTATTTGGAATTTATGAACGGAATTTCAAACTGCTGGCTTGTCGGTGAAGGAAAACATCGTGAGGCAACCTGCATACCTCCCTAGAAGGCGTGTGAGAATCCACTAACCCGCACTGGGCCAGCGTGGTGGATATGGCCCCCAATCACCTTTCGTGGCATCAATACAGAATGTAAGAAAGAAAAAATGCCAAGTCGATGTTTCGTGGGTAGGCCTACGTCCTGACGACTATTAAAAAGGCTGGCACAGGGTCGAAGACATTATAGAATTTGCAGATCGAACCATCATGGCTAGCATACGCACAACGTCATAATTTTATCGACGTATGAAAATTTGACAAAAATATATCTCACCGAGACTTTGTGTTATACAAATGAAATACTTGACACGTCGATAAAATTATGTTGCAGTGAGTGTGATAGCCGTGCTGCCCCCTACCGCCTAAGCAATAGCAATCGTAATAACAATCGTTTATGACTTCATTTTAGTCATTTGGCACCGCCTATGTGACGTTAGCCATCAATTGTTTTGCGCGGATTGCGAAAGCAATCGTTGAATGAACAACTAAATGATGATGAAAAAATGATGGCTAACGTCACATAGGTGGTGCCAAATGAATAAAATGAAGTCATAAACGATTGCTATTACGATTGCTATTGCTTAGGCGGTAGGGGGGCTGGACACGATTGGCGCAAGACCGAGTCAGATGGCATATTAAGAGATGGCACTATACAATGTGTTTATCTACCGGTGTCGGAGCCCTAAGCGGTGACATATATGGCAAATTTTGAATAACTTTTACTGTGGGATCCACACTGACAACGCAAAAAAATGGCTTTTCCATATTTTTTGTCGAAAGTCTATAAAAATCGTATGGAACATCAAAATTTTTTTTTAGTTATGACAAAAGTCGTAGAAAAAAGTTGTTAGTATTGATGCACAGAACAAGCCCCTTAAAGGATGCTAATTGATTAGAAATAACCCTGTATAAAATCGTTACGCCAAGATAAAAATAAATGTCGCAACTTAGTCATGTGCCTGCAATAAAGAGTTTATCTATCTATAATGCCTATGACCGTGTAGTCAACGACCCCTAAAATACCAAGATTTAAACAAAACGCCACAAATAGCCGGGTAAAGGAGAAGCCATCAATAGACCGCCGTAGCATTTCAAACTTTATAGACACCTTTGTTGCCGCCCTTTGTGAAGGTTTCCAGGCCAGTAATACTATGGAAGCTTGTTTAGGCACCGTTTCTACGAGCATTTTCACTGTTTCTTGCTTTGGATTACGCAGACGGTCAAATACTTGATTCGTCAAATTCTATACTCGTCAAATCTATATTTGCCAAATTCGCGACACATCAAATCCTTAAATTGTCAAATAGCTTGCATCTTGATATTTATAGTGGTGCCATGGATTTATCATATAAACAGGATTGAGTACTGGCAAAGAAAAACGTGCCGACAAGGATACCACATCAGATGATTGTGTCTCTTTTCCAAGTAGGATGACCAAAACATCTCGATCATCTCGGGATATAATATTTCTTTGGAATGTTACTGCACGCAGGAATCGCAGTTATCTTACCCCTAAATCATCGTCTTTCGTCATCGTCGTCGTTTTAGCAATAAGACGCCTACTGCTGGGCATAGGCCTTCCCTAAAGATCTCAGATCTATAAAACCAATCTCCATAAAAGCAATGGTCTAGAATTAATATATACGGAGATAATTCAGTTTCAAGTTTGACAGCTGTTATCGGAAATGTAGCTGTCGAAGAGTTCTTTCACCTTTGTTAAGACAGCAATGGTCTAGAATTGATAATGAAGGAGACAAAACCACTTTTAAGTTTGACAGCTGTCATCGGAAATGTAGATCTGAATGGTTTCCTTCACTTTTGTGGTGACAGTAATGGTCTGGAATCCATATTTACGGTGTTAAACAACGTTTAAGTTTCATAGATGTAATCTTGACACATATCACGCAATCCGTGTCAGTACTTAACCACGAAAAACTTTGTCACAAATAAACTTTATCACAAAAAATCTTAATCACGAAAAGACTTTGTCACGAAAAATCTTAATTGACTTTATTACGATAAGTCACAATCATTTTTAGGCTTCCGATGTAAACAAGGCATCCATAATGAAATAAAAAATTGCGTACTTACTTTTTTGAAAAAGTCGTCATGGGCGTAGTTTTCGAAGTCTGTGGTAGATTTCAAAAATGCTATCCATTTTGAAGTAATGCTCGCTATCTTTAATTCCAAAATGAATGCTAATTTTGAAATATATACCCCCAAATTCTCAAAAACGACGCCCAAGACGACTTTTTCAAAAAAGAAACATCCACCATCTCTAATTCCAAAATAGATGTGAATATGTTGTGTAAATGCTATTTTTGGAATCTACACCCCCAAAAACCTCGAAAACTATATCCATGACGACTTTTTCAAAAAAGTAACGTTTACCATCTTTAATTCCTAAATGGATGCTAGTTTTGAAATCTCCACCACCTTAAACCTAAAAAAACGACACCTATGACGACTTTTTGCAAAAATGTCATCCGCCATCTTTAAGTTTTAAATGGATGCCATATTTGAAATCTACACCCCAAAAACCTCGAAAATTACACCTATGACGACTTTATCAAAAAAGTGACGTCCACCATCTTTAATTTCAAAATGGATGCCAATTTTGAAATCTACACCCCCAAAAACCTATTAAACGATACCCATGACGACTATTTGCAAAAAAGCGACATCCGCCATCTTTAAGTTCAAAATGGATGTCATTTTTGAAATTTACACCCCTAAAAACCTCGGAAACTACACCCATGATGACTTTTTCAAAAATGTGACGTCCACCATCTTTAATTCCAAAATGGATGCTAGTTTTGAAATCTACACCCCCAAAAACCTATTAAACGACACACATGACGACTTTTTGCAAAAAGTGACATCCGCCATCTTTAAGTTCAAAATGGATGCCATATTTGAAATCTACAACCCGAAAACCTCGAAAATTACACCCATGACGACTTTTTCAAAAAAATGACGTTAGCCATGTTTAATTTCATGTTGGATGCCATTTTTGAAATCTACACCTCCAAAAACCTAAAAAACGACACCAATGACAACTTTTTGCAAAAAGTGACTTCCGCTTTATTTAATTTCAAAATGAATGTCATTTTTGAAATCTTCAACCCAAGAAAATGAACAACGACACCCACGACTATACTCCTATTGGACACCCAGCATGTTTAAGAAATATGCCAAACATAGTCACCCTACCACACTTCTTTGTATACACAATAGTACGCCATTTGCAATCGACGGTGATAGTCTAGTCAACATTAAAAAATAACCATTAATCATAAAGACGTAGGTATTCTTAGAAAATAAATATCAAACTCTGTTTTATTAGCATCTATTCGCAATTTTAACTAAATTCTCATCAAAGTACATTGTTATAAAAACTTAGAAATGGTTAAGAGAGTCGCGGCTTTACAGTTAATAATTCTACCATATATAAGTGTCTTTTCGAAATGGCAATAGTGCGAGCGGGACACCTTCATCACTTTGGGAAGTCTCACTCGGCACAGCGTCTCTCTTATGCCATTTCAAAGGAATATATGTTTTGATACAACGCATTAAGGTTGAATTTTCCTAAACTAACTTTGAGCGAAATTTCGTCTGTGCGCAGTCCAGATAGTATACAAAGTCCTTGAGTGGTGCTTTTTCACACTGGTAGAACAACGCAACGGACATTTGATCCTAGGATATCAATGTGTGCTAATCAATATAAACAACTTTTACTCTTTAAATCTTTGTTGTATGTTTCAATTTTTACTTTTAGTCTAACTCTGTCACGAAAAATACCACATTCTTATTCGGCCTCGCTTCGAAAAAAAAAATGTTACGGCCTGCTCACACATAGTGTCAATTTTACTGGTCAGTTTTATCGGGGACGTTTTCTTTCATCTATGGCGTATGGCGTTGCATGAGCCACTCAACACATGACACAGTATTCTGATACTGTATTCAGGTGCATTTAAAATATCCTATAAAACCAGTAACGATAACGGACCAGTAAAACGTAAACCAGTGTGAACCGGGCGTTATACAGGGTTATTTCTAATCAATTAGCATCCTTTTTGGGGCTTGTTCTGTGCATCAATACTAACAACTTTTTTTCTACGACTTTTGTCATAACTCAAAAAAAAATTTTGTTGTTCCATAGAAAAATATAGTTCACCCGCGACAAAATGTATGGAACAGGATTTTTTTTTTTTAGTTTTGACGAAAGCAATTGTTGCTAGTTTTGATGTACAGAATAAGCCCCTAGAAGGATGCTAATTGGTTAGAAATAACCCTGTATAATGTTAATAAATTAAGTGTAAGTACTTTACAGGCAATTGCGTTCATTAACTACGACAAGTTACAACTCAAATACATAAGTAAAGCACTACTATATAAAGAGCAATTGGATCATCCATAGAACTTTGAAAGTCTAAAGATAACGTAAGTAAAGGAAAGGTCAACGCAATGCAACTTCAAAATTGGTCTCTCTTCACATCTTTCGCCTTAAATCGAGGCAAGTATTCCCTTAACAAGACGCTTATGTAGGCACTTATGGTATGAAAATTTCATCGCACTCAATAGGGAGCGATTTGGCGGGAAAGTGCATTCCGTAAATGGCCCGGAACCCTGGTAGCGAAGTAGTGGCGACATTTGACTGAATTCTGTGCAATGTATTGAAAAAAAAGATGTAAGTATATCACTAACGAGGTCATGGAAAACTTTAAGTTTGCCAAAAGATTCAAGGTCACAGAAATGTTTTGTAGGTTTTGTAATCTATCTATCTGTATAAAAAATGAATGGTGGTTGTTAGTTTCGCTAAAACTCGAGAACGGCTGAACCGATTTGTCTAATGTTGATTTTGAAATATTTTCGAAAGTTAAGGGAAAGTTTAAATGGTGAAAAAGTTTAGTAAAGTTGCGAAAATAAAACATCAATTTCATTTTCTCATACAAAATGTTGTTGCGTCTAAAACATGTCATTGACAGTTGACAGATGGTGAGATGAAGTTCACCGGGTCAGCTAGTATTTTTATGAAAAACAACTTCATAAAATTAACTCACATGTCAATACAAATATCTTTTTTAAGAAAGCTAAATTTCATACAATATTACCTACAACAAAAAACCAAAATGTACATTTTATTTCTTATAGAACACGATGGGTTGTGATGTGATTTGATTTTTTATATTTTAAGCATCATTAAATTTACGTCTGTAAGGTTTTGAAACGTTTTTGCATACCCATATTTTTTACCAAAAATATAAACTGAGCGTATTAAATAATATCCATAGCGACCAAACTCAATTTCAAAGTACAGTTTCGACTTCACAATTTCTACACAAAACATACAGAAACACAACATAAATTAAATTGCGACTGGTTAATATTTAACAAGCAATACTGAGTTCGTATATTTCGTAAGTTAACAGCTGCAATGTAGTGTAGTGGGAAAATGGCGTAGCGTACAGATACTTATCGGACTTAGGAAAATTCAGGAATATAAGGCGATAAAGGGATGGAACTGCATTAAGAAACTCAACAAATATATCGATAAAAGTATCGATACTTTCGCTTAAGAGCCATTATCACACAGACAGACAATAAGCCCAATTTTAGAGGCGTCATCGTAAATTTAGTAGCAACGTAAAAAGTTTTCTCTCTATCGAATGCCTAAAGTGAAAATGAAACAGAAATAGTTTAATTAGCTATTATAGTAACGATGGCGCCTCTAAAATTGGCCTTAATACATACTTATAAGACACGGATACATAGGTACATCTCTCTTTTTCGTTGGAGATCGAACATAGAATTATCTACTCTGATACAGTTAACAGCCAAGCATTGCTTTGTAAAATACCTTTAAAAATATAAAATATTTTAGACACTATAATTTACATCCTCTAAAGCATACTTTGTAAAAAGTATTTTTTAGACATTATACCTTAATAATACTTATATCTTTTTTTCTGGACTTTCTTAGTTTTCTGGACAATTAATATACCTTAATTATATATATTCATGCCATAAAAACCTGGGTTGGTTGTACGAGTATAAACTCTGAATTTTTTTGTTACTTCGTAAGGCCAAAAATATTAAAATACAAAATGGAAACCTAGAACCCTTGATATCAACGAAAAATTTGCCTTCGGGGCTTAAGCTTTCGCGGGATAACGAAAAAGGCCACATTGTTGTAAAGTATCGTATTTCTTTTCAAAACTTGTGATTTTTTGATATTATTAAAAAAAGTAAGCCACTGGCTAAGCCTCACTGGAAATAGTACATAGGTGCAATGTATTATTTACTGCATACACTACATAGTACTGATAGGTTGATTTTATCGAAAAGAATCAGTTTTATCGATGGATACATCCCTAATGCAGCTCAGGGCGTGCCCTAATGTTCCGGTACTAGAGTTCAAATTGCGAAATACCTAACCTATCGATACTAAATGGGCTAGTTTATGAAGAAGCAGCTTTATCAGATGGTAGCTAACATATTGTAGGAAAGTCTATTACCTAAATAGAATAGAAAAGCCAAAGTGGTTTTAGAATTACGTTTTAAAATATTAAAAATAATAGTTTTTTTATGTTTAAATATTGCTACAATTATGATAAGTATAGTATGTTCTACATTGAAGGGTAGGTAATGTTTCCTGCACAATTCCAAAACAAATACAATATTTAACCTAACAAAGGGTTCAAATTTATGTATAGCACTATTAGTGCAGTTATCTTAGAGTTCACTTCAGAATTTGAGATACCGAGCTGAATATTTGTATAAACTTGTATTTTGGCATTATAAAAGTTGTCTCAAAACCTACATAATTATAGTAGGGTGCAGGGTACGTCTATTGAAATTTAAGGTCAAAGATCGCAAACGTAGTTTTTTAGCACATTAGGTATTCGTTTGTTTATGGGGTTTTCGTTATTTATATGTACATCAATATTGTAGAGAATTAAATTCCCTACATCTTTTGTCTCTAATTTTATTTCATCATCATCAGCTTATTTCGGCCCCCTGCAGGGCAAATTTTATTTAATACGTTGAATCGTCTTCGAGATAAAGCACGAAAAGCGCGCGGTTATAGCATGATATCTATCTATCTATCAGCCGTAGGACGTCCACTGCCGGACATAGGCCATGGATTTCCAATAAGGTTGATTGGAAGCGGCCTGCATCCGGCTTATTTCTGCGATCTTTATTATAATTATCGCCAGTCCACCTAGTCGGTGGACGTCCTACGCTGCGCTTGCGGGTTCGTGGTCTCCATTCGAGAACTTTATGGCCCCATCGGAAATCCGTTCTTCGAACTATGTGCCCTGCCCATTGCTACTTTAATTTGCTAATCCGCTGGGTTATGTCGGTAACTTTGATTAGTCTGCGTATCTCCTCATTTCTGATTCGTACCCTGCAGAGAGACACCGAGCATAGCCCTCTCCATAGCACGTTGGGCTATCTTGAGCTTATTTATTAGGCCCATATTAAAATTGCATAAAAAACTGACTGGTAATGGAAAACTGTAACGCACACCATATCCCTAAGCGATTTGCAGGCTTCATCCTAATAGTATGAAAAAACTTCTCATCAGAGTAAAATGTTACAAAGGTATCATTTTTCTTCATACAATTATTCATTAAAATAGATGTGCAAAACGAAAATAAACCGTTTAAGTATAAGAACTCGTTTAAGAGAAGTTTAACCGTTAATTAATTACATATATAAGTTGCACTAAATTGTATGCCAGATAGCAAAGTGGTTTATATTGGAAATAATAAGTTAAAATTGATTATAATATGAGCTTATCACTTGATATTACAGTCAAGTATAACTAGTGTCCGCTTATCTTCACACGTTGCGTTGGTCGGTTAAGGGTCCATTACAAAGTACAGTTAGCATGAAAATGTTAGCAAAAAACACAGCGGCAAATTTTAACCTATTGTAACCATCCATGGTGTAAATAACACTAGGTAAATCAATAGATTTAAATACAAGTTTTACACAGTTAATGGTCCCAATTATGAAGGCGCCGTCGTAGTTATATTAGGTAATTAGTATTTATGCTTCTTTTTCACTTTAGGCATTCGATAGAGAGATCACTTTTTAGGTTGCTATTAAATTTACGATGGCGCCTTCATGATTGGGCCTAATTTAACTACTCACTACCAAAGCGCCATCCAACATGCTGGGCATACAAAGCAATTCAATTAATTTTACACTTTTATGCAAACAGCATAAATCGAACATTCGAGTTTTCGTTTATCCTGATGTGAATTGGAAGTATTTTTAAATGTAAGCACATTTTGCGAACCTTTTTTTATTTATTTACCGTCTTACCGCAAAAGTTTTATGCGCGCTTTAGTCAATGTTTAACAGTACGAATTGCATGGTTAAACTGTGTTTAAAGGGTGTTTAATTATTTTGTGGTAAGACGGCTCTTATTTATCTATTTTACGAAAATACATTATGCGTAAAATATATTTTGCAACACAATGATTATTTTCATGTTACTAAAAAATATGTTCAAAGAATTTGACATTAATTTACTTATAATTCTATTGTTTAATAATTATAATACCCTGTAAACGTCTGTACACCTATTTTAGGTAGAAGCTTGAGATCATACCTAATATTAATTTAAGAACTTTGTAAATTACACCTAGTTTTACAGACAAATAAATCATTCATTCATTCATTCAAAATACATTTTGCAATCCAGGGATATTTTGCAAAAACCAAATTTTGCGACCAAACCCTTAAATCAATATCTATCTACGACAGTTATTTTACGATCGTTTCATCGCTCCCTTAAGAGCCTATAGCAAATATTTTAATAAATTGTTTTGCTGTCGGTACTTACCTGGGCGGAATGCGCAGGCCATTTCGCTCGGCCGTTTCTAAATTTAGATTGGACATAACCAACGTGCCCTTATAAAGAGCAACGCCGAGTATTCAGACTAGTATTTAATTAATTTATTGCGTTTGATATTAGCAATGAGCGCGGTATTAATTTTGCTGATAAATATGAGCCTAATGTTTATTAGCGTTTACTAGCGACTTGGTTTGCGTGATAACAGGATGATAGCGCTAATTTATAAATACCACTCGCAGTCACTGAAGACTGATTTGGCGTATATGTATGTGAGGGTTTTTTGACCGACGAACCACCGGAGGAGGTATACAATTCGACGCGTACTCGTATATATTTTGACGCATTACTTTTTTCATAGTAGTCCGATTTCAATAATTATTTTTTTATTGGAAAGAGTATACTTCAAAATTAGTCCCAATTAAATTTTATCGAAATCGGCTTAGCCATTTTTGATAAATCAACAATAATGTAAAAAATGCTGCATCGTTCCGTGCGTAATATTTGCGTTCTAGCGATGCGCCCCGGCTTCGCACAGGTGTATTATATGTACATATAAACATTTCCCTTGAATTACTTTATCTATTAAAACAAACTACATCACAATCCGTTGCGTAGTTTTAAAGATATAAGCATACATGGGGACAGACAGCGGAAAGCGACTTTGTTTTATACTATGTAATGATTCTGTACACGGGTGAGGTTGGTCATGCTATTTTTTGCAAAAAATAATTATTAGGAACTAGACAACGAGAATTGTATCAACTCGGTGTGATGAAAAAACATGAAAAAATATGTTTTTATTTTTTTTGTGGTGTTTTTAAGCACTTTGCGGCTTCGTCGACCTTCTCTAGGTGCTATCATACTATGTGTAGATACTTTATGCTGTAGATTATAAAAATAGCTTTAAGCAACCATAATAATGTTCAATCTAATGATTTATTTTGACAAATGATCATGTTAACTTGAAAACAAGCCAGACATTCGTCAAAACAACCGATTCCTTCCAATTTCTTTACTAGAATGTTTTTACGCGAACCAAAATAGCACCAGGAAGCCGGGACGCACACAATCAGTCAAGGCAACCGTCGAGGGGGTCGGACAGCGCACCTGTGGCCTTACTCCCTACTTCCCAATCCGAGGACTAGACATAGAGTAAAGAAAGAGGACACGAACACCGAGTCTAAGATGCACACTAATATAGCCATATTTTATTCCACACTTACATGTTACAAAAAGATAAAAACCTAAGTACCAAAAAAGTAATATTGACGAAGGCTATACAGAGAGTCAAAGTAGTTGTCGCTTCACTTCGCCAAAGTTCTAGTAGAGCTTACTTGTGTTTTTTAATAATACTGTAGAAAAAATAACACAATATGCAACGAAATAACGGCTAAAACAGTCCAATTTCTTTATTTGAATGTTAATAATAGCACCAGGACGCCGAGCGCAAACAATCAGTCAAGACAACCGTCCAGGGAGTTGGACAGCGCACCTGTGGTCATACCCCCACTCTACACCCCTAGGGCTAGACATAGAGTCAGGACAGAGGAAGCCTCAGTATGTCAAATAAGCTGGCAAGTAGTGATCTCTTCTGTTGTGTAATGACATGTTATGTCATTAGGTGTTTGTGTCAGTGTTTCCACATTTAAGTATTTCGCCGTTTCAGGGCGAAAGTCTCGTAGTCATAGTACTTGGGGTGTTTTTTTATTGAAACCGAGGTTTAGGCAACCTAGAGTAAAATAACTTCTTTTAATGGACATTTTAGGTTAAAATGATCCAAACACTGCTCTGATGGACACAGGTTCCGCAACTCCGCGCTGCGATCTCTAAAACCTAAACCTTAAAAACATAATTACCCCTCAAAACCACCTTCAATTCCATCTCCCAAATCTCAGGCTACTGCTTCTTAAAATTCGAAGTAATGGTTACACTGCCACGCCAATAAAAAAAACCAAGCCGTTTAGCTGCGAAAATTTATTCGCTACGCCCACTCTGTATTACTCTGTTGGTCCAGAGGTGTCCTTCCAGGCCCTCGGAGACCCCGCGATGAATAGCTGTTTATATTTCACCATCTGAACTGACTGAGAACACTTATTCAAATTTAATTTGATTTGTCTAGTCGAGAGATGAATTAAGACGATGTGCTTAAGTGAAACGGAAAGAGGGATAGGATAGTGTGTGTTTGTTTCCCTCTTGGGTGAAAATAAATAGCTCTACATGTATTGTTACGAGATGGGTTCTTGGATAATCAGTTAAAACGCCGATTATTCACTTTGCACTTTATTGCCCAAATCACAATACACAAGACACAACTGTTCGCACAAACACTTCACACTGGCACTGATATTCACACAAACTAGTCACTTCACAATCACTGGTACCGCACTTGAACACGAGATGTTTTCGCTTCGACGGTAACCGAAGAACTGGTCCCCAAGGGTCGGCCGGCGTATTTATATCCGTTATTACCTACAGTCTCGAACTTATGAGATCATTCACGACATTACTCGATCTAATAAACGCTATTGTGTTAACAAATAAACAACTTAAAAGTTCGAGAATTCCCTATTGTTCTCAAATACGTAAACACCCAGAAAAAAACTAAACACAATAGACGGCAGTCAAAGACTGATCCCGCTCGAGTCATAAAACCATAAATTTCGCACTTAGGTGTAAACAACTCGCCGTCATTACCGTGGCCTACTGCGTCACAGTATGTATGTTGTGTTATCTGCAACTGGGATTATCTCCAACTAACTATATCGGTTTAGAATAATTTTTATTTTAATTGTTTTTCTACTTAGAGTTCTCAATTCAACTCTGTAGTTTTGAAGTGAAACTTATAATGTGACTTCCGACAAAAAAGGGTAGGAAATCCAAAAATAGGTATCCCTTCATCGTTAAACGTTTAACGCTACCATGGAGGGGGTATAAAAGCACTTTTGCGTCGGAGTTTCACTTCTTCCGCGCGGAGGGACTCCACGCATTATTTTTTTATGTGTTGTGTGTGTACTTTAAAACTTTCTTCTAGGTGAACTGGTATTTCTTTTTTATTCAATCGAAAGTGTTGCATGTCGTGTGATTCTATAATGTGATCGCTGTTAGCTGATTTTCTCGCATGTTCGACTTATTATAAAAGTTGGTCACAATGATGAGTATAATGATATCCCACAAAACTTCCGTCGTCTAGAGAAACACTTCGTATTTCTGCCTATTATCTCTTTTTACCTAAACATACTAATGCACACGTATATATAACACTGGATACTATCGCACCTGCAAAAGCTCCCAGAACGTTCAAGTTTCATATCTCTCGGGGCCAAAACAATTTTCAGTTACGATCTTACCCCGACAAACGGACAAATGTCCGACGGGTCGTTAAACTATGAAAATATTGTGGATACGTGGACATAGCTGCTTATCCTAATATGTGAGGGGACGTAAGTGGATGCAAATTACTGAAAAGTGCGAATTGCTGAAAATGTGAAAGATGCGTGTAAATGTTTGGCAAAAAGTACAAGCTTAGTAGCTTTGTACTATCTAAGTTTTAAGCTTGTACTTTAGAACAATCGTAGAAGTTCCGCCCAGAGGGCTCAGTTGCCGATTTCAAGATTGATCCTTTAGAGTTTGTGCAAAAAGAGAAGCGTCGTAGGTGAGGTCGCCCGTGTGCCATTTTACTAATTTTGTTACGTTGACAACACTGCTCTGTCATTGCTAACTACTAAAAATGTTTGATATTTGGTAGACACCAATTCAGTTTTCTTCAGTAGACTCGCGTCTACCAAGTATAGTCGGTACCTTGGCTTCTGATTAAAATCTTTTTGCTAGTTCACCGTAACGACACGACGGTTCTCTTTTTGTACAAACTCTAGTAAACGTTGCATTCATTACATTTGTAAATATGCTAGTTAAGTATAACGAAGGCCTACTGTGTCCAGTGGGCGATGGACGACAATAATAATGATTAAATTGAATCTATCTATTATATATGATATACAGGGTTATTTCTAATCAATTAGCATCCTTCTAGGGGCTTATTCTGTATATCAAAATTAACAACTTTTGTTCGACGACTTTCGTCAAAACTCATTAAAAAAATCAGCTGTTCTATACATTTTGTCGCGGGTGAACTATATTTTTCTATGGAACGACAACATTTTTTCTTGAGGTTTGACGAAAGTCGCAGAACAAAAGTTGTTAGTTTTAATGCACAAAATAAGCCCCTAGAAGGATGCTAATTGATTAGAAATAACCCTGTATACGAGTAGATAGATATCATTCAACCGTATATAGATAACATAGACATAAATTATACAACATGGCGAAAAGAACAATAATACTAATCCGTTTTGAAAAACCGCGAAAAAAGTAATCCTCGTGCACACTAGCGGCACATAGCTAATATCCCGGATAAGGTTGGCGTAGATTAATGGGACAGCTTAGAGCTGGATTGTCGCACCTGTGCTCTGCTGGACCGCGCGGAGTCTGTCCTAACTTGGGCTAAACCTGACGGAGTGGTGCGATGAGGCGATGCGATTTTTATACGCCATTTCAGTCATATAGGAGACTACATCGGCAAGTGCAGCCTAGTATCCCTATCCACCCACAATGTGGATAAATGGCCTGACTAAGATGGCAGGATCGCTGTGGATGCAAGCCGATTTCAACCAGTCATATTGAAGATCTTTTGCGGAGCCCTAGTAAGCGTATAGATTGCCAACCTTCACTAGTTGGAAATACTCTCTACGAAAAAAAAAGTAGAGACATTGGTGGAAGCCAATGTAGTAGAGTGTGTAGAGTTCTTGGTAGAGTGAAGAATGTCTTAGAACTAACATTCTGATGTAGATGATTGTGACTCAAAAAGATTGTAGATGCGGAGATGAATGGGGCAGCTTTAAGCTGGATTGTCGCACCTGTGCTCGGCTGGACCGCGCGATGGGATCTATCTTAACGTAAACGAAGCCTAGCTGATATTATAGAGCGGTCCTATGAAGCGAAGCTATTTTTAACGAGCTTTTATTAGTTTCACCTATAGGTTTGCTTGTAACCAGCCCCTTTGAGTTCGATTTTGACCTACTTTGAGCGATCAGATTTCTCTAAACTTAGCACACCTATCAAAGACCGACGATAAAGCATTTATAAAAAAAAAATATGACTCCTAAGTGACGTGGTTTTTAGTTTTTTTTTTAAATTATATTTATATTATTATATGTCCTTTTAATCTACGTCGACAAGTGCAATTAAGTGTTTTCCACCGTTATATGAAGTAATTTTAAACCGCAGTATTGCTGCCTCTTATTTGCTATAGTCTAACGATATCTTTGCATTAAAGCTTTAAAATTGAAATTTATACAATAATAAATTTTCTATATACAATACAATATATTACAATAATAAAGGTATAAATTTCACTTTTAGTTCGTACTCTTCGCTGATTATATATACATATTTAAAACACGAAAACACTTTAATGTTAAATATAGGTATAGTTCGCTGATTGTATATGCATACATATATGTATAATATTTTTAGTATTGAAATGTTTTCTTTGTATTTGGTTTGACAAGAGCAGAAAAAAAGGTATAGTAAGGAATTACTTCCTAAATAAACTAGGCTGTTCCTAAATCTTAAAATACAAATCTTTGTTCAGCGATAGAACAGTGTTGACTCATCTGGGTAAAACCAATTTAAAAAAGCCATAATATTAATTTTAAAAACAAATTGAATGAGAGTGACAAACTTATTACCTACTCAAAACTTTACAGTTATTAAATTGGCGGCCCATCCAAAGCAAAACTACGCTGAGACTACCTGTGGCGCATTCAATGACCCTTCTCAGAACTACAAGGCCGCTGCACCCGGCTGCACCCTAATAATAATAACACAGTAAAATACCCCATCGATACTGTCCCGACCTATTAAAACAGTTAATTGAGGGAGCCACTCTCACATTTCCAAAATAAACTACCTATAAAAAAACAACGCAACCTTATGGCCATCTCTGCGCAAAGGTTGCAGTCCCTACAATAGGAATGACATTGACGCAAGAACTGCTATTGAATCTGTAGCGTTTATCACTTGATTCACCAGTTTTAATGGTAGTTACTACGGTAAACTTGCTCCCCCGGTTCCACAGTGTAGTTAGCATGTTGTATGGAATGTCTGAATGTACAATGCACTTGAGTAAGCGGGAGTATCGCGTCCCTCTCCGGCGCGAAAGGACGTGTTTTCGACACGAAGCCGCGCTCGACAATTTACACGTATTACATTTTCACATAAATAACGTTTAAATTCGGATATTGAATTAAAATTAAATCGGGTGTGTGTTTTTGACGTGAAACATGATGTTTCAGCTCGCGTGTTTGGTGTCAATGAAACTTATGTATTGTTTTTGATATGTAACTCGTGTTGGTGTTTTTTTGTTGAAAATGTAAAGTGAACATGGGATTTTTGTGTTGTGATATGGATGAAGACGTTATATTCTTCAAGGTGCTTGGATAACAATGTTATTATGTCAGGTATTTTATACATTTCTGTCACAGAACAGCAGAACTTCTCTCTTCTGTGATTTCTGTAGATAGCGCATCCTATCCTGTACACCGCGAATTTTGGTAGAGCAGAATAATATCTGTATTGTTACCGTTACTTAATTGACTTTTTATGACACTTTATGGTAGTTGTTACTATGTTGTAGAGTTCATAATCTTTGTGTTTTATTTTTCATGCTAGACGAATACAACGACTCTACAAATGCAATCTAGAGTTTTTGAACTACTTCCTAGGGTAGGTACCTAGGTGCGCGTTTTGTTTTAAACTTATTCTTACTTATAACTAATGTTAGATGACTGTCAAATTTTTGATGAAGTAATTTTTTTTTATGCATTTATTTACATAATAATCACGGATTGGTCATGCCAAATAACGTAATAAAAATACAAGGGTCTATTTAATTTTATTTTTCAACAAAAAAACACAAACAAGCCATATTTGTCTACAAAAGTAAACAGAAAGATATCAAAATATAAAAGCGTCCGGAATAAGTGTCCTAATTTTGTTTTTTATGAATTTCATTTAAAATTATTTATTTTTCCAAAAATGAAACTTATACACGGTTTATGTTTAATTAAATCATCATTTTTGATTTAATTTTTTCATACTGATTCCAAATAAAAATCCGCCAAAATAGTAAAATGATTCTAGGCGTTTTACGTTATGTCGATAGAAATTCGAACCCAGCGCCTCCACCGGTAAAAATGCGCAACAATCGTAACAGGCAACTTAGGCTAAGTGCAATACTTCACAAAATAGTAATTATTTTCTAAATTATTATTTTTACATATCCCTCTACGACCTTTACCTACTGAATAGCGTTACTTTTATTTGAATTTAACTTTTCTGATAGTTTTCTTTTCCAAAAAGGAGTTTTAATAATAATAATTGTATTCAAGATGTTATTATGTATCTACCTATGTAACGTCTCTCTTTTTAACCGACTTCGAAAGAAAATCAGGTCCTCAATGTCCTGTTACCTGACAAGCAAAGCTTGGTCTTGTATTATTAATATATTTTATTTATTAGGTATACAGATTTCCTCTGTTGTTTAAGTACCGATTTGCAAGTTTCTTTTCGTAATCCTTAGACGAATATTGTGAGATGATCCCAAAAAATAGATACCTACTTGAAATAATAACAAATTCGCTATCTAATATCGCTAGGTATAGTAGCCGGCAACAACTTGAACGTTAAACCATAGCTACCTCTCTTTTGTTTTCTCTGCTAACGAAAGGGAGAGAGTGATATTTTTTTTGTTCAACTTACGTGCCGGGACCTATAGCTGTTTTCGCCTGAAAGCCAATGGTATAATATCTGTTGTTGAATTTTTATTATTCTTAGACGAGTAAAACAAACAACGAGATATGGAGAGGGCTATGCTCGGAGTTTCTCTGCGAGATCGAATCAGAAATGAGGAGATCCGTTGAAGAACCAAAGTTACCGACATTGGCGGATTGGCAAGTTAAAGTGGTAGTGGATAGGGCACATAGCTCGGAGGACTGAAGACCGATGGGGTCGAAAAGTTCTCGAGTGGAGACCGCGTGCCGGCAAGCGCAGCGTAGGACGTCCACCCACAAGGTGGACGGATGACCTCATTAAAACCACAGGAGATAGAGCTGGATACAAGCCGCTTTCAAACATTACGTTATTGGAAATCTATAGAGGAGGCCTATGTCCAGCAGTGGTCCTATAGCTGATGGATAAAACAAGATAAAAGAATCATCTGGTACCCATGGCGCTTTAATAGAAAGTAATGACGTAGCCTAAAAAAATGGTGAGACACTCATGAGTCACCTATTTACTGTAATCTTAGAGACACCCAGGTTGTACATTCTTTATGATCTCATGAGACAATTTGTAATATGGCCAGTCTGTCCCTCACACTAGCAAGATCGCAGGTGTCCTCACTGCATCCCCTTCTAACCTCCCTCCCCCTCTATCCCCCCTCTCGCTCCAACGCGGCACGATAACACACTGTCACATCTTCTGATGAATTGCTTATTAGATTGTCGGCAACGCGCCTTGTTTTGCGTTTATTTTCGCGCCAATATTGTTTTTCTTTTTAATTTTTTTTTTCTTTTTACACAGCTCTCTTATTTTGGTGTTTTGTGCCAGCTGTTTTTTTACAACGGGTGTTCTGTAACTGCTGCTTGTTACCTGATTAAGTCGTTGATGCATTTTTGTTCGTTGTAGGTATTTAACTGTGGTATTGAAGAGCTATTTTTTCCTTCTTGCAAAGTGGTTATCTCTTTTTTTGAACGAATAATATCTTTTATAATTCCAATAAAACTTCAAAAACGTTTCATATACTATAACTATTAAAAATAACCTACTTAAAATAAAAATTGATAATAAAAAAAATTAGGTACACTAAAATTAATCTGAAAGACCCGTAGTAGAGGGTAACGTGGCCAGAATGCTGGCGGCGTTACCTCGATGAATCGCATTTACTATTTTTTTTGGCCAAATAAAGTAGATGTTAGCAAACTAGTAATTTATATTTTTGATAATTTATCAGTTTAAAAATAATAAAATTGATGAAACTGCCGTTTCAGTATTAGACACATCCCGAGTGCTTCCATCCCCCGATTTCCTGAGTCCTGCGTCGTTTTGCCCCGCAAGTGGTTCGGCCCGTGGGGCGATTGCCCAAGACTCTTTTTTAAGGCCCGCTCCAAACAATGCGGGGCGAATCGACCTTCAAAAATAGTCTTGGGCGATTCGCCCCGCGATTCACTTTTTTATCTGTACATTTAAGTAGAAAAGTAGTCAATGGAAGCAATAAACAATAGCATTATATTAAGGGCGTCATTCTGAGTCCTATGGGGGTGTATGAACAAAAATGCATTTGTTTATTGATGATTGAATGATCATCACGTGAAACTAATGTGCCAAATTGGTTTCGAGTATTTTATAAACATAAATATTTCATTAGACACATTCCTAGTGCTTCCATCCCCCGATTTCCTCCTATTCCTCATCTTTTATATCATCTAATAATGCATCTAAAAGTGGACTTACTTACATAGTTGTAATTTTTATAATAGAGTTTACCTACCTATAATTTTTTTACGTTTTTGTCTACCTGAATGCAAAGCAGCGCATTCCAAAAAGTCGGGCAAAAAGCTCGACCGTAGATCTTTTTCTATATTTTAACCGACGAAACGGAATACGTTATACATAATATGTACCTATGCAAATAATGTGTAGTTTTTTGACCGACGAAGTAGAGGAGGTACCTAGTCAATTCGACGCGTATATATTTTTTTTGTATAACAACGCATAACTTATTACATAGTAGTACGATTTCTATAATTCTTTTTTTATTAAAAGTTCGAATAAAAATTGGTCCCATTTAAATTTTATCGAAATCGGTTGAGCCAATTTTGATAAATCAACAATAATGTGAAAAACTCTATTTCGATCCGTGTGAAATATTCGCGAATTCTGTACACGGTCGAACTGAGTTATGCTAATTTTGCAAAAAAAAATATCAAACTACATTTTCACGTCTAATATAATTTCCCTTTGTTACAGATGCACCCGAAAGATGAAACGGAGATTTGACCAACACCAGTGATGGACAATCCAACCATGGCCAACATTGGTCACCTCGGCCAACTGGACCCACTAGAGAAAACCGTGTCCAACCAACGTAGCAATACCCAAGATCTCAAATGTTTACTCGAAGACAGAGGATATAAAAGAAATGTATATGACAAGGACAAAAGTCGGAGAGACCATTACGTTAGTGTTAGGTATAACAAAGTTAGATGGTGCTTGAGTAGGTTTAGAGCAGTGCTAGTGATTTGTTTAGTGATGATGGAGACTACGATATGTGGAGCGAGAAGTTCAGGTGAGTCTTATATTAAAAAAAAAAAATGTGCTTTCTTTTCGTCTTTAAGTTGCCTGGAAGAAATTGCTCATAGCGATAAGGCCGCCACTTGTGCCATTTCTTTTAAACATGCATGGTAGAAGTCAATAATCATGGTCACGTCATTGGCGTCTGTACTGTACTGTACCAGCCTTTTTAAAAGTCCACTGCAGGACGTAGGCCTACCCACGAAGGGTGATTGGGCTATATCCACCACGCTGGCCCAGTGCGGGTTGGTGGATACACATACGCCATCGAATTTCTTCTACGGACGTATGCAGGTTGCCTCACGATGTTTTCCTTCACCGAATAGCCAGTGGTGTGAAATTCCGTACATAAATTCCAAAGAACTCATTGGTACGGGACCGAGGATTTGAAACCACGACCTCACGATTGTAAGGCAGGTGTCACTACCTCTTGACCACCACGGCTATAAACGTAAACGTATGTCCGCTGCTTCATTCGAAATGATACGTGACCAAGATAGTTACTGAATTTTACGTTATAGGGTTCCGTACCAACAGGGTAAAAACGGGACCCTATTACTAAGATTCCGATGTCTGTCTGTCTGTCTGTCACCGGGCTATATCTCATTAACCATGATCGCTAGCTAAAGCCATCTTTAAATATCTCATAGGTATGTAGAATATACTACGCTGACCTTAGGCTTCTCTTTTCAAACATACTAGTTGGAAAAAAGAAAGTTTGTTAGGTCCTAACTTACAGAAATACCAACTTTCTTGTAGACTTTTAACCTCCAGGTTTACTTACTTGAAACCTGAGTTTTGATAACAAAGGTAAAAAATACCTAGCCACAGAGATATTACTTAGAAAGACGGCGTGTTCATCCATTCCGCTAGTCATGAAAATCTGAACAATTTGTTCAAAATTTTATTTTTGAATAGCGCATTAATCGTTTGCCAAAATAGTTCCTTAACTTTGTGTAAAAAATAACAATGTCTTCAATAAACTTTGCACTAAGTAAGTTCGTATAGACCGGGAGGCTAGCCCTGGTGTCAGAGTGTCTGCCCGAAGGCCTCTGACATAGCTCAACTAGATTGTTTAGACAAACCTAATCTAGGTTTTAAGACAATGTATGAAGAAGTTATCTATCATTGTAATTTATCAAATAAATAATAAAAAAACGGGTAAAATAACCGGGACCTACATTTTAAAATGTTGTTCGACCCACGGTAGCGCTTTTTTCAACGTCTCACTAAACTAAATGTTGTTCTACTATTGCTTAACATTTTTCCTAGTTATAAAAGTTATGATAAATCTTAAATGTAGCTAATCAGTGATTCGCGTTATTGAGATTACTTATATAAAGAGGTAGTTTTATGTAACGCTTGAAATAATTATATTATTTATTGTGCCACCTTTTTATCTATTTTCCTGTGTCATAATGTCAAATACATGAATACGCTTAATTAATTTGTAGTCGTGGATAAAAAGCCGTGGCGGTCTAGTGGTAGTGAAACCCGCCTTACAATCCTGAGGTCGTGGGTTGAAAACCCCGGCCCCGTACCAAAGAGTTCTTTGGAATTTCATACCACTGGCTTTTCGGTGAAGGAAAACATCGTGAGGCAACCTGCGTACGTTCGTAGAAGAAATTCGATGACGTATGTGAACCCACCAACCCGCACTGGGCTAGCGTTGTGGATATGGCCCAATCACCCTTCGTGGGTAGGTCTACGTCCTGCAGTGGACTGTTAAAAAGGCTGGTACAGTGCAGTTATTTGCAGTCGGTAATTTAATTCGTTTAACTATGATACTACAGTGAGATTTTCGGCCTCCTAAGAAAAAAGCTATTAGCATATCCTCTATAAACATATCTGTGCTACATATTCTTTACCTTACAAACTTTTTTATTAGTTTCGCCTGAACACGATTACCGTTACAAAGTTTTCTTGTAAAACATGGTAGGTACTAGTGAAAGATTTAAAATTTTTACAGGGTTTATGTTTTACCTAATATTAGAGGTTTACGTGCTTTTTACGCGTGCCGAGGAAAACATTGGACGCAAAGAAAAACTTACTTTACGGATTATGAGAAAGAGTACCTATTGCTTTGTTTCTAGCTTTTATAAGGTATGAAACTAGCTAACTTACGTAGTTACTGACTGTGAAATGATGGTAATGTTTCGATCGATGAGTAATATATTTAACGAGTGATTTTCCTCTTTGACTAACTTAGGTACAAAACATATTTGTGTGTAAACATATAAACATAGTTATATTTTTAAAAGCCTTTTTAGGGTTCCGTGCCTCAAAAAAAAAAACGGAACCCTTATAAGATCACTTTGTTGTCCGTCTGTCCGTCCGTGTGTATGTCAAGACTCTTTATCTCGGGAACGCGTAAAGATATCGAGTTGAAATTTAAACTATATACGTAAACCTATAAAGTCTTGCAGTTGTGTAAAAAAAGCTTTTCAGTTACCGTATAAAAAAGTTAGAGCCGTTTATGTTGTAAAAAAACGCATATTTCACGCTCACAAAAATCAAAACCTACCGGGTACTTCCCGTTGACATGGAACTATGAAATTTGGCGAAAAGCATTATCTCAGAGCACACATATAGGAATAAATCTGAAAAATGTACATTTTTATTTAAATCACATAAAAATAGAGCCTCAAAGTACGCAAAATATGGGTTCAAAATTCAAAGTAAGTGAATCGTATCATGTAAGATATCATATAAAACAACTTCATTAGCACAT
Organism: Hypomecis punctinalis; assembly: GCA_949316475.1. Classification (NCBI taxonomy): domain Eukaryota; kingdom Metazoa; phylum Arthropoda; class Insecta; order Lepidoptera; family Geometridae; genus Hypomecis; species Hypomecis punctinalis. Next base: position 9,050,418 of record OX438819.1, on the reverse strand, counting down.
GCTAAAATAGGTTTTAAATTATTTTAACAATATGGGTACGGGACCCTCGATGTGCGACCCTGACGCGCACTTGTCCGGTTTTTTTATAACTATGAACAAATTTTAGTGAATGTATTAAGGATCAATTTTTTTTCCGTTGACTTACGTGAGTTTCATTTTATAAAACTGTTTTATTTTTACTCCCCGCCAAAAAGTTGTGTTATAAGTTTAAAGTGCGTGTCTCTAATCTCTATGTCTATCTGTAGAGACACATTAAATTCCCTAAAGCGTTTTATGTGTTTTATTTTTATTAATAAAAAAGGTTCTAAGCTAATAATATATGTCAACAAGATGAGTATTGTGTATGTATAACAAATATGTTATTTGAAATATTTAAAATAAGATTCACGGATGTAGCACAGGCCAGACAGGAATAGAAAGAAAACGGGGGAAATCTTTGCTCAGCAGTAAATATAAATAAATATAAATATTAAGGGACATCTTACACACGGTCTCTGACCCCAAACTAAGCAAAGCTTGTGATATGGCTGCCAGAGACTGATACACTACATATACATATTTTTAATACATACTTATATAGATAGTATCTAAATACACCCAGACACAGAGCAAACACCTATGCTTACCATATAAATGCTTGCCCTGGGTGGGGATTGAACTCACGCCTCTTTGATCCAGAAATCAGGTTCACCAACCGCTGCTGAGCCACCGAGACAGTCAACTCAGTCAAGTCAGTAGGACTGTAGGTATAGGTGACATAAAAATAAATATACTTATTTCTGTCCAGAGTTTTTAAAAAAAAATATTTTACGCCTGTTCTAATACATACTTACCTACTTAAGCTATACCCATTAAAGTTCCACGAAAATCTCAAAACAAAAAGCGTGTCGCGACGTCTTAGAATACATGCATAATCATACACAAACTTCTACGAATTGCCAAAACTAAAGATTTAGTCAGTAAACAAAAAAGAAAAACAGATTTAGTCAACAATTAACATGATCTTAGTCATACCTAGAGGCTAGCACAAGTGTTAATTGTACAAAAGTCTACTTGAATGGATTCGGATGAGTAAGTAACCACATTACTAATCCGTGAGGTTAAGACAACAGAAAAGTCCGTGTTTGTGTGACATACATTTTACCTCAAATGATTACTCAAGATTGTGAATTTTGTTGAATTATGTATTTGAGAAAGCACTTTGCCAAACAAGGATAATAAATATATTTTTAAGTCTGAAAAAATTACTTAGTTGCGTCGCTGCCTTTTCCTTTATTTCTTTGACCATAATCGCGATTTTGAAGTAAGTAAGTTCGTATAACATACTAACAAACAAACAATATCTTTATTGTACACCATATAACAGATACATCAATATAGATTTTAACAAATGTTACACAATGGCGGCCTTATCCCCTTTGGCGATTTCTACCAGGCAACCTTTGGATAGACCTTTGGATGGAGAAAAAATAAATATGTAATAGGAATACGGTCGGCGGTGTATACATACTGTGACAAATATTATACCTATATATCTTATAAATATACTAATAACGTGTAAAAATACATATACATATAAAATATATAAATACATACATATATATAAATACATAATTTATACCAATTATAACTATACTCTATAAAATTTAACTTGATCTCTGCGACAGCTGTTAGAAAAATCACGCCTATGAAGTCCTGAATTTCTTAATAGTACAGACAGTACCTGTCAATGTCATACTTTGTGGGCATGCCGTTTAGTGATGGGCGACGAATGATCGTGACCACAGAGTTTTAGATAGAGTTTTAATTAAAATATCGATAGTTTGTACTGACGATATTTTAAATAAAACTTGATTTATCATTAATTTTATTGTATATTTTAATATCATAACATTTTTTACATGTGTAATTAAATTAAACCCAATTATATGTTACATTATCATCGATAATAGTGAAAAACGTCGATAAATACTATCGTTACATTATTATGAGTATATTATTAATATCATAACATTATATGTGTACATACTTGATCTTAAATAATAGTAAGTAAATGAAATCCAATTTCTCACCTTCAACTACTCATTCGATTTCATTACAACATTGTTTGAAAATCGATTTTTTCCACCACTATCCCAACTCTAAATATGTCAATATGTAACTGTCGCAGAGAAGTTAAATTTTATAGAGTATAGCACAAGGATAGATAATGTGGAAAAACTAGACTTTTAAATATAGGGAGGGATTAGCCTGTCTGATAGCAACAGGCAGTTCGTTCGTATAGGCCGGGTGGCAAGCCCTGGTGTCAGAGTTTTTAGGCCGCCTGAAGGCCTCTGATGGCTAAACGGTTTAAACAACAACTTTTTTGAAGTAGGTGATAGATAGGTACCTATTGGGTGGCGCGGTTGGTGTCAGAGTTTGTTAATAATTATTTTAAATCCGTTACGTAGTTTTAAAGATATAAGCATACGTGGGGACAGACAGCGGGAAGCAACTGTTTTATACTATGTAATGATTCTGTACACGGTTGAAGTCGGTCATGCTTGTTTTGCAAAAAATAATTATTGAAATCTTTTTTAACATCATTTATTTTAAATGTTTAAAAATAAAGCAAACAAAATTAAACCATCAAGCGGCCCAAAACGAGTGCACGCAACGCCCGCTAATTTCGTCCTACATTTCGCATTCACAGGCTGATTATTAAAAAATTAACAAAAATTAACAGAATTAACACTTTGCCTTTTGAAAGGGGTTTGTGTAAGAGCATGAAGTGCGAACATGTGCTTTTAGCATTTCTTTTTAGCGGTGTGGCTCGCGAATTAGTTAACTTCTTTTAGAATAATTTTGGGTTTGTTTTAGCAAAATGTTGTCTATTTTAAAATAGTTTATGAACACAATTAACAAAACATATGAATTAGAATGTTACGTAAAGCTGGAAACATACTATCGGACGCGGCTTACGGACGCGACTGACAGGTATCTAGATAATGGATGTCCACGGAGCAGTGCAAACTGTCGGACATCAGTCTGCGGACGTCACCTTGAGCGTACGGACGTCCGAGAGAGATCTGGCACGCCGAATGTTTTAAGACTGTGCACATTGCTAAGTCGCGACCGTCAGTCGCGTCCGTTAGCCGCGTCCGATAGTACTCGTATGTTTCCAACATTATTCATACATATGTAGCTTTTTTACCACTCCCTGTAAAGGTAAACTTAGACAAATACGCGTTGCCTATGGCTTTGTCTTTATTGAAAAGTCCAAACCTTTGTGATTTCCTAGTTCTTATTTAATGTATTTAGATGATTAAAATTACCTGTTTATGTAGATGTCATTGACGAAATTCTACCTGTGTAGGATGAGAATTGGCTATTTCTATTAATCAATATGCATCTAGTTATATGAATAAAAAATAATGCTCAGTCGATGCTCTCAAGTGGGACATCAAAAATGGTCCACACAGCAAAATTACGTGCACAGTAAGGGTATCTGAAAAGTTCTCAAAAGTAACTATGATCACTTTGCTGTGGATCACACACAATATTTTTATAGATAACACTATCTCTTTAGTGGCAAATGACGAAAACCCGAAATGACCAAGACCGCTTGCAAATATAAAAATGACTAAAGATTCTACAAATCCTTTCACCAATTCAATTCCGAAACAATATCTCCATCGCAATACACGCCAATTAAAAAATCCGATAAAACCGCACCAATTGAATACCTTAATCTCTCATAAAAGCATAACCCTTTCTAAACGAATTCATCTCACGAATCGATTGCAAAGCCGTTCGAAAAAAAACAACAAATTGGATTAGGCTCGGCGAAAAATTAAATTGTTTTTCCCCTAATTGCTACACATTTCAAAGGGAGCGATAAAAGAGGTCCCTGTGAATCAGTACTCTATGGAAAACGAGAAAAAAGTTTAATACCTTCAGGTAAGCTTAGTAAAATCATACCATAATCCATTAAGATTTCGCTTCGCCTCGACGGGTCTTGCAGCTCCCGGGAGTAAATATCTCCCCACCTATCCATACTATAATGTATTCCCCCCCAAACCTCATCTTTCCATCCCTATTTTGCATGAAGGGGGAATTTAAATTGTGTAATCTAACTTTCAATTCATTCATACATTCAACGCCATCTCTCGGTGATAAATTGAAACTTGGAATCTTACAGTCATTTGAGTTTCGGACGGCGTCGAGGACGGACGCGTTTTGACTCGGATTGATATGTTAATGCACTCGCGTTTTCGCTCGCTTAAGTTGTTAAGTGCAACTTTTTGAGCTTTTAAACTGGGTCGGGTGAACTTTTAGTTCGGTTTCATTACTGAGGTGGCCTAGTAAAGGTTTTATTGAATTTTTTTGTGCCAGTTTCGCGCTACAATGTTGCGCTGTACGCTTGGAAATGTTGCGAGTTTATGGCGCAATAACTTTGCTAGCTGAAAGTCGCATAGATAGTAACGTTTTAAGAATATTATATCTACGTAAATTCTTGTCTACGAACTAGGTCTGTTTTTTTGTGTCAAATTGCTTCAGAAGCAAGCTTTTGTATTAAATATTTACATACAGCCAACATACAGCATCCATAGCGGCACCTTATTCTGAAACTACGACGTAACAGTTTATTATGAAAAAGTTATAAAGTCGACGAGGGTCTGAACTTGCTAGGACTTGGAGATGAATAAAATTAAAGGAGCTAGGTAATCTTCAATCGTAAGCGCCTTAGCCTTATTCAGAAGATTTGTTAATTGACTCTTTAGGTAAAGCTAGATAATATTTGCTTCGAACGTTAACTGAGCTAGAAATTTTATTTAGCAAGAAAGATTTTCTAGATTGGAATGATAAAGAAGCTTTTTAGGATTAATTTCTGGTTTATAAATTATTGTTTGCTTAATTATAGTCCTTGGGTGAAAAATGATAAGTTAAAACTTTTTTTTCTTTCGACTTTCATCCATAAAAAATTCACGGATACGCTAACTTCATAATACGATTCAAACTTAACACGAGACGAGTCGTTGCGCAGTGGCAAAATTATAGGTCAGCTTGGGTTCTTCGCAGCTTGTAAGCTGACTTAACAGACGCCATTAAGTTTGATTCGACCTACACTTAATTATACCTACTGCCTGTATATAAAGTAATGTAAACTAGTAATAGCAAAAGTCGCCAAGCCCTTATTGAATTATCTCATAGCGTAGTTTGACTAGGTGTTCGTTGGCGATCATCGAGGTAAATCAACGTTTAATTCGCTTTCAGGCGGGTTAAAAAACTCTAGTAATAGCAAAAGTCCCCAAGCCTTTAATAAATTATCTCATAGCGTAGTTTGACTAGGTGTTCGTTGGCGATCATCGAGGTAAATCAACGTTTAATTCGCTTTCAGGCGGGTTAAAAAACTCTAGTAATAGCAAAAGTCCCCAAGCCTTTAATAAATTATCTCATAGCGTAGTTTGACTAGGTGTTCGTTGGCGATCATCGAGGTAAATCAACGTTTAATTCGCTTTCAGGCGGGTTAAAAAACTCTAGTAATAGCAAAAGTCCCCAAGCCTTTAATAAATTATCTCATAGCGTAGTTTGACTAGGTGTTCGTTGGCGATCATCGAGGTAAATCAACGTTTAATTCGCTTTCAGGCGGGTTAAAAAACTCTAGTAATAGCAAAAGTCCCCAAGCCTTTAATAAATTATCTCATAGCGTAGTTTGACTAGGTGTTCGTTGGCGATCATCGAGGTAAATCAACGTTTAATTTCGCTTTCAGGCGGGTTAAAAAACTGACACCAGGGCTAGCCACCCGGCCTATAGGAACTTTTATTAAATTAGCTCCCAAAGCGTAGCGTGTTAGGGTCCTCCGTCGAATATCATTTTTGTCACTTTTTGCCCCCGCTTTTATACGTTTCACGGCGGATCCCTTTTGTCTTCATTTAGAAAACCATTTTTCTTGTTTACCCAGCTATCCGGTTAGGAGCACGGTTTAAAAAAAATAAACTTAGGACATTTTGGGAATGTACCCCCGGTAATGAGATTACGTTTTGTGACGGAGTCAGCGTTGTTTTCTTTTTACCTAATGGAACCTTTTTTCCTGTTACAATTGTAAATTATTGATGAGAGGTGAAACGGTAAGCCAATCTCTTTTATTTTGAATGTATTTTTTAAGTAAGAGATTTTGTATTTTTTTGGTTTAGTTCATTTACTTATAGCTATAGGGATGTTTGAAAAGACAACTGAAATGTTTTATGAATTTGAGGTCATTGACATAATATTGTTTTCTCCAGTAATTGTTATCAGAATCTGGTTCTAGGTTCTAGAAAAAAAGGCATAGTAAGAAAACCAGAACAAAGGAGAATGGGCAAACTGGGCCAAAAAAACATGAGTTTGCCCGCAAAGATGGCACATGGAATTGGTATTATAGATTGATTTGTACTTATATATATATTTTTTTTTATATTAAGGGACATCTTACACACGGTCTCTGACCCCAAACTAAGCAAAGCTTGTGATATGGCTGCCAGAGACTGATATACTACATATACATATTTAAAATACATACTTATATAGATAGTACCTAAATAACACCCAGACACAGAGCAAACATCTATGTTCATCACATAAATGTTTGCCATGAGTGGGGATCGAATCTTTGATCCAGAAGTCAGGGTCACTAACCACTGAGCCACCGAGGTATATGGTTACTAAATAATTCTTTTCACGGTTCTGAAATCACTATTACAAAATTTCTCCCAAACTGTGGGTTCAACGAGATTTAACGATTCAACGAGATTTATTATGCGAAAAACTATACCCATACCTACAAATTGGTAATAGTTTCAATCCATTCTCCTTTTACGACCCTTAAAAATTAATGCAAATAATATAAATATAGTTAAAAAAAAACACGCTTAGGAGTCATCATTGTTTTTTATTTATTTCTTTTATAAATGCATTGTCATCGGTCTTTGATAGGTGTGCAAAGTTTAAAGAAAATCTGATCGCTCAAAGTAGGTCAAAATCGGGCTCCAAGAGGTTGATTACAAGCAAGCAAACATAAAGGTAAATCTAATAAAAGCGTGTTAAAAAGAACCTAGTCTAGTACTAGTGTATAAACAAAGACAAAACATTGATTGATTATTTAGCTACTGAATATGAGTGCTGAACAAATCCACTTCAACGTTTAACAAATACAAAATACTCAATCAAGCTAAAATCTGCACAAGCATTTAGAAAAATGGCGTCATAAAGATACAATTCAAAAAGCTTATCCGCATTTATCAGACGGCCATCCCATTCTCTAATGAAGGGGGACCGCCTGTCGGTCTGTCATTGCTAAATTAACTTCCCTCTTCTTGTTCGCACCTTTCTTATAATAAGTGATTTCGTATACTTAGGTCAGGTGGCTAGCACTGGTGTCAGAGTTTAAGAGGCCTCTGACATGGCTAAACGGTTAAAACAACCGGGGCTTATACTTTAATAAATAAATATAAATAAATAAATAAATATTTTTGGGACATCTTACACACGGCCTCTGACCCCAAACTAAGCAAAGCTTGTGATATGGCTGCCAGAGACTGATATACTACATATACTTATTTTAAATACATACTTATATAGATAGTAACTAAATAACACCCAGACACAGAGCAAACACTTATGTTCATCACATAAATATTTGCCCTGCGTGGGGATCGAACCCACGCCTCTTTGATCCAGAAGTTAGGATCACTAACCACTGAGCCACCGAGGCAGTCTGTAATGTGTCATCCGAACCTCAGTTGACTTGAGTTGACGAACTCTCGAACGCTCAGTTGTAAATGCCACCCGTCATCACCCATCCGAAGACCGACCGTGCTGAACGTTGATTCACTTCGATGATTGCTAACGAACACCTAGTCAAACAACGCCATACAATAAATCTATCGAATATTAAAAAACCTTTAGTAGCCAATTAAAACTTGTGAAAATTATACCGTCATGTCAGCCACGGTAGCGTTCGTTCCACTCAGTTAATGCCACCTGAGGTCACTCATCCAAAGACTGACCGAGCTGAACGTTGCTTTACCTCAATGATCGCCAACGTCAAACTACGCTATGAGCTAATTTGATAAGGGCATGTGGTCTTAAATTTTTGATTTTTGAAATATTTATTGCCATTACTACTTAGTTAAGTTTACTTTATAAACAGGAAGTATAATTAAGCAAATGTAGGTCGAATCAAACTTAGTGGCTGACTTCTTACCCCCGCTGACCTATAATTTTGCCACTGCGCAACGACTCGTCTTGTGTTAAGTTTAAATCTTATTATAGAGTATGTAAACATGAAAATTTATACTTAAGGGATGAAGTTGGCTTATCCTCGATCTTTTTAGGGATAAAAGGCGAAAAATTAAGTTTAAACTATCATCTTGCACCCGCAGACAAATAAACAAAAAGAATAATTTATAAACATGTTGATAAATTTGAAATGTGCACGACTGCGACGTCGGTTTTTTTTTTATTTTCGTGAAAATACTGGCTGTTATAAAAAACGTAACGTGACACGTTTTTTTTATCGACGTCGCCGTCGTGCACATTCTTTTCGAAATAGATTACAAATAGAACAAAAATCGACTCAATATTTCATGAAAGTTTAATAACTCAAACGAATCAACTCAATATGCTGTGCAAAGCAAAATAAAAAAAATCTAGAATTCGGATCTAAATTCCATTTACGAAATTAAGCAACGTACAAACAAAAAATGGGTTACACAACACGTTGTATAATCGAGCTTTTAAAACAATAAAACCCGATCAATTTATATCGCATTCTGTGTGATTCCCTAAAAAATAGGAATGTTCAGTTATGGAACGCGCTACCTGTTCCTATTCGACGTGCTCCTTCTCTTGCTGTCTTTAAGGAGCAAGTCATAGAATTTTATTTGTCGCAGTTGCCTCCATGTTAGAAAGTCATTTTTAGTTGATTTATAATATTTATTTTTTATTATATTTATTAATGTGTGTTTAGTATTTTTATTTATTTAAGTATTCGTATGTTTTTGTATGCATTATTATTATTATTGTTGTAATATTAAATTCTTGTGTATGTATATTGATATGTATGTATATGTATGTATGTATATCTTATGTATATTTATGACTGTTTATTCAAGTGTATTCATTTTTGTTTTAATTAATTCGCCATTATTGTACACCCCGTCCCTTACCTTCCTCTATAATCCTTTCCTCTCTTAATTAGGTTGCCTGGAAGAAATCGCTTTAAGCGATAAGGCCGCCGGTTGTCGCACTATTTTAATTATATTGTATTCTTTTATTGTTAAATTGTAAATTGTGTGAACAATAAAGCGTTTTCTATTCTATTCTAATAGCAGGATACTTTATACTAGCCGTATGTTTACTGAAAACTTCAGAAAATGGAACAAGATAATAAATTAAGGGTGTCACCGCTACATACAATGTGTTTGTCTACCGGTGTCGGAGCCTTAAGCGGTGACACATATGGCAAATTTTGAATAACTTTTACTGTGGGATCAACTCTGAAAACGCAAAATAAAACAGCTATTCCATACTTTTTGTCGAAAGTCTTATGAAAAATCATGTAGAACAGCATTTTTTTTACGTTTTCAGAGTTGGTCTCATAGTGAAAGTTGTTCAAAATTTGCCATAGATGTCACCGCTTAAGGCTCCGACACCGGTAGACAAACACATTGTATATGAATCAATTAACACGCTATAAAAAGTATATAAAGTCAGTAGTCAGACATCACAGCATATCTACAGTATCACTATCATCACTATCACTACATAGTATAAAACAAAGTCGCTTCCCTGTCTGCCTGTCCCCTATGTATGCTTATATCTTTAAAACTACGCAACGGATTTTGATGCTGTTTTTTTTATATAGAGTAATTTAAGAGGAAGGTTTATATGTATAATACACCTGTGCGAAGCCGAGCCGGGTCGCTAGTATTAACTAAATGAAAGAATCCACTCGATATGCTGTGTAAAATCTCGCATTCCGATCAAAATTCCATTTACGAAATTAAGCAACGTAAAAACAAAACATGGGTTGCACAACACGCTGTATAATCCAGAGTTTAAAACAATAAAAGCTGATCCATCTATTTCCTATTATGTGTAGTTTCGTGGAAAATACCAACATACAGGATGTTGCGAAATTTGTGTCAAAAAATTCATTCGACGTGAGGGCACAGTGTTGCCAACCCCAGAAAACTAAAAAATAACAGCTTTTTATTAAAATAACAGGAGAAAATAGTAGATAAAGTGAAAAGAGAAGATTTTCTGCTTTTCTTTTATAATTAAAACTCGTCTACTTTAATTAGTTACTAGGACTCACAAACATTGCTATATAAGCTATAACTAGGACATTATAAACCTAATAAAAAACCAAAATCGAAGTAAAATTACTTTCCACTATCATCCTATTCAGTATTTTCTTACTTTTTCATAAATTTCATAGTGTACTAAGTGGTGCTAAATGCTAATTAAAAAACAGTAAATATTAGGAGTATAACAGAAAATCGGGTCATCAATCTGATACAGCAAATCTACTGTTAAAACAGTAGGGTGGGCAACACTGAACATACAGAATGTTGCGAAATTCGTGTCAAAAATTCATCCGACGGCAGGGTACCAGGTGTCGAATGGTGGACGTCATAGGTTTTATATGACTGTCATGCCGTGACCTCGTTCTGTTTTAGCGTTTTTGTTGTTGCATTTCCATTGTTTTCGCGCCTATTTTGAATTTCTGATAGTTTTTGACGTGGTTGCGTAATGGGCATGTAATTTTTAGTGGTTTGGATTTTGTTTTTGTTAGATTAGTAGCAAATTGTGTTCATTCAGTTTTCCGAATACTATTAGGTAATAATTAATATTTCTATTAATTTTATAATATCTTTAAAACAAAGAAATGTCTAAGAATAAAGTGATGATAATATGAATTTATTTATCTACGTATCTACAAAAAGTGTTTTACTTCTGCTTTGAGAGGTTTATAAGCATAACAACCTAAACTGACTAATAGCTATAAAATACTAGAATACTATTATTGTATTTACTTACATAAGGACAACAATCAAAATGAAAAACTATTATTCATAAAAATTGTATTAACTAATTAACTGTTGTAGGTATGTGTAAACATAACGTAACAATGATTAATTTGCACAGTTTGCAGTTGCTTACACCATACCCTTGTTAAATTTTTAATCTAATATAGATTAAAAATTCTCTCAAAAGCATCTGGGCCGGAGTCCCAGAGGATGCAGGTTCAAATACTGCGAACGCGTCAATTTTTGAAATGTTTATCACAAAATGAAAGTTTCTATTGTATAATTAATTAGAAGCGATTTGGTCAAACGGAACAGACCCATACAATCGATTTAAATCGCTTTAAGTTTCCGTTTCCCAGATTAATAAAATTAGACGAAATTCCTCATTTATTATTATTGAAATCAATTTTCCAATAGTTTTTTCAATGTCTATAACCGTAACTTTCCGTCTAACAAAGCCCTACTAATCTCTACTCAGCATAAAAATCGAATAATCCTAATAGACAATAAAAATAAAGGCATATTTTTATCGATAACAAAATTGGACAAGCTCTTCGAAAAATTATAATTGAAAATGTGTTGTAACTAAACGTTTTGTACGATGAAAAGTTTACTCTAAACCTGAATAGGTAAGGCTTAGTTTAGAATTACGCTCTTAAAGTTATTGGGTATGAAATATAAAGTGAAGTACAATAGTCGGTTCCAAGAGATAAAGCTTTTCTCTATCAAGGGGCCTACCATTATGACGAAAATTTTTGGTCTCTTTTTTCACTGTATAGAAAACTTGACTCAAGTTTCACAATAATATTCAGATTTACAGATATTTATAATGTTGATATTTATTTGTATATTTGGTTATCGTGATATTATGTACATTTTGGTATGAAAATACAACTTAATTCTTGGGCTAATTCATTAAATAAATTATTCGACCTAATAATTACATTTAGTAAGAGAAAATGTACTGTTAGTTACCATATTAAGACTGCACAAGCACGCTGAATGCAAGCCGTTTCCAACCGGTCTTATTGGAAATCTATAGAGGAGGCCTATGTTCAGTAATGAATGTCCTAAGGCTCATGATTGGACAATTCGATATTTTTAAAGATATCAAAGGAAACCGCAATAAGCTACTACTTAGTTATTTATGGCTTCATTAGGCCCCATTCTTAAAGGTTTTAGTTTATAGCTCCCAACTAAAAATAAACCCTTCTTTTACTATCTTCTGCAACATAGGCTCAGCCTAGTGCATAATATAGGATACATATACCTTAAAAGATATCAAAGGAAACCGCAAAAAGCTACTACTTAGTTATAAATGGCTTCATTGGGCCCCATTGTTAAAGGTTTTCGTTTATAGCTCTCAACTAAAAATAAACCCTTCTTTTACTATCTTCTGCAACACAAGCTCAGCCTAGTGCATGATATAGGATACAGATACCTTAAAAGATATCAAAGGAAACCGCAATAAGCTACTACTTAGTTATTTATGGCTTCATTGGGCCCCATTGTTAAAGGTTTTAGTTTATAGCTCTCAACTAAAAATAAACCCATATTTTACTATCTCTTGCAACACAGGCTCAGCCTAGTGCATGATATAGGATACAGATCTCTTATTTATAAGCAACAGTTTAAGTTAGAAGATGATGAACTTCATATTGGACCATAACGTCGCTTACCAGATTCAGACGAGTGCGTAGGTGCCAAATTCGCGACAAAAAAAGATGAAATATTTCAGATGTTCTTGTACTGGTACTGCAAAATAAATGAAAACATAGTAGGCCCCCAGGAGTGAAACAGAGTAACCTACATTGGGTCTCGAGATAGGAACAATAGGATGTCAGCCAGGCTGTATAAAGCTGGAGTATCTGTTACAAGCCTTTGAGAAAGGGCCCAGTTTAATACAAAGCTCCCGCTCAACAGTCATGACTCCTTAGTCCTTATATAAATCGATTTGACTGCCTCGGTGGCTCAGTGGTTAGTGACCCTAACTTCTGGATCAAAGAGGCGTGGGTTCGATCCCCACCCAGGGCTATTTACCCAGGGTTATTTAGTTACTATCTATATAAGTATGTATTTAAAAATAATTATATGTAGTATATCAGTCTCTGGCAGCCATATCACAAGCTTTGCTTAGTTTGGGGTCAGAGGCCGTGTGTAAGATGTCCCAAAAATATTTATTTATATTTATTTATTTATTTCCAACAGATTTTAGACCGAGCGCAGTGACGGCAAAATTGTCATTCTTCTGTTCTTTGATGCATAGATTCTTCATCGTTGTTTCAGCCATAGGACGTCCACTGCTGGACATAGGTCTCCCCTAAAGATTTGCATTAAAACCGGTTGGTAGCTGCTTGCATCCAGCGCGATCCTGCGGTCTCAATGAGGTCATTCGATTCTATATCACTTTCGGCCGCATACGCAACCAATGTTCGCAACTAGTTACGTATGCGGCCTTGCGGCATACGAGGATTTTTGCCTCTTAGGTAACTAGTTGCCATGGAAGAACATCATTATTTGAAATATAATTAATATTCACTGTGCTGTAAAAGCTTTAAACTGTAATAGTCCCTTGCTGGACATAAGCCTACTCCCAGAGAGTGATTAAACCATACTTATCTTCCACCTTAGCTCAGTGCGGTTTGTTAAATTGGCATACATTATACGCCATCGATTTTCTATGGACGTATGCAGCCTTTTTCATAATAAGCACCAACACGTGCAAAACGGTTTCTTCCGCGGACGAGGAGTTTTACCTCTTCGGAGGTAACTAGTTGCCATGAAAGAATATTTGAAGTGAAACTTCTAATGCGACTTCCCACAAGGTTGTGTTAACGTTTAACGCTACCATGGAGAGAGTATGAAAGCACTGTTGCGTTAAACGTTCAACGTTACGAAGTTTCTTCACTCATTCCGTCCGTGAAGTCCACGCACTATTTTCTTTTTCCGTATTCTCAACCAACGACTTTTTTACTTTACTACACAACGTATGTATAGATTAGATTAAGTACGGTGGTTCGTTTATCCCCCATGGCACTACTGAATTTAGGAATACGAAATAACAATTTGTGACCAAACTTTACTACACAACGTATGTATAGAATTATAGATTAGATTAAATACGGTGGTCCGTTTATCCCCCATGGCACTACTGAATTTAGGAATACGAAATAACAATTTGTGACCAAACTTTACTGCACAACGTATGTATAGATTAGATTAAATACGGTGGTTCGTTTATCCCCCATGGCACTACTGAATTTAGGAATACGAAATAACAATTTGTGACCAAACTTTACTACACAACGTATGTATAGAATTATAGATTAGATTAAATACGGTGGTTCGTTTATCCCCCATGGCACTACTGAATTTAGGAATACGAAATAACAATTTGTGACCAAACTTTACTACACAACGTATGTATAGAATTATAGATTAGATTAAATACGGTGGTTCGTTTATCCCCCATGGCACTACTGAATTTAGGAATACGAAATAACAATTTGTGACCAAACTTTACTACACAACGTATGTATAGAATTATAGATTAGATTAAATACGGTGGTTCGTTTATCCCCCATGGCACTACTGAATTTAGGAATACGAAATAACAATTTGTGACCAACCAACTTTTAAAAAACTTAATTTCATATATTTTTGTTTCAAACATTTAATAAAAGATACTGGATAGTTTATAAACGATAATACTTTTTCTTCCCTTAAAAATAATCGCCTCTACCACTCGCACAATAGAACTCGAACCTAATTTCATCTAATTCCAATTGAATTGAAAAACAAACGGGAGATCATTAAAAGCCTTTCAATTCTCTTTAATAGAGCCTAATACATTAAAGCCATTGAGCCGAAAAGTGAATTATGCCATTTCGAGTCAATGTAGTGAAAAGAAATCGACAAGCACAGTGCGAAAATATCGCAGAGATATCCTGCCGAGAGATACGCTATTAATTCCGCGCCGAGCGAAAAAATCAAAATCTCACTATGTATATGGAAATTTTACTGTTTCTCAAACAGTAATATTAAATTTCTAGCCCGTGTTGAATAACCTAGATAAAATGACAATAAACCAGAACCCGTAAATAATGCCAATATAAATACACACATATATGCAATTATGCATACTTCCATACTACTAAATTCGCAACGCATTGGTTTTGAATTTTGATAGGTTCTCGCGTAAATTAAAAAAAAAACAATAAGTAAAATACTTACGGAAAATTTACCTAGGTACTTATGTATCTACCTCCGAGATGGGGCCCGAGTTGGGCCAGCGCTGTCGGGTGCCGCGGAGGAGTGCGAAAGTGTGCCCGTTGTCCCGACACCAGGCGCAGTGGTGGAACATTATTTTTTTTTTGTTGCGTATGCCACCGTCCTCTAGTCGATGGAAACTCCCACATAACCACCCGCCTGTCCCAAGGTGTTATGGTATTCATAAAGGATTTTCCCTGTTAAAAAAAAAGATACCTATGTACCTAGATATAAAATATCCTTTGCTGATGTGAGTAGGCTAAGCGGGATGCGGGATTTTTCACTAATGATGTCATATCATAAGTGAGATATATTGTAAATTCTAAGAAAATTTGTAAGTTATAGGGTTACAGGGTTAAGATCGACCCATTCCCGTTAAGAGTGTGTAGTTTACTTTGTTTCTGACTAATTTGACTATGAAATACACTATCCTTAATAAAAAAAAAGATATTTGAAATTGGTATTTATAAAATTCCCAATTTTCGGCTATCAGCTCAGATATCTTGAAACGTGTAAGTCTTATTATTATTTTTATTTGATTTTTACATGTAAAATAATGTTTTATGACCTCACTGCCCAATATTGTCAGTAAAATTAACCTTTTATAAAAAGTATTTGAATTCAAATATCTCGAAAACTGTGAGATTTAGGATATGGTGTTTCATAGTCAAATCAGTCAGAAACGTAATAAACTATACACGCTTAGCGGGAATAGGTCGACTTAACCTGTAAACCTGTATACGTAAAATTAACATTACTTTTGATTCAATACTTTCTGTGTGTGACTTTCGAGCTTTTCTTGCGAATCGTCTATAAACTATTAGAAACTCCTGTTCGAACGTCCTGTGAAATTGTTCTGATTCTTGTTACGCTCAAAATATTTGTATCGCTGCTTCTTTAAATATGTATTTGCTTCGCGAAAATATCATTTAAAATATCATTTAAAATATCATTTCTCGCGTTCATCTTTGCGACTAGTAATCGAATGTTATCTAAATCAATGCCCCTTGGGTTGAAAAGTTTTTTTTGGTTTTTGTTTACAGGATCTATGTAAATAAAAGCGGGGTTGAGACTCTTGTAATATGATTTGAGTTGATACTTTTTGATGTTTATTTAGGTTGCAAAGGTACACAATTGACATCATTGCTTTGATAGTGATCGAAATAATATTTTAAAATAAAGAATAGATCAAGAATACACTCTAGGCATCCCAAGATGCCTAGAGTGTACTCAAATCGCCAGCGAATGTCTGCTTCGGATTTCCTCATTATATTTTCCTTCACTAAAAAGCCAGTAGGTAAAATGAAAAACTGTGTATATCTAACGTAGGGTAACCAAAGAGTTCGATGGTACGACACCGGGATTTAAACCCACGACCACGACCACGACGATTATAATGCGAGCGTTGTTTTGGCTTTCATGGCTTCATGTAATTTTTGGTATTATAAATATTTTTGGGACATCTTCCACACGGCTTCTGTCTGACCCCAAACTAAGCAAAGCTTGTGATATGGCTGCCTGAGACTGATATACTACTTATTTTTAAATACATACTTATATAGATATTAACTAAATAACACCCAGACACAGAGCAAATACTTATGATCATCACATAGATATTTGCACTGGGTGGGGATCGAACCCACGCCTCTTTGATCCAGAAGGGTCACTAACCACTGAGCCACCGAGGCAGTTGATTACGAATCATCTTCACTTAGCATGTACCATATTGAAAGTGATACGCTAGAAGTAACACCGGTACGCTGAGATAGCTAGACAAAAGTTGTATCAAAGTTTGAATTTAGAAACAGACCACAGGCTGGCCAGTTACCTTCAAAGTTCGTACGTAAAGCTGTTAGAAAAATCGAGTGGGTCCCAGCGGAGCTGTTCCGCCATACCATAGAGATCTAGAGAAAGGTTTTTCCTTACCCGATATGTATTCATACATGCAGCATACGCTATGGTGGGACCGGTTTGTGGCAAATATGTCATTGTTACAATATCTGTCTATCAAAAACTATGCTGCAAATACTAATACAATACCAAAAATGCATGTTGTCGAAATATGCAATACCTATATCGCAGAATGCAGTGTTGTCTGTGTGAGGGCATTAAGTATGAATTAAGTCACTTGTTGAGTAATAATTACCCTATTTATCTGCGTTATGTGTAGTTGTTTGTTTATTGAGTTTGGTGCGAACCGTTTCCTCGTTAAAATTTTAACGACACTTATGTTTTTAATTTTTTATTTAAGATGTGTTGTTTCAGTAAAGTTGTTATTTTGGACTTCGCCAATTAGAACTTAAACTACGACATGTTCCATCTGGGAGATCTGTGGGCCATACAGCTGCCACTCGGTATAAACACGAAACAGCGAACTAGTAACGAGACTGGAATGTTTTCTATATTAAAAGTATCCTTTGTTTTTATTGCCTTTACTGCAGTTTTGCGGTCCGGAATAACAAGGTGCAAACTATTTTTTTGTTAAAAAATTGTTTTAGTTGGGTGCTATTTTCATGACGGTAGCTATTTGGTTTATATGCCACAGGATAGGTCACATTCAAATAATGAGGTTGTATTAGTAGTGAGGATAAAAATAATCGTATTGTTACACTTGAACGACATATCCCACGCGCAATGCGATTGTAGCGATCCGTTTGACGTTTTCATTCAAAGTAAGGATGAACGAATAGTAAAGCCAGGGTAGCCTAGTGATAATGTCACACGCCTTTCAATCGTGAGGTCGTGGGTTCAAATCCCGATCCCGTACCAATGAATTCCTTAGAATTTGTGTAAGGAATTTCACACTACTGGCTTTTCGGTGAAAGAAAATATCGTAAGGCAACCTGCGTACGTCCGAAGAAGAAAAATTTGATGGCGTATGAGCATTTCAACCAACCCACACTGTGCCAGCGCGGTGGGTATGGCCCAATCACCCCCTCCTGGATAGGCCTACGTACTGCAGTGGACTATTAAAATGCTACATTACAGTACAAGGATGAACGGACCTTAGGTACTTTTCTTGACGAACCGATTAGCACTAACAGTGAAATGAAATATCTTAGAATTACAACTGGTTTTCTATTGATGGTTTAAACACATCGTTATGACTTAGGCCTGACGGCGTGCGCAGCCTAGAACGCCCCCCTACAAGGTGGACAAACTACCTGATAACGAACCGAGAAACGGGTCCTAACTGGTCCTTTAAGAAATGCACACGGGAACGTTACAGAAGAAATAATTTTATGGAACATATTTTTCTCCAGAAGTGGATGTTTTATATGTTTTGCACTGTAGCTACTATCAATAGTGATGTATAATAAAGCTCGTTTTTGAAATAGGCTACCGAATGGGATCACTCTCTATAGATCCAGTCGATAGATCGACGGTAGATCTAGTGAGACATTTTTTTCTCATTAGATCTAATTTCGGAGCGATGTATCTAATGATACATTTTTTTACCAGTAGACCCATTTAGAATAATAATAAGATCTAGTAAAAAAAACCAATCTCACAAGATCCATTTTTGGAGTGATGTATCCATCAGGAATATTTTTTCTTACTTGATCTAAATTACAATAAAAGTTCAGATCCAATTTCGTATCGAGAACTAAATTATCCAGATGACATTATGTACAGTTATGTACATATATTTACCTGTATGAATATTAAAAGCATTATCCCAATTAAAATTATCCATTCTGAAGTTCGAATTCATAATTTACCACTGGAGACAAAATTAATATGTCATATCATGAATGACAATTATCTATTGGATTCAAATACACGAAAGATCTAATGAGATAAATCGTTCCCACTAGATCCATTTCTAACTGCCAATATAAAAAATAGATCCGATGAGAAAATAATGTCTCACTGGATCTACCGTGGATCTATCGACTGGATCTATAGAGAGTGATCCACCGAATGCATTCGACACTTGCTAGAACTAGCACTTTCACGCGCTGAAGAAGCCGAGCACGCTAAAGTCATCGACTGCCTCGGTGGCTCAGTGGTTAGTGACCCTAACTTCTAGATCAAAGAGGCTTGGGTTCGATAATGTGAACATAAGTGTTTGCTCTGTGTCTGGGTGTTATTTAGTTACTATCTATATAAGTATGTATTTAAAAATAAGTATAAGTAGTATATCAGTCTCTGGCAGGCATATCACAAGCTTTGTTTAGTTTGGGGTCAGAGGCCGTGTGTAAGATGTCCCAAAATATTTATTTATTTTATTTATTTAATATGAAAACAAATAATGCAATATCAAGCAACTAACTGTAGGCGTGTCACGTTCACCATAAAACATAGTAGCGCTTATAGTTGAATACGTGTTTGTCAGCGATCACCGATGTTAAGCAACGTTCGGTACGGTCAGTCTTCGGATGGGTGACCGCGGGTGGCTTTTACTACTAAGAGCTAGTGTTGCTCGGATGACACGTTAAATTGTAGGTCCCGGTTGTATTAACCGTATAGTTCAGAGACCTTCAGGCGGCTTAAAGACTCTGACGTTAGGTTTATCCAGCATATACGAACTTACTTTTTACATAAAACATCATGGCAGTCATGCTTATGTCAAACCCTATAATAATAATCCTACTATCCTACTTCCTACCAATATTATAAACGCTAAAGTTTTGTGAGTAGGTACGGATGTTTGTTACTTTTTCACGCAAAAACTAATGAACAGATTGAGATGAAACTTTGCAATAATAATGCGTATACATCAGAATTACACATAGGCTATAATTTATAATGATATTGCGTGAAAGAAAGTTCGCCGGGTCAGCTAGTATATTTGCAAAAGTTTGTATTTGTATGGATGTTTGTTCCTCTTTCACGCAAAAACTACTGAACGAATTGAGATGAAACTTTGCAATAGTAATGATTATACATCAGAGTAACACAATGGCTATAATTTATAATGATATTGCGTGAAACGGAAGTTCACCAGGTCAGCTAGTTAAAAATAAAGCCATCGTTTAACTGTGTTAAACCAATTGTAGTTTCCATTAAAATTCACAACATTCAACACACATTCTACAGCTACATAGTAATACTTCCCCAGACCAGTAATCATTACAGGGGCCCGGGATAATCGAATCACGATGAGAAATAACAATAACAGAGGCTCCAAAAACTTGCCCCATAACAGTAAAGTGGCCGTACAATCAACAGGGGGCGCTGAATGCACGCGGAATCACCCTGTGTGTGCGTCCCTTGCTGACCGTGACACAGTATGACAATTGAAACAGTCAATTGACTTATAACGTTCATTTAAGGCTGCTATTCTGAGAAATAGCGTCCGATTAAAACATTTTTTTTGCGATTTTTAGGGTTCCGTATCTCAAACGGAAAAAACGGAATGTTGTCGTCTGTGTGTATGTCAAGACTCTTTATCTCGGGAACGAGTAAAGATATCGAGTTGAAATTTAAACTGTACACGTATATCTATGATCTCTTACAGTTGTGTAAAGGAAAAACTTCTCAATTATCATATAAAAAAGTTAGAGCCGTTTATGTCGTAATAAACCGCATATTTGGACACTCACAAAAATCAAAACCTACAGGGTACTTTCCGTTGACAGAACTATGAAATTTGGCGAGAAGCATTGTCTCAGAATACACATATTGAAATAAATCTGAAAACTGTACATTTTTATTTAAATCACAAAAAAATAGGGCTTCAAAATTCACAAAATATGGGTTTAAAATTCAAAGTGCGTAAATCGTATCACGTAAGGTATCATATAAAAGAGCTTCATTAGCACCTGCTAAAACAGTTTTTTAATTATTTTAACAATTTTTGATGAATGACGAGATATGTAAGAAAAAAAACTTTTGTCGATGATGATGAGTATTTAAATTTTAACAACGTACTTCCAAAGTACGGAAATTGGCCATATGAACTCCTGTACTAATCAATATAGACCCGTCGTGTTTGGGCTCGTTTTACTTGTCTTGGCTAACACTCTGCTGCTACATGATATCCAGGATCTCAAAAGTTTGTACTATTTAAAAAAAATATTAGTCTCCAACTCTAAAAGTGGTCAATCTAAGCGACATGAATTTTGATACTACATATTTCTTGGGATTTTTGTATTGAATATTTTAAACAGTTTTTATACATAACAATCTCACACGGTGTTAACCAGACATAAAAAATCTAAAAAAGACATTGTTAACATATGAACAAATGTTTTTCCATTTTGTTCTGAAAACTTTAGTGCTGAGCTGAGTGTCTTACTGTTTCTGCTGTGGCAACACTGGTGTTATGTGTACAGAACGAGTACAACACGTAAAAGGAATGGCTCTCAGGGGAGTAACTGGACAGGAGTAAATTATTTAGCCACGTACTGGATAGTGGCGATTAAACCGGCAGGAAATCGACTGATTGATGAGAACGAATTAAAAAACTCGGGTGTGAAAATGTGAGAAGAACGCAGAAAAGAATGGCTTTCTAACTCTAGGGAAACAATACAAAAAATTTATAACACTAGGAAAACCCTGTGAAATTATAAATTTTCTAAATATCCGACTAAGAAGTGTGTACATAAACTGTACTGTACCAGCCTTTTTAATAGTCCACTGCAGGACGTAGGCCTACCCACGAAAGGTGATTGGGCTATATCCACCACGCTGGTCCAGTGTGGGTTGGTGGATTCACACACGCTATCGAATTTCTTCTACGGACGCAGGTTGCCTCACGATTTTTTCCTTCACCGAAAAGCCAGTGATGTGAAATTCCGTACATAAGTTCCAAAGAAACTCATTGGTACGGGACCGGGATTTGAGTCGACCTCATGAATGACCAGCCAGCGTTACTTCCACTAGACCACCACGGCTATGTACCTAAACATTGGACCGCATTTTACAGCAATGCGCTGCGCTTTATAATATTTTAGGATTAAACTAAGAAGTAACTTAAGGTAGCTATCAGACACACTCTACAACTCACTACAATGCGTCGCAGATTATATGTGTAACACCGTAACAGAACGATTGAAACAGTTAATAATAGCGTTTCGTGCTACGCAGCGCCGCCGCAAACAACGCAGTCTATAGTCTAAAGTCTAAACGATATCCGTCTTTTTAGGCACGATAAAGACTATATTTAACAGTACAAATTGCACGGTTAAACAGTGTTTTAAGCGTGTTCAAATCTTTTGTGGTAAGACGGTATAAGTGTGTTCTATGTTGCCAAATCGTTGCGCGCCTGTTTGAGATATCGTAAATTAATGGACCAATTTTTAAACGTTTCCTATAATTGAAAAATAAACAAGTTCTTAAAGCTATTTCAATTTAGCGGGCTCTCTAAATATCTTATTTAGTTCACTTTATTACCTATTGTTACAAATTCCAACGTGATTAAAACATCACAGCCACAGTGTGAGTGCAAGTTTGCGTCCCACTTCTTTTGTAGTTTCCTTCAGCGCGAGGTATGAGCCCATTAGCTTCGTACCAACCCGTTCCTAACGTCCGTACAGGTGTAAAGCTTTCAGATACCAAATTACAAAATTCACTTTCAAAAAATAGTTAAAAATCTAGAAAGACCACCACCCTTGACACCATAATTTATTGAAGTGAAAGGGAATACTAAAAGGTTACGTCTTTCAATACTTAATAGGCACGATGACTCAAAAAATTAAGTTAGTCCATCAGATACTTAGATTATCTAAAAATATTAGACACGTATTTTTTCTTTTGTTGATTATCAAAAAATGATGAAAATAGAGCCCATTAAAGTTCCGCGTGACGTCACAAATCACATGCACCACTCCTAAACTTTAACAAGGTTTATCTTTGTCATTTATTGTTTGAATGACACTAGAAAAAATACATTTCCAATATTTTTTGATATCTCTTGACGGACTATAATATATTTTTAGCCATCATGTCTATTGTTTTATTTTCTCTTTCCAATCTGATGCAAAATTCTTAAATTACTTACTATCACCATCTCATTCACTTATCGCACTATTTCTCTCTTTCATTTTTACGTGTTACTCGTTCATCCGTCACTTTCTCACAATTCATTCATACTTATCGCAGTAAAACATTTCACTGTTATTACGGGATTAAGATCTTATTACGTAAATGCGATCCTTATAGAAGAACTATCCCAATGAACATAGGCTTTACACATATTAAACATCATTGGCTTTACAACGGCAAAAATTGCACGTTCGAGAGCTTTTTGACCACATACTCAGAGTTAGAGAATAAAATCGTATGTTCCCGTTGCATTAAAAGCAATGTTTTCGCCTTACAATAGCTCTTCCTCACTAGCCCCTTGGCATGAAATAGGTATAGTACTTCGTCCAATTTACTTTTGTTTTGTAAATATCCATAGCAGCCTCTGCCACCCCCTACTCTGCACAAAATAAAAAACCCAGCGCCAACAAAGCGGGCGTGCGAACAGACTGACTCGGCACAAAACGAATTAAACCCACTATTGTGTCCGTTAACCACATTCATTATGTTCACCTAGTAAAGAAAACACCCTGTAAAAGCTGCTAGTGAAAAGCATCCAGTATAATATACATATATTGCTCGTATATATTTTGCATTACTACCTACTCTAGTATTGATGTCGAGCCTTGAAACAGAGCCTTGAACTAATTTACCTATTGCTAAATATTTTGTCTAACTTTATTCTTTTTTCCTGATAAAGTATAGGCATAATGTATTTGCTAATTTTCAGTTCAGCTAATTATACACTTCAGCATGTTTATCATTTGTATCTAATTATAGTTCAAATCTCGAACAGGTGTAACGGTCAGTGAGTTGACAGAGACCAAAATGTCTATTTCTGAATGTTTAAGTAATGTCTAACTTAGATAGTCTAATGTAGTAGAAAGTGTACTCGCTTGCAATAAAGTTTCACACTAAAGGGAGCACGTGTTAGAAACTTCCTTGCCCAACAGTGTGGCCAACAGTGAGCAGCTACTGAGTAGAGATAATTTCTACCTACACCAATGGATATCAAAGAAAAATAAAAATATATATAGGCCGTGATTGAGGTGAAATAAACCAAAACAAAAACACACGACACCGTCTTTCAGGTTCACTAAACATAATTGGCTCCACTGGGTACCCCTGCATGTCTCATCTATACATCTTACCTCGGATAAAGCAGTCTAAATCTAGTCAGTCGTCAAGAAGCCCAAGCCATCAATATCGCTTGTCTTAAATTGAAAAAGCTAACACAAATTAGCTTTTACCGGCACGGCACATCTGCCATTTCCTCGCGAAGTCTGAGTATATTTGAAACTCTCACCTTACAATAATAATTAATTGGGTTAAAATCCCGTTTGTTTATAGACCCATTCGTACTAAACCAGCGCGCGTGGTGAATATGGTCCAATCGCCTTTCGTATGTAGGCTATTTGCAAGCAGAAGATATCAATTTCCATGTTCTAGTAACGTCATTCACCGCTGTCTTACGGTCGCTATATGGCGCATACAGCTATCCTAGGCGAAAGCAACTATCTCAGGAAAATAGAGTTTTACAGCACTTGTACAGTTTGTACACGGCTGTTTTTTTTCACCGGACAACGGACCGTCAATAAACGGATTGTTTGATTTCTTCGTCGGAGGGATTTCCGGTGCGACTACACACATTCATTATAAACCATACACCACCGCGAAACCGGTGAAAAAAAACGATCCGTTGTCCGGTGAATACAACAGCCGTATACAAGTGGTCTTAGAGATTGTCCATTTTAAGGCCATTTCATCTCTGATGGAAAAGTAACCCAGGCCTGACTCTATTCAGTAGTCAGTCGTCAATATCGCTCGTCTTCGATTGAAAATAGCGAACACGAATTAGCTTTTACCGCTTCGCAGCACATGCGGTGGCTCCTCGCGAAGTCTGGGTATATTTTTGAACGGTGTAATTGACATCCAGGTCGGCGTGTGAATCAGGCTTTGAGTTGCTAAATCAAAATAGATTACAACGTCGCTTACCGTCAGGCGAGTTGGTGGTCAAGCGCGGACTTTATTCGCGATAAAAAAAAATGATGTGATCAGGAAAATAAATAGATTAAGGTGTATTTAGGAACGCCAATCCTGAAATAACGCGCATGCATAAACTCATCCTCTGAACAAGAACAAAATTATGTTAATGAACTATGGAAACTCAAACTTAAACTTTTATGAACTAGTTTTTGAAGTTGATTTCAGAGATGCACAAGTAATTCTAAAAATAAAAGCAGAAAAAATGATTGGAAGAAAACACTATGAAAGAAACATGATTTTGATAGAACATAAATGAATTAATCTAAGTAATCATTTTTAAGTTTAATTTTAAGTTACGGTTTTTTGCGATTTAGCATCCCCACTCTCCTTTAGCAACGCTCGGCTTAGGCGGAACGTTACACTTTTTATTGCGTGCAGCCGGCGTTCATCGATTTATAAGGCTTTGTCACGTCAAAAACCAAACAATCGCATGAAACCACCTCATAACATCGTTTCATACAAAACCTTTCGTTTTTGTTCGCTTTTATGAAGAACTATTTCCAACAAAAACAAGACCCCCTGACCTTTTAATGAACATCTGGAATTCTGTATCGTCTCGAATCGATTATGGTGTAAAACCATCGATTACAATAGACCACCCGCACAATGAAATTATTGACTCGTACAAGCCGTCATAATGTTGCTCATTAGGCCTCTTTTAATTTATGTATGACAGTGCGACAGCTTAATGTGGACGTGCAGTTCTTAATACATGTAAGAAATAGATGTGGCAATTTATTTAAATTTACTATTGAAATTTAATCAATAGGCATTATGACTAAAAATATAATTAGTCCGTCCGATAGACTATCAAAAAATATTAGACACGTATTTTTTATTTTGTCAATTAAACAAAAATTGATGAAGATATAGAATGTTAGAGTTCCGTGTGACGTCACAAGTGCCATACAAATTTATAGACTTCTGTTCTCTGACTCCCAAACTTTGACAAGGTTTATCTTTGTCATTTGTTGTTTGAGTGACAAAAGAAAAAAAATGTCTCCAATATTTTTTGACAATCTAACTCACGGACTATCTTTTTTTTACCCAGTCATCATACCTATTATGTTTTATACAACACAGCATTTAACCATTAATTACGTATCATTATCAATAACTTTAATTTAAGATTAACTATTAGAGTCTACCTGAAATATTAGTATACCTAGGTCATGAACGGCTACCTACTAAGGTACCTACCAAATTAAATTTATTTAGTTTTACTAAATTAATCTTAGTTAAAATAGATATTTGATAATAACAATAAAAATTATTTTTTTTCTTATTACTTGTCTTAATTATACATGTCTCCACTAACGCATTTAAATAATTGTGTGATCTGTGAAATAAAACAAAACCTGTGTCATAAAACCTCTAGACGAATATTTCCTTCCTTTTGGGACAGTTGGGGCAATAGTGCAGCCTTCGACCAGTTACATAGTCTTAAATTGCCGCAGTAAACGTGGTCACAGCCCATTAATAATTTTTATAGGCACAATAAACCATTTTACTATCTTGATTCACTGAGATATGAACATCAAAAAAATATTGAGCATATAAAGTTATGCGCATATCAAATTTAAGCCAATGTCGTGTGGAATTCATAACGTTTGAGATATTGATGTACGAGAGCCATTGTGGTTATTGTAGTCTGTCGATGAATATTTCTTCAAAATCGTAGTATTCAAATATGGTTGAAAATGTGAACAGTCTTGTACAATGATAGGTATTTTGATTTGTGTTTGAACGCGATAGGCACGGCATCCATTTGGGCATAAATTACATTCTTTGGAATAGATCTAGCGTTGATATGAGAAAATCTGAACGTTTTAAAAAGTGACATATAATTAGGGTTCAAAGGTTGTCTGGAAGATATCTGTCGTAGCGATAAGACAGTTTTTGTCCGTGTTTATGTTACAATCTAATTGTGGTGTTTTAATAGTATTGGTATTTTTTTATAGTGGCCAAAATAGCACTACATTTGGCCACTAACTCGTCTAATGGAAACAAACCGATGATAAGATTCTCAAAGTCAAAGTCAACTTTCACTTTGAAGATTCTCCGTCTCTCTCTCTCTCTTTCTCTCTCTTCCCTATTATCTTCGAAGATATCGAGTGTAGTAAAAATATGTAATTAAAACCATACCATTTATACCTATAGAAAATTGTAGGGTGTAATATCGAAAAGTGTTAGGTATTAGTACAATTAGTGAGCTGAAATCTATGATACTTTTATGTTCAACTCAAAACTATCGTCTTCGAAGAGTCGGCACTATTTGAAATCATTCAAATCAATTGTTGAAGATCGTTAAACAATGCCTCATAAAACAGAGCTTTCGAGCAGGTTTTTCATTAAAATATTCACAAAAAAGTACTTTACGAAGTCAACCCACCGCTTTGAAATTCTCTACACTACATGATAGAAAAAGAATCGCCAAAATCGGTACAAGATCGACGAAAATATCGCGACAATATTTATGTGTATAATAATTTGTCACAATAATTAATTTTTGCTAAAAAGTGGCATAGGGGAGGCTTGTGTCCAGCAGTGGACGTACTAGGTACGGCAAGCGGGCCCGAGAAGGATAGTAGCGTGTGTGGCAACGCTGTCGTACAGGACCGTACAAGCCTGGTCTACTACCAGGCGAGTAGACACACGAAGTGCCGGGAGCACCGGTGCGTTCCTTTTGGAGATCTCGGAGCTCCCAAGAAGGCACATAGGCTGGCCACCGAGGGGGTTGTAGTGGGTACAATCCCACATAACCCGACTGCACCCCATCTTTGGAAGATTTCCCCTTCGAAGGTTACGGCTGATAATGATAAAAAAAATGGCATAACCTACTTCAACACTTTAACAATTCGAATAGTTCGCATCACAGAACCGGGGCATACCACATCCAACATTTAATTGACTTACATCCACGTCAGCACGCATATATCATAACAGTGATCAATCCTCGCCCACGGCGCGGGCGCGCGGCTAGATTTACCCGCAGCTATACGACTTTCATTTATACGACACTTTTCATTTTACGACGTTTTTCATTTTTATTCAAATTTCTAAGTCTACCTGATGAGTTTATTTAATAAAATATTGCGGTGCTTTGTGCTCTCGGCTTTTTGTGGGATAATCTGGCGTGACTTTTGTTTGTTAGCCGAAACGAAGGTCTCAGTTTACCTTTACACGTTGGCGTTTGTATATTGTTTTTGGTGATAAATTTCGTTTCTTGGAATCTAACTTTTAGGTTCTTCCCATTTGTTGCACACATTATTATATTACAACACATGGCACATCGTTAACACGGTTCTATATCTGTATCACCCTTTTTTAATAGTCCACTGCAGGACGTAGGCCTACCCACGAAGGGTGATTGTGCCATATCCACCACGCTGGCCCGGTGCGGGTTGGTGGATTCACATACGCCATCGAATTTCTTCTACGGACATATGCAGGTTTCACTCACGATGTTTTCCTTCACCGAAAAGCCAAAGGTGTAAAATTCCGTACATAAATTCCAAAGTACTCATTGGTACGGGACCGGGATTTGAACCCACGACCTCACGATTGTAAGGCGGGTGTCACTACCTCTAAGCCACCACGGCTTCAGTTAACACGGTTGACACATGGTTATTCTTATTTGTGTGTTTTTTTTCCTACAAGCAGAAATATTTCATATTTTGGTTGTTTTATAGACAGCTATATGGGTCATTAAAAAATACAAGAACTCTGCAGCCTAATCGCTTAAAGCGAGCTCTTTCAGCTTTGCTTAAACACTGTAGCCAGTTATTCCCTGATGTTGTCGCGTACATTTTATAATTGTAATAACTAGCGACACGCACCGGCTTTGCCAGGCGTATTACACATATAAACCTTTCTCTTGAACCACTCTATCTATTAAAAAAAACCGCATCAAAATCCGTTGCGTAGTTTTAAAGATATAATTTATTACAAATACTACTATTTTTACAGGCTTAGCCTAATGCAATAAGCATACAAGGGGCAGACAGCGGGAAGCTATTTTGTTTTATACTAAGTAGTGGTAGTGATAGTGATACCTGTATAATAAGAATTTAACCTATTACATGTCACAAAAGTAATCAAAATCTTTAAAAAAATATAACACATGTGTAATCTCTACTTACAAAACAAAAAAAATTAAAGTTAGTGTAGAAAAAACTGACAAATACTTATAATAGATATGATATCAGTAGATTTCAGATACCTAGAGGTGGTTTAGTAAATCGTATAGACCATGGTCTAGATGCAGGATTTGCTTGAAAATATGGAGAGAGATGTATATCTTATACTAACGAAACGCGAAAGTTTGCCACTGGTTCTAGACTCATAACACAGCGACTACATTTTTCATTCGCATTCTAGATTTCCAGCGCATTATCATCTCAAAATTTTCATCTTTCAAACGTCGCTCCACCAAATTCTCCTGAATAGATTTTCATCAAGATGAGCCCGATACTTATTAAGATTCCGCAAAATTCATAACTAAACCATGACGGCGACGCAACCTCATTCCTCTGTGGAGGACGTCTCGTCGGACAAATTAATACACAATCCGGCAGCGGGGACGTGGCGCGCATACTCTAGCGATCCTATCTATGGTTGGGCATCACTACGATTTACATGTTCATTTTCATCATCACGTTTTTTAAATCATTATGTATTGGAAAACATGCTGACATGCCCTCCCTATTGTGGCAAATGGACAAGTTGTCATTCCACCAATTTATTCCCTTGAAGAAGAAACACGGTAAGGATTGATAATTGATATTTAAAGGTGATAAAATGGTCACAAATAAAATTTAAAAAAATACCGTCATAATAGTCAACCGTCCAATTTACTATGCACTTACTCTACTTATTATTTTAAGGTATTTTTGTTAAGTTGGGCTAAATCGGTAATTTTGGCTCATTCGGTTCTTGCTGTGATCATGTAGAGACAGTGCCAAGCAATGATGATAGCACTTGATTTATATTTAACGTGCAGGGGCCTGTATGCTGAGTGTGAGTTTTGTCGTAAACATGGCGAGCTCTTCGGCGAGCGCGTAAGCATGTAATTTGTATGAATATGTTGTGTTTCAAAAACGCGCCGCTAGTGGCGCTGTACATTTCTTCATACAAATTACATGCTTACGCGCTCGCCGAAGAGCGCGTCATGTTTACGACAAATCTCACACTCAATTCTCTATCGACAAAACGTAACGTAACGCGGTAGGTGTTTTTTTATTTCTTCAAATTTAGTTTGGAAAAATGTTTGATAAATGTAAAATTACGTAAAAATTAATTATAAATCGAGTTTAAGTTATGTTATTTGAAAAAGAAATATATTTCACTCGAATTTCTTTGAAACAAAGAGCACGTTAGAGCGCGTTACGTGCTTGTTTTCATACAGAATCACCCACCTGATTAATATGCT
This sequence comes from Hypomecis punctinalis, assembly GCA_949316475.1. NCBI lineage: Eukaryota > Metazoa > Arthropoda > Insecta > Lepidoptera > Geometridae > Hypomecis > Hypomecis punctinalis. Next base: position 9,019,643 of record OX438819.1, on the reverse strand, counting down.
ATATTTTTAAAATTAATAAGTCTTAGTGCGCTTTAAGCTGCAAACCAAACTCAGTGCTTCTATTTATTGTTCTGAACAACCCTGGATTTTAATTGGAGGCTTTAAGTTATGCTGAGTGCGAAATAGTCCTCGACCGTCGTATGTTTGTACAATTAGAGTCCACATTTGGAGCAATGCAGTTGTTCAGGACTTTGTTGTATTATCTATAACTGCGTTATTCTATTCTAATTTCAATAGAACGGTATGTGGTGTGTTTATCGGTTTATAGAAATAGGGAAGTCTATTCTATTGTCTGTTTGGTGCTTATTGAATTCTGTTGTTCGAAATTATCGTTCGTAGATCGACTGACTGTGTTTGGTCCTGAAAATTGGTCAATTTTTCACATTGTTTGTGACATTTTCTTATAGGTACGCAATGTCCTCAGGTGAACTAAGGTCACTGAATGATTTCTCGGAAATAGACGATGCAATGACACACTGGCTGATAGTGATTATTACATCGTCCTTATAGACCCGGTATGGTCCCCGTTTTTTTTAAAACTTTTAGCCAAATCATAGGCGGCATAACTTTGGACATCATGTCTTGACCAGTCATTACTATTTTCAAATATATTTTATGGCAACCAGCTTACTTACATACCCTACTTATTTCAAATAGGTATGTCGTATGACAATGAATGAAATTCCATTACTAAAAAGAACGGCAAAAAAGAGGTGAAGCTTTAATATAATTACTTTATTAATTGGAGTAAAATTACTTTTAAGTTTACCTGTACCTGTACCAGCCTTTTTTAATAGTCCACTGCAGGACGTAGGCCTACCCGCGAAGGGTGATTGGGCCATATCCACCACACTGGCCCAGTGCGGGTTGGTGGATTCACATACGCCATCGAATTTGTTCTACGGACGTATGCAGGTTGCCTCACGATGTTTTTCGTTCACCGAAAAGCCAATGATGTGAAATTCCGTACATAAGTTCTAAAGAAACTCATTGATACGGGATCGGGATTTGAACCCACGACCTCTCGATTGCAGGTCGGGTGTTACTACCACTAGACCACCACGGCTTTTAAGTTTAGTTTTACCCTTTACATCGGCATTACATCAAGCAAACTACTCGCCTCTTTCAGTTGCATAAAATATTAATCAAACAAAGGGTGGTATTAACCAGTTCTATTATTACTTCTGTGGTATTGGTGATTTCCTTAACTCAACGAGAACGGTCGGTAGTTTATAATGTATGTGGAACAAAAAGGCGGGACTGGCAAGCAGAAGACAGGTTAATAGCCGGTGCAATGGCTGTTAGGATCGACGTTGTCCTATGAATGCTTTATTAACGTGTGATCTAGGATTATAAGCAGAGCGTTTTAAAAACGCATTGTGCCTTTTTGATGTTTAGATTGTTGGTAAAACGAAGTTGTGGAGAGTGCGTTTGTGGTAAGAGCGTAGAAAGTGTGAGGCGTTATATTGTTTTTAGCTTGGTGTTTTTTGACCGACGAACCACCGAAGGAAGTATACAATTCGACGCGTATATATTTTTTTATGTATAACCATTGACACATGACATTTTCATAGTAGTCCGATTACAATAATTCTTTTTTTATTGGAAAGAGTATACTTCGAAATTGGTCTCATTTTAATTTTATCTAAATCGGCTGAGCCCTTTTTGATAAATCAACAATAATGTGAAAAATGCTACATCGATCCGTGCGAAATATTCGCGAATTCTGTACAAGGGTGAAGTCGGTCATGCTATTTTTTGCAAAAAAATAATTATTCTTGTTAAAGTCGTCCATCCATCCATCAGGCGTAGGACGTCCACTGCTGGACATAGGCCTTCTCCATGGATTTCCAATAAGGCCGGTTGGAAGAGGCCTGCATCCAGCGCGTTTCTGCGATCCTTATTATATCGTCAGTCCACTTAGTCGGTGGACGTCCTACGCTGCGCTCCGTGGTCTCCATTCGAGAACTTTACGGCCCCATCAGCTTATTTTAATATCGACGTAAAATAATGACTGTAGAATAAATGGTGAAAAAATTTACGTTCAAGAATCTCTGATTCTGATGTTGTCGGTGATATCTCTGAAACTAATAAACCTATTTTTATGCACATTTCTGTTGTTAGAAAGCTGCTGTAATCGAGTTTCCAACATGTTTCTATCGCACTTTTTTATTCCCATCACAAGAAAAGTTTTCAGAAAAGAAACCCCCCAACCAGTAACACACTATATGTATGGTGTAGTTACTTTATTGGCGTAAACATGTTCATTCTTTTTATGTTCTTTAGTATTAGGTGTCTTAGTAATGATAAACGTTATCGCTTAATCTTCTCACTTGCATTGTAGCCAAGGAAAACGTAGTAATAAAAGACGTTTACTTAGTTAAGAATTAAGCACCTAGACTGGTACCTAGAATCGTGTCAAATGTCTGTGATTGCTGTTACGAAGGCTATGAAAGTGTTTCAAACATTTACTAAAGTGTTAACGTGTAGATAGTATCTTCCATTTGTAGTTGATTTTCTTTAGATTTATTTGTTAAATTGGGAAATTATCTCTTGACGAATTTCATATTTCTCATCATACAGAATATTGTAGCTCTATTCATAGTTTCTCTCTTTCACCTACTTATAATGACCACATTTTTTTTCCTAGCATATCCTGTTCCACTGCTGGGCAAAAAGCTCACTATAATTATTATGTTTGTCTAATTTTTAGATTGTTTCGTTTTTTTGGGATTGTGTTCTATTAGGTTTCGATTAGGCTAGGTGAATAGCGTTGATTTCAGAGATTTAAAGCCGCTTGAAGGCCACCTTTTGTGGCCTGACGCTGCTACAACATGTCCGAGCCACGATAGCGCTCACTTATAAAATGTTACCAATGTCGGTCCGTGCTGAATTGCTGATCGTTGTTTAACTTACTAAAGTTATGCTATGAGCGCCATTAGATGTGTTGAAACGTGATTACGATTTTTAAGGGGCTTTCCGCGATCTAGAGGGCCTAATATAAATAAATAAATAAATATTAGGGGACATCTTACACACGGTCTCTGACCCCAAACTAAGCAAAGCTTGTGATATGGCTGCCAGAGATTGATATACTAGATATTCATATTTTTAAAAACATATTTATATAGACAGTACCTAAATAACACCCAGACACAGAGCAAACACCTATGTTTACCACATAAATGCTTGCCCTGGGCGGGAATCGAACCTACACCTCTTTGATCCAGAAGTCAGGGTTACTAACCACTGAGCTAGTCTAAATATAAGGTACATAAGTAAAGTATTTTTAAATATAAGTGTTTAAAAATCTGTACCTATCGAACAGTCGCCAGATTAAATATCAAGTTACTTTAGTTTTCCATTACAAAAAGGGTCAGAATCGTATAAAAACTTGTGAATTTTCTGTATACCCTTCAAAACAGCCCACACGTAGTTCAACGACCTCAATTACCAATCATCAATCACATTCCCGCGTGTCTATTACAAACGAGTACCTGTGCTTGTGCCACAGAGTAGCAACCATACGGTCAAACGCCTAACGTAGTTAGAAAGGGGTTTGAACATTTGTGGCCACCCGCCGCCATTTTGATTTTATTTTTCAAAGTTTCCGCGCACAATGTTAATAGTATATGTGAGTAGGGGACACTTATACACACAATAAATGTTTCGTACTATGGTGCCCTAAAGTGTCACGTTCTCGAGATATTTGGATCTAAAGATCGCTGTACGAGAACTTTGCGATCTTTACAGATACACTGAAAGCCTGATTACAGAGGCGCTATTGTAATTAAAATAGCTAAATAGCATAGTTCTGTTTCTTTTTCACTTTAGGCAAAGAAGATATAATTGTTGTTTTTAAACTTTCGCGATTTGAACACATTATTTTTTTATACTACGGGACTAATCGCGCACTAAAATTACGAGATAAATAAATACCTCCTCATCCCGACGTTTCGGCCGAGTTGCATCGACCGTGGTCACGGGTAACGATGAGGAGGTATTTATTTATCTCGTAATTTTAGTGCGCGATTAGTCCCGTAGTATAAAATAATAAAAAGAAGATATAATAATACTACGCTTTAGGAATTCGAAAGAGAGAACGCTTTTTACGTTGCTATTTAATTTACGCTGGCGCCTCTATAATCGGGCTTTCAGTGTTAGTATGTATATCACTTCAGTCCGATCACTACAATCTATATGTACGTACCGACCCGCATCTCATCCCTATAATTTCTCCGTCTATGTAAATAGCTTAGTTGGATATCTGTATAAATGTCTTCACTGTGTCCGTACTATGTAGTGAAATAGAAACCTTCTTAGATCAATATTTACACGTCATCGGCCTTCCCCGGCTTTCCTATCGCATTTCACGATAGAATTAGAGCGTAATGTTGTTTGGGACAAATTACGATAAGTACCTACTCTTTCATGTAATAGTACTACCTACATGTACGATTAAAGTTAAGGGAAATTTCTTTGCTTTAGTATCTAATATCGCGATGTGAGAGAACGAATGATATTGATTTAAATTATAAAATATCATAGACAAGGAAAAATCTTGAATAATTGATTGAACCGGACAAAATTTTGAAAAGTAACCGACTTTATTGAAAAAAAAAAATCTCCCGAAAAAAAAAGTATAATAATTCGAATGCTCAGAATTATCAGCGACAACACCCCATTATTCTTACGAATAAAATAGCCAGACCACTATTCTATTTCATAGACCGAGAAGTTATTTTTTTAATGTGTACATAGTAATTAATTAAAAACTCACTGCCGCCCGCCGCTCTGGCGCGATCCTGTCGAGCGCGACCGCGTAAAATTTGTCCGAGTGAAGGGAGAATTTTCGAAACAATAGTTTATCAATGCGTCACCTTAACCCAATAAAACACAAACGCATAGGAATCTATGTAGGTATAAACTTATAAAAGTAATCTATTTTTTGGCCATGAATGTCATAACCGACTTCAACCGTGACAGAATACGAATAGTTCGCACGGGTCGATGTACTTAGTAATCTTCACATTATTCATCAAGACACATCACATTTATCAAAAATGGCACAACCCATTTCGATAAAATTTGAACGCCACGACCTCTGGAGTATAATCTACCAAAAAAGTCGAAATCGGAATACTCAGTAAAAAGTTATGTTATGTTATGCATGAAAAATATTTAAATATACCTACATAAATAATTATGTACGCGTCGACTTGAGACCCTCTTCCTTCGTTACGTCATTTAAGAATAAAACTGAATTCTTATAGACAGAGAGGCTAGCTAGCCATGACGACAGTTTTTAAGACGCTTTAAGTCTGATAAGACTAAACGGTTAAAACAACCAGGACCCACAATTTAACGTGCCTACCGAGCCACGGCAGAGCTCAGTTGCAAATACCAATACCACCTACGGCCACCCATCCGATGGCTGACCGTGCCGAATGTTGCTTGATTTCCGTGATCGTTAAGAAACACGTAGTCAAACTTTGTTATGAGCGCAAGAAAATAATGTGACACTACCTCAGACTTTTAAGGCTTATAAACTTTATTTTCTTTTATACTGTATTCACAAAATCTAGTTTTGTGTTTGACTTCGCCTTTCTGATGTTCTATTTCACGTAGGATAGTGCTCACGTATCAACGTAAAAACCTTTACAATGTATTTCGCCTCTGCCAAGTACGAAACTTCTACAAAATTATTTTATTACATAACCATATTCTGAGTCAACCTCAACTCATGCAAAACCTTTTAACATTAAGCAAGTCTAAAAACCGAATTAATAATGCATGTAATTGCGTTTTTGTGATGCCATTCGCGCTCTCATCCAAGATTAATAAAAATTTTATTATCTACTCAGTGCGGTCGCCATTTTGTTTGACGCGATATTAATTCAAGATGGCCGCCGTCACGCGGCCATGTCGTTAATGAGCAACGATTAAATCGCTAAAGGAATAGAATGGCAGTGGTTTTTGCGAATAAATATTTATTATAAGGCGCTTTGTGTGTTAAATATTGCTAATACGTGAGAATTTGATTGTCGCATTGAGGGTGCAATTATTTTTATTGTTTATTCGATTGGATTGAAATCTGTTTGTTTTTTCTGAATATTTATATGGTTATGTATCGTTCTTTAGTGGCGATAATTATATTTACTTCTAATTTCGTCACAGGAAGAGGCGACTCTAGAACGGCTGTGCGATTAAAAGATCGAAAAAAAGAAGTGTGGAATCTTTTCTGTCTGTAAAATCAAAATATGTAATAGTCAAACGAAAATAAAATCAATTGAACTAATTAATTAAATGGAATGCTTTCACGTAATCTTGCGTAACAATTGCAATTAATCGCCCTTTCATTGTATTTTTATTGTTTCAATTTAATCGAATCATTTTATGCGATCATATTGGTTGGAAGAATTTTATTTAACTTTTAATGGATTATGTTCATTTTCAGTCAATGGTACTTTTTAAGTGGAACCTTCTTTTTAATTTTGATTTACTTAACGTAATTAATTGTGGAATGATACACATAATTATTTATTATTACATTGCGTTAGTTTTCGTATTATGCCTTGTTCTAAGCACTAAGCATGGGCTGTTTTTTATTCCGATAGTTATTTATGTATAAAGACCTGACTAGGCGTCTGGTAGAGGTGACACGTGACCAGAATGCTGGCCTCTACTTTGGCCAAAAAATTAGTGTTGCGATACAGCGAGGTAATGCCGCCAGCATTCTGGCCACGTTACCTAATGCATTTTAAATTAGTTTTATTTTAGAATAAGTTTTTATTTTAAGTAGGTTAATTTTAATAGTTATACCAAATTTATGAAATGTTTTTTAAGTTGTGTTGAAATAAAATATTTATGTATTAACATCATTATTCATTGTAATATTTCTTATGTTTCAGGTAAGCGTGACGCTTCAACTACTTTCAAATAATGTTGAAAACAAGTCATCAATATGTAAGTGAACATAAATCTAGCATATCATTTTTTTTACAATAACCAGCAAATTGTAGAGATTGAATGCAACTGCATTAGTTCAAGGATTAACACAACTGAAACGCTAATAAGGCTTGGCACTTTGTAAACTATAGGAATTAAGTAACAGTTTAATCACTGATTTTGGTCTGTAAATCTCTACACTACTCTTTGCAAAGCAACAGTACACAGCCTTGGCCAAAAGTATTAGGCACCTTTAAAAAATCAAAATGCATGTTTACTACTTAACCAATAACTGAGTGCTTATCTTAAATGACTTACCGGGGTCATAAATAACGAATATCAAGCTGCTCTTTGTTAAGGTCATAAAACACCTGGTAACCGAAAACAAAGGGTTCGGTTTTCTTTCGGTCTTATCAGTCAATGTTTGGTCACTTCTGTTCCGGACTCAACAAGTAAACAAGCTTTCATTTCTGTTGATATTAAATTGACACCTAATTTTGTTAAAAATGCCAAAGAGGAGTGAAATTAGTTTAAAAGATAGAGTGAAAATACAGGGCCAAGGCTGTATTCTAGAGGCTGCAAGAGTAATTACAATCGCCGCTGAATTTCAATCATCGATATTAGTAACATAATAACGTTTAAATTTACAATCAAGGCAGCCTCTTAACTAAATCTTCCTAGTCAATTAAGGCTTAATCGGCGCACGTACGAGCAATCCACAACCCCCAAACCGCGCTCTAAGATTTTAATTTGCCATCCAGTTCGCTGTTTTAATCAGGAACGACGCAGGCCCGTTTGAATTTTCTATTAAAATCCGTGAGACAAGCAAGAGGAGACAAAAGAGACGTATCTCCTCGATCTATTAATAAGGCAGTTTAATTTGGAGGGTGGTAGCGTGCGCATAAAAAGGTGCCTTGATTGTCGCTACAATTTATTTCGATTTAGGATGTTTTTTTCTTTTGAAAATGGGTTTGCTAAATACATTCTTGAAATTGTTTTGATTTTATAGTGCTCCCCAAATTAGGTTTATTTCAAAGAGTTGCTACTTTGTGATAAACATTACATTTTTTACCGACGAACCACCGGAGGAGGTTTACAATACGGCGCGTATTTTTTATTTTTATTTATAACCACGCATAACTTTTTTCATAGTGGTCCGATTTCAATAATTATTTTTTTATTGGAAAGAATATACTTTGAAATTAGTCCCATTTAAATTTTATCGAAATCGGCTGAGCCATTTTTGATAAATCAACAATAATGTGAAAAATGCTCCATCGATCCGTGCGAAATATTTGCGAATTCTGTACATGGGTCATGCTAAGTCGGTCATGCTAATTTTTGCAAAAAATAATCTTGTTGTGATGAACACATCCTGTCTAATGTCAAGCAAAGTTGCGGTCAAGGAAACAAACAAAATTTTGAAATATAAACTGAATAGTAAAAACATTGACCAAAGTTCTCTAACTAAGTAAAATATTAAAATTTAAATATTTTAATTACAGAGCGAAAAAATGCTTCAAAATCAGTCTATATTTTCGAGGGTTACAAACACTTACTCGTATATACCAAGAGGCTCAGACACAGATGTGCAAGTCATTAGTTTATACTTCTTTTTTTAGTCAACAGCTTCAGCTTAAATTAGCTTAAAGTTTTCGCTTTTGATGTTATTGTTCTGATTTTTTTAAATGCCTTTTCTCACGTTGCAACTTATGTGATATCGTTATAATTAAATTATATTTTTTGCAATTTTTTTACATAATCAAAAGTTTACATTAATTTTAACATTTCACTGCCCAAAATAGTAAGTAATCATATAAGTAATTAGATTTTATTCATAGTGTATTTTTTTTTATTGTTAAGAATTTAAAATTTATTTAGTAACTAAAATCATTTCGTGTCTTTTCTACTCTGTATGCTGAGTGTGAGTTTTGTCGTTAACATGACGCGCTCTTCGACGAGCGCGTAAGCATGTAATTTGTATGAAGAAATGTACAGCGCCACTAGCGGCGCGTTTTTGAAACACAACAAGTTCATACAAATTACATGCTTACGCGCTCGCCGAAGAGCGCGTCATGTTTACGACAAAACTCACACTCAGCATACAGTTTACTAAACGTTCCCAAAAACGACCATTTTGCTCTGTAAGCCGGGTTTTATGTCATATTCTGCACCGGTTGCTCTGCTAACGGTACCCCGCCCTGTGACAGCTACGTACACGAGCTAGATTAATGGTTATATTTAAATTATTCCCTTGTATTTCATGTTTTTGTTGTTTCCTTTATATTTTTCATACAATTCCTTTGTGCCCGAGAAAATGTTTTCCACTAGCGGTGATCTAGAACTTTACATTTTTCATTCTGATTACAATGTTAGCTTTGCTTTTGTATTCCGTGTTCTATATTTTTTCTATTTTGGTCGTTTTTAGTTTTTTTCTATTCTGGGTTTTAGTGTTTTTTGTTGAATCGAATGTGAGCGACAGGAAAAGGTCAGTGATTTTGTTGTAGTTTTCGCTGGTTTGTTTAATTTTTGTTCATGCATATTGTTATTGCTTGTACAAATTTTACGTTGCGCGACAATCTTTTTTACGGTTATGTTTTTATATTTTTATAAGTCAGAATTCTATTGAGAAAGCAAAGCTTGTGATATGGCTCCCAGAGACTGATAAACTACTTATTCATATTTTTAAATACATACTTATATGTATAGATACTAACTAAATAACACCTAGATAGAAAGCAAACACCCACGTTCATCACATAAATACTTGCCCTGGGTGGGGATCGAACCCACGCCTCTTTGACCCAGTAGCTAGGGTCACTAACCACTGAGCCACCGAGGCGGTCAGTAATGAAAAAACCGGACAAGTGTGAGTCAGGCTCGCACATCGAGGGTTCCGTACAAACACGTTGTTAAAATAATTAAAAACCTGTTTTAGCATGTGCTAATGAAGTTCTTTTAGATGATACATGATACGATTTACTCACTTTGAATTTTGAGGCCCTATTTTTTGTGATTTAAATAAAAATCTACAGGTTTCAGATTTATTCCTATATGTGTACTCTGAGACAATGCTTCTCGCCAAATTTCATAGTTCTATGTCAACGGGAAGTACCCTGTAGGTTTTGATTTTTGTGAGTGTCGAAATATGCGGTTTTTTACGACATAAACGCCTCTAACTTCTTTATATGATGACTGAGAAGTTTTTCCTTTACAAAACTGTAAGAGATCATAGATATACTCGTACCGTATACAGTTTAAATTTCAGCTCGATACCTTTACGCATTCCCGAGATAAAGAGTCTTGACATACACACAGACGGACAGACGGACAACAAAGTGATCCTATAAGGGTTCCGTTTTTTCCTTTTGAGGTACGCAACCCTAAAAAGTACTACTCTACTTAGGTCCTTGTACTAAACTAAAAGGAGCCTATTGTATTAATTATTTTATGTACAGCTTTATTTAAGATAAGATAAGATAAGTTTATTTTTCCAACAATTAGCTATGTACATTATTCTTACTATTTATTATATTACACATTTAACATATTTGTAGGTATAGTACCTTAAGTTTTAACACATTTTAAGATGTTACGCTATAAATAACAGGTTATTATTATTATAAGTAGCAGCGATTATAACACTAGAGATTTTATGTACATTGTCTTTGCGGTACTAGCGGGCCCCGAAAAAATTTAAGGGGCCATACCAAACTTAAGACGAAATCGTAATCACAAAAAAACTGTTACAGTTTTTTTTTTGTGATTACAGTATTGGAGTCGCATTTTCAGTAAAAAAAAATGTTCATAGTAGGTATTGTGTATAACCCTTAGCGACTTCCTAACTCAGTACTATCGTCATAATTTCAGCTACAGAACATCCTCTGTTGGCCTTAGGCCTATTACCTACATCTCCAATAAACAGCCTTTTTGGTGGAAGCCATTCGAGTATATTTTACCTGATATTTTAGGTTCATTTTATCAATTTACAAGTAAACAGGGCGGGTGACGACATCGCCATTATTAGGGTTCGGAAGGGGTCTAGGGGAGACCGGGGTAAGTAGCAATCAGAACTCGTTTAATGTTATCTTAAGCCGCAGGGAGTGGGAGAGATATTGTTATTGGCCAATTGAAGGGATTGCGATGTTAAATAATGTAGGATTTGGTATTTACATTAATGTAGGAATATCATCATCGTCATCAGTTGTAAGCCTTCGTAAGTGTGTGTTAAACTCAACTCTTAATTGGCCAAATATTTGAAAAAAATATCACAAGGTAAATAATAATTTACCGTAAGTATTTACTTCTTTAATATACTTAGTTTAGTTTGAAAATTCCATCATTAATTTTCAAATTAAATTATTAAATCCTACTAATATTATAAACGCGAAAGTTTGTGAGGATGGATGGATGTATGGATGGATGGATGGATGTATAGATGTTTGTTACTCTTTCACGCAAAAACTACTGAACGGATTGAGATGAAACTTTGGAATAATATAGCTTATATATCAGAATAACACATAGGCTATAAATTATAATGATATTGCGTCAAAAATCAAAATATCATGCGGGCGAAGCCGCGGGTAAAAACTAGTAAGTAATAAAGGTAAAATATTTACCTCGTGATCCCATCACTTTGGCGATTGCCTGGAAGAAATAGATTTTTTGCAATACGGCTGCCGGTTGTCTCGTTTGTTTTCTTAGTTTATTTAATTTTATGATGTTCAATAAAGTATTAATCAATCATTATATCAGGTAAATGATATATTTCTACGTAGTAAGACTTGTCTTCAAAAGATTTCCTATGCCTACAGAATCAGTTGTATGTGGCTAGCTTTCAGCACAATCCAGCTGTTCTGATATCTTCTGTACACCTTGTGAATAGCAGCTCCACTCTGTATGGTACTTTTTGAAGAACTTAATGACCCAATAATTCATCCCATCATCAACAGTCCTGCGAAAATACATCAACACAATTTCAGAACTTCCAAGCGAAAAATATATACAATTTCACAATTTGCCGACGAGAAAAACTTTCCATACCTATTTATGAAACCTATGGCCACAAATAACTTTACCTAGTCATTTGACCTACAACATAAAGACCAGGCTTATTTCTAATATCACCCCACGATCTTTCATCGCTATAAATCACTTTTTTGTACCTTTCATTAGAAACTTGCATATTACGGCAAGTTTGTGCTTAATCTGTGCTTAAGGCGGGCCGGGCACGCCAAATGCACATTAATATGGAACTTAAGGTGTGGTGGTGGGGGGAAGGGGGGGAGTGGGTGGAAGCGGTTTATATTTTATGGTTTTATTATGGTTTATGTAAGAACTTGTGTTAGGCAAGGTGTTTTAATATGTTTACCGCGTAATGTAAAATAAAAATGGTATAATACCTACAGTATTTTAGTATTAAAGTAGTGTAAAATGTAGTCGGTATGTAACAGTTTAGGTAGGGAGGTGAATACAGTGTCTAAGAATGTACTTGTGATTTCATAGAAGGACATAAAAAATGCAATATTGATTTGCATTTCTAGGCCAGTATGGAAAATAACATCAAATCTAGGGGACATAAACTAGGTAAATTATGATAATAATTTACAAAGTTTAACTTTTTTCTTGTTAGGTACCTTGTGTTGAAAGCCAGTTAGCCCCGCTTTCCTCCCATTCTTTATTTAAAAGATCATATCCACTGGAAATAATTCGACAAAAAGTATTTATTTTTCTGTAGGTAGCTTAGTAACATAATAGGCCCAATTATAAAGGCGCCATCGTTTTAATAGTAACATAAAAAATGTGATCTCTATCGAATGCGTAAAGTGTAAAAGAAACAGAAACATTCTAAATTGCTAATATAACTACGATAGGGCACTAATGTATGTCTTTCTATTTAAACCTCCTTAAAGTCCTAATCTTATTATAATATTTTGTACTTTTGGGCAAACATTTACCCCTGACACACTCCGCAATTTTCCCTAATCACTTCTCCCTTCAAATTAAAACAACACTAGACTAAATACATAGCAAATATTAGTCCCAGTCTACATTTTCTTGCTGAATTTAGCGTAGAAAATGTACGTTTCGTTTAGTTTGAGTTAAGATTCAGTAGCGGCGCTGATGCTAAACACATTAGCTATTTACCGGACTTAGTCGCCGGTCGTCTGCTTAATTTGCCATGAAAACACGCAACAGAACGTACACGGATTGCGGGGCAATGGAAAAGAGAAAGAGTCATAACCTCGTGCAATTGTTTCGTAAAGCTCACTGATGACGTATTTTTGAGATAGCTATAAAGACATTAAAAGGACTTTTGGATAATCAGCTATAAAATTAACTGTATCATATACGAGTATTAGTTGTTAAAACTGTACTAGTTTTTGCAAGCGGCTTCACCCGCGATTTTCCGGAAAAAATAACCCTTTATCACTTTCAAACCTTTGTATTATGTTGCTACGTAAAAGAGTAACAAACCAACTAACACACTTTCAGATTTATAATGATAAGTGTGGTGGATATGGCTTGATCACTCTTTGTGGGTAGGCCTACGTCCTGCAGTAGACTTTTAATAAAAACATTTCTACTCCTTTGCGTCGCGCAGTCGGGTAAATATAGGTTGGTACAGTACAGTATCTACAATCAGTTTCTCTATAGATCTAGTAAAAAAAACCAGTGAAAGGAGCTGTATGTATACTCTTTTTCTTAGCACTATTAACATTCTTAACACTATCAATTTTCGAATTGCGAATTTAAATATCATTTCTATTCAACTGTACTCCAACTGTAAGAATCGATATCAGTGAATATATCGGTAACCATCAAGAGTTTGCAGCATAAATATATTTTCTAGTTCACTGGAAATCCCCACTTACATAAGCAAAGCTAAACAGTAGCATCGGATACTGAATCTCACTCGAAGAAAAACATAAATTTCGCCTTACAAATACTGCGTTTGCTTGCAAACGATATGCAAACGTACGAAGCCATAAAACTCTTCGAGTTGCACGTTGCCTCTTCTAGTAAAATCTATGGACGCCGAGCGTACTAAGAGTTCTACCCACAGCGCCCGATCCGACTCTACGACTTGACACAAAGATACGCAAATATTTGCAACTATTAAGGTATGATTCCGAACTCCGCTGCAGGCAGCAGCAACAGGCAGCAGTGCTGCCGCAGTACTACTTTTCTTCATATTGCTGCCGCGACAATGCTGCTTAGCTCGGAATGTAATCTCATATAAACTCATAGAGATTATATGGGGACCAGTAGTGAGTGCTGCGGCAGCACTGCTGCGGTGTTGAATAACTAAATAATTATTTTTTGCAAAAAATAGCATGACCGACTTCACCCGTGTACAGAATCATTACATAGTATAAAACAAAGTCGCTTTCCGCTGTCTGTCCCCATGTATGCTTATATCTTTAAAACTACGCAACGGATTTTGATGCAGTTTGTTTTAATAGAGAGAGTAATTCAAGAGAAATGTTAACATGTATAATACACCTGTGCGAAGCCGGGGCGCATCGCTAGAACGCAAATATTATGCACGGATCGATGTAACATTTTTCACATTATTGTTGATTTATCAAAAATTGCTCAGCCAATTTCAATAAAATTTAAATGGGACCAATTTCGAAGTAAAAAAAAAAAAAAAAAATCTCCTAAAAAAAATAACTCTTTCCAATAAAAAAAGAATGATTGAAATCGGACTACTATGAAAAAAGTTATGCGTGGTTATACATAAAAAAAAATATATATATATATACGCGTCGAATTGTATACCTCCTCCGGTGGTTCGTCGGTCAATAAATAGAATATATTACTAAATTACTTACTCAGCATGATTAATGTCTTGTTTTTCGGAAAACCGCGCGCCTATATGGTGTACTTTGATTTTTAGTTTCTCTAACGTTTTTAGGTGCCCTAACTTAAATTTGCATCTAGCGCTGTCCACCTTATTGTTCGGATCGTCTGTCTTTGTCGTGTCTGTCCTTTAGGTCGTTTTATGCCGCGACTGTAGGTACGTAGATAATCTGAAATTGACAAATTGCGGTGGTAATGGAAAGACAGTTTTAATTTGCGAACCTCACCAAACATCACGGCATTTAGGTGTCAGTTCATTGAATTATATATCGCAATGGCGCTGTACTGACAGCGTACATCTATTTCAACCATCTATTCTAAAACCGACTCGAATGCCGCAAATTGTCTGTCCGAATCCGGCGCTGTGGGTGAAGCCTTAAATATGTAGATTCGGGTATTTATTCTCTGGTCTCTATAGACATGGCCACACCAACGTTGAGTGTGTGGCGGACGGTGATTATCGACATTTTATACACTTTAGATTGGCTGCTATTATGGGAGGTGTGTTAAAAATGCCCTTCGTTCTGCTGGTGTTTTGTGAACGATGAGGAATTGTAGTCTTTTAGCTGGCTACACCTCGTAATATGATTTACTCGTATTCTTCGTTTTAATTTTAAACGACTGCAAAAAAGAGGTTTTCAATTTGACTGTATATTTTTGTGTGTATATTACGCGATTATACTGCGTAATACACTTACGTTTACACTCAAAAATATACAGTAACTCAAAGAACTCGTAAAACGAAGAACTATTAACCGATTTTGAAGATTATTTTTTATTTGGTAGATTATTAGTTCAGAAGTGATCCCATTTAAATTTTATCAAAATCGGTTGTTGAAAAATCAACAATAATGTAAAATTACTACATCTATTGCAGAAATATTAGAATTCTGTATACGGCTTAAATAGATTGTGCCATTTTTGGAGAAAATTAATTATTGATGTTTTGAATTGGCCAAGGCGTTCGTCCACAATATGACTGATCATAATATTACTTATGATAAAGATTAAGTATATCTAAGTTTAGAAATGTATTTCCTTACGACATACATAAGGCTCCTAATCGTCTGGATTCTTGTCATACGATGGTGGAAACGGTTCTACGTGTGTCATCTGAGCCTAAAAGCGCTAAGTTGTAAATGCTACATGTGGTTATTAATCTGAAGACTGACCAAACTGACCGTCGTTTCACTTTGATGATCGGCAAGGAAACAAGTCCAGCTACGCTGTAAACAATAGTCGCCATACTAATAAATGCAGTTATTTTGGAGCAGTTATTTCATATTTTGTCTTTTTGTTTCTTTGATAATTTTAATTCATTTATAAAAGACAAAAGACGGACTAACTACTGTGGAGTACATCATATTCAACGCAGAATTATTTCGGTTTGACTCCGCGTTTATAATAAGGCGTTCAAAGATATGACTGCTATGATTGATTTCGGTAGAGACATTGCGTCACTTACAAAAAATAAACTCTAAAATAACCTATTTCTGCGAGGTGGTTGCAAATAAATATTATTCTCATCGATTCCACGTTAGTTCGTCTATCTTCTGTAAAGCGTTCTCTTATAGCCGTGTAAATTCTCACCGGGCGGCGTTTCACCCGCAGATTTACCGCCCGCGAAAGTTCCGACTTCTCACCTATTTATTGATTTAGTCTAAAAAAAGCAAAAAAAAATTAAATGCCTACATACTCGACCTTTTAGATACCATACCAGAAATTGGTGGCGAAAGGTGTGATCGCACGGACTGCAAAGAAAATGAAACAAAAGTCAAAAAATATCTAGAAAGGTGTCTAGAAAAATCGAGTGTATTGGCCTTGTTTTGTTTTTTAATTTAATCCAAGATCTTAAATATACTGATACGATTATTTATTACATTTTCTGATGCTTCAAATATTGAGTTCCAGGTCTACAGATTTAATCTAGAGCCTACGAGGACACGGGACCACAATTTACGTACTAGTTGCTGCAGGCTACATATTACTGCGTACAAAAAATCCGTATCGGGAAGCTGCTCCTTTCTAGCCTTCTCAACAGCCTTCAGTTGAAAATAAGCATTATTCTTCTCGATTCTACGCTAGTTCGTCTATCTTCAGTGAATCGTTCTCGTATAGCCGTTGTAAATTCTCACCGGCGTTTCACCCGCAGATTTACCGCCCGCGAGAGTTCAAACGTCTCACCTATTTATTGATTTTGTGGAAACACCGGCACGATTCGATTCTTGCCACTGGGAGTAATATTTCTAATAGTTCGGGGGCTGCTGGTTTGAAAACTCTTCTTTCTGATAATTCATGAAAATAAGGAAAGCTCCTTGTTTGTTGAGGTGATCAGTAACTTCGCACAACATTTATTTTGTAGGTAAAGTAAATTCGTTTCGGTGAGCATGTGGTTGACACTGGCATGTGATGTTTTAAATTCTGATTTAATGTTTTGTAGATAAAATAAATAGTTCTTGTTATTTCTCTTAATACGTCCGGAAATCTTTCGGTTTCACGTTGTTTTTCATTTTCGTAAAATACATTACTATTGTATGTTTTCAATAAAATTTAAACGGCACCATCTTTAAAGTCTACTATGTAATAAAATAATGTTTGATATCGGGCTACTCTGTAAAAAGTTTTGCGTGGTTATACATAAAAAAATATAAGCGTCTACTTGTAAACTACGCGACTTGTAAACCTCATCCGTTACGTCGGTTAGTAAAAAATCCTATCGTCGAGTTAGTATTCCCACCGCTAGCCCCTTTCCTAAGTCGTCTCGTCCCAGCTTAGATCGCACGTCTCCTAAAGATGCCACTCCTGCTACATTTCAGAAATGCCCAGCAGCTCCTCCGTGGCTCAGGTGCCTTTTAATGCACTCCGGCGAAGCTGTGACTTGTCACTTTGAAAAATATGAACACCGTTTTGCGATCCCTGAAAGGTATTGGGTAGGTATAAGTCTGGGAATAAAAATTGTCGAGCAACTGTCAAAAATGTTTTAAAACTGTTAAAAATAAAATATGACTGAACATGTGAAGAGAAAATGTAATCAAATTTACATTATATAAACACCGCGTATACACCACTCATTACATACCAAAACTACCAAATAACTATTATTGTACACAGTTTTATTATTATCACAGGAACGAATACTGTTGTTGTTTTTAGGTTATTGTGTCCCAGTTTTGGGCAAGGGTTACTGCGAATTTTTCAGTACAGATAAATAGTCATCTTTATCGCCATCGGTCTTGTATTAAACTGCGCCTAACATCAGATCACGGATTTCTTTCCTAAAGCTTCAGAAAGGTGCTTGAAACTACAAAAAATGACTTCCATCCATTATCTCTTCGATTCACATTGCTCTTCATATCTGCAAAATTTTCTCGGGAATTTTTAATTCATTATTTAAAGTACATATAGCTCCTATTATAAGTACCAGTGCATCATATAACCCCTTTTACTCCAAAGTTAAATTCGCCAGACTCCAGTTTCCAATAGCTCTGGCGCATAATTGATCCCGCCGAACAAAATTCAGGTGTCTGGTATATCGGCGCCGCTTGAAATACTTATTCTTGTCTGCATTTTCTGCCACTCGAATTGCAGTAAATTCAATATGGACCCGTATGGAGAATTCTGTAGGCTTTTAGAGACGAATTGTCTAGAGATAAAGTAAATATTCCGTAGTATATCGCATTTTAGCGTAGGAGAATCTTTCGATGTATGATGTTGTAGCGAAGTACGTAACACGAGTGTGTAAAGTGATGCAAGTATGATTCAAATATGTGATATAGATATATTTGAATTTGAAAAATGCCGCTTAGAATAAACTTGATAATTTTAGTAATTGTTATATTGAATTCAAATAATTGAAAAAGGTTGAGAATTGAAACAATACCCACGCAGACTAATTACGTGCTCTGACGCCAGAACTTGTCACCTAGCTATACCATAAAGAATTAATCTCAATTTACTAAGAATATTAACGTAAATGCAATGTCTAAATACTTGTATGTTCAGTTACGAATATAGTTGAAACTGCAGCGATAGCAGATATTTAAAATTAATGACAGCCATCAGTTTCGGAAAGTTTGTGTACGCTGCATTTGTATTCATTGCCAACTATACGTCATAAATGATTGCAATTCCAAACTCTGATTGCCATTTTCGAAATACAGTCGTTACGAACTCATAACACCGATAACAGCAATGTTTTTGTAAATTTACATTCGTCAAATTAACACAATCTGTTTTGGTTTTTGTTGATACAATCAGAATTGTCTCTCTTATTTTTGGCATTGTTTTTGTCATTGGAATCCTACTACTCTTACTCATTTCGTCAAACGACGAAAACTGCAATACTTTGATTAAGTTTAACTCTATCTATTTTTGATTTCCAGTATCTTAAATCTTCAAAATGGAACTCATTCTTTAGCAAATACCTTTTGTGCTTAATAAAATTACAACACTCTCAAAAAGATTTTTATATCTACCACATTTTCCCTTGACAGTTATGCTGTTAGACTTGCGTATAGAATTTTATTTTCTATAAGACGTTTTAATGCAGTTCACTGAGTCAAGAAATCCCATCTTATCAGGATAGGGTGGAGAGATGCGTACATTTAACTCGTATCGGTAAAGACCGTAATCCATATTTTACGATTCGACTATTAAATCTAGAACTTCGGCAAAGCCAAATCTTACTCTTAAAACGAAGACGTTTTAAAAGTTTTTACGCTCAGAAATAACTCACGAATGTAAAACTGAATTGAAATGTGGAACTTTGAATATTTCATTTTCATTTCGTATGACCTATTTCCTTGAAACTTTATGTTTAGCGGCGTACGAAGTCTGACTACTATTACCATCTTTAAATTCTAAGCCAGTTTTGTTACGATCATGATTTTTATTTTAAATCTAAAACTAAGTATGCGACGCGGACTTCATTTATCAACCCTTTGTTAAATTATATCAGAAGTGGCTGAGCGCAAGCTTGTTTTTATTAAAATAAGCTAAGTTGACTTTAGCAAGCTGAATAAGTACAGCATGGCAGACTTAACAAATCTCCGAAAATGTTACTCTAAGAAAGCGATATTATATTTCGTCTTTCAAAGCTAAAATTACAAAACCAAACAAAACCTGAAATAAATAGAGAAGTTGCGTGCATCACCTCCAGATTAGAAAATCCATAGTCCTCGAGTTAGTTCTTCTTAACTTCTGATGCCCATGCGGACTCATTCTGTAACGTAAATTATTTTTGTTTTGATCCACTCTGTCTATCTTATCCCCTTTATCATCAACATATTAAATGGGAACTATAAATAATCTCAATAGCTTTTAAATCAGCTTATAGTTTGGCAAGTTATTAGCATGATTGATAAACCCGCTATTTTTCCGTTTGCTATTTTTCTTTGACATAACTGTATTATGATCTACATTATGGTAATGTAAAGGTGCTTTATCATTATTAGACCGTATGATCACCATCAGTCAACTTGACTTGTCAATATAAAAAAATATCGTAAGTGATATTATAAAGAATCAAAAGTAGACTATCGGCGCGCTTCAAAGCTGACATGGCGTCACTCAAATTAATTATATCGATAAATAACCGATCGCAAAAACTATCCATTATCTTTGTAAAAACACCTAACAAATTCGCCTTCAAGAATGACCTCAAACTTTGAACTCTTGTATCAAAATAAGCCTTGTCATTATATATTTAAAGACTACAATGGTGTAACTTTTAGTATTCCTAAGTGATACTATTAAGCTGGCTTAAAAGGTGATTGCCTTGTATAATGCGTAGACTAGTCTGTGACCCGATACACAAAGAAAGGGTCTGTGACGTCCATTGAAAATGCTTTTGTATCTCTAATAGAATACATATAATGCAATAGTTTTAATGTAATATATCACTGTTCTTAATAATACTGGCGTCTAAAGTGGAAAAGTGGAAAACACATGACAGGACTATCATTTGCAAAATAGCCCTCCAAATTATTATACTCAATCTATATTTAAAGTGACATAGAAAATTTGCAAAATGACACTCTAAACTATATAATGACGAATCCGTATTCAAAGTGACATAACTAGAATATAAGCAGTTCTAACTCGTCTATTCCAGAAAGAACTGGATTAAACTGGATAAATCTAGCCACCGTTTAACATAAACGCGTCTAATGAGGAGGTAGCCGTCCCGTTTCTGTCAGTGTATAATCCTAGGTGCATTAGCACTACGCCAGTTCTGTTCTTTGCTAAGCTATAATCTAGGAATTTCTCGCAGATATAAGGGTATGAGGAATCATGTGTTAGTGAGCTGGTTTACACTCAGATGCTAGTTGCAAGTTAAGATCTCATTCGATTATTACTTCCTTGCTTTTATCCTAATCATCTTGGTGAGACTTTCGTTCCCAGATATGGTTGTTTTATATACAGAAAGCGGTATGTTTCTTTAGACAATTTTCATCAATGTTTGCCATTTGTGCACTGTTTCATTTACGAAGTATCTGTTAGCCTTTTAAGATGTTCTATGGATATCTATGTTCTATCTATAATTGTTCATCTTATTTTTTATCTTATTTCTACTTTTTATATTCTTTATAATTCATAATACGATGTGATGAGGTATTTTGTTTTTCGTTGCATACTACTAAACATCATAATTTACGACGAGCAACTTAAAATATGTATGCTATACGCAAATTATGGCATCTGCTCGAAGTCTCTATCATACTTCAGATCTAGCAAATAACACCATGGGAAAACTACACCACTAAAAACGAAAACAGCGAAAAAGATCGTTACTTTAAAAGAGTTTTGATCCCATAAAAAAGAAAAACAATATCGATATAACGAGCTGTTTTTTTGCAAGCTGACACCAGACATCACTAGTCAGACGGACGGTGTGGGATGCCCGATCACTAATTGGCCGAACCTTGTAATTTCGAGCCGTGAACCGGTATTTTATAATGCATATTATGCGCGTACAGGTAGTGTTGATAAACTCAAGTCTTTTAGTCTTCATTTCGAGACTTGAGTAGATTTTCAAGAGTAGGACTCGTTAGTTACATGAGTCCGAGTCCTTTGAGTCTTTTCGAGTAATTTAAGTTATTTGAGCTAGACTGAGCCATACACTTGAGTTGGTGTATTATAATAGGTAATACTGGGCGATCTTATATCGTCAGCCATATTTAAAAATGACTGAAAATAAATCTCACAATAAAAATTAGTGACAATTGCAATAAACGCAAATAACCTAATCAAATTATCCGTATCCAACTGAATACAGATAATTTGATGAATCAAAATGCGAGTTAAAACGTCTAAATAAAATAATGTATACTAAATTTATTTACTTCAAACTACAACTATGAATTTTGAAGACTCAGTCATATTAGTTCTTTTAAAAATGCCCAGTCTTTAAGTTATTTTTGGCAGGATTCAAGTCTTATAAGAATAAGATAAGAATGATTTATTAGCCTTATAACAGTTCGTTACACTGGGCAAGTCATTTTACATTTAAAATAATTAATTAAAATAACTAAAAAATGAAACTAGCATATTTACAATCTAAAATACATAAAAATAAAAATTAATGTTAAATGTGGAATAAATGTAGATGATTGTTATTACAAAATACTCCAAATTCTTAAGAACTTAAGCTCGTAAGTACATACATGTATTTTTATAAGACTCGAGTCATCAAACATAGCCCAAGTTTAATCAAATAAGACTCCAAGACAGACCGACTCGAGTTTCTTACATCACTACGGTCGGCCGGTCGGCGTCGTCTCACAAATTGTTATCTCCGCACTATATTTGTAAAATGTTTCTCGGCTGATTGGGAAGAATTAGCGAGGCTTGTTGTCTCTGTGACACATTATAATTTATGAAGGAAACGGTGCAGGCGTTGATTAAGTTACTTAAGTATAGGCAGGCTTGATAAATAACTATGAGAAAATCTCGGCTCAAATCACAGTCATTTTCGTATCTTTATTTACGGTAAATGACGGTGATGTAAGTTTCTGTACTGTTAGTTTTGGTTTATGTTTAAGTATAACTGGACACACCTCCGTTCTCCTCAATCCTTGAACATGTTTCGTAATTTGTAAATGACTATGATAACTTGTATTCCATTAATTCAACTTGAAATTTGTATCTATGCATTCCATATATCTTATTTGAAAGTAAATGTGTGAGTTGACTCAAACTTTCACTCATGTGAATCTATCCCTCAAGGTGCAAGATCAATAAGACATGACTAAACTCGTCTAAATAATCCCAAACAAAATTTCTTCACTACGATAACTATGCTTAAATCTTCATCGCCCAAAACTTGTGCGAGCTCATGTTTATCGGAGCGAACATGTTCACTGGTCAATATCGCTGACTATATCTGCTCCAACAACTTCTCCACTAAACTTGTTTATCTGAACCGACAACATTAACCGATAGTCAAACAAATCCATTCAAATCGCCCAATACAGACGGACAGCCAAACTTTAAGTGGTTGCTTATAATTTCAAATCAGATATAACCGGCTTCGTCCGAACGCAACCGGACGAAACCGCTCCGAACCGGATTACGGCGGCCGGAGCCAACCATAGAAACCGGATTAAAGCAAAGTTCCGCGCATGGTTACGCTGATTTAGAAACTTGTTTGTTTCTTGGAAATGTCCGCTGTTCTATTGAAAGTTTCCCAGTTTAATGGAAACTAATTCTAGATTACATCTGTATAGGCTTTTGTTAAACTATTCGGCTGCTTATTGGTAAACATTGTTGACAATATTCGGGACAGGGAATTATGTAATAATTTGAATATTTGCGGTGGGTCTGATTGTTTAGTGAGGTCTTCTCCTTGGGCAATTAATATCTACTGAACTGAATAAATGCGCAAGATTTTGGAACAAAGACCCGGTCATTCGGGGAAGTCTATTCCTGTTATTGTACTATACATTTTAGGGTATTATATCCGGATGGATTGTAATCCTGTGGATTAATTTTGAATCCACTTCGTGATTGACCTTGGCATAGAAATGCCAAGAAAATTATAACTGCAAATTTTAAACTTTCCTTTAAAATATAAAATCCGCCAACAAAATTTTTCCCGCTCATCGTAAAACATACAAAATACATCCAAAGTTTCAAGATGAAATATTTTCGTGTAAATAAATAATATACAAAGTTGTATTCCGTATGAAAACAGGATTTCCAGCGTATGGACAGTAAACAGCTCGACTTTGTGGTAAACTTGGCTAAAATCTAGAGTAGGTTATATGAAACTTATGCGGCTGGAGCTTCTTTGCTCCTAAAATCTTTGTGCTGGTTTAGCCTGCAAGCTTGTTTGGTTTAGAATATTTGCCAAAATATAACTGTGAAGCGAACATCCTACGATACTGGTTTATCATCAACCGAATGGGTTCGTTAGTTTATTTTAGTGCAATTACGAATTGGTCATGAGAAATTTTAGACAACGCAAAATTGTCTTTAATCGGAACAATCAGAGATATCGCTAAAATGTAGTATATGTACTTGTGTTTCTGCGGAATAAAAATGTGTGATTAATTAAAATGACAAGTGTGAACTGCAGTCATAATAAAATCCCCCTCGAGTCATGCTCTTTTAAATACGACAGAAACAAACATTCCTCTACATACTCGTACTTACCTACATACCGAAATATATCTGTGTATGGTTTAAAAAGGGTTGACATCTACATTACAGGTTAGGAAGGGGAAGAAATATAACTTCAATGTTTTACATACTCTAAAACGTGAACAAAAAGTTCAAGACAGTTAATATGAATTGGTTACTATTTCTAGCTACTTATGAAACGTCACCACGATCTTTATATCTTCTAAAATAGTATAGTGTAATATTTTTATGATTAAAATGAATATATTGCAAGCCATGATAAAATTGTGTTATTAGGTAATCATATGGCCGTACACAATACCAGGTGCCATATTTTAAGTTATTGCGCATTTACTTTAATCTTAGCATTACTTAGCATGAAATCATTTTACATTAGCATGAATTTTATATCTAAATTACGTGATACAAGTTAATCATCTGGTCTTTCACAATCTGTGTCAGCATGGGTTGTAGAGTTCACTTGAATTCACTTACCAAAGCTCGGGGACGCAACCGACTGTGAATTACTTCATTTCTCTGTATTAATTAAGCGTGTAATCATCAAAGGCTTAACGTGTGTTTACGTTTGTTTCGAAGGAATCCAACGCTCCATAAACTTAAGGCACTGACTGCTCCATTTCTTAGTAGTTCATGTGCTCTTACTCATTTTTTTAACTTAATTTACCATGGCATAAAACGCTAATGGCTTTTCGAATATCTTCTGAAAGTTCTTGTCCTTTTGTATCAGCCTCTTTGGTAATCATTGGTGCAAAATAGATTTACATTTATTAGGTCTCGTCTAGAAAGTTCTAAAGAAACTCTTTATTGATCTTCAATTTGAATTTACGATGAGCATGATCAACTATGTATTACTAACTTTGGTGTCAGTTAGCGCTTTGGGAATCTGCTAACATTTTGATTGATAATTTGCCTTCGTTTGAAATTTTGTACATTTCGCGGATCAATGCCTACAGAAGTTTACTAATTGATTATTCATCTTTTTTTGGTGATGCTTATTTATATCTAAGTTAAAAATGGCATAGATACTTAAATTTTGCCTGCTGTTCATTTACTCTTTGAAAGTTTGAAATTGATTAAGCACATCGTAGCCCAATACACCTCCTTGTGGTACTCCCTAAATCGCGAACTATACTGCTATCTATTACACGTTCGCTTTTATCGCGGTTGTGGCGAGTATTTATTTGAAATTAGAATACGTTCACTATTACAATCGGTTTTATATATATAGCCTTTGTTGGGAGTGATCAGTAAAATCATAGTGTAATAGCAACAGTATTAAGCGTCTTTGTTCAATCTTGTAATATAATATCGCTCCAAATTGAATGATAATAATGAATCCTTAACTGTGATATAGCCGCATTAATTCGTGTTTAGTGCTTATGTAATATCTTTGAATTTCTAAACACAACAAAACTGTTCTCAGATAGTTGTTTAATTAAATAATTTAAGCATGCCATAAAAGATATAAACCGGAAAACAACCCCAGATTTTCTAATTCCGTTAAAAGCAGAAAACGCAAAATCCCCGTACAAATGCTACACAAAAGCCAGACAGAAACATAACCTGCGAGTTTCGACATCCACACGGATGGTTCACGCGGTCGAATTACAAAATTTAACCAACGAAAACGAATATCAAAACTTCGCGAACAACTTTCGAGAACTTTCCGCAAGTTTGTGGAAGTCGATGGAAAACTTCGCCGGCCGCAGTCCGCTACTTGAAAAATGAATTGTCTGCGCTTCAAATATATGGTTCAAGTTGACGCTGGGAAAATATGAAAGTCCATTGCTGAAACCGATGGTGAAGGTCTTAATATTTGTTTTGGGAATTTAAACGCCCCGTTTAAAGTTTCAACGTTGATAAATTGTTTTGACTAGCGGTGGGAAAAACTATATAAAAATTTTGCCGAAGATAAATATCGTAAAGAAACCAGTACAAGGTACGGTACCGATACCTAAATACTATAAGACATCTTACATACGGTCTCTGACCCCAAACTAAGGAAAGCTTGTCAATTCGATGGCGTATCGTGAATAATTGTAGCGTGAATCCACCAACCTGCACTGGACCATCGTTTATTCGTTAATCCTTACTAATAATAGGATATCCAAAAGCTTGTTTGTTGGTTTATTGGTTTGTTCCTCTTTCAGCAATGGAGCAACGGATTGACTTGATTTTGGTATGGATATAGTTTGAAAGATGGAAATTAACATACATAATATCCCAGAAAAATAAAACGTTCTCATGGGGTAGCACAAAAATTAAAATACCACAGGTGAAGCCGCCGGCAAAAGATAGTAGAACTTAGATTGATTATATTATTATCTTTGTGCAATTGTGTACTACTAAAAAGGTTCATACAACATATACACTAGGTACAAAGAAAAACATATTTAGTTTTGGTAACATTTTAATGTTCTTAGTATACATGTTTAAAATTTCCATTTCCTTGTGAGAAAGCTTATCATGGAATATAACATTGTCATTGCACTCCGCGCCATTTATTTTGAAACACATTGTTGCATTGTGAGAATGGACAACTAACACGCTAGACATGAAACTTTCACACTATGATATCATGTTATTGTTTAAATATAATATTCTGATATTTGATTGGCATTATTAACACCAAACTACTATTTAACACTAATTAGGCGTTACTTTTTTGCTTTGTCTATTAATATGTCATTACTTTTAGATTTGAGGTGTTCGTGTAATCTATTCATGTGTGGGTTTCATTTTGTTTCTAGCTAGCTAGTGTTAGATATGTATGTAGTTTTAGTGTTAACGTTGAGTCTTTTCTAAAAGTCTTGATTAAAAGCACAGAAACGCTTAGTCATAAATAACAATCGTAAAGGTTATTCTGAATATCTAATATTTCCATAAATAGTTTATCCAACATTTAGCAACAATGCAATATCACTGGACATCTCCAAGTTTCGAAAGTGCATCCTATATTAGGTGTCTATTGTTTTAACTCTATCCCCATGACCTAACGGAACTATCTAGGTCTCTGCGTGTCTTGCCGCTTTATAAGTTTAGTTTAACGATAATACTATGGTAATCTCGAAGTAAGTATGCACACAACGTTTCTAAAGTAGAAATCTAAGGACTGTTTCCAGACATTGTAGCCATATTATTGTTGTTTATAGAGATCATAAAATATGTAGTACCGTTGTTCATCGTGAAAACATGTTATGAAATCGCTGAAAGAAACGATGAGAAGGTCTGTGCTGACTTTGGCGTTTCGGATTCTTGAAGACCTTTACTAGATTTAACAACTGTATTGCTGTAGTCATTCACTGATAAAATGGCGATAAAGATACAGAAAAAATGGATTTACTTGAAATTGTTCTTAATTGTCAGTTACTTAGCAGGCATAGTTGTTTAATCAGCTTCTACAAAAACTTACATGCAAATGACAACCTAATCAGATTTCCACTCAGCATATCAATTTTTGCATAAAGTAGGCGCAAAAATTGATATGCTGAGTGGAAATCTGATTAGGTTGTCATTTGCATGTAAGTTTTTGTAGAAGCTGATTAAACAACTATGCCTGCTAAGTAACTGACAATTAAGAACAATTTCAAGTAAATCCATTTTTTCTGTATCTTTATCGCCATTTTATCAGTGAATGACTACAGCAATACAGTTGTTAAATCTAGTAAAGGTCTTCAAGAATCCGAAACGCCAAAGTCAGCACAGACCTTCTCATCGTTTCTTTCAGCGATTGTCCCATCCTGTGTCACAAGGTCCAAAGCTTGAGTAGTAACATAAAACCCCGCAGGTTTTTGATTGATAGCCGAATGAAGGCCCTAAACGGGCGGCGTGTCGCGGGGCAAAGTTCAATTTAGATATCCGATGTTTCGTTTTGTGTCTGCATGTTAGGGCCGGGAGCTTGTAGGCGGGTTGAGTAAGGTTGCTCGATTTTTGGTGGTTTCAATACAACAACACTTTTTGACATGAATAAAAGAATCAGAAGAAATAAAAAGACTGAAGAAAGGCACTTGAACTTGTTTAATAGAGCGAATTTTGTCTATTGTTAGAGTCTATAAATAGCATTACAACAAGAATTATTAAGTTGCTCCAAATGTTATTAAGATTCATGCAAATTTATTTTAAATTGATTTTATTTATTCATCACTGATTACAGCAACATAACAGTTCAAATCGACTTGATGCTGCCCTTATCAAACTTGTGAAATAAGATTTAAAATCTGAATTGAAAATAAATCTTACGTTTTAAATAACGCTATTTTCGAATTCATTAAAGTGTTGAATGCAGCTCAATTGCCTTATTATTACGTCGAAATCGCTAAACTACCTTTTCATCCCCCATCTCGCAAAGATTATTTTTGTTCTTCGAAATCTGAGCGCAAATGCCGTTTTTATCCGCTAGAGGGTAAAGTAAAATTGAATTTAGAACATCGTGTGCACTAAGTTTGTGAATACAAAACATTATTGAACCTATTTACTTCTACCTCCATGGTGCTGAATTTATCATATAACCTTTTTTAATTTGTTTAAAAATCAGACACGGAACCTTCTTGCTGTACTTTTTTAATTTGCTTTGCGCGCGCCATTTTTTTATCATGCATGTCGTATAGTTACATGTTTTAAAAATAAGAAACTTGAAAAGAAGTGAAAAACCTAAAATTAGTGATTCTAGCGACGAGGAAGTTTATTTGATGCCAATAGAATTGACTGAAACTGTTAAAAGTGCGCAAATGAGCTTTCTCCCTTTAATAATCACGCGAGATGTATTTGAAATAGTGCGGTATGTAGACGACTTTAGTCATTACCTCGCTGAGGTAGGATGAAAAGTTACGTGTTGCACTCGAGTGCAAAGATTTTTTACCTTGTACTCTTTTGATTCCCTAGCTAACGCTCAGGATTCTAATTGATAAATCACTCGCTGCCCGTGATTGCCTCGTGATTCAATTTTAGATTCCTTCGCTTGCTCGGTCATCAAAATTGAGCACACGTTTAAAAATCAACTTTGCACTCTTATATAACAAATAACTATTTTAACATCCCCTGTTTAAGAAAAAAATTGTGTAATAAGATTTTTGCTATACCAATATCGGAACAACTAAACATAGAAATCTATGTCGATTAAACATTGGTAAGAAAAAAATACTGCTATTAATATCGTTGTTGCTGCTTCTATCTAGGTAATGCAAACTGTCCATCGCCTCTTTGCCTACGAATATGGCGAAACGGGAGACGTATAAATGAATCCAATTTCACTTTTGTTTTTAATGCTTTTGCGGCTAAATTGGCTAAGACTTAAATGTGAAAGTCGCGTGTTGTGGAACAGTTACGCGGGATTAGAAAGGGTTTATTATAAAACGGGGAAGGGGCAAAATTTAGAGCGAGCTAGATAACTTTTATTGTGTACCTTAAAACGAAACGGCATTAGAGGGAAAAAGAATTTATTTGGCTAAGTACAAAAATCGTTAGTAAAGGACATTTTCGCCAAGTAATGTTAGGAGTTTTGGCTTTGGTTTGCAGGAGTTGGAGAAATGCTTAAATACTAGATGTGGTCAAAGATGGTCGTCACTCGTAGATAAATGATATTATAAGCTGTGCCAGCTCCAGGCGCATTTCGAAATCAATTATTCTAAAATGTAAATTTAGCCATACATTTGAAGATTATATAATTCGTCATCATTATCAGCCATACGACGTCCACTTCTGGACATAGGTCCCCCCTGTGGATTCTCAATAAGACCGTTTAGAAGCGCTTGCATACAGCCTGTTCGTGTAGTCTTTATTAGATCAATAGTGTACTTTTTATATTAGGAGACATATCATACACTGTATCTGATCCCAAACTGAGCAAAGCTTGTGATATGGCTGCCAGAGACTGATATACTACGTATACATATTTTTAAATACATACTGATAATAGATAATTCACATAAATATTTGCCCTGGGTGGGAATCGAACTCACGCCTCTTTGACCCAGGTGTCAGGGTCACTAATCATTGAGCCACCAAGACAGTCGCGTAGATAGCGTACATTAACGGTGGCGTAGCGTAGCGCATATGTACCTATATGGCGTTGAAATTACATGGCTATTTTTTCATCAGTTCAATTATATTTCTTTGTAAAAGTACACAATATGAAGGTATCCCTATCTATAAATAGCTTTGCTTTGACCTCGAACAAATTCAAGGAAAAACATATTTTTCTAATGTAAAGTCTCATACAGAGAAAAAGGGAATCTTTTACAAAGAGTAATGCAATATTTATTTTAACAGTGTGACCGCATGAAGCTATTCGTACCCAGCGCTGGATCTATTAGGGATCCGTTGTTGGAAATAATAAACGGAAATAATATGCTTCAATTTGGTAGAGTTGCAGGGATGAAAACTTAAAAATATTAAAGCAGATTGTTGTCAGCAATGATAGACAATAATCGTGAATAATATGATGTAGATACATAATAAAATAATAATGAATGTATCTAACTGTAATAAAAATAATGCAGCAAAAACTCAGAATGATCTCAACCTACTGAATTGAATTTTTTAATTCAATTCAGTAGGTTAAGCAAATCCATAACAAATTACTTAAGTTCAATGCGACGACATTAGATGTCAAAATTATTTTTTTAATTCTTTTTGGTTAACCTCTGTACTATTACTTTGTTATTTTTACATTAAGTAATTTAAAAAAAAATCATGTCATATATTTAGCGATAAATTACATGATAATATTATCCTTCATTGTTAATTATTCAAAAATTAAAATAATCGTTAGTATGGAAAATCCTTGTTTCTACTTTTGTCTTAAGGTAGACAATGATAGTAATTTTATCGGACCGGAAAGTGACGGTATTATAATATCACAAATATAATAATACAAATAATTGTACAGAACCATGTTTGACAATATCTCGATCGAGCTTTAATATTCCTGCCATATCGCTACATGAATAATTCTTGCTGAACCGAAGGGGTATAGGGAGCGTACCGCTTTTTTTCGTGTACCGTTTTTCCTTTTAATATTCGGCGCAAGATAAATGTTGGGAGACAGTGGTTTTGATTGATCGTCTACCGGTTTAATTCGGTAGCCGGTATTCGATTTGAATGGCCAGCCAGCCATTGGCGGGGTCGTGGGGTGGCAAAATCTGGATGCTCTTGTTGCTTTTGTTTTTGTTGTTACGTCCTTCTGTGTACATCTGATGAAATTGTTGTGAAGTTAAGTGATTTTTAAAATTGATGAATCGTAGATTGCGTTTAAATTATGAATGGTTTTTGTGATTTGCTATGATTGAAGTATTTAGTGGCCAAATGTAGCCCTATTCTACATAAAAAAAAAACTCTGCTTGTGTATGTGTTGTGTAGTATAGTGTATATGTGTTTTTTTTTTAATTTTGACGAAACTCGTAGAACAAAAGTTGTTAGTTTTGATGTACAGAATAAGCCCCTAGAAGGATGCTAATTGATTAGAAATAACCCTGTATACGTTTGTTTCTGGTGCTAACTTTTTCAAATAAATGGACCGATTTAATTCAGTTTTTCTTAACCCACGAAACGGAGGAAGTTTATAAATCGACGCGTATATTATTTATGTTTGACCACGTATAAATTTTTACAGCGTAGTCCGATTTCGATAATTCTTTTATTGTTTGGTAGATCATACTTCAGAGGTAATCTCATCTAAATGTTATTGAAATCGGTTAAGTCATATTTGATAAATCAACAATAATGTGAAAATTATTACATCGATCGAGTAGAAGTTGACAGTTTCTCTATAGATATCTCACCTCTAGTTTGTTTTGGAATTGTAACCTTACATAGAGACAGACAAAATATAGAGCAATCTAAGCATACCGTTTGTTGTATAATATTACTGTACTCTTATTTGTTTATCTAGCGTCTAAATGAATGTTCTCAACTTCAAGTAAAACAGACGATGTTCGAAACGTCGTGAAGAACAATACAATCGGCTTATAGACGAACTAAGTGCCGACTGGAGCATCATTTACTTATTTCTTCGTAACGGTGTTTAAGTTTATTTACCCGTTTATATATTTCTTATTCGTACCTTCAGTTCTTGAAAAAATATTTACCTATCACAGGTACTTAGTATTAGATTCAGCAGAAAAATGCTCCGTGTAACAATATTTTGCCATACAATATTAACATTTTTTGACCGACGAACCAACGGAGGAGGTATAACAATTCGACGCGTATATATATATATATATTTATGCATAACCACGCACAATTTGTTTATAGTATTTCGATATCAATAATTATATTTCTATTGGAAAGAATATACTTCGAAATTAGTCCCATTTAAATTTTATTGAAATCGGCTGAGCCATTTTTGATAAAGCAATGTGAATAATACTACATCGATCCGTGCATTATATTTGCGTTCTAGCGATGCGCCCCGGCTTCGCACAGGTGTATTATACATAATATAAACATTTCTCTTGAATTACTCTATCTATTAAAACAAACTGCAACAAAATCCGTTGCGTAGTTTTAAAGATATAAGCATACATGGGGACAGACAGCGGAAAGCGACTTTGTTTTATACTATGTAATGATTCTGACATGACAAAGGTGAAGTCGGTATTGCTATTTTTTGCAAAAAAATGATATAAAACATATCAAATTAATAACTAAATTACAAAGTATATATATATGCACCTACTTACAACTAACTAAAAATAGGGAGGCTCAAAAGTGGCCTTATCGTCTTGAGCCAGTTCTGCTAGGCAACTTTATTTCATTGGGAAAAAATTGATTTTTTATAACTAAATATGTAAATTGAAAATTAATCACTTATCATAATAAGATATAAACTAGACGCGGCTAACGGTTAAAAACAACGGGGAACCCCATTTTATCGGTTTAATTTAATAATAATAATATAGTTTTTCACCATAGATCTTCAGTTAGACCGTTTGGTCTAGTTCTATTTTATTTTAATACAATTACGAATACATAAATGTCAACAAAAAAATAATGCTCAAGCTACTATAAAAATAAACGCATACCATCGAAGCCCTTCTTTTTTTAATATTGATCGGGGATGTCTCCATCCCCTGATTAGATCCATATACAATTACGAATACATAAATGTCAACAAAAAAATAATGCTCAAGCTACTATAAAAATAAACGCATACCATCGAAGCCCTTCTTTTTTTAATATTGATCGGGGATGTCTCCATCCCCTGATTAGGTCCATTATCCATTTTGATGAAGCGTAAACAGAGAATTGAAACAAATGGAAGGGAATAACACCCCATTACTAAAACACGAGACAATGATGATTACAGTCATAACCGTCAAAGAACCGATATTAAAATGATAGCCTCTGGGACTGGGCAGGTGTGCTCAAGAAAATTTACTTAGGGGTCGTTGGGTGATTTAAGTGGCTGTACTTGTAATGATTTTGGGGCCCGCGTGATTTGAAGATGTGTGGTTGGAAATAACTGGTATCATGCTGAGTTGCGGTTAGTTTGTGACAAAAGATATTCAATTCTCGACATAAGTTTTAGTTTGTTAAGTTTTTTGTTACAATAAAAAATATGGTTCTATGTTTATACAAAAGCATCGGATTTAAATTTATTGGATCATTTTTAAAGTAAAACCTATGACTTTTTTCCAGTTATGTTTTATGCATACTTTGCATCAGATAATATATTTTTCATTCGTGAAGCGTTTAATTACTGTAATGATGTTATGATGCTGTAAAAAAAACAGTTGATCGTGTTGTGGAAATACAAATTAAAATCTGTAATTTCATTAAATCTCTAGGGTATGACGTTTGTGTACATTGTAACTGCAATACTAATAACAAATAAAATTAACAGTTGTAGGTACTATTTGAATTATAATATTGATTTACTTAATTAACTAAAATTAAATATCCAATAGCAAAAATGTCACTCAAACAATGAAATCTGGGCCGCTATTAGGAAATTGGCCGCATTGAGCTCGGCTGCTCCAGCATAAACTCAAGTATACACATTTACGAGTATATTCGTATTATTTGAAGCCCCCAAACTTCAATACGTAGCCATTGTGAAAATCTTCCCTCTTTGTTCCACCCCGTCTTAGATTACAGCCATTTTTTCTTTTGTGCAATTTGCATCAGAGATTACGGTACTGCGGGTGGCTAATTTTGTTCGGGGCCCGCAGTTTGATAACGACTGTATTTTAAATAATGTCTTCTAATGGAGGTGGGTGAATGAAGTGTAGACTTTTGTTCAAGTGTTTCCTATTTCGTAAATAAGTTCTGAGTTGGATGTTTAGAAATAAATATGCTTTTATTCTGACTAGAGCTCTTAGAAATAGTCTTTGGCATCATCATCAGGCAGTTTTCTTTGTTCCGCTGATGGATATTTATTTTTATATTACTTATTACTTGTAATAAATAGCGTTACTTACTCTACAAATATACAGGTTCATAGGTATTAAACGCAAAACCTTTTGACGGGTCTAATACATCTCTAGACAAACAACTTTTGTTCTACGGCTTTTGAAAATTAGCAAAAAAACTCGCTTCCATACATTTTGCCGCGCGTTGACGAACTTTTTGTATAAAAAATCTGATTTTTGTTCGTGATTTTCCAAATGTCCTAGAACAAAAGTTTTTTGTCTAGATGCACTAGACCCGCCTTTAAAAGGTTTTGCGTTTAATACCTATGACCCTGTATACATTAAAAATAAGGCCTTTAAGAATGATTTAACCTTTGACTCTTTCTGTGCCACCTATCCTTGTTCCTGGTCAGTTGTGTTCAGGCACTTCAGGTTCGATTTTGAGTACGAACCAAACCTATTATTATTCTTATTGTTTTAAAAATTGATTTACAATGTTGACTGTACCATTAGCTATTGGTATATCTATCATTGTCATAATTACATATATCTAAAAGGTTATAATTTTATTATCATCTCATACATACATATAATCGTACATTACGAACGTTTCAGAAGTACCATCTAACTAAAATTCTCCAACAGAAAATTGGTCCTAGACAGATGTCCAAAGCTTATTTTTTCTAGACTAACGAAATAACAAGTGTCGCCACCAGAATAAATAATAAATAAAAACCGTCTGATATAACGCTTCGTGAAAGCGCTTCAACGCGTTAATATTTTATTTCTACCCTCAGTTATTTCGCTTGGCGTCATATGTGGCGTCATAAATGTCATATTTTCGGAAAATAATACGAAATAACCACAAATAGAAACTACAATGTGGTAAGAGGAGCGCGTCAAGTTGTCTAGCGCAAACTCTATTAGAGTTATTATTTGGTTCATTTTAAGAATTGCAGTTTGTAATATATTTTGGAGTTAATTTTATCATTCGGTGTTGCTATCTAAATATAATAAGAACTTAATTATTTTTTTCCTCTGACCCCAAACTAAGCAAAGCTTGTGATATGGCTGCCAGAGACTGACATAAGACTACATATACATATTTTAAATAAATTCTTATATATATAGTATCTAAATACACCCAGACACAGAGCAAACACCTGTGTTCACCACATAAATGCTTGCCCTGGATGGGGATCGAACCCACGCCTCTTTGATCCAGAAATCAGGTTCACTAACCACTGAGCCACCGAGGCAGTCAAAAAAATTATATTTTACACCTGGAATTCTCTATGTGCTTTTTTGTATCGCGGATCGAACCAGTTGCTCTATTTTTACCGGCTACAAAAAAGGAGGAGATACTATGTTCGTCTGTATGTTCATCGATATTTTCGCCATTTGTGGACCGATCCTTTTTTTATTTCAAAAAGCATAAACCCGTGTGGTGGTCTGATTTAATTTTTATTGAAATCGCCTGTGCCGTTGGCACATTGATTGGTGCAAACTATTTATACAATTACAAAATAAGGATTATATTCAAGATATTAGTATGTGTAGTTGCATTTGAATGTTCAAGTATGAATTAATTTTGACTTTATTATCCATCATTAATTATTCTCTAGCCGCCGCTGTAGGATTCCCTGTGTCGCGGTGGCTAGTTCCTTTCCAAACTGTTCAAAAGTGCTATGTTAAATGTTTACAAAATATAATTCTTATATATACATGCGTAATTAATGAGAAATAAATATTGTGTATTCAAATTCTGTACACGGTTGAAGTCCGTGGTGCCATTTTTGACGAAAAATAATTACAGAAATCGTAGTCCTAGAGTCTAGGATCTCGTAGTCTATCCCAACTTTCAGTAAAAGAACAAATATGACTGTGTACAAAAATAACTTTGTATAATAATAGAACCGATTAGAAAAATGGAAACAATATCTTTCTCCAGATTGAGCTATCAGTTACAACATCTAATAAAGCTCCAGCATTATTAGCGTCACATCGAAATCTTCTCTTCTCCGAACCAATTTGGAATTCTTTATTGAAATAAAAGACTTGATTAACATTAAATTTGCTAGCACTTTCGCTTACATTATTGCCGTCGTGATAAAATGCTTCATCGTTGGATCAAGTGGGGTTGAATATGTATTCAGAGTCTATTACATTTTCATCCCTAAAAGTAAGAGAATAAAGTCCAATATTTCATGTTTCTTCACTCATCAATATACCGTAATTAAGTAAGATCGTAGTACTGGGTATTAATGAAATTCCCTTAGCATATTTTATTACTTTCTTTACGCGTGTGTAGATCAAAGTTTTAAGAATGATTACTTTGTTTGGAACGGAATGGGTTTTCACGTTTAGAAGGCTTTGTGACTTTGTTAGTTAATTGTCTGTGCTAAATGGTTTTGAATTCATTACAATCGCCATTTGAAGTTTTCAATAGGACTTTAACTATAACGTTTTATGGTTCGATTTCCTACGATTGACCAATCAGCCAATAAACTGCATCGTCATACGACACGTAGATAGGCGCTAGGCGCTGCGGTAGACCATAATTACGTACTTTGCTGGGTAGGAACAGAAGTTACCTAGTTCATAATAATAATTTTTAGAAAAAAACTTCCACCGTGAAAACACCGACTTCCACCGTGTACAGAATTCGAATAATTTGCATGAATCGATGTGACATTCATGTTCTTTTTGTTGATCTATCAAAAACGGCACAGCCGATTTCGATACAATTTTTATGGGGTCACCTCGAAAGTAAGTATATTCTTTCGGCTTCTTTCTCACAATTGGCGAAAATATCGATAAACATACACAAAAAAATACATTTAGACGAACATAGTATCTCCACCATTTTGAAAGTCGGTAAAAATAAAGTGTAGTCACAGTATTGTGGCGAAAACACTGTCTTTGGCTGGATGCAGTCGGATTCTGAATAGTACCTCAACGAAACGAGTATAATGCTGCGTCATGAGTGCCCATAACAGTTCGATGCCATCTAGAAGCTTGAACTATGACTTTAGCTCTATATACCTAATAACTAGCTTAAAACCGTACGCAGCGTAATGCCTTCGTCACTACGAGATATTGATCACTGTAAATATCACCTCACAAATCGCGTCAGAAAGCTTGCACACTGCCGCTTGGCGGTTGAATAGATGTGATACTTCCCAAGAAAGAATCTGCGAAACAGCTCTACCACTAAAAAACAAAATTCATAAGCGGTTACAAAACATTTTTCATTACAAAAGATCTGTAAATAATGACTAACACAACACAATATTAAAATGCTCTGCCCGAAAATAATTTCCCTTTATTGCATCCAACTGTTTTACTCCATTAATAAAATTTATCCCGCTTCTAATTATTGCCCAGAATTGTTCCCTTGCGTTTGTAATTTCTTGTTCCTTATTTATTCAGTAATAAGGATCATTTTGGGTTGGTAATGGGGCGATTTGATTCGGTTAGTACGTGAGATTAGTATCACATGTGTCCAAATTTCGGCGATTTCTCTCGCAGATGGTCCCGGGAATTCCGTACATGTGTGTATTGTTCAGGTTCGTTTATAAGGTCACAAATATGTTAATGGTTGGATTTTGAAGGGCAATCGGCATTAAAGTAAATTCGTATAGTCTCAGTAGTAAGCTCTCAGGACAATCTACCCGTGACCACGATCGATGCAACTCGGTCGAAACGTCGCCGTCGGGATGATGACGTATTTATTTATCTCGTAATTTTAGTGCGCGATTAGTCCCGTAATACATAATAATAAAGCTCTCAGGGATTAGTATGAGTGTTTATCTGTAATCGAAAGCTACAGTAGTTTTTAAATGGCACTAAACATTTCTGTATACCGGGCTAGTATACGCACCACGAAATAATTATTTCTACCTGATAGAACGAGACAGAGTTTGATGCGGTATATATATCTGACACTTTTTCACAAAACTCTTTTCGTGGTCGTATGCTAAGCGAGCTGAAAAAAAACTAATTGATGTGTATAGAGTGAAACGAAAACAGTAACAGTTTTCCTATACTACACAAACTTATACTAAGGACTCTGATAACAATGCGTCAAATATTTGAAATATCTAATAATTTCCAGAAGAATAACTATCAAAATAATAGATATTGAGGTATTTTAGGGTTCTTAGAAGATTCTGAAAGGATTAATTTAGGAGACTACAAAGTCACCTACGCACTTTTCATAGTTCTGATTAATACATAACCTTACAAACGATCAAAAACATAGACAAAGTAATTTACCAGGAATTCCAATTGCCAAGTGGAACTTCGCCGCATTTGTACCACTTCCCTTCTCTTCTCATATATCCTCAGTTTGTTTAAGTCGTAGGTTTTCGTAATATCGAGTTATTTGGTCTGGCATTAAATATAGGTTTGTTCCCATGTTAACAGAGATAGTTTAAAAAGAATTATTTTTACCTGACATTCAAATAAAATAGCAAATATGCTCTCAAATATTATCGGCATCATGTGCTCAAGAGTATGCAGTCGCACTTTGTAGTTAAAAGTTATAACCGAGGCTTGAAATTGGATTAAAATTAACCAGAATTAAAACGATAAAAACCGGTTTCTCTGTTTTTTTCATTCGGAGCATAAACGTGGCCCATTGAAGGCGTAAACAAGGGGCGCCAGAGTACAACGAACTTTTCTAAACCGGTTTATTGCGTTTAACCGATACACGATCTTTATTGAACGAAAACCCTTAAAATTAACCTCAATTAGAATGAAACCGAAAAATAATGTTATCATGGCCTTAACCGGTTTCATAATTAACCGGGTTTTAAAGCTTTGGTTAGAACCTGTCCACTATTGTTTACAAACTCATTGGTAAATACGAAGTTAGTATTATGTAATTTGATGTGTTCAAAACTAATTCAACTGTCAACATTTTTTAAGTGTTGAACAGATCTATTTTTAATTCGAATTAACATTTCATAAAAATATCGCGGTGGACCGAAACAAAAATAAAATATTTAGATTTTCCCGCGCTCCATGTTGCATAACTCTGGAGATAATTAAAGTAGATACGAAATAGAATTTCGCTGGCAATATTGGACGCGGATGGATGCGCCGCCATTTTGTTTTTGGACGCCATATTGGTTTACAACTACCCTCGTTTTGAAATAAAATTGCTAACTGTATTAAAGTGCACGTGGTTGGACTTTACTCTATACTTTCGTAATAGTCTGTGGGCCGACGCCAGAAATTTCTGTGTGAGTTTTGATTTCGGATCTCCCATATTATCGCTAATATATACCTAATACAATACAATTTAAACGTTTAAGTTTCTCTCGCTAAGTTAAAATAGCATGCTACTTAGACAGTAGAGTTTATAGGTACGAGTAGACTAAAAATATATCACCTAAGGCTAATATAAACTAAGGCCGGGTATACAGTGTAGACCTGAAGACTTTCAGAACCATAGAAATCTTAGCATTCAAAACTCTAATTCTAAGGCCTGTAAGAACTTTCACTCACAACACAAATTAGGTACTTATGTAACTTACTAGTTTAAATGTCAATTACAATAAAAATGTCACACCCAAACAACGTTGACCTCCTCCTAATTAAATAAAAACAAATGTCAAACAGCCAAAGTTGTGAACTCGAGTTGTTTCTCACTAATTACTACTAATTCGTCTAATTATTGTTTTGTTTTGTTGCAGGTACGTGGAATAAGTTACTTTGGCTCCGTTTATTTGATGGTTCTACGGATTGTGTTATTAAGTAAGTTCGTATAGGCCGGGCGGCTAGCCCTGGTGTCAGAGTTTTAAGCCGCCTGAAGGTCTCTGACATGGCTAAACGGTTAACACAATTGGGGGCTACAATTTAACATGACATCCGAGTCACTGTAGAGTTCAGTTGTAAATGCCACCCGCGGTCACCCATCCAAAGACTGACCATGCAGAACGATGCTTTACTTTGGTGATCGCGCTGACAAACACCTAGCCAAATAATTATGAGCTCTACTTTTGTGTTGATAAAAGCAAGTGCCTGGTCTATACATATTATTACTAGATGTATGTGCCGGCCTCGCCCGCCTATGAATGACTTGAAGGGTTTAATCGAGGCTCAATTCTAAAGGGTATAAATGCCATTGGCGCTTAGGTCGTTTAGAAACTTCTCTCCGCTACATTTAATGAAGGGTTGTAAGTCTAAAGGAGCTATGCGCCAATGGCACTTAGGCCCTTTAGACTTACAACCCTTCAATTATAGCTTAATCCTGTCGGAAGAAATATTCTAAAAGATAATAAAAACCATTGCATTGCAAATTGTTGTTTAGTTTAGAAGATCACGGATACATAGATAGACACACAAAAATGGCGATCATCTTCTATATCTCTATAATATGTAGTGATACAAATTGGATTATCAGTCTTTATAGTCTTCCTTTTTGCATGCAATATATTTTCAGCTCGACAAAATTATTGCTGCAATCAATAATCAGCAGTTGCAATTATTATTACAACTGCTAATTTTATCGCAATTTTGCGGTTGGTGCTATAGTAAAAGTTATTATAAACAACTGATGAGCATGTTACTCACTGCATTGGGTTGTTGGCTTCTAGTAAATTAGGCCCTAAAAGTTTGAATCCTTACCCATCAAAAAGCATTTTCTACTTTTCATATATCTAAATCAATTGGAAAATTGGCATCCTAATTTATTAAGTCATCAATTTACTTTAGCAACTTAAG
The DNA here is from genome assembly GCA_949316475.1 of Hypomecis punctinalis. NCBI lineage: Eukaryota > Metazoa > Arthropoda > Insecta > Lepidoptera > Geometridae > Hypomecis > Hypomecis punctinalis. The sequence goes on along the minus strand of OX438819.1, from coordinate 8,978,100 downwards.
TTGTTTGCCCTAACTTGAAATTTGCCGATTATACTTTCCAGGGTTTACTTCATTTCTTAGATTTCCATTGGCTTATTCGACCGATATAATTTTTCTACATCGTTAAACTTTTCGCTGTTCACAATAAAAGGTCGACAGGTAACAACATTATTTATTGCAAAAATAAGCTTGACCGACTTCACCCGTGTACCGAATTCGCGAATATTTCGCATGGATCGATGTAGCACTTTTTACATTATTGTTGATTTATCAAAATTGGCTCAGCCGATTTCGATAAAATTTAAATGGAACCAATGTCGAAGTATATTCTTTCCAATAAAATATTTGAAATCGGAGTATTATGAAAAAAGTTATGCGTTATATGGTTATACATAAAAAATATATATACGTGTCGAATTGTATACCACCTCCGGTGGTTTGTCGATCAAAAATAAAAATAATCTCCGAAAACATAGTTTTATGATTATTTGAAAACCACTTTAATAAAATTAACTTATAAATAGAAAAATAACATCAAAATTAATATTCGATTGGGATAAACGCAGACCGTGACGCAAACTTACACACGAATATATATACCCCCTTTAATTTTGTATCCCGTCTCTTTTGGTTTTGGGAATTAAAAACTAACCTACTGGTCTCCTTCAAATGTAGCTGAGTAAAATCACTTTTAAATAATTTTACCCAGCTACATTGATGCTAATTGATTATAAATAACCCTGTATAGTACTTTTGTATTGTAATTTGTGTAATTTAGCAAGGGACAGAAGTGAATCGCATAAACGAGAGGAGGCCTGTGTCTAGTAGTAAATATCACGGCTTGATGCAAATGAAGAATTGGTGTGAACAAAAAAAGTTTATCAATCCACCTATCTCATATGATTAAGTAGCAATCTATAAAATGACTGCAAAAACTGCAATAATCCACTTGTAACCGCTTTCACACGGTTGTAACTGCTTCGAGCCGGTTCAAACTGCGCAGACACATAAATCAGCGGTAATTTTCGGCGGTGGCAACACTGATTGGAACAATGGTTAACTGAATACGGTTTAGGGTGGCAACTCCGAGTGATTAATCTGCCCGTGGTAGATGTGTTTATACTGTCTTTGTGTCCAGTATATATTAGTGTTTCTATATCATGAATTCATGATACAAAATAATTGAAGCAAATTCAATGACTAAGTGAATAGATGTCTTATAAGTCTGAGTGTCATCTTCGACCACATCACCTTGACATGACTATGTCGCAGCTGCATAGTCTCGAGAATCGACGAAAGGTACGTTACCTTGTCGGCCTTTTATCGGATACACTTCGGAGAGTGAGCAGTTGCACAATCTGGTCCCCCCTGCCCCTTTCTTCTATCGTACGGCTAGACGGACGCGACCAAAGCGCCACTCTTTTATGGTGGCCATTCCACGCGTTAGAACTAAGCGTTTCGATTCCTCATTCCTCATACAAACAGCCAGAATGTGGAACGCTTTGCCTGGGTCTGTCTTCCCGCTTAAGTACAACGTGGGTGTCTTTAAATCCCGAGTAAATAGGTATCTTCTAGGTAAGCGTGCTATACACCCTAGACCGTATATCTGTTCAACATCAGGCAGTATGTAGTCAAACGCAAACCTATACGGAATAAAAAAAAACATGTCATTTACCAGCAGCTGGCGAGTTTGTGGTCAAGCGCGCCCTTATTCCAGTTAAAAAAGAATTCTAACAACTTCAGTTTTTACAAGGTTATAATTTTTTTGTATTTTATGGTTCTAGATGTTTAATGTAGTCTAAACTGTATATCAGTCTATAACAATATACAAAGACAATGTTAAATTCAGCACAGAAATTAGTATTGTAGAATTCCCTTGAAATAGATTATGATTCAAATTTTGAATCATAAGATGTGTTTATCAAGGTAAGGCACATAAAAAAGGAGCTACACCATTCTCAGACCACTCCTATCATTATTTGTTAAAAGAATATATATCAAATATAAGATTTAAATATAAAATTAGTTGCAATAGGTACCGGATTTTTTTTAGGAAAAACCGCCGTCAAAATTGGGGCTAGTGCTCGTTACAATCTGATGTAGATGGGATTCTGTCCCTCTTTGGGACACGAGAGTATCATTAGTATAGCTTAGTGTAAGTATTGCATGTTGGCACAAAATTATGCCGTACACGTACTTATCGTAGCTGTGGTGGTCAAGTGGTAGTGACACCCGCCATACAATCGTGGGGTTGTGGGTTCAAATTTCGGTCAAATCAATGATTTCTTTGGAATTTATCTACGGATTTTCTTTTTTATTCCGAATAGGTTGGCGTTTGACTACATACTGCCTGATATTGAGCATAATATATAGTAGTAAGGATGTACGGAACCTTCTCCACTGCACCGAGGGTGAGTGGCCATTCATTAATCAGTAGTGACAGAATGCGAACTCGCCCCATGTTGGGCCAGATTACTCGTTACTTCCGACAATGTGGTCACACTAGTTTCTCGTACAAGGGCGTTTTTGTTCGGCTTTTGTTATTTTGGGTGCAGATTTTTGAAGTTCTGGTAAAGTAAGTTATTAACTTATCCGAAAATACCTCATCGTAGTCCATCATCATTATGACCCTGCATCGATCCACTGCTGGTTGTAGACCTCCTTTCCTCGTGCTTGTTTTCTTGGGCTCATCTCATCCATCGTAGTCCAGCACGTTGTCTGACCACTTTACAAGGCGACTGGTTAAATTACGCGCTAACTCTTCATAACGTCTTAAGTATGTCAAGATGACCAACTTATTACTATGGGGTCTACTCCGTATTCGCGAATTCTGTTCCATAGAAAAAGTTCTTTATAAGACTATCGAGGAAGTGTAAGGAAAAGCTTTTAGCTATTTTTTAAATTGGTCTTAGAGTAAAAGTTGCTCGTCTTGTACCTAGATGTTATGCATAAGTTACCAGTTACCCTGTTTATGAAGAGCATCGAAATTATAAGGATTTCCTATAAAACATAGAAACAAGCTTCGAATTATCACGATTTTAATATTTCATTTCAACTAACATTATTGATATCGAAAAAAAAATCCTTACTCGTTTTCTTGTTTGAGTCTGTCATTACTTAAAACAATTTTATTTTACGTATCCCAGCTACTTCATACATACTCATTCAAATCTCTGATTGCCCTTTTCAGTTAATTTAATTATACCCCGTGTTTATTTAGGCCTATCGGTTTATAGAGTGACCCGTGGCTCCAACCTTGGAAACCCTTTGGTCCTTTTGAGTACATCCAATTTATTTCTTCCGTCGAATGATGGAGCTAGCAACGCAATTCTTGAATCCAACTGTCAGTTATGTCCTAAAACTTTAGTTACATGTTAGTTTCGTCATTTGGCCGTATTGCCATGGATTGGTTAGTCTGTACTTCTGTGGCAATTGGAATAGTTTAATTGGTTATGTTAATGACTGAGTAGGTGAAGGAAATGTCAAACGTAGGGTCTTGTAGGGCTTTGAAATGGTAAGTAGCGCTTTGTGTTCCAAATCCTTATCTAATGTAGGTTTGTGTTGATTCTGGGGTATTGTTTTTGTAGAAGTTGGACAGGCATGTGTGACAAAAGTCTTGTTTGTTTAGGCCATTGCCTTCAGGCTTAGTCATAAAAACACATTCCCTATTTTCATGTTAGCTTGTTACTATTTTTGATCAGTTTGTGACGTGAGAATTAATATTGGTGTCCAACATGTGTTGTTAATATTATTTTTTATAGCAAAGGTTCTTTGTCTAATTAGTCAGGTTTCTTACTCTAAAGGGTCATACTGATGATTATACGTGTACAATTGTAGATATATAATATTCCTTTCCATTTAATAGCATAAGTTAGATAGATAGATAATTCTTTATTATCTTAACCAAATACAATACAAACACATGAAAAATATTTAACATTAAAAATTAGTTATACTAAATGTCGGCCTTATCGCTTCATGCGATTTCTTCCAGGCAATCGTGAACGGACAGGAAATAGCAAATTTACTAAAACAGCGGCCTTAACAAAAAATAATTTAAAAAATAAACAATGAACACTAATAACAAGCAAAAATAAGCAATACAAACATTACTCGTATTTAAATTCTTTTTTCATTATTAATTCCACAGTAAAAGATGAAGCGTAAAAGTTTGTCTTATGTTTAAGAAAGTCAAGTTTTAGATTCTCAGATGATTTAAAAAATCGGGTTAGAAGAGAACACCGGAAAATAAAGCTTTCTTGAAGGTTGGAAGGAGAAGAAGGATTGAAGAGAATATTGAAAAGAAAAGAAACGATATGAGCATCCCGGCGACGACAAATAGGAAGCCACTTGAGTTTTGCGCGATATTCTGAGACGTAGTCATATTTACGCAAGCCAAAAATGAACCTTATGCAGAAGTTATGTAAGTTTCTAATTCTCTATTTATTTATTTCTTCCCGGCTATGTAATACATAAAGGGATGATGTCAGCTTCTCTAACGTTCCTCTCACTAAGTTACATCTTCTATTTCTTCTTCAAAAATACTGCACATTTAAATCTTTTCATTACATCTTTCCACCAACTATTGAATCTGCTTCATCTACTAGGTCTTTAAATCCTATTTTCGTCTATTTATTATTTTATAGCGTACCTATATGTCCTATATGTTACGTCTTTTCAACAGCTTTTAGTTTTGCCTAAGTTTTCAAAACCCAATTCAGTCTTTCATGTCTTTTAGCGTTACATCTTTCCATCAAAACCCAGTTCAGTCTTTCATGTCCTTTAGCGCTACATCTTTCCAAAAGTACTTGGGTCTGCCTAAGTCTTTAAAACCCAATTACAAAATAACTTTACTATACGCACATAAACCTGCATGCAGGCAAAAGGGACGCGAACATTAATTTAATTTGGCAAATTTTGACAAATTATTACCAAAGTTAGGAAGGGTTCGATTGTATAACTTTCACGTGTGCTTTATCGAACAATATTATACATTTTAGTGACTAACTTATGGCAAGGTTGAAAAGGTAGACATTTTAATTACTAAAATACTTTCTGAAGTCCATTAACTAAAAAAATAAAGCTGAGATGCCTAAGAAAATAGTTGCTTTTCTACATAAATTTAGTGAATCTTTTTATTTAACAAAGCCATTCTTAAGTTTTAACTTTAGCAATATCTTCAAATGTAGCAATGTTTTGGGTATTTTAAAAATGTTATTTTATTAAATTTGTTTATATTATACTTAGGTATAATAAAAAAATACGTAGAACAAAAGTTGTTAGTTTTGAAGTACAAAATAAGCCCCTAAAAGGATGCTAATTGATTATAAATAACCCTGTATTTATCCAATTTTTTAAGTTTTCATAGGTTTATATATTCAAATATCTGAACTGGATCTGGTATTTAGTTTTCTTTGGTCATATTATGTGGATTTTGTGGCTTGTTTGAAGAGTTATAAATAGCAAAATCCCTGTTAGGTTTATTCCTATTGAAAATTTGTCTGTTTCTACGTAATCAAAAATGACATTTATTTAAGTATCTAAACTACTAAACTCTTATTCATTATAATCATGAAATCTCAAACCTCATCGCTCGAACCGTGATTATCCAAAAGTCACTGAAACATTAATAACACAAAAGAAACGACAAGATAGACCAAAATCCACACACGCAAATGAACAGAACCCTCTCCATTCATTAAATTCAACCAAGATTTCCTTTTACGAGTACTCAATTCATTGAATGATAAACCATCAATTCAGAGGCAGTTAATGCAAGCCCGGTCACTTGAGAGGGTGGCATAAAACGTCCATTAGCCCTCAAATGCATTTATACTCTGCTAATTATAGGGGGGCGTTTGTACATTTTAGGGGGCGTTGTTGATTTTAGGGGGTTTCAAGGGAGCTCCGTCTTTGGACACGCTTCTGGCAAAGGTGTGGGGTGAGTCACAGAGGTGTGTGTGGTTTGAATGCGGCTACTATTTGAATGGTAGATATGTATGTATAGATTGTGTTGTAAAGGGCCGGGGATTTTACCTTCCGGAACCCCAAAATATTAATAAATCTGAAGTTGACTTTGAAATTTGTTAATGAAATTTGTTGTTTAAAATCTGGGAAGTGTTAATGAAGACTTAATTTAGGACAAGTTTGGTGATGACTTAAATAAATAAAATTAGGGTACGTCTTAGACACGGTCTCTGACCTCAAACTAAGCATAGCTTGTAATATGACTGGCTGCCATATCACAAGCTATGATTAGTTTTAGCCTTATGACTGATTTACTACCAACACATAATTTTAAATACATACTTATATAGATAACAACTAATAACGTCCAGACACAGAGCAAACACTTATATTCATCATAAATGCTTGTCCTGCGTGGGAATCGAAACCACGCCTGTTGATCCAGGAATCAGGGTCAGTTACCACTAAACCACCGAGGCAGTCGAAATTAAAAAATAACTGAATAGATTCATTTGAGAAAGCTGCGTGGTAAGAAACTTACGAGACTTTGAAATTAATCGTGATTATTCAGCAACGATATTGAGCAAGAAAATTTTGAAATGAATACAATGGTAAAATAAACGATGTAAAAGGAAAAAGCAGAATGATTTTAATTGCACATGCGTGATATCCCAATAACAAAAGCATTAGCGCAACTAACAACACAGAGAAAAACAACAAGCGAGAATGGAAGAATCAGGGGAGTCCAATGGCACTTTGCAGCAAATGCATTTATACGTGGCGTTAATTAGGCGAGGGGACATGGCAGTTCTTGCTCGGTTACCTCTTTGATTGATTTATGGCTGTGTGTGGGTTTGATTGCCGCTTTTGGACTAAGTAAGTTTTTTTACTTTAACTTGAGCCTCAGGTAGGTGTTATTTTATAATCTGTATGAGGATTGGAATAAAAAATATTGTAAGGATTCATTTAATGGAATCACTTAACCCGCAGGATTGATATTTATCTGTAGAGAAGGTATATGGTTTGTAGTGTGGATTCATAATGATGAATATAGATTTAGTGAAGATCTATAGAAAAAGAAGGCTAGAAAGTGTATTCTGCTAAGCAAACATTTTTCGTAGAGGGATATGGAATCACTGGTAGAAAAACCGTGAGGCGTGGAAACTGCTAATTATTAAAATTAATAGAAGTCTTGCTTTTTAGTTTTGAAGTAATCAACATAGATCACAGAAGATTAAATAACAGAGAACTTGAATCTCAACTGAGTTCAAGAAAGTCAACTGTCACGTTTCGGGGATAAAATTGTCACGTCACGTAGAACCTAAGGCTATTTGTCATATCTAGGTCAGAGGGTCAGAGGTTACAAATGACATATGGACTTGACTGGACAGCTTTAACTCGACACTATCACGCTTCCCAAAGTCTCTTCCCGGCGTGACAGCTACAATTCGTACCGAGCACAGACCATATACATACATTAAATATATCGTTTTATAGGGTGACAAGTCTATAGGTTATAAAATAAAATAAAAGCTTTTAATTTCCTTAAAAAATAAACAATTTACGTAAACTTAACATTAATTAAACTATAGTATAAGGACCACCAGTAGCCGTAAAAGCCTCCTGCAACAGCTTCTATTCCTCTCTCTTCCGCGCAATTCTGGACCAGAGCTTCCCAGCAACTTTGACAATGTCGTCATGCCATCTTTGGTGCCGTCTTCCTGTCTTCCGCTTCGTGCCTCTAGGGATCCAGTTTGTGACGATTTGTGCCCACCTTTTTGGCTCAAGTCTTTGTATGTGCCCAGCCCATTTCAATTTCATTATTTCTTTTATGACATCTCTAGCCTTGGTTTTTTTCCTAATCGTGGTGGTCTAGGTTACTCTACTGACTACACCTATATTCAGTAGTAGACGAATTACGGCTTAGATGATGATGTTTCTTATGCTCGATCTTTCTTTATTTCAATTAAATAACACTATTCATAGAGCTCAAATAGCGAAGACCAAAGTCAAGAGTCACGTTTTGCAATAAAACCATCAAATCACATAGAACCTACTAGGTCAGAGGGTCAGGGGTTACAAATGATACATGGACTTGACAGCCGTATTTACTCAACAGCTTTGACTCGACATTATCACGCTTCCCAAAGTCTCTTTCCGGCGTGACAGCTACAATTTGCACTGAGCACAGACCAAACACATAAAATCTATCGTTTTTTGTGTCTAATGAGGTTTTTTCCAGGACCTTTACCCGGCCAAGATATAGTTAATCAAGTCATTTCAGTAGTGATAAAAATTCTTCTTTATTTTAATTTAATAATATTAAATTTAACACTGATATCAACTGTCACGTTTTACAGATAAAACCGTCACGTCATGTAGAACCTGAGGCTATTCGTCATATCTAGGTCAGAGGGTCAAAGGTTACACCTTCAAAATATGACATGCTGAACTTGACAACGGGTTAACTCGATGTCAATAGTAATAATAAGAATTTAATTAAGACCGTGATTAACTTTCTTGGTTAAATTTTCGTTATTCTTTGCTGTTATACTCGTAACGCTTGTTTAATTTTATCAAAGCTTCCTTTTAACAAGAAAAAAAAAATGGCTCTCTGCCATAAAAGGTCAGCAGACAACGACCATTGTTCTTAAAAAACTCGTTCGGTTTTTAAATAACGCGCCGGGTACCACATGCCCGGTTAAAAATGTACACTCCTATTGTCGGGCCATAAAGTCATCGGTTTTATAAAGTTGGCACGCTAAACAATCGGTACTGTTCATACATATTAATGCACCAGGCGACGCGTTGGATGACTCTGTTAGGGTTGCCATATATCTCAGGATTCCTTAGATGTGGAGTCCAATTTTTGAACTTTTTTTTATGTAGAACTAGTGACCCGCCCCGGCTTAGCACGTGTATTACATGTACATATAAACCTTCTCTTTGAATCACTCTATCTATTAAAAAACCGCATCAAAATCCGTTGCGTAGTTTTAAAGATGTAAGCATACATGGGGACAGACAGCGGGAAGCGACTTTGTTTTATACTATGTAGTGATAGGGCTATATTTGGCCCTATGTTGCCCTAAAGCGAAGTTGTAGCCGAAGATGGAGCATAGACCTGGAAGATGCACTCTTGACTTGAAGATATCCAAATTGTAATTGTGAGAAAACAATGGTGGAAGCAGGGCATTCCAATCCCTGGCGGTCCGCATTATGAAGGAAAAAGCGAATCGCTTAGTACGAGCAGGTCGACGACTATGTAGGGATGGTATTTATACGACCTCCGGCTGTTCTGTACTGTATCGGCCTTTTAATTTAAACCTACCGATGAAGGGTGATTGGGCTATATCCACCACGCTGGCCCAGTGCAGGTTAGTAGACTCACATACTCGTACGCCATCGGATTTTTTCCACGGACGTATGCAAGTTGCCTTACCATCTTTTCCTTCACCGAAAAGCCAGCGGTGTTAAATTACGTACATTAATTCCAAAGAACTCATTAGTACGGGACTGGGATTGAACCCATGACCTCACGATTATAAGGTGGGCATCACTACCTCTAGAACACCCCGTCACACGAATTTTAGAAACGATAGAATAATTTCTAACGTTCGAAAAAGAGCACAAGCATAGATTTTTAATGCTCGCTCCTGCTACTTGGTCACTTGACATTTACGCATACGTTCAGCCGTTCTAATGATTCAATTATAGAGCCCCTGAGGATTTCTCCTTAGAATTCTGGCCGGGACTTTAGAATTTTTGAACTGCAATTGCAATTTATTTATTTTCCGTTTGATCATGCTCTTTAGAGCTCTCGGAAACAATTTCAGGAGGATAGGGTTCTTTAAAAAGAACTTGAAGATGGCTTGATTTTTCATTGCTAGGCTCTACTTCCCTTCTTCAAGTGAGTTTTGTAAAAATATTAAGGATTTTTCATTACGTTGGCTTTTTCTTTAGACTTTTGAATTTTCTATCTGGTAACCCTAAAACTCTTTGGCCTCAAAAGAACTGTATTTATTTACCCTACTAGCGTTCGTATTGGCAATATTTGTTAAGATTTTTCATCAAATAGCTTTGAGAGTTTTCAACTAAAAACCTACCAAATTGGTAGGTTGGTATTACTAATTTTATCCTAATGTTGAAAGTATTTTGTCCCTTTATGTCTCATCGTCTTTGTTAGACTATTTTTCTTTTACGATTTCTTAATAAATCGTGACAGACATAAATGCTTTCTATCAAACGTGCACAGAAAATAACATCGATATTTAAAAGAAAATGTTGGTACTTTTTCTAAAGTCTGATTTTGACCTTGTCTGCGTTAGATACTCGATGTTTATGTATTGTTAATAGCATGACAATCAACAAAAGACTCCACCCTGTCACAGACATAACAATCTAATTGAAAACGTAGCAAACGAAGCTGGAAATTAAACAGTATTCTACTTTTAAAAATGAAAAATAATTTTCCTTCCTCAATAATTATTTTCTCGCTTTAGTATAAATAAGAGAGGCTCGAAGGGTTAGGGCCTGTCGGCAGTTGTGTCCTCATAACACCGCTATACTGTTGACATCCCGGCCTTCATTCGGCCGCCATTTTGGACGCGCCAAAAGCGCGGGAATCTCGCTGTCATGGCGGTGAAAATAATTAGATTCCGCGCGGCGCACTTTCTTCTCGGTTCATTTCTGTATGTTTTGTTAATTATTTCTTTGCGAATGTCACGACGGTTTTCACCTTTTTTCACGACACTTTTGTCTTGCTAAACATTGCTAAATTCAAGGAAAGGTGTAGACGCTCCATTGTAATATTTAATGCCTTCGTTTTTTCTCTTCCGTCTACCTTTTTGATTTCAGAGGTGGAAATATACAGAGGACTTGTTACCTTTCTTCTAATTCAATCTTCGAATAAACTTCCCTTTCGGGTGTACAAATTAATATTAATTGCATTAGAAGCCCTTAGAGGGGACCCCATGTGTTTTTCTTAACAATTAGGCGGTTGCGTAATCCCTTTTCCGTAGGCTGAATAAAAATATTCTAATTTCAACCTTATTTTATCGACAATACTGTCAACTGGGAAACGAATCATCAGCGACTATTAAATTATCTGTCGTCTCTCTCACTAGTTCTAAATTCAATTTGCGTTCGAAATACAAATTGTGGCGGTTAAATCCCACGCGTCGGCCATATTTAAATTAATTTTGTTTTTAACTAACGCGGGAAAGCTCTTTACAGGGGTGTTACAGCGTGGAAAGTGTTTTATCGTGCGTTTGGGAATTTTCTTCGTTAGAAATAGATATGGTGTTGTTAATACTAATCTAGAATTTGGTCCCAAGAAAAATCTCAGTGATTAATGCAGCTTGTGAATGCATAAAACTTGAAATCTAGTTAAAATTTTATTGCGTGTGGCGTTGAAATTTTAACTTTTATGTATGGTTAAAATGGTGAATTTCACAGATGCTCATATATCTTGCTCATTTTATTTTCATAGGTATACGTAACAAGATAATTGGATAATTTAAGTATACCAATAAAATTCTGATAACTATAATTTCTCCAGTCCACCAAATCTGAATAGGTAAAGTGTAAATACGAGTAAGTATATAAAGAAACCATATTAATGAGATAAAAGTTTACTTTTTAAACTTAAACGTTATTTAAAAAAAATAAGGTGGATAAAGGTACGTTGTACCTATGCAACCTAATCCGTTTTCATCATATTTTAATAAACGCGTTGGTAAATAAGTATTTATTACCACTAAAAATGGGCGGACTAAATAAATTTTTAGACGAAAAAAGTACCTAAAAACTAGGATCGAAAAAAGTCCAATCCCACTTCGTCGCAACTACAACTGTTCATCCAACTTTGCCCGGTTTTTTCTCACTGTCTGTATCATCAAACTATTTATAATTGGGAAACTTGTCTCATTATTTTCGGCACAGTTTTCCCCGGCCCAGTGAGCTATGTATTTATTGCTACAGTTTGTTATTTGTTATAGTTGGAGTGTAAATAACTATCATTTGAGGTGTTATGTTTGTTTAATTTGTGGTCACAGTCGAATGTTGGTTTGTATATGAAAATAGGTTAGGATCGTAAAGGCTTATTAAAATTAATACGAAAACACACTGAACATACTAATTAATTTGTTATTCTCAGTATTGTTGTTTATAGTTTTTTTTCCTTGCAGGTGCTATTTAATAAGATTACTGAAGTGCCATCTTATGCTATCTTGGTAATTGTTCAAATATGTTTTTATTATGGAAACTAACGTGGTTTTCACGCATTTTAATGTTTTATATCACGGATACTAAACTACAGTCGTACTTATATAATGACAATAATAAATAATAGTGAGTACGATCCCGTGATATAAAACATTAAAATGGTGATATCTTTCCCTGATGGAACTAAAACTTTAGTAAAAGATCTTTCTCGATTTTCCGGACAACAAAACAAATTACTTCAATCAAAATTTTTATTTTTTCAACAAGCCAAAATTCGTCACAAAGCTTTTAGACTTTTAGCTGTCACTCGACGGCGCCACAATAATATTTCCCAAACAAAGCCCTCCAAAACAAGTAGTTCTACTTTTTAGCCAAGTCAAAGATAACTTGGTCGCTGTTAAAAGGAATTTCCTGTGAAATATCGCGACATTTCGCCCACATGTGGACCTATTTAGAAAGGTTAACGGCGTTTTCTGAAATATCACACAGTTTACTTGAACTTCTCTAATTTTATGGTCACCTTAAACTGAAAATCTGGGGTATTATTGTCACTTTAAAGAGATACTTCGAACCATTTTCCTATGGAGAGATTTTGGCTTTAAATTACGTTAAATTGTAGTGTTCGAGTGGCTCAAAAAGTCTGACACCAGAGTCAGCATAGACTTGCTTCGTTATCATAATTGAATGTTTTTATAATAATTGGTGAAGCGAGTGCAATGCTGGGGACATAACTGGTTTATTTCACTTCAACTTTCCTTAAGCTATGTTTAACTTACCCCTTTCTACATACACCTTGTAGGATGTCCACTGCTGGACATAGGCCTTGTATTTCCAACCAGGCTGGTTAGAAGCGAGATCGATAGTCGACAAACTGTTATACGGAATATCACATTTTTCGATATCAGTTTTGGTCTCAAAGTTCCATGTGGAATTTTAACTAAGATGTGACTTTTACTATGGAATAAAAGTTCTTTATCTTCCTCCGCTTCCTCTATAATCCTTTCCTCTCTTAATCAGGTTGCGTGGAAGAAATCGCTCTAAGCGATAAGGCCGCCGGTTGTCGCACTATTTTAATTCTATTGTATTCTTTTATTGTTAAATTGTACATTGTGTGAACAATAAAGCGTTTTCTATTCTATTATATTCTATCTTAATGTACTAAAGCGTTAACAGTTTGTGCGTATGTTACAAATAGTCCTGTATAATGAGTTGACTTAATTGCAAGAAAATGATTTTTGAAGCGGTTTTCGCTTTCAATAGTAACATGGCGAGATTTCCGAGAAGATCTATAACTAGGTATCGCTAATTAGTGTCTCTGGTTGCCGCCTTATCCGCAATCGACGCTCATTCCCACCCAGATCCGTTAACGCTAGCGCGCTGTAGGCGGCGCTCGAGTCATGAGCGGAAGCGAAAAAATACAAATAAAATGATCGAAAGAATACAAGTTAAAAATCAATTTTTATTTAAAAAAACCGGACAAGTGCGAGTCAGGCTCGCACACCGAGGGTTCCGTACAAATCAAGAAAATTTCACAAAATAGCATGTGCTAATGAAGCTCTTTTATATGATACCTTACATGATACGATTTACTCACTTCGAATTTTGAGCCAATATATTGTGAATTTTGAAGCCCTATTTTTTTAATGATTTAAATAAAAATGTACAGTTTTCAGATTTATTCCTATATGTGTACTCTGAGACAATGCTTCTCGCCAAATTTCATAGTTCAATGTCAACGGGAAGTACCATGTAGGTTTTGATTTTTGTGTCTAAATATGCGGTTTTTTACGACATAAACGGCTCTAACTTCTTTATAATATGATAACTGAGAAGTTTTTCCGTTACAAAACTGTAAGAGATCATAGATATACGTATACAGTTTAAATTTCAACTTGATATCTTTAGGCGTTCCCGAGATAAAGAGTCTTGACATACACACAGACGGACAACAAAGTGATCCTATAAGGGTTCCGTTTTTTCCTTTTGAGGTACGGAACCCTAAAAATCAACAGAAAATGTCAAGTATCTGAACATGATTGCCGAATAACGAAGTAGAGATAGAGTACAAGAATGCCTATGTTGTAATGTATTCGTGATGAGTGGCTATTTATGAAATAAACATCTTCGATTCATGACCAAAACTTAATTATTTTAATCAATTCATGATATAGCATACATGTGTGTATATATAATCGATACGTGAAAAATGACAATGGTTTTTGCCACGTTTGTTATATCTAAACATTCACATAATATGTTAATGAAGCTGAAACAAAAAAAAATCAAAAGAAAAAAATAACATTAAAAAAAAAAAATAGAAAATGAAATGAACTGGAAAATCTTAACCACTTTCAGCCAAGGGTATGGAGTGGGGTCGGGGTCGCGCATCCTTACCATCCATGAAGCTCAAGGTCTGACATACGACTCTGTCATCGCCATTAAAATCAGGGCCAAGATTAGATTGCACGAATGCGTTTCGCACGCGGTCGTCGCAGTTACGCGCCACACCAGGTCCTTCACATACTTCGCCGACAACGACGAAGACGCCATCAGCCGCTTCGTGCGGCGTGCGACGACTGCGTCACCTAAGGTCATCGTAGACTATAATTTAAAGATGGCCATTATAGAGCGAGACGCGGCGGTGGTGGAGGCCCTGAGTGATATAAGTAGTTTTTTTTAAAAATTGTTATTTTAGAAATTTAATTAGGTTTAGTTTTATTTTAGTGTAGAGTCATCTAGTAAAGCCTTAGTTTTAGAAATATAGAAGTATTGTTGAAATCATTAAAAAAGTAATGTATAATCAAGAGCACAGGCCCCGGTGTCTGTGGAGTGTAACAAAAAAAACCATAAATCTTGATTTGATCTTTGATCATCCTTGAATCAATTTTCGGGCAGCTTTTATGTGAGCTTAAGTCAGCCACAAGATGCGCAAAACTATCTATACTGACTTCACTTCAAAGCCTCCAAGAAGTTTAATTCTATACGCGCTTTTAAACGCTAATGTCTTGTAACATTTCCCAACTATGCGACGACACGGAAATATAACTGTCCAAGCGTACCTGATCCCCGACACTACATTCATCTGCCCTCATCCACTTACAATATCTGCCAGCGATAGAGGGAGGGGGTGTCAACGTACATTGGTTTATACATCTTTGATTATCGACGTGGATTCACAGCGAGATATCGCAAGAGCTCAGTCAATTAGGGATGGATGTTCCGACCATTGAAAGATACAATCCGGATAAAATCTATACTTTATTTTCTCATTTTGAGGCAATTGTGAAGCGCCAACTTCTGCATAAAAAACAACAAGCTCTTAGCTATCTCTAAATATTAAACGATTTAGTTATTTTTTTTTTCATGTAATCAGCACTTACGTTTATACGTCTCGAATTAGTTTTTTACAGTTTTTGAAATGACCTTAAAGTTTGCTCATAACTTTAAGGTCATTTCAAAAACTCTAAAAAGTCATATTTTTACGCAAAACTGACTGAAAAGTATACATAAACGAAAAGCTTTTCTCGAAAAATAAAAGACGTAAGAACGTGCAACATTTCTTACTCAAGCAATTGACACCAAAAACATTTTGTTACATGGTGAAATGAGTTTTCTGCCGGAACGTACATCAAAAATTAACGGCGAATTTTCTCAATGTTCTACAGAAAACGCGAAAACTGGTCGATTCAGAATCCTCTGAGTAGGACACCTGGCGTACCTACTCGTAGCACTTACAGCTTTGCTTGACTTGGCTCACTTTAATTTTTATATCTTTTATACTTACTCGTTGCATTATGTGAACTTTATGTTGATGTATATTTGTACTTAGCCTTTAGATAGTGTTTTCTTTTTAGGATAAACTAAAGGATAGATTAATCTCCGGCAAGTTTATCCGGCTAAACCATATGTCCCCCCTCAAACCGAGCTCGTTACTTTGACTCGTTCAAGTTGTGTGGTGTCAATTAATTTATGTAATGTGGCTTCGTAAGATCCTTTGGCACTGATTCAAATCAAAACTGTGGGATTGAACATGGCAGCTTCGTTAATAGAAACAATTTTGCGTTCAGTGACATTCTGTGTTATGCTTTAGTTAATGTAAAATACATTGTAACTTTGCGATGGAATGTAGAATATCACCGCGAAAAAGTTGCTGCGAAAATAATTCCTAACAATTTGCTTACTTTACTTGCAGGGCATTGCAGGGTGTTTATTAAAGGTGTAGTAATACCGTAACCACGCATCGTAATGAACAACTTTGACTATGACGCCAACTCGGAATTCAAATTACAAATTTGTATGGAACAACTGATTTTAATTGACTGCCTCGGTGGCTCAGTGGTTAGCGACCCAAAGTCAAAGAGGCGTGGGTTCGATCCCCACCCAGGGTAAACATGTAATGAACATAGGTGTTTGCTCTGTGTCTGGATACTATCTATATAAGTATGTATTTAAAAATATATATATGTAGTATATCAGTCACTGGCAGCCATATCTCAAGCTTTGCTTAGTTTGGGTCAGAGACTGCGTATAAGATGCCCCTTAATTTTTGTAGGTATATTTATTTTCCCGAATTTTGAGTTCTTTAGTTGCCATTGCAATAGTCAGAAAATCTGCGTTGACATTTATGGTTACCATAGAGTGTGAATTAGGAGTCAATCTTGAGGATCAATCTTTCACGTTTTTTTACTTTTTCACTATCGTTTGGCGAAGAGACCGCTGTAGTCTGTCTTTGCCTGATTTTATGGACTGAACGCTTCAGTAAAAATAAAGTCATTACTGCTACTTGGCGACTCTTAAGATTTTTTGGGACTGCAAAGCGATGTAGGTAATTTAGAAATAGAAAATATATTCAATAGAAAAGATTTGTTCAAGACTTTTTTTAACCTAACTCATTGTTAAAATTGTCTGTCCTGTAGGTCACTATGACCCATCAGTTCCGCCATAAAGGGATCGCCGCAAACAAAAACAAAGTAACATACATAAAACAGACATAATTGAAATATACATTTTTCATGGAAAGCGATAAAGCTCGGTTTATGTCTAGGCGCGGAGACGTTAAACATTAACTAGGTAATCACGGAAATAGAATTATACGTGGTTTGTTTACTGCTAAAAAGGAGTGCCATTTTTACAAGATTTTATTTAGTTTCAACTGTCCCGCTGTCTGGCTTTGCGAAGGATAACAGCGTGAGGCAATTTTCAATAATTTATGTTTAAAATTGTAAAACTATGATCTTTGGTCGAAATAAATGATTACTCATTAATTTCGACTAGAAACTTGATAATGTATGTGATGTATTTGTGAATCCATCAAACTAAAACTGGCGCAATGTGGTGGATATGGACCTATCGCTCTCGAGGTAAGCCTATTTTCAAGAGAAGACTATCTCTCTCATGCCTTAACTGCCCAAATACCTGCTCACTTCAGGATCTTTACGATGCCTCCCCTCGCGGAGTGGCAGTGGCAAGGCACTGGGAAAAGACCTTATAAATTCTCACTTTATTATTATTTGGATCATCGACAAGAAGAAGAAGAAGAAAAGACTATTTCTTATACAGAACTTAGGAGGACTTGAACTTGACTTGAGAATTCTCCTCGTCTCCCTCCAATATCCTGCGCATTCATTCGCAATGCTCTAGTTGTGTTTGTCGCTATGACTGACTTTTACTACGGGACCAAATCTGAAATCAATGATGGAACAGATGTTTTTTTTTGCGATTTAGAATTTGGTCCCATAGTGCAAGTTGTTCTTAACGACTAGCACAACTACATCTTAAGAGTATTACGAATGGATTTGCAGTTAGTATGTACATAGGTATATGTTGTCGTTGTCGTCGCGTAAGTACGACTCTAGAACCTCTACTCTGGTCCTAGAGTCTAGGATCTATAGTCGTACTTACGACGAGAGGTCCCAGAGTCCATCCATCCATTAGCGAAAGGACGTCCACTGGACATAGGCCTCCCCTATGGATCTCTAATAATACCGATTGGAAGCGGCTTGCATCCAGCGCCAGAGTCTATAGAGAACCTTTAAAACCGTCTAGAATCATTTCATTTGAATCATCGAAGCGATGTTTCGAACAGACGTAATACAAATCTATTTATTACTATTTCTCGATGTTAATTTACAGCTATAGGGGCGCGTCCGGTCAACAGTCCTTCAAATAAATTGCTTGTCCGACAAGAGCCCTACAGTTTCACTGCGTTTGGCTTTGAAAAATAAAACCTCTAGATATCTCTATTATAACACGATAGTACGGAAAACTTGTAATATTACCCTGACTCAGAGTTTTTGCTGTCCGGCATTTTGTTGCTTCATAACTGGATATAGGCCTACCCACAAAAAGTGATTGGACCACACAGCTGTTATAACTAGAGGGATAGCGTTGTTGTCCCTGGAGGTAATTCTCAACCACAGAATTTGTAGAAAATCTTGCCCAGAGCTGTCAAGACGGTGAAATATGTAATTTGACACTACTGAGAGAAAAACAACTATATAGCCACTGAATCGAGATATTTTTCATGCATATATATTAAAATAATTGCACTCTAACCCATGCTATATTAAAATAATTGCATTGTAACTCATGCTATGTTAAAATAATTGCATTCTAACTCATGCGCTATTCAAATAATTGCATTCTTTATTTTCTCGATCGACTACATTATTTCTCTGGTATTCCTGTGGATTAGAACTTATGGTGGATAAGGTCTAATCCACAGAACTGGACACTGGTCCAGTGCGGGATGGTGGAACCCTTGAAAAACCTCAGTAAAACGTAGCGTGCTAAAACCTGGATCTACTCAAATACAAACACTAACTTAAACAAACTAGAACGCAAACTCGGCGGTAAAAATACCTAAAGCAAATAATTATGCGTCTCTTCCCATTTTAAATTCTGTGTTTTAGTGCAACGTTCCCCGACAGTTATTTATTTTGCAACAAGCCGGTTGAACAATACTTTGAATCTTTTTATTTGAGTTGCGTTTAATTCAATCTTATCAACTTATGTTATACTAACTGCCTGTCTTGGCTTCGCCCAATTACGAATGTATCTATTAACCCTTCCAGAAGAAATATTCTAAAACTTACTTTGTGATAGTCGTGTTGCAATCTGTTGTGTAGTTTTACTAAGCGACTAAGTTTTATAATAAGCAGGTAAATAGTGATCAGCAATGATGGTTTCTAGTTAATTTAATACTATAAATCCGAATAGTTTGTTGGTTATTCGTCTTTCATGCAGCTACAGAGCAACGGATTGACTTGATTTTTGGCATGGATATAGTTTAAGGGCCGGAAAGTGACATAGGCTACTTTTTATCCCGAAAAAATAAAAAGGTTCCTGTGGGATAGTACAAACGTAAAATTCCAAGCGGGCAGAGCCGCGGGCAAAAGCTAGTATAAATACAGTTATAAAAAACTAAAAAACGCGCTTAGGAGACATCATTTTTTTTTAATGCATTGTTGTCGATCTTTGATAGGTGTGCAAAGATTAAAAAAAATCTGATCGCTCAAAGTAGGTCAAAATCGAGCTCAAATGGGTTGGTTACAAGCAAGCAAGCACACATACAGGTGAATCTAATAAAAGCGTGTTAAAAAAGAACAGAAACACATGCATTGATTGAGATGACCAAGGTCGTGGGGAAAATGATGCTGGGTAAGTAGAACAATTTAGAAATTGGTCACATATAAACGTGAAGGAGATATTGTGGCAGTCTAATGATGAACGTGATAATTATTATATTAAACACTGTAGCAGTACTCTATAAAAAGTTTCATGGCTTTCTAACGGTTTTTAAGGACATTCAATCCAATTATACGAAAAAACAAGATTAGAACAGATTAGCAAAATATTTTGACGTTTCAAAGAAACTTCAGAAGTGGGATCGATCAATCAATTCATCCCCAAGGAACCCTAAATGAGGTCGTTCACCCCGAGGGTTGATCACGGATTAATTAGTGGTAAATGCAATTCGTTTATTTCCGCCCCAGGCGAGACAGATTGCCCAAAAAATTGATTTATGGCTGTCTTTGCTGATGTTCAGAGGGTTCATTTGACAGTTATTGATAGAAAAACAGTATTGGGTAATACGACATATGGTTGCTAATGTTTGTTAAAAAGCTTATATACAACTCTTTTGCAAAGCCCGTCTGGGAAAGTACTACATTTTTGCCAATATGTCTACCACAGACTATACCACAGACTGGACTGTATACAAGCCATACAGATAACTTACCACCTCTCTTCTTTCGGTAGGAGTTGATAAAAATATAGGTGAGTAAACATCAGCTGAAATGTAAGTGTATCCAGGGTTACAAACTAATTGCACTGCCGTAAGGTAGTAAATCTGTCGGACATATCGCGTGTAGCTTACCGGTGCCGAGGTGGCCACCAGCCGCCGAGTTGGCCACTTGCCGCGCATTGTGCTCGTAAATTACACCCAGTAAGAATATAGGCCAAGATTTCCCTATAATTTGCTTTTATTTATTTACTAAACCAATTACTGCATTTTTGCACCATAATTTTATTTTATAATTGTGAGTAATTTTAGCTATATTTTTATTTATTTTCTTTTTAAGATTCCATGTTATTGACGCGAATTAGTAAAAACGCTAGTAAATTTGTATCAGCTGATATATTCAGTATATTCGCACTGTTGTAAAGTAATATAATTTATGTGGAGGAGTTACTGCGTGAAGCTTAGTGCTAAAGGCGGGGGTGCTATGAAGTTGGCCACTTGCGAAAGTGGTGGCCAGAGATTGCCTTTTTCCTCGGAGATGGCCACTTGCCGCAGAGGTGGCCACCTGCCGCGTAATTTCCTTGTAACTTAATACTTCACGATTATGCCAAGAATGCCGTGTAATTTTTTTTATTTATTTAAAATAATGAACCCTATATCTACCCGCGTCCTGTTTTTCAATTTACCCACACATGTTTATTATGCCGAAATATCGAGATCTCTCAAAAATCGTGGCAGCACTTTTAAAAACGTTTAGTATTATTACTTAAACACTATTTAATGTAACAATACGTCAAATCCAAAATCACGAAACAGAACCAACAGAGCTTATAAATACGAGTAGAAGCGGTCCACAAATACTTAGGTGCTTAACTTTGTATGTATAGGTATTTAAACGCACACAAGTAAACATCATTTAGCTGTAAGGCATAGACCCAACCGACACAAATCTTTGTCTAGAGCAGGCCAGTGTAAATGTTACAGGAAATTAAGGCATTCGCTGAAAGGTCGTGCCCGAGAACTGGGAACCGCTGTAAATTGGATATGGCAAAAAGATAATGATGTAAAATGTCTGAGAAAACTAAATAGACTGCTTTTTATAGATTTTACTACTGTTGATGTCCAATACCTCCTACCAGTCCTCTAACTTCCGCCTATTTAATTAAGACCGCCGTAACGCGATGGACGCAAACTGCTTTCAACCAGGCTTATGGAAAATCAATAAGGGAGGCCTATGTCCTGCGGTGGACGTCTTATGGCTGATAAATTGACAAGAACTTCAGCCTGCGCTCTTTGTAAATCACGCGAATCGCTAGTAAATACTTTTTAGAAATTTTCACACATTTAACTCCTCCAAGATGTGGTTAAATGTTTTAAACAATGTAATGTTCAGGAATGAGGAGATCCGTAGACGGACCAAAGTTTCGGACATAGCCCAGCCCAGGATCGGCAAGTTGAAATGGCAATGGGCAGAGCACATAGCACGGAGGACTGATGACCGATGGGGTCGTAAAGTTCTTGAGTCGAGACCACGTACAGGCAAGTGCAGCGGACGGATGGCCTCATCAAGACAGCAGGTTCGCGTTGGATGCAAGCCGCTACCAACTAATCTTATTGGAGATAGTTAGGAGAGGCCTATGTCCAGTAGTGGACGTCCTATGGCTGAAAAGAGAGAGAATATACTCGTAAAGATAGCTTTACAATAGTGATGGTATCTAACCGACATATGACACCTATGAAAAGAGTCCTGTTTGTCACCGGATTCGACATTAGGTATAGGCGAATTTGGCATTGTAGTATGCTGTTAAACTAATAATGCTGGTATAATAATGAATATTACAGAGAGCCAATTTACCTCATTCAAGTAAAGTTGACAAAATCCGATCGAACAAACCTTCTCCCTTTCTTCTGCATTCCAGTACCCGGGGCGTGCCTTTATCCCGCTTTTGTTCACGAAACGCCATAAATTCGCCCCGCGATTCTCACCAACCCTCATTGTGGAACTTTCGCTTCTTCGTCTCCAACTCGAAAGTGAATAGCCATCTGATAAGAACAGGTAGCTATTGTCTAGTATTGTCTGATAATTAATTTGTGCATTAGTGTCTTTAACACTTCGTACCTGGGCCCAATGGCATGTCTTAATGGCCCACGCGTGGGTATAGCTTTTGTTTGATTTCTAAAGGTTTGTGTAATGGTAGAAATTAAGAGCGTAATTTGGGAATAAGAGGCTGGTTTAATTATGGCTATGTACGTTTTAGCTTACCGTTGAGCAATATATTTTGGTGTTAAACTGCAAATGTTATATTCTAGCTAAAAGGTTGCTGTTTGCCAGGAATGTGTTGGGTAAGATGGGTCATTGCCAGCGAAATAGCTTGGAAATGATGACGTCGTGTTTCATTTTATTTTCCTCAGGAATATAATTTGTAGCAGTTTTGTTTTAAAAATTGCTTCGATTATTTAAACATTTCACATACTGTAGGTATCTTTCTTTTTGTGATAAATATTTCAAAAATTGACGCGTTCGCAGTATTTGAACCTGCATCTCTCTGGGATTCCGGCCCAGATGCTTTGTCCAAATTAAGCTAGAACGTTATCTGCGAAAACGTCGAATCGTTGAAAGTGGTTTATCATTTTACCGACTTTACTACATTGTTGTAGGAGAGTATTTTAATTGATTATTGTAACTTTTACTAAAGACTACTCTTAAATATCAAATACAAAACTTAATTTATATTTTTCAGTAATTTTAAAAGTTTTCGTACATTTTATTCATAATGAACTTTTTGTACCCAATTATTTTCTTTTACATATTTCAATCAATCAGTTTAAAGGTAATATGTAGTTATACATAACGATAAATAGAATAGGCTAGTTGACTAAATTTTAAAACAAAAAAACCTT
This sequence comes from Hypomecis punctinalis, assembly GCA_949316475.1. Lineage (NCBI taxonomy): Eukaryota > Metazoa > Arthropoda > Insecta > Lepidoptera > Geometridae > Hypomecis > Hypomecis punctinalis. The sequence goes on along the minus strand of OX438819.1, from coordinate 8,954,786 downwards.
TATTTTAATAAAATATGAATATTTACATTACGTATTTTGTATTTATAATAAATAATGTAATTTTATCTCGAAAACGCGAATGAACGTCGTGTCAGAACGTGAAAGAGTTATGATGAAGCATATACTGTCACCTTTGCACACGTCGATAAACTCTTGTCGTGGTCTTGTATGCTAAGCTAGATGACGTCTTGAATGACGTCACAACCCGTCACAGTCACAGTTAAAACGTCAACTGCTACGATGATCAAGAAGTATTTATGTAAATCCAAATATCTTGACGATAATGTTTCGCGGGTCGTGACGCAACACTTTCTGATTGATTTCGCTGTCACGTGACTTAATGCTTATTTTGCTAGAAATCATTTTCGTTAAATATTAATAATCTTTAATTTTTATGAGATATAGATTTGTTTTTCCTTATCTACATTTCTTAATAAATACGAGTAAATAGAAACTATAATACGAACAATTACTTTTTTTATTATATACTAGTTTTTACCCGCGGCTTCGCCCGCATGATATTTTGATTATTGACACAATATCATTATAATTTATAGCCTATGTATTATTCTGATATATATGCTATGTTGTTGCAAAATTTCATCTCAATCCGTTCAGTAGTTTTTGCGTGAAAGAGTAACAAACATCTATACATCCATCCATCCATCCATTCATCCATCCTCACAAACTTTCGCGTTTATAATATTAGTAGGATTGTTATTAGTGGACACGAGTCTATTATATTACAGTTGAGTTATATTCTAATATCTACAAATTATTAAAAGAATTTGTAATCTAAATGTTCAACCAGTCAACCCTATCTATGTACCTACATTGATCTCCTGACTTTAGCCAATTTTTATCACAAATCGCGTCCCACCATCCTTTTGATGCCCCATTTAAAAATCATTACTTTTTTCTAACATCACATATCTTAAAAATATCATCTGGCGAGTTAATAAAACAACAGAATTGATAAGTATTTTCACCTTACGATTATAACCCATGAAACATGTCTCCTGATATTTGACACACGGACATAAAACCTGGCGATCGTACGGGCTCTAAAATTTTACGACGCATTGTTAAAATCTCCGTGCGAGTTCTTCTAAAACTTAGAGAATGGAATATTATGATTACTGTCGCGTTTTGGATTCTCTGAGTATTATACGCTGATGACTTCGGTGATTTAGATGTTGCGGCCTTTGTCTGAGATTGTTTAAGTTCTGGAGAAATGATTCCTGTATGTTTTAGTATTTATTTTCTGTACATTGTTTCAGAGTTTAAGTTTGCTATGTAAAGGTTATTCATTTTTATTGGTTTTCTGAGTCTAGCTTAATTTTATGCAGTTGTAACATTCAATTGGTAGTAATGGCGAGACGTTTTCAGATACCATGCGGGAAAATTCACACTTTTACTAGTTGTTTAACTATCTGACGTGGTCTCTTACTATGGGCCTTATTAGTAAGGTCCAAGTAGCGCAACGAGCCATGAAGAGGGCTATGCTCGAAGTCTCTCTGCGGGATCGAATCAGGAATGAGGAGATCCGTAGAAGAACCAAAGTTACCGACATAGCCCAGCGAATTGGCAAGTTGGAATGGCAATGGGCAGACCAGGTAGCTCGTAGGACTGATGACCGATGGGGTCGAAAAGTGCTCGAGTGGAGACCACGTACCGGCAAGCGCAGCGTAGGACGTCCACCCACAAGGTGGACGGACGACCTTATTAAGACCGCAGAATTGCGCTGGATTCAAGCCGCTACCAACCGGTCTTATTGGAGATCTTTAGGGGAGGCCTATGTCCAGTAGAGGACGTCCTAACGAACTGTCAAAATATGAGTGTTGTAATCTTGTTGTTTGCTGATAGTCATCGATTTGGCATTATTTCATATTTCATATTGATGCTGATAGTAGACTGGTAGTTAACAGTTAGAAGTACCTAAGTATAGATCGCGTGGCTGGGCCTGATGTCAGAATTTTCTATATTTTTTTAGGTCTAGCTCCGATTTAGTCGAATGATGCTACAAAAAATATTTCTAGATTGGCTCAGCTAGATTGATTTGTGTAGTTTGAGTAGTGTCAGGGATTTTTAAGTGTTGTTTTAATCATATCATAAAAGGCTGTTATCTGTTGTGGCTCACCGGTTAAAAAGATGAACCTTAAAATTTTATTACATACTTAAATATTAACTAATATCCTACTAATATTATAAACGCGAAAGTTTGTGAGGATGGACGGATGGATGAATGTATGTATGTTTGTTACTCTTTCACGCAAAAACTACTGAACGGATTGAGATGAAACTTTGCAATAATATAGCTTATATATCAGTATAACATATAGACTATAAATTATAATGATATATTTCGTATGCGGGCGAAGCCGCGGGAAAAAACTAGTTAGTAATAAATTCGTTTTTTAACCGGTTAGCCACAACTGAGGCCTTTTATGATAATAAGGTAAAGCAAAGTACTTAAAAATCTCTTGACAGTCTCAACTTATACCAACCTATAGTCCTTTATCACCATACAGACCCAACCATTTATAGATAATTAATTATACAGATATGCATGTGAAACTTGTTTCCCATATTTTTACTCAAAAGAAAAAAAATACCTACTTTTATTTTGAGGTGGACCCGTGTACCGGGGTAACGCCACAGGGCATAAGCAAGATCATAAGAGCGTTACGTTGGCGGTAAATCTATAACACGCTTGATGTTACCCGTCTGTCCATGAATATTTCTTACACAGAGGCAAAGGAAAAACTACAGTAGGATCTTACTAATATTATACGCGAAAGTGTGAGTTTGTGAGGATGGATGGATGTTTGTTACTCTTTCACGCAAAAGCTACTGAATGGATTGAGATGAAACTTTGTAATAATATAGCTTATATATCAGAATAACACATAGGCTATAAATTATAATGATATTGCGTCAAAAATCAAAATATCATGCGGGCGAAGCCGCGGGTAAAAACTAGTGATTTATAAAATTAGCCTTACACGGGCTTTTAACAAAACCTTGGCAGTTTATTTCAATCAATCGCACCAAAGCGCCAGATTGAAGTTTTTTCATACTTTTGAAACTAGTTAATAATACTAAGAATAATATCTTTACGGGGTCATTTTGTTGTCATCCTCAATACTGTCTACACAATAAAATCGAAGAAAATTAAAAAAAAAATTAACAATGGTATATATGTGCAAGAATTTATAAATACGGAACATCTCTATCGCATCAGCATATTTGTAGTACATATATACCAAAATTTATTCATACATTATTACACCTACGATGTTCATATAGATACAAAGATAGATACTTACTTTGAACATCGTCAGCCTTTAATACCACACTGCTAGGCATAGGCGGTGTCTCTGCGGAATCGAATCAGAAATGAGGAGATCCGCAGACGAAGCAAAGTTACCGAGATAGCCCAGCGGATTAGTAAATTAAAGTGGCAGTGGGCAGGCCACATAAAACGTATGGCCGATAGGGCCGTAAAGTTTTCGAACGGATACCACGGACCAGCAAGCGCTGCGTAGAACGTCCACCGACTAGGTGGACTAACGATGTAATAAAGATCGCAGGAACACGCTGGATGCAGACCTCTTCCAACCGGCCTTATTGGAAATCCATGGGGGAGGCCTATGTCCAGCAGTGGACGTCCTACGGCTGATAGATAGGCATAGGCATATCTTTGTTTTATGCCATAATAATTGATACACGCGATAAACTAAAACTGACACATCACACACAAAAAAAATCATAATCTGAATCACACCGCATTGTCATACTTATATTTAAAGCCGTTGTTTTTATTCTATTGTATTTCTATATAGGAAATATGTACTGAATAAAATTAGCACTTTACTTACTGCATTAATTTTCTGTGCGAGTCAACCCTTGTCCATGTGAGCAGTGATTCTCCGCTCTATTTCACCCGTTGTACGGGTGAAACCAGGTCATAGTGACAAAGTGAGCCCCACGTGTATAAAAGTAACATATTTGTGTGGGATTTTTACATGAATTTATTGTGACAGGGGTCCAGGTTGATAAATTGATAAAATTTAATTAAGAAGGTCATTTTCTTTTCATAAATCTGGTATTGTGACGTAAAAATTCGCACGTTGTGTGCGTTTTCATATTATATGAAAATTTATCAACCTAGGGAGCGAGGGGTCCAGTGTCCCCGAAAATTAAAGTCCATTGATATGCTTTGACTCGTGTCACGAAAAGAACCCTAAGCATGATGGTAAGTGACAGAAATGGGAGGGGACGATTGAATTGTGTGAAAGATGATATGAGAGAGAAAGGAGTTGATGATAAGATGACGTATGATAGAGTGAAGTGGCAAAAAGAAACGTGCTGTGCCGACCTCACCTAGTGGGATAAAGGCAGGATGATGATGATGAGATATGTTTTGAGTGTAGATAAATATTTGTTCTCAGTATAAAGAAGTTTTCAGTATTTTATGTGTAGTTTGATTCTCTTCAACATTATGTGGTATGTCCAAAGAGATAATTCATGTCCTTTTAAATTGCTGATTTTTGTTTTGACTTGTTTTTTACGCACTTGTCTAGCGCTAGAAAGTGATGCTTAAAAAAGTTTCTATAAAATGAGTCTATCCAATAGAGATTGAACGCAATAGATACAATATAAATAAATAAATACTATAAATACTTTAGAATATCAAAAGTAATAACTAAAATTCAAGATATTTACAACTAACTTTGAATTAGGCGATACAAAGTTGGCCTTATTGCTTTGAACGATTTCAGTCAGGCATCTTTGTAACAGAACAGAATATTGTGGTGTATAAACAAAAGACAATGAAAATAAATATATTTCACAAACTACAACAATATTTTACACATGGATAATATTGTTACGGCTAGCGGCTTCAAAAAAAAAATCACTCATTAAATCATCGAGTCGGCATTTTTTCCTGATGCATTAAATCAAAATACAATGAAATATAACTTCTTTGTCTGATAGGCCGGTCAGGATAGCCAATAAATATCTCCGACATATGATATTACCCCAAATATACGATATTACCCCAAATGACTGAGCCATAAGTCTTATTAATAACGGAAATTCAAGATAGCTTCTGGAAAGGAAAATAATGTATTTACCGGTGCTATTTATTTTCTTATTGAATACGAAGTAGGGTTAAGTCGTTCATCATTTCGTAGTGAAGAAAATTATATCGATCTTCGACTTTTTCTTCGGGTTTTTCCAGAGGTTTTTATAGGTTAATAAAACTGACGCTTGGTGATATGCTTACTGATATTTATTAATTCGAAAGTAGGTGTGCTGCTTGGTTTGATATTTTTTACGCAGCAACGTAGCATCCGATCGACATGTTTTTTTCGGAAGAGTGTAATAATGTAAAGGCCGGAGAGTGTTACAAGTTAATAATTGGCAGAATGCGAGTCGAACTCGCGCACGAAGGGTTCCGCACCATATGGAAGCCTATACGGTGCGGAACCCTTAATATATTTTATTTTAATTTATTAGGTTTAATTATTTTTGAAAGGAATATGTATACCACTTAATATTTCAAGCATCTTCCTGTTGTCGTTATTAAAATCACCTTATTTATAACCCTTAATATATTTTATTTTAATTTATTAGGTTTAATTATTTTTGAAAGGAATATGTATACCACTTAATATTTCAAGCATCTTCCTGTTGTCGTTATTAAAATCACCTTACTTATAACCCTTAATATATTTTATTTTAATTTATTAGGTTTAATTATTTTTGAAAGGAATATGTATAAGTACCACTTAATATTTCAAGCATCTTCCTGTTGTCGTTATTAAAATCACCTTACTTATAACTCTTAATATATTTTATTTTAATTTATTAGGTTTAATTATTTTTGAAAGGAATATGTATAAGTACCACTTAATATTTCAAGCATCTTCCTGTTGTCGTTATTAAAATCACCTTACTTATATGGTAAGCCCCCCTTCAATATTTATTTTAATTAATTAATTAATTTATTTTTAAAGTGCATATTTAACTAAATATTCTATGAATATTTCAAACATCTACCTGTAACCGTTATTAATATCGAGCAAAAAACGTCTAAAATTTAGATTGGTTGTATAGGAGCCCCCCTTATTTTCTTTTCTATTTTAGCAACCGAAATACGTCATCAGTGAAAATTTCAACGTACTTCGGTTCATGAGATACAGCCTGGAGACAGACAGATAGACGGACAGCGTAGTCTTAGTAATAGGGTCTCGTTATTACCCTTTGGGTACGGAACCCTAATAAAAAGCCAAGCCGCGGTAAAAACCTGGTTTCATGTCAAAAATAAATCATATTGCATAGACTTTCAGAAGTCTTCATGTTCATAATGACCTACATCTTACACCAATCTATAGGTCTGTGATTTTGAGCTTTGTTACTGTTTCTTTGGTGTTGAGAGAATTGAGAGTTTTATGACTGATATTATTTAACAAGCAAGCGTGAAAGTTACCCTCAAGACACTTGATCTTCTCGTCACTCGAAAAAAAATCATGTACAAATATATCAGCCATCTCAATTTCGAACTTGAATTTCCCCATTAATCTTATAAAAAGCTCTTACGTTACCGACATGTCACCATGTTTCGCCATATTGTCCAAACCCGAAACTTTCCGAACAAGCCGAAAACTCGGTGGTCAATCCCTACTCCACCCATCCCTGTCTCCCACACACAGTTTTGTATATCTGTCTTTGTCATTTTGTAATTAATAATGTATGAAATACGGAGGAGGCAGCATGCATCATTTTGATATACCGTCCTCTCAGTTGGGTAGCGTTGCCAAAAAAGTTGTTCGAATAACATTAATATTTTTAAACGCATTAATATGGACAGGGGACAAATGTTTTGTAGCAGTTGCATTCTGTGAATTAATTAGTGATCATTAGCATTTATACGGCATTAGCATCGAATAATCGTTTGTATTTTTCTTGAGAGCTGCACTTTGTATTCATGGAAAATATACATTTTTAAATTTTTAAGTAATAACTAAGTGTCAAATTAATTTTTCTGGGAGACAGACTAAAGTAGACCTGTAATTTTAATTTCGTATCTACTCTAAAAGCTGTATTTTTATTTAAATTATAAACTCTGTTAAAATATTTCGTGTCACTTATAATAGGTATGCTTTTAAGTTTTTAACAACGTTATAATAGTAAGAGACAGCTTATTATAATATCTATCGTCATTAGTCAAAGCTAATAACTATATTCATAATACATATTTAAATTAGAAGCCCAACCTGTCAGCCCACAATAACACTAATAAATTTATATTGGTCCCAATTTTTAAGTTGTCTGATTAACTTGATGATATCTATAAAAAAAATACGAAATTATGGAGGTCCTTAAACCCTTGCTTCTTACTTTTTGGAGTGAGAAAAGCTTGATATTGCGGATATGATTAGGTGAAAATTATGATGATAGTTTTGAAATAATTTATCTTATTATGGCTTACAAATTTTTACAAATTAACTTTATATTTTTGATGTTGAATAGGGCTACATTTGGCCACCAACTCGCCTGATAGAAAGCAAAGTTGTAGCCGAGAATGGAGTATGTATACCTAGAAGATATCTATTCACTCTTGACTTGAAGATCTTGGATAAAAATTGAACAATAAATAATTATTAAGTACTATTTATTACAAAAATACCTTTTTATTCTGACGCTACTTCGTTACTCACGTAACTTAGTAAGACTTAACTCTTTATTAAATTACAAGCCGTAGTTAATATTTCAGTATCTTTTACCAAATGAATAACTAATGGAAAAAAACCTTGTAGACGGTCTGCTAATAGTTTTCGTAGCTTTATATTAAGTTTTTGCTTTGTATTAAGTTTTAAATTAATTAATCATAAATTTGAGTAGTCTAATTGTCTTAAATTAGAACTGGTCTCTTCAAGTTGTGTTTGAAAGGGTGTTAATGATTTTCACTTAACTTTGGACTCTATGTACGTATCTACAGGGTTTTTTCTCAGATGTTGAACTTGTCTTTTACTATAGAACTAACCTTCAAATTGCAAAAAATTGTCACTTATGGACTAAAATTTAGTCCAAAGTTATTGTTGTTAAAAACTGTTCAATTCATTTAGTCACTAAATGAATTGAACGGCTGATTTTTGCAATTCTAGGGTCTCTGAACTGTGTAGTTTCCATACAAACTTATATAAAAATTATAAATTTGTTTACATAACTTAAAATACATAGAAATTCAATTCTTTACTCCCTTATACCTATATAAATATATCCTACCTATATACAAAAAAAGGCTAAAAATCGAAACAAATACTGTGTCGGTGTGGTAGGGTGCTAAGAACGCTGGCTGCATTCCCACGCTGAATGGTTAAAGAGATTCTCTGTGCGAGGAATGAGCCAGCTCTCTTGTCACTAGCAGCGTCAACAAGCTTTGGCGAAATAACTTATATAATAATGTAAAAAAAACTTTTGTAATATAAGCCTTACGACGTCCGCTGTTGGGCATAGGCCTCCCCACTTTATATCCAGTCTGACCTTTGTTAAAAAAATTACCGTCTTACCACAAAAGATTCAAACATACTTTAAACACTGTTTAACCGTGAAATTTGTGCTTTGTCTAAAGCGTGCGGAAACTTTAGTACGTCTTACACGTTCAAATTTTATTTAAAAGCTGTGTATTTACCAACTGTTTTAGCATAATTTATTATTTATCTGTGGCTACATGTGAAGCTTCGAATTTAAATACTACACTTTAAGTGCTACAAAAATAACTAATCTAAATTGCTTTTATCTTTTCAGGTAAGGAATCGCTAGCCGCTAAGGCCCCGGCAGATAAGAGGAGATAAAGATAAGTGAAATACTAGTGCATTGTCTAACCAACCGGACGTGATACGTATATGGAATACCTAAACTATTGCAAGGGAGTAAAGTCCAGTTTGAAATGGCCTTGCAAGCTAGAATATTGTAGCGGTAGATATAGACACCTCTAACAAAGAATATAAATAATACCTAATACTATTATACTATGCTGTGTAGAGATGCTGTGTTTTAGAGTCAACTTCATAATTATTGATTTTCTGAAAATTTTATCCATGATTTAGTGATAAACTTTTTTGAAATTTTTTTCGCATACCGCTGAGGAACAAGGCTACTTGCTAAAATAACTTTACCAAATCCTATTCATTTGTCGTAAAGTTGTTCTGCATACATATCTTGTCATAAAATTGTGTAGTCATAATATTAGATGCGCATAATTTTTCATAGTCATACTTGTATGTTGTCATATCAGCAATTCTAGGGCAAAGTCATACATTAGGTTCGACGACGGACGAAGTGAGGAGGGTTAGGTTACTTGCGACCACTACGCACGAGCCGAGCGAGCGAAGCGGTGCCGCGGGTCCGCGGCAGCGGCCGGCGAGTGCCAGGACCAAATCGGCCCCTATTCAATAGTCTATATGCAAAAATATGGTTTTCGTATGTTATTATTATAAATTTTATGACATATGATACAAGGATTAGTGATGTTAGGAATACTGACTATTAGGAGCAACGAATATTAGGATGTAAATTTATATAATTTTTAATATTATAGCTGTAAAAAAATATGCGAATCAATAGGGAATCCAAATCTAGCTTTAACATAACTAGTATATAAAGCTTTATTCTTATTAGTGTAGTAACACTAATAAGAATAAAGCTTTATACTACGGGACTTATCGCGCAATAAAACATGAGATACTTATATGTATAATTAAATACCTCTTTTTCCCTACGTGTAATAATAATCGATATAGCAAGGACAACTTGCTATTTTTCTCCAAACACATGCAAGTTGTCCAAAAATAACTAATCATAATATTATAAGTAATCATAATAATCTTTTTAGTATTGGATTCATCTCTAAAAATAAAAAAAACTTCCATTGAATCGTAAAAAATCTTAATACTACAGAGATATGGGTCGTTTTAGTACTAATGAGTGCTAAAACGACCCATATCTATATAGTATTAAGAACGTTATCGCCAGCCAATACTCCACAGTGCATGTTAAAACATACTTACAGTCCCTTTCGCGCGATCTTAACACAGATGACCCACTTAAAATAATCTATACTGCACATTAAATTTACCTCCATTTGAATTTATGCTCTCCGTTAATCAATTTAAGGCTTTAATTCGCCCACGTCGTTTTACTATAGAGTTGGCATAGTGTAGGGTAGAGACAGTAGCTAAATCGACTATAAATTTAATGCGTTTTAATTAGGTCACTCGATTATTTTTTGAATTTAATAGTGACTATTTTAATAAAGTATCATAAGAGTGTTTGTCTTGAAACTGGGGTAACTTGTTTTCATTTATTTGTGTGTTATTAGATATTAGTAAATAAATAATTATTATCAGGAGACATCTTACATTCGGTCTCTGACACCAAACTAAGCAAAGCTTGTCATATGTCTGTATACTGATATACTACGTATACATATTTATAAACACATACTTATACAGATAATACGTAAATACCACCCAGACACATAAATCTTCGTCACACAAATACGAGTACTTGCTCTGTGTGGGAATCGAACCCACGTCTCTTTGATCCCGTAGTCCAGGTCTCTAACCACTGAGCCACCGAGACAGTCGTCTAATGCAGTATGTGTAAAGTATATCATATAGAAAGTGAAGAAAAAATAATAATTTTTATTTACAGTGTAAAATATTTGTAAAAATATTTATAAGTAAATCATAATGCGCGTTGAAATCTTTTCCTTTGATATGGAATGAGAGTTTTGTTTTTCGTCTAATTTATGAATGTAAAGTATATCTCTTTAGGACGTAAGTTAAATTAAAATAATTATCACGGTTTTATTAGCTATTATAATAGATCCAACCGTTTATTTTCTTTTTGACAGCACCAATAGAACGTAACTGCGTCATGTTACGCAAAAGTTCACTTTTAAATGCGGGGTTTTAAAAATATGACAACTGCCTAATTTTGCTCCTTGATCGGGATCATAATAATCATCTTTGACAAATTGAGTCCATAAGTGCAGTAGTTTTTTTTATAAATTACATAAAATAATAAACGTTTTTAAAAATTTACGTTCTATGGCTATGGTGTGTAGATGTATACTATGTGTATTGTATTGTATGTGGTGCTGTCAAAAAGAAAATAAACGGTTGGATCTATTATAGTCGGTCTTTTATTTGTTTTCGAATTAAAATTTTGTTATGGGTTAGCCTGCAATTAAAATTCTTCTTAATTTTATTGCTGACACAAGGAACTTTAGACCTTTCCTATTTCGCCAGCTTAACTTTTTTATTACTAGGGGTTTTATACCAATCTTGGCTACTGTCTTACAGTCCACAGAGTAGGTAAATCCGGAATTAAAATTCGATCGACCATACTTTATCCCAGTGGGTTACATGAAAATCGTTTTAGCTGTGGACTCAAGCCGTATAGATTAAATTGAGTGGTATTTATGTCGATTTTACATTTAATCAGATTATATTGATATAAATAAATCGCGCTGTTTGGTGGTTTTGAAATAATGGGCGATTAAAATGCCTATCTATGATTAATCGTGTTGTTTCAATTAAGTATTTAACCGGAGATTTAGGTACTTAGGAAAACCATGGACGTTATTCGAAAATATACGTCATTATCAACTATCTTTATCATTTTGTCCGTCAAAATAACTTGAAATTGTTTAGTTATACCACTTAAAATCATTATCTCATATTAGAAATGCTTTCTGGAAGAAGTAATAAAATTGTCATTCATTATGATAATGCTGCCAGCATGTACGCTGCCAATGTGCTTAAGGAATTTGGATTATCTCTAATTCTTCAGTAAATAAGTAAATAAATATTTTGGGACATCTTGCACACGGCCTCTGACCCCAAACTAAGCAAAGCTTGTGATATGGCTGCCAGAGACTGATTCAGTCTCATTCATATTAGAAATGCTTTCTGGAAGAAGTAATAAAATTGTCATTCATTATGATAATGCTGCCAACATGTACGCTGCCAATGTGCTTAAGGAATTTGGATTATCTCTAATTCTTCAGTAAATAAATAAATAAATATTTTGGGACATCTTGCACACGGCCTCTGACCCCAAACTAAGCAAAGCTTGTGATATGGCTGCCAGAGACTGATTCAGTCTCTGGCAGCATAAATAATAAAATTGTCATTGATTATGATAATGCTGCCAGCATGTACGCTGCCAATGTGCTAAGGAATTTGGATTATCTCTAGACCTTCAGTAAATAAATAAATAAATATTTTGGGACATCTTACACACGGCCTCCGACACCAAACTAAGCAAAGCTGGCACATGCTGGCAGCATTATCATAATCAATGACAATTTTATTACTTCTTGCAGAAAGCATTTCTAATATGAAATAATGATTTTAAGTGGTATAACTAAGCAATTTCAAGTTATTTTGATGGACATATACTTATTTTTAAATACATACTTATTATAGATTGTAACTAGTCAGTGGATTGCAGATAATTCAATTGGTTTTTAAGTAGTATCTACTATATTTACCTGTGGTTAGTCCTTTAGAACCTAGGAACCTTATTTCGTAGGCAATTTATCTAGGATATAAGTAGATAAAAAATTGCCTACGACACGTTGCTATCTTTGTACTATATTCAAGCCGAAAATGGCTGCATCAAAAAGTAGTAAATAAAACAAACACTTTAGATTTATATTAGCAAGGATTCGGTGGTATATGGATAAGCATATTATGATTTCCGTGTTGCTTAAATAGTAGTATAGTATGTCATTTGTTTTGACGTCAATGAAGGCACTGGTGCTAGTAAAATAAGGAAAAAGTCATACTAATATTATAAATACGAAAAGTTTGTTGGTTGGTTCCTCTTTCACGCAACAACGGAGCAACGGATTGACTTGATTTTTGTCATGGATATAGTTCAAGGACCGGAAAGTGACATAGGCTACTTTTTATCCCGAAAAAATAAAAGGTTCCTGTGGGATAGCACAAAAGTCAAAATACCACGCGGGCAAAAGCTAGTAATGTATAAAACACTTGCGTTACTTGCGATTTCATTTAAATTACTTGATGTGTTTTTCTTCACCAAAAAGCCACTGTTATAAAAACCATAAGTACATAAATCTCGACCGGGATTAGAACCAAGGACCTCACGACTAAGGTGATCGTTTAAAGCGTTTTATTTAGAATCAATTTGTAAGGATGGCCCCAAAGATTGTTACAAAGTCGCAGGTGAAACCTTTGACTGGAGTCAATAAATAAAAGCTTCGTAAATAGAGCGCAATTGTCAGCTAAAACTTTGTATTTTGTGCACAAAATTCAGAGTGCGAAGTCAGAAGTTTGGTCTCTGAACTGTCGAACAATGTAAGGCTCGATTCAAATTGCAATTTGGCTGTGTTGAGCTTGGAAAAGTCTTGCTTGAGCTAATTTTATCGGCTACTAAATTACATATAAAAATATAATACATGCAAACATGTAAAAATATATAATAGCTACAGGCAAACATGTAATATTTGTAAGTTTATATGACAAGTGGTTGAATAAGTTTTAGTTGTGTCTAGAAAAAGAAAAGTTCTTTATTCACATACAAAGAGTCAAAATGAGGTGTTGTATCGTACATGTACCAGTAGTAAGTACAAATTTTGAATAGAAACAATATTAAATGGTATTCTTACGATACAATGAATACTCTTCTTTTCCATTCGAATTTTTTTCCGTCGTAGTTTATCTCAATCATTTCACTAAATAAAAGAGAAGAAAATGGAAGTTACTGTATGCGATACACTACTGAAAAATCCGAACGATATACAAGGTTACAGGCTAAGTCGACCTATTCCCGTTAAGGGTGTGTAGTTTACTTAGACTATGAAATACACTATCCTAAATAAAATAAAAAAGCTTATATATGAAATTGTATTTATAAAATTCCCAATGTTCGGCTATCAGCTCAGATATTTTGAAACGTGTAAGTCGGATTATTATTTTTATTTGATTTTTACGTGTAAAATAATGTTTTATGATCTCACTACCTGATATTGCCCGTAAAATTAATTAACCTTTTATAAAAGTATTTGAATTCAAATATCTCGAAAACTGTGAGATTTAGGATATGGTGTTTCATAGTCAAATCTTTCAGAAACGTAGTAAACTACACACGCTTAACGGGAATAAGTCGACTTAGCCTGTAACCCTGTATAATTCCGTCAGTTGTCGCACTTTTAGCTGTTTTATATTCTTCTCTGTTTCTGTGTAATCGTTCTGAATTTAAAAAGTTTATCTATCCATGACTAATTGACTACATTGCTGCTCATACTGCCAAATTTTTATAACACGAAAAAACACGCAGTTTTTTATATTTGAAAATTAATAATCAAGTCATTTTCAATTCGCATTAGTTAAGGGCCCATTTGGCTGCGATTCGACTCCATGCATTGTGAATAAAGCTTTAACCAAGGGCTGTCAGTCAAGATTTTTGTTCGCAACATGTTGGAAACACGTTTGCAACATCCTCGAGCCGAGTGCCGCTGTCGGGGCGTCTGCCAACTTGGGAATCTGCAAATTATTTTGTTTGCCAACCCTATGCGATTACTATTGGTCTCAAAATAGTAAATTAATATCTGACTACTCGATTTTATTTCACATCGGAACATTGGATTGAGACATGTCTTTGCCACTTTTACTATTATAATGTATGGAACTTAAGAATAATGAATGTTTTCATATAATAGAGGTATACTGCTCGTATACTAGCTTGTTTACTTAGTAACTTGGGAAGGAGGACTACTACGAAAATTAGAACGAGAAAAATACTTTCATACCTACCTCTAAATTTTCACGCATGTTCTGTAAATATTAGAATATCCATTATTTGAAAACAATTATCAAGTTGACATGTCTAATTCGTTTTCGTCAACATGCATTTTTTCACGACTTCAGGATCAGTCCCATAGTGTTTGTCTATAAAGATCACCAGTATAATAAATTCTAGAGTAATTAAGTACGTAAAATATTCAACTAGCCAGCCTGGACGTGCGTCAAATCTTAAAACACATCTTGTATTTTAAACCTTTTCTTTCGAGTTCGATTCGAGTTCCCTCAGTAGCACTTTTAGTAAACATAGTTTCACCACAACTTTATCTCTATTTTGGGCTGAAGACAGCATGTTAGCGTGTCGTGAGCACCTGCGAGTGTGGTTACGCCCTTAGCTAAGCTTAGGATCATTAAGCATTAGGTCATTAGTGTTAGTAATTAGTTTTAGGATCTTGGAGTTCTAAATTTTGGTCGGTGCGGAAATGTTGTACGTACCTACTACAAGTATGAGTATTAGTTGCTAAGGTAGCGCTCATAGCGTAGTTTGACTAGATGTTCGTTAGCAATCATCGAAGTTAAGCAACGTTCAGTACCGTCAGTCTTCGGATAGGCGACCGCGAGTGACAGTGTTACCGTGGCTCGGATGACACGTTAAATTGTAGGCCTCGGTTGTTTTAACCGTTTAGCTATGACAGAGGCCTACAGGCGGCTTAAAAACTCTAACAACATGGTTAGCCGCTTTGCCTATAAAAAATAACAGGTCACCCTAGTGTGGGAATAAGTTTGTATATTATAAAGGGTACTAACGCACTTTAAATGTTAAATTAATTTTGTATATTATAAGGGTAATTTTGTTTTTGGTGCCATAAGGAAGATCCTAGATCTCACGACACAGGTCGCCCTAGTTTGGGATCTAGTGTATAACTTGCTGTGTGTTAATTTTTAAGAACAATAAACGTTTGATTTATTTATTTAAACTTAATTTCTAGTTGCAGTTTAAGTAGTTCGTTGAATTTGCTATACATATTTATTTGAAAATTGAAAATACCTAGCATACTTTTAGCATGAATTTTTTCTATTTTATTAAATAATACGTGAGAGGCGTGGGTTCGATCCCCACCAGGGCAAATATTTATGTGATGAACATAAATGTTTGCTCTGTGTCTGGGTGTTATTTAGTTTATATCTATATAAGTATGTATTTAAAAATAAGTACATGTATTGTATCAGTCTCTGGCAGCCATATCACAAGCTTTACTTAGTTAGGGGTCAGAGGCCGTGTGTAAGATGTCCCAAAATATTTATTTATTTTTATTTATAATACGGTTGATATCATACTTACTTAAATACTGAATATATGGAATATCGAAGAACGTGTTACGAAAACTCCATTTTTTTTGGGGACGTGTGTGTAGATTTTTTTTATCATATCTCAGGTCTATCTTTTACGTTAGCAAAAAGCACTTGCTTACGATCGGCTATGGAAAATAATAGAAAACTTCCCCTCTCTTCATTAGAAGTTGATTGATAAATACTCGAAGCAAATGTGAATGTAGATTTGTAAAATTTTATTATTAAGCTCCCACTAAACATTTGTTTCGTAAATATTCGTTTTTCGTGCGAGAAAACGCCTACAAGTGATCATATACACATTTTTACTAATAATATCTTCGTATTAAAACATTCTTTTAGGCGGTAAGAAAAAGTATATTTAACCCTGCGTGGGTTAAAAACAAAATGAAACAAACATCTACTTCCTACGCAAAGATTTTAATCTTCAGTATATTTGTGAAAACTAATACAATACAGGTAGAGGTATTTTTAGCTTTAGATATGTATTATTAACTTTCGTATAGAATTTATGTATTTATTTCCAATGAGTACATAATTAACAGCATAGACCAAAACATTACATACTATAAACTTGATGTAAACACAGCCCAGTAGAACTGAGGACTGGTGACCGATGGAGTCGAAAAGACCACTTACCGGCAAGCGCAGCGTAGAAATTCCGCCCACAAAGTTAATAGATGACCGCATTACGACCGCAGGGTTGAACTGGATGCAAGCTGCTTCCTACCGTTCTTATTGGAAATATATATAGGGGAAGCCATTTACCGATCTCACGGTGCCATTTGTATAATTCGTGTGCGTGTCCAGCAGGCCAATCGCACTAAAAAATTACAGCTGAACCACAATTGAACTTTAACCGAACTTCAACTTTTTGTCTATTTTCGTATCGCGCTAATGATTTTGACAAAAGTTGAAACGCCACTCAATCAGAGTTGGAACGTAACCGCTGTCAAACGAACGGTTGGTGTATGAAGTTTAGCGCAATACCGAATTCTTTAAAGCTGAATCGAAACTTAACTACGATTGCAACCGAACTTTAACTGGATTACAGACGGAACGCAGCTGTTTGAAAATTAACACGATTGGCCTGCTGGTTGTCAAAAAATACATAAAAAAACAGTGGAATTTTATATATTTATCAAAAAAAATAGAACTGAAACTCCGCATGATAAATAGTGGGGATAATTCGCGGACTGGGCTCGGCTTAAGCGCATAAAGAGACTTGTCTAGGTTCGACCCGCGATTTTCACAATATCTTCATACGCATACTTAGTATTTCGTGACATATTATATAACCAACCATGAATGAATGAAACAATTTATTGCTTAAAACTGTGTACAGTAAGATCTTCACAATTTGTATTTAATACCAAAACCCAAACCAAGCGTTTCGAATCCTCATACGAACAGCCGGAATGTGCCGCTTTGCCTGGGTCTGTCTTCCGGTTAAAGTACAACGTGGGTGTCTTCAAATCCCGAGTAAATAGGTATCTTCTAGGTAAGCGTTCTACACCCTAGACCGCACATCTGCTTAACATCAGGCAGTGTGTAGTCAAACGCGAACCTATTCGAAATAAAAAAAAACCAATCACTTTAATACAGTTTTGTCTTTACACACATGCAATATGGTATTATTAGATAGTATACAAAAGTTACTAACAGCTAACTACTATAGTTAGGTATAGAATATAATTATTTTTTTTGCAAAAAATAGCATGACCGACTTCAACCGGATTGTATGGTTGATTTATCGTAAATGGCTCACCCGATTGCGTTAAAATTTAAATAGGATCAATTTCTCTCTTTCTAATTAAAAAGAGTTATCGAAATCGGACCACGACGTAAAAAGTTATGCGTGGTTATATATAAAAAAAATATATGAGTCGAATCATTAAGTACCTAACCAAAAGGAGTCGACACTGCAGAGCGTACCCCTCTGCCAAAAAAGTATGCGACCGGTGGTCATGCTCGTTATATAAATATATCGGTCTGGTTGCGCTTGTATTGCGTAAATTTTCAGCTAGTGTTTGTTAATTACATTTGTGTGCGTGTAAAGTTGCTTATATATTGGTTTGTGTGCGTTTCTTCACCCCCCACTGACTTGGCAGACTTCGGTGCTCAGGCGTGTCGACTCCTTTTGATTAGGTACTTAATGAGTCGAATTGTTAGTGTCCTCCTCTGTTTCGTCGGTCAAAATTTAAACAAAATTTCATACAGGTCAAATTTAATATCATATCATACCATGTCGCATAGCAAATAGATTGCATTTTGGTATTCAGCTCTCTCACACTATACCTATTTATAACTAGAAGTTCTAAACAAGCTGTAGGCAGGAAACAAAACCTGGAGCATCAGTATTCAGTATCAAAGCCCTGGGATCCTCGTAAGCCCCGATCGATGGCCGCCGCGGCCGTTACAATCACAGTTTCACAGATTTCATTATGAAATGAAAACAGGAGCGGTTTTGGGAGAGACTTTCTTATATATACTTACTGTGCGGCGTTTCTTTGAACTACCTATAGATATCTTCGTTGCTATAGTGTAAGCATGTTAATAGGTAAGGCCGTATAGCATGTCAGAAATTTTTTAAGCCGCCTGAAGACCTCCAACTTTTCTTCTTCTTTTATATTTTGGCGTCGTATGGTTTATGCATTTGCCAGTGTCAAGTATAAGTTTTTAATATTTTTTTTTAAATTATATCGAATTCACCGAAAAGCCAGTGGTGTGAAATTCCGTACATAAATTCCAAAGAACTCATTGGTACGGGACCGGGGATTCGAACGCACGACCTCACGATTGCAAGGCGGGTGTCATTACCTCTCGACTACCACGGCGCGGAAAAACATCGTGGGGCAACCTGCATACGTCCGTAGAAGATATTCGATGGTATATGTGAATCCACCAACCCGCACTGGGCCAGCCAATCACCCTTCGTGGGTAGGCCTACGTCCTGCAGTGGACTATTAAAAAGGCTGGTACAGTACATACAGTATATCGAATTATTCTCAGACATACCTAGTTACGTCATTGTCCATAAAAGTCGCATTTAAGTCCAAGCATACTCCAAGTCATACTTCAGTAAGAGACTGAACTAGAAGCGTCTGTGGAGTTTTGAGATACGAAATAACACAACAAACCATATTATAGCACTTGCCTACACGTATGCACGTAATTCAGCTCCTAATCAACGAAATACCACAATTTTTCACTAGACATTGTTATCACAGATTAAAACACAAGTTTAACTAAGTACCTCTAACTTGATTAGACTGGTAAAACAATCGGGACCCACATTTGAACGTGTCATATTGTTATCGAGACGGTTTCTACCCCATCCGTCGCCGGACCAGTGCCGGCTAAGCTAGTTCACGAGCTTGCTTGTTCGCCACGAGCCGGCGCCGACGTCATAATGTTCCATATATGACTAACGATCGGACGTAGCCCCGACCAAAAAACCGTCACCTTAACAAGGGCTCTAAGAGTCACTGGTTACTCTCAGACGTACTCGTAAATACTTTTCTTACACGATATGTACTTTGAACAGTCTAGTTCATTCCTAGCATCAGCGTCTCGAGCACATCGCGTAATTTTTCATCTTCAACCCGAACATTTATCCCGCCGCGGTCCCACCTGTGCGCTTGCATTTCCCACTTCCCACCTGCAAATGTCGTCTCGACTTAAGCCGATAATTACGGGATTATTCCCCCCCACCCCCTCCCTTCGTGTCTGCGCGATAGGGATGAATGGACTCTGTATACTATGGGAAAGTAAATATTTTTATCTAAGTTACAAATAAGAATGTAATGTTTTAGTATCATGTATTGTATGTCATTGCTTTACATCTTAAGCTGCGTATCGACCTGTGAGCATACGGTGGGGTGACAGCTTAAATCTACAGAGTCACAATAGTGCAAAAAAGTGTCCGAGCCAAAACCCTGCCCAAGCTACGTAGTGGGCAGGCTTTTTAGTTAGTCTTAAGGCAAAGGCAAGCCGACTACAACGCCGCGCGATGTTAAAGTGCTCGGTTACAAGCACTAATTAGGTGACACAACGTCGAGATTCGAGAAAACGGGTCATTGTGAATTATTTAATGTAAATATTTTAAGTCGATATGTATGACGGCGCTCGGACATTTTTTTACTTCTTTCACATAGGGACTGTGGCTCTGTGGATATTTGCTCTAAGGATGACACACTCAGATCTGGTTGCTTGAATAGAAGAAAAATAAAAGCCTGTGTTCAGCAGTTGCCTACTACTGGCTGCAAATATATGGGAGCTAAAGTATTTCGTGACATACTCAATACTCATACTCTAGCTGTTGAGGTTTACATCTCAAGCTGTTGAGGCATACACCTCAAGCTATTGAGGTATACACCTCAAGCTGTTGAGGCATACACCTTAAGCTGTAGGTATACACCTCAAGCTGTTGAGGTATACACCTCAAGCTGGTAATTTTGTCATTCGATAATATAATTAAAAGCACGCCTCACAAATGTATAATGTTGCGAATACAACTGTTGTATCTGTGTTAGGTTTTAAATTCAGTGTATCACCAGGATTTCCAGCTACCCCTAGCATTTTTAAATCTAAAAACCGATCTGAATCCATATTTTATGACGTCGAAACCCACAACGATGACTGAAACTATCGATGTTTTATCTGCTATGAAAAAATATCGATAGTCGATACTTGGTCTATCCCTACTCCCCACCCCATACTTCACTCCGCTACAATGCACTGCATGTACTGTAATGGTTTTAGAAGTACAATTTTTCGTCTGAGGGGTTTTTTTCGGAATAATTATTCCTGTGATTATGTTCTAGGGCTTTTAGCGGTGCTTTGTTTGCTTTATGGGGGGAAAGTAATGTATTTGAATATTGAAAGTGATGCATTTTATTTCAAGGTTTTTTTGCAAGGAAGATTGTACTTTTTGACGATAATATTAAAATACAAAATGGGATGTTAGGTTATTTTTTGACCAACGAACCACCGGAGGAGGTACTCAATTCAACGCGTATATATTTTTTTAATGTATAACCACGCATAACTTTGTTCATAGTTGTCCGATTTCAGTCATTTTTTTTTATTGGAAAGAATATACTTCGAAATTAGTCTTATTTAAATTTTATCGAAATCGGCTGAGCCATTTTTGATAAATCAACAATAATGTGAAAAATGCCACAAAAATGCATGAAATATTCGCGAATTCTGTACACGGGTAAAGTCGGCCATGCTATTTTTTTGCAAAAAATAATTATGTAATGAGTTCATTTTCACCTCTTTAAAAAGAATCATCAAAAGATGGTACGTATCGTTCGCAAGTCATTTCCTAAAACAAATTGAATATTTTTTTACTCTCTAAAAGTTTGCATAGAAGTATATATTGTAGATAGATCATACCTACGATAAATTATATACATTTGTTCCTGTCAAGAACTTTAAATATTTTATACTATATATAACGGGACTAAACTCACGTGTAGTGCGTTGTGCATTGCGAGACGGCTTCGCGTGCTAGCACTCGCCAACTTGAGAAAGGTCGCCGAATGCGACCGAAACTATAGTCGTTACGACGATCCCTACACGTGAGTTTAGTCCCGTTATATATAGTATAAAATGTGTGAAAACCACGTTAACTTCCATAGTAAAACTTCAAATATGTTATTGTAAAATATTGAAATCTATTTTAGAATTTCATTTTCATTTAGTTTCTTTAATTTAGTAGCAAAAACAATATTTTTCTCTCAAACAACGTCATGTTTACAAAGTAATTTATTTCAACACCGAAAAATTTAAAATTTAATCGCACAAAACAGCCAAATAATTATTTTGATAAAACAGACTAGGTAAGCTGAAATTAAGCTTTTGATAAATTAATATTTAAGTTGAAGGTCAATTACCGATTTAACAACGCACGTACTTACGTGTTTCGCGTATACATAAGTTCGCGCTTGACCACCAACTTAATGGTAAACTACTTTGTGGTCGAAGATGAAGCACGCAGTAACAGAGGGCTAAGTGCGAGATTTTCGCTCGAGCTCGATCGCGTTAACATTTGATGTGATTTCTATGGAAATAGCACAGCACCATCTTGTGCCACGTAATGAAAACGGAATAGCTAAGTGTGAGTATTTTTTACGGTAATGTAACGAGCGCCAAACCGATTGAACACGAGCGCGACAACGTCTGTGATTGGCTAATTCAAGCGTGTGTGTCGATGTGCTCGCGTGTGTGCACGGCACGCTCGGTCAACGCGACGTAAAAGTAGTTCGATTTGATTTGCAAATCTCCCACTTGACACTCTGATTCCTGTTCACTTTTCAAAACCTTCAGATCTCTCAGGAAACCAGAAAGCCGGCAGTCCGTTCCGTTCGCTGGCAGTACGAATCAGACCCGAGCTGTCAAACACTTCTTACGCATCGAATGAAAATCAACAATTGTTTTTAATTATGACAACCTGAAGAGCAATGTCTTAAATGTGATACCTATGTGTGTCTGTATCACTATAACAGCGACCTTCAAGATAGACACCTAATCGTACAAAATAAAATGTCGCCGACCAATATCAACCAATCCATATGGAATCAACCAATTCAATAACTAGTCTTCATTAGACTGACGTTGCGGTCGCATCTCGAAGCAAAGAGGTAAATATGGTGAATATGGTAAATATGTATTTTGAAATCCCTATTTCAAGTGGCAAGTTCACTCAAAAGTTGTCTATGGTACAAATTGTATTTTTCACATTTTTAAGTCTAGGTTTGTATGAAGAGGCTCCTTCTGTACCCTGTGTAATAGGGCCTATGTGCACTATAATTATACCTATCACATTTTGAGTTTTGATAGTAATTTTTTTCGCAAGTACGTTAAGTTTAAGTTTTCTTAGATCATCCACCCTCGCAGTGAACATCCTAAGCTTCACTTGCTTCCATGGCATTTATTCGAGAACTTTACAGCTCTAGCTTTCATCTACATCAATGTACCTACATCTTCTTTATTTTATTTTTTTACTAGCTTTTGCGCGCGGCTCCGCTCGCGTGGAATTTGACTTTTGTGCTATCCCACTGGAACAATAAATTGTTAGTAGCCTATGTTAATTTCCGGCCTTTGAACTATATCCATGCCAAAAATAAAGTCAATCCGTTGCTCCGTTGCTGAGTGAAAGAGGAACAAACCAACAAACTTTTCGGATTTATAATATTAGTATGATTTCGTATAAGTTGGCGTTTGACTACATACTGCCTGATGTTAAGCAGATATGCGGTCTAGGGTGTAGCACGCTTATCTGGAACATTCAAGATACCTATTTACTCGGGATTTGAAGACAGCCTCGTTCTACTTTAGCGAGAATACAGACCCAGGCAAAACGTTCCACATTCTTGGTCATCACTCTATCTTCCCATCTTTCTCTTTCAAAACCATTCAAATGTATATTATGTATACCAAGTCAGAGACAAATATCACCTGAAAATAGCACTGCAGTGGATTTAGAAACTCATTTAAACTGATAAGTTTTACCTTTTGGTCAAACAGCGCAACCCCTTAGGACCAGCTTGACCAACTTGCTTGTAATTTATTGCCAATGCAAGTTTCGGCTTCCCGCGGTGGACCAACACAGTATCGATAGAGTCAGTTACTAAAGTCACTGCCTTGTATTTGCCTGTGGATACAGTTATGCATCGTGAGTATTCGTGAGGCGTGCTACATCTGCCCTTACCATAAATACTATGTGATGACCACGACCGACCGCTCTTTCAAGAGCGTAATGACTAAGAAGAAGACAGTTAAGCATAGGCTGAATCAAACTTAATGGCGCCTATGAAGTTATCCACAAGTTATCTACTCTT
The DNA here is from genome assembly GCA_949316475.1 of Hypomecis punctinalis. NCBI lineage: Eukaryota > Metazoa > Arthropoda > Insecta > Lepidoptera > Geometridae > Hypomecis > Hypomecis punctinalis. The sequence continues at coordinate 8,930,734 of OX438819.1, read as the reverse complement.
TGGACCCCTGACATATGAAGAAATAGTTACTGCGCAGCGACTAATGCGTGTTCACTGACACCGATAAGTTTTACTCGGCCTATACCTATGTGTTTTGTAAAACAAAAACCAATACCGACAATAATATAAATACATAAAAACTATATTTACTAATTTCCTAGCCATCCATCCATCCATCAGCCAAAGGACGTCCACTGCTGGACATAGGCCTCCCCTATGGATCTCCAATAAAACCGGTAGGAAGCGGCTTGCATTCAGCGCGATCCTGCGGTCTTAATGAGGTCATCCGTCCACCTTGTGGGTGGACGTCCTACGCTGCGCTTGCCGGTACGTGGTCTCCACTAGAGAACTTTTCGACTCCACCGGTCATCAGTCCTCCGCGCTATGTGCCCTGTCCATTGCCAATTCAACTTGCTAATCCGTTGGGCTATGTCGGTAACTTTGGTTTTTCTACGGATCTCCTCATTCCTGATTCGATCCCGCAGAGAGACTCCGAGCATAGCCCTCTCCATAGCTCGTTGGGCTACTTGGAGCTTACTAATAAGGCCCATAGTGAGAGACCACGTTTCTGTGCCATAAGTCATCACTGGCAACACACACTGGTCGAATTTTTTTCTACTTGAGGCACTGAGGTATGTAATTAATACTAGCCACTCCTAGGTAATCTGAGTTTTGATGAATTGCAGAGTTAATTTTTCAGGTGAACTGATTAGCACAATAATATAGGTGGCAGCACTAGATGGCGGTAAGTTGAGGTACTGTATCAATCAATACGTTCCGCGAACTATTCCTGTGTTGACCAAATCCCAGGAAATTAATGTCGATATTTGTAACTTGCTATTAGTACTGGAAGTTGCGTCGGTATTCGATTGCACTTGATAATGACTTTAGGTTAATTAAATTGCTGATTTAAGCTTTTAATTAAGATAAGAGATAAAATTAGCTTTATAGTGACTGCATTCTGCAACTTTGTTGTGTAATTGTAATTTATTCGACGGATTTGCGTTTTAATTAGAACGTTGTTAAATATCATATTTAAGATGGTTATTTTTAACATCAAGGTATGAGAATCAACATATTTATTAAGCAATCAGTGCGCCAGAATCGTTTTGGATTGTACTTACCTACTTAAGGTTGTCACGTATGTAGATTTGAATAATTTATCTCTACATATAATATACTAGTTTTTACCCGCGGCTTCGCCCGCATGTTATTTTGATTTTTGTGCAACTCTTTATTTATACGGGATAAAAAGTAGACTATGTCACTTTCCGTTCTTCAAACCCGAGCACCCTTAATAAAGGAGGTGGAAAATAAAAAAAATAAACGATTTGACGGTTGTTCAATTCGATAGTTGTTTTTTTTCACATTTCTTAAAGCGCACTCTAGAATAGCTCGCGGATAGCAGAATTTTTTCTACTTACTTATCGTCATATTATGGAACATTTACGCAATATCATTATAATTTATAGCCTATGTGTTATTCTGATATATAAGCTATATTATTGCAAAGTTTCATCTTAATCCGTTCAGTAGTTTTTGCGTGAAAGAGTAACTAACATCCATCCATTCATCCATCCATCCTCACAAACTTTCATAAAAAATATTTTTATAAATATTGTCGAAAAAATAGGCACTTAACCATCCAATTCCATTAATCCATTTCCAATTTAATTATTTTTTTAACTAATTGTTTTTTTAGTAAGTAAAATTGTTTAGTCACATTTACAAAGCGAGAATTTTGGTAAATAAATATATTCTTATTCTTAGAATGCCTAGGGCCTAGCCCCAAAGATACGGGTGCTTTATTGTACCAGTTTGGGAAATAGTGTCTGCATAACAATTGTATAATTTGTATCTTGGGACAATATATATTTATTTTAATTTTTGACTTCAGCTTACAAACAAAAAAGTCATGGGCATATCTAGAAAATTCTTCTTTGATGAGAGAAAGCATTGTGAGGCAATCTGCTTGCGTCCGTAGAAGAAATTCGATGGCGTATAAAAATCAAGCCACATGGTTTCGGCCGCGTACGCAACCAATGTTCGCAACTGGTTGCGTACGGGGAGTATTTCCTCTTCGTAGGCAACTAGTTGCTAAGAAAGTATAATATTTTCTCCGCATACGCAACCACCGACTTTTTTACATTACTTCACTACGTGCGATAGACTAAAATTGGTGGTTCGTTGATCGCTCATGGCACTACTGAATTTATGAATAGGAAATGACAATTTGTATTTATTTTTAAATGATAGAGCCAGTGCGGTAGATTTGGCCTAATCGCCCTTCGTGGGTAGGCATATGTTCAGCATTAGACTATTAAAATACCGAGTACAGTACCAAATTCTTTTTATTCCTACATTTGTTTCCATTACATTCTTTATTACAAGCAAGCGTTTCTCAAACGTTTACAAAAAGGAGCGAAGGTCGTGAAACGGCTCTCAATCTTTCAACGCGTAAACAAACCTTAATTCTTTCTGGAAACCAGACGTAACTCGCAGTTGAGCGATTCCGACAAACAGAATGGTTAGGGTCAGGTTACACTAAGTACTGCGTGCAGCAATTACTCCGTAAGACAGCGAACTCAGAAACTACTTTCGCGAAAATCAGTTGCCTATTATCTTTGAAATAGTATGTTCCAAAAAAATCTAAAATTAATGTTCACATTCAACAAATGTGAATTCTCAGCCATCCTGATGGAAATACACTAGTAAAATTGTTCAGAGTAAACGAAGAAAATTGACATATGCATAATTCAAAAACATGGACTCGTATGTTCGTAGAGTATTTTGGTACTTATGTAGATATGTATTACAAAGTGAAATACAGAATATTAAGAATATTTTTACTTATTTTTTACTTTAAATAAGAAAATTATAAAGTAATAATATTCGCTTCTAAATTTTACCTAAGTATTTGGAAACTGCGATGACACAGACACAAAAACGTATGACAAGGGTTTTTAGATCACCGGGAACTCAAAAGAAAAGCAACTAAAAATTATCATTTTCTGAAGACAATTATAGTATTTATCTCAACATATAGTGTCTAATAGCCTTATCCGTCTGTTTGTAGAAATAAAATCGAAACACTCCGCGCTCTAAAGGAATCGGACGTACACGTCTGGCCAGTGCCTAACCAAGGGCATAAAGTTAGAGAATCGAAGACGAATGGTACGGTAAGAAATACTATCCGTCACAGTTTCAGGATTACCAAGCTAGTTCAGTGGGTTTGGCAGAGCAGAGCACACAGCATAGCACCGTGTATATAATTCGAATAGTTTGCATGAATCAACGTGACATCCATGTACATTATTGTCGATTTATCAAAAACGGCTCAGCAGATTTCGATAAAATTTAAATGGGACCTCGGGAGTGAAGATTTTTTTTAATCAGTTCATAATTGGCGAAATTATTTATGAACATACAAAAAAAATTATGTACAGACTAATATAGTACCTCCTCCTTTTCTGAAGTCGGAAAATACTTAGTAAGTATATGGTAGGTATAAGTCGATGGCGAATCATGTCCCTCGAATCATGTGTCACGCTACTTATTTTGGGCCAAAGTCAGGCATAACAATAATTTAATATAAGATATAAACAAAAAGTAAAAACATTGTTATATTTAGCGGAAAGAATTAAATAATTCACAGTATCCAGTTTGGGCCTGCTGGCGTCATCAAACATTCAGAAGGTACAGGATGCTGGCGGGGTCTTCGAACGAAAATAACCTTGTGGCTAATTTCATCTATAATGATTTATAGTCTGTAAGCCCAGTGCAGAAAAGCCTACGTCGTTTGACATCATTTGATTTCAGCACGTCTACACAGAGTACGGTGACATCATTTTACCGACATTTGAAAACGTGATTCATATATTCACCGTAGCTTTTTCTCTTTTCGATACGACATAAGAGTATATTAGACGTGCACTGGTAACAAACATCTCTGAATAAGGACTAAAGTAATAGAAACCGTAGCAAAAGATACTTTGTCCCATTTTAAATATGAAAGGTGACGTCCACAAGTGGTATATTATTCAGAGAAAAATCGAACCAAGATGGTATACACATAATTTGAAAGCCTGATTTATGTGCTTCTCAAAAATATTTAATGTAGATTTTTTATTCCTCCATTTTTTTTAAATGTGAAAAATAAATTGTATGAAAAAGCTTATTTTTCATTTATTTACACAAAACTTAAGTAACATTTCATAAACTAAAAAATAATGAAAAATAATAATCCACCTTGTTTTTTTTTCTAGTTTAGCAATAATGAAGTGCTTTCATAGTTATTTTACTTGCATTCGTAGCAGATTCTTCCACATTCATCTCTTAATTTGCTTTAAAATTATAACCTAACAGTGTGACCAGTTAGTAGGTACAATGTGACAAAAAACACTTAAAAACTGTGTCTTATTGGTAATAATGCTTCCATTTAACAATAATGGAAGATACTTAACCAGGGTTGCTAGAGATAAACTACCTATTGAGCTAAATATATTTATTTATCCTAATAGATACAAAATTAATCTAAAAAAACGGAGGGATCTTTTTTTGTTTTAACTGATCTAATAGACTCAGAAAAATATGAACTTTCTTGAAATGTAACGAGTGTTGTGGTTAGAATTTTTGATTATTATTATACCAGCCTCCATACATTTTGTGGCCATGTCCTTTAAAAGGTGTTAGAAAAAGATGCATATCCGAACTTACGTAATTTAATCAAAAGTAAAGCGGGCTCATATACATGAGGTCACAGTGGTCTCACAGACTTTCAAATAATTTTGAAAATCAAGATTCACTTCTGTTTCTATTAATTTTCATAACTAAATTTTGATGCTGAGTTTTTTTTTGCTTTAGCAAGCTGACATGATTGAAATGATTCTTAGCTATGTTTTACAACACCTCTTCTAGAGGCTTGACTCTTTGGTACCGAAAAAACTAGGCCAAAAAAACTAAGTGGGTACTTATACTTGGTATGTGTCCCGAACGTCCCTTCATGTACGAACGTTTTTAGAACCTAGCCTTACAATATGTCTAATGCTGTTAACCACACTTTATGAATAATTCAGGACACGCGCTTCCTTCGCTTTCTGACTTCATTACTATCAATGCCTAGTCATTTAGACTTCCATTTACATAAACGCTAAGCAAAATGCACTTTGGATTATTAAGTCGTTTAAAAATGGCGGATTACGTGTCGATTGAAAGTAATTTATGGAAATCATAGAGAGGCAGCTGCGGTAATATTACTCGTAATTGAGAAAGTTGTACCTTTACAAAGAGTTGAGTCACAAAGTTTGTGTGTACTCACAATGTGTACTGAAAGATTTAGTCGGATGTTCTGAGTCATCACAAAACTTTAGAAAACGGTTTTTTTTAATAGACTAGACGACTTGAAAAATATGTAATTAATTCTTCAGTAAGATTATTTATCAAATATACATACCTATATGTATATCAGACAAGTATTTTTTGTTTTCTCCATTAAACAAAAAATAATGGAGAAATAGCCCGTTAAAGTTCCTTGTGACGTCACTCTTAGGTATACTCTTTACTGTGAAGTGACGTCACGGGTCCCCACTCCCACAACTTTTGCATCGCTATATCTTTCCTATTTTATATTTGATGGACAAAATAAAAATAGGTGTCTTACATTTTTTTGTTACCTAATTGACAGACTAATTATAATAATATTTCTACCTCCGTCATGTCATATTCATTCATATTATATTAATTTATTTGCCACTTAGTGTTACAAAGGTCTTACATTAAAAATTGCACTTACAAACTTAGTCGCCCTTCACGGGCACTGCAATTTTTTTTTCCGTTTCGAATAGGTTCGCGTTTGACTACACACTGCCTGATGTTAAGCAGATGTGCGGTCTAGGGTGTAGCACGCTTACCTGGAAGATACCTATTTACTCGGGATTTGAAGACACCCACGTTGTACTTTAACGGGAAGACAGACCCAGGCAAAGCGTTCCACATTCCGGCTGTTCGTATGAAGAATGAGGATTCGAAACGCAAATGTTTTAGCGCTATGGCGCTTTTTAACAATACCTAAGGTACTTAGATAAAATTAAATGAGTCTACTAAACTAACTTAATACTATAGATAAAGGGTGTCGTAATCTAATATTAGAGGGACGCGTCTCTATTCAAAGTCAAAGACTCCAAGTTGGTGAAAAACAGGTGTTTTATGGTCATGGTCATACTAATTTTTTTCAAACTTTTATATCCGTGTTGTAGGATGACAACAAGAATTTTACTAACGAAGCTCTTAGTATTTAATTTTTAAGTATTGCTGAGTTTTTATTTCAAAACATCTAAAGTTGGTTGAAATCAGGTTAAGTGTCTAGTTAAGTTTATAGTAAAGCATTAAAAAAATCTAAAACCACAAAGCACAACTAGTGCTAAACGTTTCAGTAGTAGCCACAAATCGAGTGACGAATAGGAGAGCGGATTTATTTTTATGGCAACACAATTTTCTCCGGCTCATTACATACATACCGCGATTATGCTGGCAACATTAGCGGCCTGTAGGTAGGGCGCTTAATGCCCAAAGGGCACGCGAGCCGGTTTCTGATTGTTCCCGACCAAATTATATCCCATTTTCACACCGTGTGTGCACGCCTTTACATCGGACACAGTGTAGTGAAAACAGAAAATGAAAGTGCTGTTTTTTTATACTAATTAGTTTTGTACGCTGGATAGATTCGTATTTAACCACATCTGGTGTAATTTAAGCAGACATGAAGTCCGAGATGTAGTACGGCTACCTAAAAAGTAACGTAGGTACAATGCTAGTAAGATCTGAAGACGCTTAGGTACAAGTATGTTGTTATTGACTGAAAATACCGACTTAGAAAGGCTCGAAAACAAAAGATTTTATTTATATTTGAAATAAAACTAGGATCTAAAATAAAAAATATGGCGTCACTGTCTTTTTGTTCTGTTTATTGTTTAGAGAGACCAAAAATGAGAGCATTCAAATTAATTTTCTTACTGTTAACGGTGAAAACAACATATTGTGTAGTGTAGAGGTAGACGTTGGCGGTTGTATTGGCGGTGATAGAGTTAGTGCAATAAGAGAACCGTCGAGGCGTTACGGTTAACTACCAATAAGATTTTAATCAGCAGCCAAGGTACCTACTATACTGAGTAGACGCGAGTACTGATGAAAACCGAATTGGTGTCTACCAAGTATCAAACACTTAGTTGTACTAGCAATGACAGAGCAGCAGGCCAATCGCACTAAAAATTACAGCTGAACTACAATTGAACTTTAACTGAACTTCGACTTTTTGTCTATTTTCGTATCGCACTAATGATTTTGACTAAAGTTGAAACGCAACTCGATCAGAGTTGGAACGTAACCGATGTCAAATGAACGGTTGGTGTATGATGTTTAGCGCAATACCTAGTCCCTTGAAGCTGACTCGAAACTTAACTACAATTGCAACCGAACTTTAACTGAGTTACAGATGGAACGCAGCTGTTTAAAATTAACGCGATTGGCCTGCTGTGTTGTCAACGTAACAAAATTAGTAAAATGGCACACGGGCGACCTCACTACGATGGTTCTCTTTTTGCGCAAACTCTATCCCTGGACGCGATATTTTATCTGCAACCTCATTTAACATAATACCAACACTACGACGGTTGCCAGTTTCAAATAAATCATTAAGTTAATCTTGACGCGCGGCAAAGCGTCAGAGTTGAAATGTCCGCCGTAGGCTACGCCACCCGTAGCTGCAGTGTATATTTACTCCTACAGGATTACACTTCTTAAACGTGCATGACTAGAAAATCCCAAAGTTAATCTAAGAACTAGCACCATGTAAAAATCGCCCTACTGTCCATCATCTCAGCTGTGATTATGGCGTTCGTGACCAGAGACAAACGTCAGGTTTTGCGGGAAGCGGGAATGGCCGCCATTTTGTTTTTATTTTTTATTCTTTCAATTTCATGTCTGAAGATGGTAATTACGAGAATTGCGCATTTATTTTACGAATGTTGAAGCGAACAATTCTTTTGCACAATAGTTCATTTAGTCATATCTCCGGGGTAAAAGAAGATTTTTCCATAATTAATAATTTAATGACACTTCTGAAGTTAAGTGCTTTTTTAAACGTTATTCAAAAATGAGAAGGTTCTATATTTGAATGCGTGTCGCAAGGTAAGCGGTTCTAATTATGATAATATGTTTGTGACACATCACATGCATACTGCAATGTAGCGCCCTTGAAATTATTTTCGTGACATATTTTTAACACGAAAAAAAAAATATTTTAAGTTGCGTAAGTATGTAAACAATATTTTTCATAAGTATTTAAATGCATCTAAATAAGCTTTTTGAACTCTGCTCTCACGAGAAGCACTGAGCCAAGTGGGCCACCACAGCATTAGACCGCGCAGTCTGGAAGGAGGGAAGGGAGACCTTTGTCCGGTAGTGGGACAACGCAGGCTGAAATAATAAAATAAGCTTTTCGTTCATGTGCCTAAACTTTCATAATAATCTACCATTAAAAATATAAGCGTAGTGTTGTACTAAAATTTGTTTATTCATATCGATATTCGATAGAAAGGCACATATCTATCGTACTTTCGACTTTGTATAGAATCGGTTATATTGAACTTCGGCTGACCTATTTTGACATCGTAACTGTAAGCCTTGTAATGTGGGACTCGTATCATAACAGAACTTTTATTAAAACTTTTTTTAATAAGATTGACTCTGTTTTAGTTGGAAATATAGGAGAAATTGTGTTTTCGTTTTTGCCTGAGGCGTTATTGGAAATGTGGCCTACATTGTTCTACAGTTTGTAAGGAGAAAATTGCGTTTGTACCTTTCTATGAACTTGTAATTTGGAAACTTTTTACATAGATTTCTCTATGGTCACTGACTTGCTCAAACTGTCTTTGGAGTTGAAGTGAAGTCTTTAAAGCAAAATAAGTCTTAGTTTTTTGGTTTTTTTTTCTGAGAAAGCGCTGATATTTTTTTTACAGGTTTGTGTAGTAAACAGAGGTTATTAATTTTAAAAATTTACAATAAAAAAAATACAGCCCATGTCCAAAATTTCGTGAAAAATATGTCCTCCTTGTTTATGGTCCGATTTAGATAAAGATATTAAGTTAGTTAAGTACTCGCTGTGTCAAATTTGCTCGCCTCCATTTTTTATGCGCCGCAGTCACGCGATGGTAACATAAGTCCGGAATGCTGTTATCGCCCGGATTTGAACTTTTTTCTGTTTAGGAACCCCTTTTTAATTTATCATCTTAGTACTACTTAGTATTGTTAGTGCTATCAACACTGCTTTGGTTTACTTCTATGTCGTAAATACCCAAGAAAAATTGATCACAGTATTTTTATTGAATAAGTATAAGTAATATTTTGTATAGAAGTAGTATATTTTTAAATATAAATATTTCTAATTATGAAAATATCTAAGATAAGTTTATTACTACATTATTATTACTAGATGTATAAAACGCAAATTGTATAAATCCCGTTACCTTTGTAATTAAGTCGTTGTGTACCTAGTGATATAACTTAATTATACTATTGCATGTCCTCTAGGACAAACTGTTGAGACCAACCATTTGTTACACCTATGTACCGACACAGTTTGAAGAAATAAAAATTTACTTTACTTTACAGTTTGGCGAAAATTGGTTTGAAGTGTAACTATTTTTACGTTATTGGAATTATCTATTTTTATTTTATTTTTCGCTAAGTACTTAATTAGTACATGGACTTTTTCCATGTCTCCGAATCCTCCGATCCGTTTTGGTGGTATCTGCACTTTATTCTATATTTAGTTAGGTACGAGTGCTAGTTTAAACATGTCAGGTTTTAAGTTTTAAACATGTCAGGTTTTATAAATAATTTTTAATTGACTTGTAAAAGTAAGTAGTATTCTTGAAAACGATTAGAAGTCTAATGGAGAAGAAATCGATCCGAAATCTACATTTGCCTCTGCTTCATCAACAATCAAACTGGTAGAGACGGAAAGAGAAAATTCAGATCATAATTTGACACAGACTTTTAAAAGTAAGTAATATTTTTGTACACAATCAGAAGCCTAATCGAGATGAAATCGATCCGAAAGTTGCATTTACCCACTACGGTAAAAGAGAGACGGAGACGGAAAGAGAAAATTCGAATCAAGTTTTAATAATGTTTTAAGAATAAGGGAGAGACAAGTAAAAAAATACTAAAAATTGCCACTGACAAAAACATTTTGAAACTTGTCCTAGTGTAAGCCAACTTTCCCATCTTAGATCGAATGAAGATATCAACATCAGAACTAATAAATATTTACGGCATCTAAATTTATCTACGTCATAAAACCCTCTTGTCGATAAACTGTGCGCTTAGTATGAGATTTTACGTGAATGGTAACTACAGTAGTTTCCGTATGGCTGTAGTATATAATTCTAAACAGCATCCCTGGCGGATTCGAATAAAATATTTAAAAAAAATGAAGCCACGACACGAAAACAATATGCGGTACAAGTCCATATTGTGTAAAAACGTCCATCACTATTAGTAATATCATGCACACGAAATTCCGGTTCGAGTACTTTACAACACCATCAGCTTCCCATGTACAGGGTGTAGCTTTGCAAAATGCAGGAACATTCAGATGTGTATGTATATATACACTCATCATTATGAACAACTAAAAGTAAGTAGGTAAGTTCGTATAGGCCGGGTGGCTAGCCCTGGTGTCAGAGTCTTTGGCCGCCCGAAGGTCTCTGACATGGCTAAACAGTTAAAACAACCGGGCCCTAGAATGTAACGTGTCAACATATTATGAACAACTTTTACTATGGAACTAACTGCGAAAACGAAATCAGCTGATCCACATAAAAAGTTCATTAACTCTCGACAAAGTAGGTACATGGAACAGCTGTTTTTTGTGTTTTCGTGATTTCGATGTTAGTCCCATAGTAAAAGTTGTTCATAATGATATGTATATGTACCTGTTAAAGTCCCCGCATGTTTTGACCGACGATAAGGAGGAGGCACTCAATTGGATGTGTATATATTTTTATATGTAAGTATAACCACGCATAACTTTTTACATATTCGTAGCAGTCCGATTTCGATAATTGAAAAGTTGCAAAGAATGTAGCTAATTCGAAGTTGATCCCATTTTTTTTTTAAATCGGCTGAGCCATTATTGATAAATCGACAATAACGTTAAATTGCTACATCGATCCGTACGAACTATTCGTGAGTCTGTACACGGTTGAAGTCGATCATGCCATTTTTGCAAAATTTAATTATCAAAACTACACTTGTAGTTTTGATAATTAAACTACATACGTTTACTACAGAAACTCGTACTAAAGTCTCAGAAATTTTAGGAGGAAGGATCGAGGGTAGAACTAAACTCCTCCATTGATATTTTACGAAGTCACGGGTAACTAGGTAACGAGGACACTCATTTACATAATAAATTTCAATTTTACTGAACGCGAAAGGGTTTCTGGGACTAAATGTTGGCATAAATATTTGAGGCTCCGGCCGACGAAAATAAACGTAAAAATAATTTTCGTGTTCTTTACAGTTGGGAGTTAGCACCTTTATCTAATGAGCTGTCGACATCACAGTTAAAAGTGTGTCTCTCACCATTTAAAGTTTTACTAGAACTTTTTTAATACCCAGAATTTCCAAAAAATAGGGAATACAATCAATCTAGAAACCTTCGTGGCTGATGATGACTAGATTTGCTAGTGTCACCCACATCGACGCGAGCGTGATAATTCACAAGAGAATCGATTTGACTCGATTTTAATATCCGACTCATTGTCACCGAAACGAGCGTCGGTTTTTTTTTTTTTGCTTCAGAAAAAGAACAAGTTCCTCCGAAAAAAAAGCATAAATTGACAATTATATAGCTGTTATAAATTTGTAAACTAAGAATCTGAATAATAAATACAAAAGCATATTACAACGAAAATAGAGCTCTCCAATTCCAATAGCGAAACAATTCAGGTGTAATACGAAAACGCTTTCCAAACATGGAAACCGAATTAGATAAGAATGCAGAACGAAATATCCAATAAAATCGAATAGTGATATCGAGATTACCTTGTCCATTCAAATACAAATTCGAGAAATATATTCGTCGAGCTGGCAGAATAGACACTGGCACAAAAGAATTGGCGCGATATCGATGTCCTCTGCGGCGGCCATCTTGACACCGCGTTCGCGCCAAACGTTTGAAAATCGAACGGATTCGAACGCTTGCGAACGTCTCTCCGGGGATCTGTCACGTTTGAATCGAACTCGTTCGAATTGAGAACGTTTATTATCGAATTGGAGCGGTTCGTTTTGAAATTGGTATGTTTTGTGGTGAGTGGATTGGTTGTTAAAGGCGGGTGAGATGTGATTTATTAATATTAAAATGATATCACCCCGGGAAAGTAGAGTGCCATTGAATAAACTGTTGACAAGCTTAAATATTGTGGCTTTGAAATTCATATTCCACACGAACAGAGAGTGAAAAGCTCTATCTTAATCTGTATTTGCTGTAAAATACCCACAATGCAAGTAGTTGTTTTACGTAATCTAAGCCAGTGATGTGGCTTGGATTGCATATTTCTGCTTCACTCTGACAAGATGTAAAAGACAAACACAAGTCTATTCATAAATGATCATTCTGTACCTACCTTTTTCTTTGAGGACTACAAACTGCAACCATTAATACTCGTACATTCCTGAAATCTATATAACTAAGCGTTTATATCCTCCTTAGCTTAATCACTGTTACCTTCCTGCAACCCAGTCTCGCGTTCTTATCTCACTTCGAATCCAAATCGATACTCTAAACTCGATCAACAAAAAATCGAATAACAAATCGGTGTAAGTGACAACAAAAATCTGCCAACCGGAAGGGCTTTAAAGACATCAGTAGACATCCGACTGTCTGTGATCATTACTGTTTTCAGCGGGATTGTGGCGGGTTAGGGGGTGAAGAGGGGGTGGTGGGGGGTGAATAGGGAGAGGGGGGAAGTCATTAGGGAAGGAGAGTTGCGTTGTTTGGACCTGAGTGGAGGTGCAACTTTCAAAAAGCTGCATGTTACAGCATCGAGAGATTTATGTTTCCTGTTATTCGGGACTTGCGAGGTAGATTGATGATCTAGCCCATACCTACTTGCTTGGTGTTTGTACAAACTAGATTGTAATAGAAAAATATCTTAGGTTTTGTTTCGTTTGCGCGAAGTGTAAAAATAGTAATAATAATAAATAATAAAACGTTTATTGTTCCATAAAAATTTACAAAAACAAGTTGTGCACTAGTTCCCACACTAGGGTGACCTGTGTCGTGGCACCTAGGCTCTTCCTTATTATTAGGTATAACATGTTATCTAAAACTACAATACTAGAAAAGTAATTATTATTAGCTAACTATTGAAGGTATAATTATAGATATACAATAAAAACGACTAAATTTAAAAGCTAGGTTACTAAATGAAAATAAAAAACTATTTAAGTACTTAGTAAGCTAATTAATTTTGAAAATATAGTTATTATTTACATATAAAGTCAAAAGAGGGTTATACTTCTTGCTTATTTATTATATATAGTGTAACGCTCGTTCAGTATCGTGAGTAATCATAAACATTTATCCGCCAGGGATTGGAATGCCCTGCCTCCGTCATTGTTTCCTGACAATTACAATTTTTATATCTTCAAGTCAAGAGTGAATAGGTATCTTTAAGGTCTACATACTCCATCTTCGGCCACAACTTCGCTTTTCATCAGGCGAGTTGATGGCCAAACGCCTATTCTGCATAAAAAAAAAACATTGTAAGTAGCATTTCTCGAGGACGGAGAAAAATTTAAATCTCTTAAATAAATAACAGTACTGTAACTTTTTTGAATTGATCTCATAGTAAAAGTTGTCTAAAAGGATAACGGTCATCAAGAACGGAAGATAAATTAATATCCTAGAGTATGTAAAATATTGAAGCAGTTTAAGTACGTTTAATAGAAATGGATGTGGTAGAGTTTATTAAAATGATAATGTTTATTTCCCAAAAACATATTTACATACATACATAATTGCATACTTACCTATTACCTATTTAGGGTTAATTAATATTTGGTTACAATTTCAAAGTAGTATTGCCAAAAACACATAATTAAATTATCTTTGTTTAAATTCCGATTTTGTATCTCTTAAATAAATACACAAACAAACAAACAAACAATAACATTTTATTAGACAACCACATTACATCAAAAAACAAATTACAGGGACAATACAGTACAATTTATAGGTTTCTAACTGGCGGCCTTATCGCTTTAAGCGATTTCTTCCAGGCAACCAAGAAAGAAACACAAATTATGTTTCGCTTCCTGAAAGCTTCCTAAAAAATAAAACCGGACAAGTGCTAGTCAGACTAGCACACCGAGGGTTCCGTACACATCCAGAATATTTTACAAAATCGGGAAGTAAGTTGTTAAAATCTCTATACTGTAACCATCGACAAAAAAGTTTTTTTACACAACTACAAGAAACCATAGATACAGTATACAGTTTTTTCAACTCGATATCTTTACGCGTTCCCGAGATAAAGAGTCTTGACCTATACACAGACGGACAGACGGACAACAAAGTGATCCTACAAGGGTTCCATTTTTTTCCGTTTGAGGTACGGAACCCTAAAAATTAAAGTATGACCCATTTTATAAAACCTACCTACAAAAGTAATGTCAAGTTACTAGAGTACTTTAAAAATATTGTTCATATTTAAACTGTTTCGTGTTTAAAGTTTAGCACGTAAGTGAACAAGTCAGAATATTTTAAAAATAATTTATTGGTTAGTGTTGTCAAATAAATAATCCTTTAAATTACCTGCCGTTTTCTTGATACAAGCCACTGGCCACACTTTCATTTATTTTTGCTTTTAAAATACCTAGTTCTATTCTAAAATTCAGAACACGCATAAAATTTTATGATAATAGTTGTTTACTTAAACAGAAATATCGATAATGTTTACGTGAAAGAACTAATGAAAAAACCGACTCGGCCGATCCAGATGCGTTAAAAATTTACTACACCATTACTAATAAAACATAGTACGTGAATGCAATCCTACTAATAAATACCTGACTATAAAATGGGGGTAGTTTCACTATGACGGCGCGGCACGCCCTCTAGTAATATAGTGGTCACCATTAAAAACGTAACGAGTTCTTTCCCTATAAATAACTTCTGACCATTATAATTATACCGAACGAAATTCTTATCACGCTCATATTTCACCAGAGGTCTAGCATTAGGCATAAACTCCACGAAAAATTGCCTAAAGAAAATGACTCCCGTCACCTCGATTAAGTGATCATTACAGTGTACCAAATATCATTTATAAAATGAAGCCGGGGCGGAGAATGGTGGAAAAATAAAGAACAGGAAATTGCGTGTGCGGTTGGAAAAAATACAAAAATCAAGCAGCGGGAAGATTTGCCGCCATTTTTGACATGTCACGCCGCCATGTTGGATCGGAATCCATCTTTTGTCAGGCACAGCGTGTCGATGTGAGTCACGTACGTCGGTTTCGTCACAAATCTTGGACGCGAATGTGTTCCTCAACTATTTCCTGGTTGCGAAGATTTTTGTTATAAATGTTAGAGTATTTTGCATCTTTATCGGTCCTGTTGGTAGTAACAATTATCTAATCTGTTTCTTTAGTTTTATTAAGCTACGATACTTTGGTAATTTATGTTGCTGCTGAGTTCTGGAAAACTAGACCCATTACTAAGACTTCGATGTCCGTCTGTCCTGTCTGTCACCAGTCACCAGGCTGTCATGAACTGTGATAGTGTCTAGCTATCAATAATTGAAATTATCACAGATTATATTATTATGTTTAAAAAATAAAATATTTGTGGAAACCTCCCATATAACAAATGTTATTTTCTTTCAGTTTTTTTTGCTCGATATAAATTTTATTTACAGAATATTCACGACTAGGTAATTGTTAGTGATCACCGAAATTAAGCAACGCCAACGTTCCGCACGGTCAGTAATTGGATGGGTGACTGCGGCATTTTCCAACTGAGCGCTACCGTGGCTCGGATGACACTTTAAATTGTAGGTCCTGGTTGTTTTAACCGATTAGCCATGTCAGAGGCCTTCAGGCGGTCTAAAAACTCTGACACCAGGGCTAGCCACCAGGCCTATATATACGAACTTACTTACTATTTGAAGAAATAATCATCACCATCATATCAGCCGTAGGATGTCCACTGCTCTACATAGGGATCCTCCTTTGCAATAAGACAGTTAGAGAAAAACAATAGGTTCGTGTCTTCGTGGATACGAAAAGACTTAGGACCTCCAGTTTAGACCCCAGTTCTCTCAAGGAGGTCATTGTAACTCCGTCAGTAGGTATTATATGAATTTTGTAAAATGTTGTAGCGTAAATCTACGCAATATACGTACTTCAGGTAGATTACTCTAGAAAGCTCTGGCACGATGTTTCCTTGTCGTGAACAAAGTTTAGAAGCTCCAAAGCCTGGCTTCCACTGCACAAATAGCACCTTTCTGCATGTAAAGTGCGGTTTAGACATTATTTGTGAGTCATTTACTTCATAAAGTTAGTATATTTGAATGCTTATCCTATGTCGAGTTTAATAAAATTGAGGGTCAGAATTTTCGAAATGTTCTCTGTTTAATTTATTTATTTACTGAACATAAGTCAGTCATATTAAATTTGTTTTGATTAAATAAGAAGCTGGCGAACAAAAG
Source organism: Hypomecis punctinalis (assembly GCA_949316475.1). Lineage (NCBI taxonomy): Eukaryota > Metazoa > Arthropoda > Insecta > Lepidoptera > Geometridae > Hypomecis > Hypomecis punctinalis. Next base: position 8,913,957 of record OX438819.1, on the reverse strand, counting down.
AGCACATGTCCCATTACTCATTTTTTACAGGAGAGGTAATAAACTAAATAAAAAAGAAAGCTTAAGTTATATTTTTACATACAATAATCAGCAAGTTCTAATTTTTTTACATAATATGCATTCTGCATCAATTTATAATCATATTTCATTTTTCAGTTTATACAAGGTTACTCAAAAAAAAAATTTTGTTCCATAGAAAAATATCGTTCACCCGCGACAAAATGTATGGAACAGCAGATTTTTTTCGAGTTTTGACAAAAGTCGCAGAACAAAAGTTGTTAGTTTTGATGTATAGAATAAGCCCCTAAAAGGATGCTAATTGATTAGAAATAACTATGTATAAATTGAGGCCCATTATAGTTATTATTGATTAATCAACAATAATGTGAAAAGTTCTACATCGATACGTGCGAAATATTCGCAAATTCTGTACACAGTTGAAGCCGGTCATGCTATTTTTTGCGAAAAATAATTATTAAGGTAAAATGTCCCTATGGGATAGTACAAAAACCAAAATATCAAGCAAGCGAAGCTGTAAACAAAAGCTAGTCATAAATAAATCTTCATGAAACCAAAGTTTGGTTAAGCCAACCGAACATCACTCAGCTGTTAACCCCGAGATGCGCCACGAGTGGTAAAATCGAATAACAATCGAATCACCCCACCGAGATTCAGAGAAGAGCAAAAACAATAACAGTTAAAGCCCGCCTATAATTTCATTAGTATCGAATCGAAACATCGGAATCGTTTTAAAATAAACGATGGTCCGCTTTACGAAACGATAAGTGAGTTAGCCACAATCGAAACGTCGACAGTTTCGATCTCTTGGTACTTAAGGCGCAGCATTTTGGTCAGCGCGAAAAATTCAATTTTTTCGCGTTTTTTTCACAATACATTACTGGTCAAACTCGAGTTACAAAAATTAGTTTTTCTTTGATTTACTAGTATCAAACAATCACGGCCTTTTTTGTGCACACTTGCGCATCGACTGATTTTCACTTCAGTTTTTGTTTGATGCACTTTTGTTCATATACTACTGTATTATTTTTATCTATGTAATTTGTTAACATGATCTATTAAATGCAGCAATGCCAGTTTTCGTAAACTGACAATAAAAATAATTTACCTCTAAATGGCAAAAAAAAAACAATGAATTTAATTCCGCACACTAATCGAGGGCAGCCACCTTAAAGTGAAAAGCGACTTTAGCTGTTTTCTCGCTCGCACTATATAAATACGTGAGTGAGATAGCTGCCAAAGTCGATCTGCCCCTTAATAGAGTTATCGCTTCACCGCGGCACGTAGAAAACGTATTTAACACTATTTTAGGGCGGCAATTGACGGTAGTTTTTCAAGAAACTTTCAACATCGCTAGACAAGTTTCTCAGACTGGGAAGAGCAGACGTGCATTGCAGCACTGGGCTAATACGTTTGTAACTGCTCTCCTATAACTACTTACACTACAAGATACTTCTCTGGTGCATTTTTTACTACACCGGCATTTTAATAGTCTACTGCTGAATATAGGCCTGCCCACGAAGCGTGATTGTTGACGTATAAACCCGTACATAAATTCCAAAAAGCTCATTGGTACGGGATCGGGTACGTACCTGCGACTCAAATCAAAAAAAAATATTACGACATAAAATATACATGCTATTGTATGAATCCACCGGTTCCGAACTAGTTAAAAACTTGAGTTTCCACTTGATTCCGAGCTGTGCTCGGAATCCGGTGTTTCAGAAACACAGGTGTTCCGTGCAACCCTCAATACAGGAAGGTAATATAAGAAAACAAAATATGAGATTTTGTTGGGCACATTGATGACACCAACACGATTCCCGCCTTGTTTATTTCCCGTATCGCGATCCATAAATTGAAAAACCGCCCATATTTTATTCGGAACTCAAAACCAAACACCTTGTGTACACAAATGTACACAAATCTCTGTGCGCTTCATATTCCCGATCACCTACTAACATGGATGTAAACTAAATAGAGGATCGGACTTATATGGTCCGAGACCTGATGCTAAGATTTTTCTTAAAATGGATTCTGCTCAAAGTACAAAAAATTTAAAATAAGACATAAAAGTTCGAATGTCGCTATAGTGACATTTGAACTACTCTACTACTTTTACTACTTGATTACTATCATACACGTTGGCTTAAATTCTGATCCAGTAAAAATTACATCCATGGTCAGGCAAGTATTTCACTAATGGCAATAACTTTTATAAATCAAGTAACGACTTACCAAATGTCACATTAGTCGTCTTCTTAAGGTGGATTCACTAAGTCGGCACGCGTAATTATTTTTTTTTAGTGTTTTGGTCATTGCAAGTTTACGAAAACTCATTTAGCGGTCATGTATACGTAGTGTTAACGAGGTACATACACCTTTAAACCAAAATAGTGGTCATGCAGCCTATGCAGAAGAATGGTTCAACTAAAAACTAAGGCGAAGAAAATCAATTGATGTACTTTCATTCATAAACTGACTACTAATTTGGTTTTTAGGTGTACCTCGTGAACACTACCTATTTCAAAAGTTTTCGTAAACTTACCATGAGTAGCTTATATTTAAATGACAAAAACCCAAAAAAAAATCCGCTGTTATCTTTAAGACGGAGCTTATTTTACAGAAATTAATAATTTTATAGTCGATTCTCTTCAGATACATCCATGATCAGTGCGTACTACGGAACAGTGTTTACCCGACCGTAGCGGTAAAAATCCCGCGGGATCCGGGAAAAAGGGAATAATTTCCCTTGTCGCGTAATGTGTGAAATAATATTTCGGAGTAGAGGGCGCCTCGGGCGATTGTCGCCGAATATTCGCACGTATAAGGTATTCGCGTAATTCAATCGGTTTTTATCCCGACGTGGTGGCAGTAAGGACCAATTTAAAGTCAACACACGTGCAATTTTATTACGTATGTTTTATAATAGTTTTCGCTTTTGGAAAAGCCAAACTGGACTGAAGCCCTGTCTAATTCGCGGAACCCAAATTGAGTTTTCGTAAGTCCGGTGGGTTATTAATTCTTTTAATGACAGTTTCTTTAATGTTTTTGCAAAGATTGCAAAGAAAGATTCTAATAATCCTTTCTTTTTATTCTTCTTTCCATTAAATTCGAAAACTTTGGATGGCGATTTAGAAGTAAATGTTTCTTTAACCTCGCTTAATGCACCGCTAAGGAAATGATAAATTTTAAGTAAATTAAATCTATCCACTAAGACGCTAAAAAAGTAAGAGTAAGCGTGTGAATTCTAACATCAACTCTCAAAGTACGTATTTAAGCCACATATAAATCTTTAGATTACCACAATGAGTCCTGTCAAAACTAACAGAAAATCAAAGTATCAACTATCAAAAAATAATTTATCAAGCGTCCATAAACCTTTAACGTCCTACCATAAACCATGCATTTCGTCAATTAAAGCGGGAGTTGCGTTACTGCGTATAAGGGCCTCCCCATAAGCCCTAGGGGAAGTCGTAAGACGAAAAGTAAAGGTAACAAGGGACCGCCTGTTTACTCGCAGGGAGTGGCCACGAATCAATAACTTGTTCTGCTTCCGGTGTTGAGACGCCAATTACTTGATTTGACAGCTCTTAGTAAACATTGGTAGTGTCACCTGATAGAAAAATCTAGAATCTCAAATGAAAATCTATGTAACCAGGGTTCGACCAATACCTTCTTTATGGGCTCGACTCTGGTTACATAGATTTCTATTTCAGATTCTAGATCACCATCTGACAACTGTCAATGGCAACTTATACATGCAGGAACATTTTGTATGGGAAAATGAGATTATTTGTTTTATTATTTTTCTCGCAATTTTAATAAATTTTCGCACTGTTGAAACCTTTCCTTAGCTTCTACAGATATTTCAAGACCAAAATTACCCAAATCGGTTTAGCTTTTCTCGAGTTTTAGCGAGACTAACAACCACGATTCATTTTTATAAAATTTGGTAAATTTGGTCGTTCCATTAATACTAATAGAGACTATGAAAAATACTTATTATGCGTTTACACTACTTCCCAATAGTATAATTACATATCGGAGCTACGAGGACGCGTAAGCATAGTAAGCATTTTTGGCTGTAGGTAAGTCAGTAGGTAAGTCTTGAAGTATTTTAAGAGCGTAAGTGAGACTAGTTAATTTGGTCTTAATTTTATTTAAATATGTGTTTCCCAATATACAAGTACGCCCTAGGGACTTCTAAACAGAGAAGTCATAAAACGACAAGTACCTAAAGGTAACAAGAGAATCGCAGGGAGTGGCCAAGAATCAATAACTTGGTTTGCGGTGTTGAGACGCCAATTACTTGATTTGACAGCCCTTTGAAAGGAAACTGTTATTTATCTACGATTAGTGCGACAACTCGGACGTGGAAATTTAGCTTTTCTAGACTGCTGTGCTTTATATTAGGTTTGCTTTGTTTTGAGTGTTAATAACAGTTAGTATGTACTGTCAAAGTATCCCATTGTCTCAGGTCATTCTATCTGACATAATTATATCGTACGTGACCTTCAGATATGCTATGATATATTCTACTAATATTATAAACGCGAAAGTTTGTGAGTATGTATGGATGTTTGTTATTCTTTCACGAACAAACGGCTGAACCGATTTATTTATTTTTATTTATTTATTTGTTTGTTTATAGGCGAGCAGTATAAACTGATGTGCCTATATCTAGCAGAGTCGAATAAAATTAGTATTTATCTGTCAAGGAATTTTTTTCCTTCTTTATCCAAAGATCCAGTCTATTCTTAAATGTGTTAATAGTCCTTGCTGAGATTACATCCTCAGGCAACCTGTTCCAGTTGTAAACCACTCTGAATTTAGATGAAATTTGGTATGAAGGTAGCCAAGACCTTGGATTAACACATAGGCTACTTTATATCTCGGGCTAACGCGGGCAACGCCGCAGGGCGCAGCTAGTAAGTACATATACCAACAACTAGTTCCATCATCGCCGATCGATCACAACAATTCTCGACTTCCTCCAATTGAAATCAGTCAAACGACTTAACAAGCTTACCTACGACATCGGACACCATGTCATCATCATTATACCGGAGTATCGAGTATCGTAACCGAACACCGACCGCGACCGCGCTCGTCCGGTTGCGGTTTGAACGAGGGTTTCGGATAATACACTCTATGGTACTTGTTCTAAGTAGTTAGTGATTTATTTAATAATTAGACTGATTGATAAATTTTTCTTACATGTCTAGTTAAGAACCGAAGTGATTCGAGTAGCTTTTTTCGATAGCAATTACTGTACTGTACCATCCTTTTTAATAATCCACTGCAGGACGTAAGTCTTCCCACGAAGGGTGTTTGGGCCATATCCACCACGCTGGCCCAGTGCGGGTTGATGGATTCACATACGCCATTGAATTTCTTCTACGGACGTATGCAGGTTGCCTCACGTGAAGGAAAACATTTTCCTTCACCGAAAAGCCAGTGGTTTGAAATTCCGTACATAAATTCCAAAGAACTCGTTAGTACGGGATCGGGATTTGAACTCACGATTGTAAGGCGGGTGACACTACCTCTAGACCACGTATTATATGTATACGAAGCCCGTAAACCGGCCAATCTAAGTCAATTAACTCAAAAAGAATCACCAAAATTGGGACTTGGGTCACATCTATTCTTATCTAGCCAAATACTAAGGTACCTATTTTGTTCGGCAATTTGGATATTCCAGCCTGATTAATAAAAAACCCAACATTTTAAATTCAATAAAATAACATACGAAGCCATTGTATCGAATTTCCTAGTGCACTATTATACGACTTATTGAGCTCTACCATATAATGTCCATTAGTACTCTAGGTACTTATATCAAAAGCTTATCAGATCTCCAGCTTTAGCTGAGAACGCGTTGTTAAATCCCAAAAAGGAAACACACATTACTACATTCAAGTAAAATTTCAATACGACTTTGTAAACTCTCAAGATATGGCTATTTCTTTTTATTTCGCAAAGGACGTGGGCAAGCGGGTAACCTGAGACGCATGTAGCCGATATGGTTGTGGTCAGTGTCCTGGCTTCCTTGCGTTCTTTGCAAAAAGGTGAAAATGAAACTGATATTAAAAATTGATATTTAAAACACGAAGAAGCTTACCTTGACGCAGTTGGTTTTAGGGTTTCATAAGCGGACCCATAAGTCGACAATGTAGAGAAAACAAACAAAATAACAGCACTTTGTAAATTATCAAACCTGAAATTGTAGATCAATTGATCAAAAAAGGGGAAAGGTGGACAGGATAAAATGAGTATTGTATACACCTCACAGATAAGGACTTTACTCAACACTAACTAAAATTTATTTAATTATGCATTTTAATAGACACTGATTAAAATGCGCCTTTCTTACGTCTTATACTAAGCTGAAACTGCAAAAGTCGCAAACGAATGAAACCATTTGCCTATACAAAATTAACTATTATCAATAATTTACCTATTTAGTCATAACACCCAGGTTAAATCCCTCAACAATAGATTTTTATTAAAATAAACCTAAAAACTATTACGATCACATAAGCTATCAATAAAAAAGCGTACCAAAACCGGTCTATTCACTTACGAGATATGATGCTACAGACAGACATACATACACAATTACACACGTCAAAATTATATCGTAAATTACCCATCTGTTTGGTTCAGGAGTTAAAATGGACTGTCGGTATATGTGTCAAATTTGAACTACAATATCTAAACAGGTTATAAATTGAACACGCTAAATGACTCGCTAAATCCACATCCTGACATGCGACACCTACCCCACGCACTCAAAAAAAGTGCAAAACCCAACAAAAGAAGCATGACACCTGCACCGAAACGCCCCTATATCCCCCCAGAATTTAGTGCAAAACATTGTATCCCGGATAATTTGCACACTTATTTATTGTTGGGGGAAACTTGACACTTAAAAATAATTCAGCCACCTACGATTTGTGGTATCGTTGCTCGAAAATGTAAGCGGTTTTTGAAATTGAAGGGGTGGAAGAAATGGTTTCATTTTTGATCCCCGTTTGAGACAATTTTATTGGGATGTTTTATTTGATTTAAGGTGCGGAGGATGTAGTGGTGGGATGTGTTGAGAGAAAGGGAGATATAGCAAGTGTGTGAGACGTTTTGCGAAACGGGCGTTTTACCACACATACAAATCGGCGGATGTGAAGTTAGCCGCAGATGACACTTCGCCGTGATTGGCTAATTATTGCGCATGTGTGCAATGCCGATGCCGCGTGTCGTAGTGCGATGGAAGCGTGCGGGAGGCCTGAGGTTGGCGGGCGGGTGTGCCCCGGCGTCTCGTTTCTCTGGCTCCCGCGAATGCCTATATTTCGGCTTTTGCGCAGTGCTCTGCGCATAGCTTCCCATCCGTCGATTTGTGTGGCGCTCAGCATACTAGTGTTTTGTTACTAGTATTTTGGTAATATAAATTGAAAGTTGATTGAATATTATTTTTAGTAAATTACTTATACGGCATGGAGGACTGATGACCGATGGGGTCGAAAAGTTCTCGAGTAGAGACCACGTACCGGCAAGCGCAGCGTAAGACGTCCAACCACAAGGTGGACACGGATGCGCGCTGGATGCAAGCCGCTACGAACCGGTCTTATTGGAGATCTTTAGGGGAGGCCTATGTCCAGCAGTGGACGTGCTATGACTGAAACGACGAACGACTTATACGGTTTTATGTAATATCGATTGTTATCTGCTAAGAGATAGTATGTATTTTACAAACACTAAATGTAATACATATAAGTATTTTAAAACGAAATAAATGAATCTAAAAGATTTAACGTCAACTTAATCATCATAGTTGCGTTTGTCAACAAAAATCCTCTGTAAAAATCTATTTAGGAGCCATCCATAAACTACGTTATAATTTTATAACTTTCGATGCAAGTTACTTACCATAAGAAATCTATAAGTGAGCATTAATTTTATCAGCAGTGAACGGTCCATTTTAGACAGTTCTCACGGTCAAATTCTGATGATAATGATGATGTAAAGTTATAAAAAATATTTACCTACTATTCTATTTGATATTTAGTATCATAAATTGAATTACATCATATTACAGTTTTCGAAATGGAATACGAAGGGGTGGAAATGATTTCATTTTTGGCTGCCGTTTGAAGAGATTTTATTAGGCGTTTTATTTCATTCAAGATATTTATTGGAATTGGTAGCGTCTGCACCGATACAAAAATATTATCTTATAAATATATTATTTCTTAAAAATATTATTATTCGTGTTCGAAATATTATCTTAGTAGATGTGGCGCTCCGACCGATTTATAAAATTTTCCATATTTTTGATCTTACTAACTACTAGTTCTTGCCCGCGGTTTTGCCCGCGTAAGTTTTTGATTTTTGTGCTATCCCCTTGAAACCTTTTGCCACTTTCCGACCTTTGAACTATATCCATGCGAAAAATTAAGTCAGTTCATTGCTTCGTTGCCGCGTGAAAGAGGAACAAACCAATAAACACAACCTTCGGAATTATAATATTAGGTAGTAAGGGTTAGAATGTTAAATATACAATCATACATAGACAGTAGGCAATTATGATGCAAAAGTGGAAGACTATTTTACTGTTTTTTTTTTGGTTTCGTTTTCAAATCAAATAAACAGAAGAGACCTCACTGACGTATTGTAAAATTATGTTCAGTTTTTTTGTTTGTTTAAATTTGAGTTTAACAAAATAAAATCAAAGTCGGAAGGTCGCGTCGGAAAGTAAAGTCGGAAATCTTTGAAGGACCCCGTTACGAAGATGCCTTGCTCGACACTCGTTTAGTCATCAATTAAAACACCAGGGACGGCCACTAGCCACTACCTACTTGACTCTTCAATTTAGTTTCAAAGCTAGCTAGGTTTGTGTAAGCGTCTTGATTGTCTAGCAGACTGCAAGTCCAATGTTGAACTAGTTAATCTAGTTCCTCCAACTAACTGCGAGTAAGCAGTAGTAGGTATGCAACTCACAGGTTAACTTTGTTCAAAGTTTTCAGATAAATCACGTATAAGTAGCAAGATATTTTTTAGAGAAAAATAGATACTTAACAGTCAAAAATACAGTTTAGTACATTAGACTGTAGGTGTTATCTAAGTCAGTTTATACCGTTTTTTCCTTTTGAGGTACGGAACTCTAAAAATCCCCAACACAATAACATTTTCACCGCAGCTAACAAAAGACTTAGAAATGATTGAACTAAGCAAGAACATTCCGCGACTCTCCTTTCAAACAAAACGTCCATCGTTGTTGCTTCGGGTGTGGAAAAATAAAAATCAATCATAATTCCAATGTTGTAATTTATTTAGTGCATGCTGGTAACATTTAGATTTAGGCCATTGCCACCAGTAGTTTCGGTGAAGGAAAAGATCGTGAGGCAACCTGCATATGTCAGTAGAAGAAATTCAATAGAGTATGTGAATCCACCAACCCGCACTGGGCCACCGTGGTGGATATGACCCAACCACACATACTCATACTCGTTTATTGATACATTTTTTAGTACACGTCATTTAATTACATCAAATAATAATTTAATAATTTTAGTACAAAATAAATTCTCAAATAATTCAAAATTATGTTCATTGTAATTAAAAATAAAATTAAATACATCAAATTATACGAATCATTAGAACAACAATTGCAGAAAATAGAAATAATATTAACTGAATTAAATAATTATAAAGCTTCTTACTAGCAGTATGTGGTTACTTTTAGCGTCATGAATTCTTTTTCTATATCATAGAACGCCTGACTGATAAGCCACCGCTTTAGTCTTGCCTTGTATATGGTCAAATTAGATGCTTCAATGACATTTCGGGGTACCACCCTTCGTGGGTCTACGTCCTGCAGTGGACTATTAAAAAGGCTGATACATACATACTTACATTGCCACCAAGCTAGTACAATAAAACCACTCTACTCTTCTACTCTATTCCTCTATCCCAAAGCAAAACCGATTAGCTCCCAGTCTAGTAGCTTATACTTACTATTCGGCCATTCTCCGTACTTTTAAGAGCTCTACAGACTTCTAAAAGCACCCACTCTTATTTATAGCCTCTAATCTCTCCACTTCACCTGTACCAATCCGAAAATCTTCCAAATTGTATAACCGGACTCTCTGGGGTGCGTCCCTAAATTGAGGAAAAAATCTTATTTGACAGCCCTTGCAATTCGCACCTCCCTGTGTGCGTACATGCGCATACACGAGATGCAAAGCTAGGTTGGAGTGGAGAAAGCTTTTATAAGTTAATTTCGTTGTACTGATCTCCTATTTTGGATTAATTGAAAATAATGTAATTATGATTCTGTAGTTCTGAACTTTATGAAATCGAAATTTTAAAATCTTTTTTGCTTAAATTTGGGTGCGACATTCATAAATAGTGACATTATAATATATTTTTTTTATATTTAGGTTCTGTGTTTTCTTATAATTAAATTAAGTAGAAATGTGAGGTAAAAATCCTCTTTATTATAATTATGTTAAATGAAGCTGTTTGAAAATGAAAACAGAAGAAAAACTAATTCAATTAATACTAATACAATAGAATTGTGGAGGTCATATTTAATTTAATATACAAAGTAAAATTCATTTTCATAAATGGTTTTACAGATAATGACTGGCCTGTACATTCTATCATTGAGTTGAACACATATTATTAACCGAAAATCGATAAAAACGTAGTAAGCAGTTTATTCCCCAATATTTCAAAAAACCCAATAATTTCACCCATAGATCATGATACTCATTTGTAAATATGACCTAATTGAGGCGTTGACAAATCACCGCCATTTCATCCAATTTCTTTTGATAACAATAGATTTCAACAATTTGTTTCTTTAAGTATTCTTACATTTATTTTCTCGGAGCTCGTCGGTACTAAAATGTACCTAGAGCTAGATAAAACGCGGCGAGTAGACGTTGATAAATCGCCGTAATCGGTATGTTTTCGTTTCGTATAACAGACTTAGGTTTTGTATAAAAAGGCGACGACCTTCCTTTGTAGTTTTCAGGTCGCGACGAACTTTTGAACTCGTCGTTTTGGTAATTTTGACATCGAAAATGAGGGCTTTTATTATTTTGACACTAATGATTAAAAATCGTGAAAAAATAGAGGTGATTTATTTTCTCTGTAAGATTTATTATTTTAAATGTTTTTTTCGCGGTTGTATACAAACAAATCGAGTATAATGTTAATTTATTAACCTGTTTAGTATTATTTATCATATCTCTAAAAAACGACTTATAAAATCAATTAAAAATCCATCTCCACATCATCCCATCCGAAACACTCGAAAAAAAGAAAAATGAAACCGCTTATACAGGATGCTACTTCATACGATACGTGACCGAGGGTGCATATATCGACAGAAAAACTGTTAAAAAAGCCCTAAGGGTTCAATTCCTGCGTCCCCCAACCCTCTACATCCCCTCTAAGAGGTCCTCGAACAATTTAGTCTGGCTGGCAAATGGCACGCAATTTTGATCCATATTTATGGATGTTAAAGTGAATTTTGCTTTGAAAATTGAAAGGTAAACATTATACAGGGGCTCTATTAAGTTATGATGTCCAGTCAAAAGGAATAATCTAGTCGGATGGAAAACGGTGGAAAACAATGGTAATATGAGACGTGGTGACAGGTTATTGCATATTTTTGGGGAAGATTATTAATGGTACAAGAGGGGAGACGTATGAGTAAACGCTTATACCGGACCTACTAGGATATCATAATGAAGTCGGTATAATCTGCATAAAGCATCTGGGCCGGAATCCCAGAGAAATGCAGTTTCAAATCCTGCGAACGCGTCAATTTTTGAAATGTTTATCACAAAAAGAATGTCTCTATACACCTAGTGTGTGAAGCACGATAAAAATCATTTCATTGATTAAGCAATGCGCCATTTTCTCGTTTATGGTAGAAGTTCTAATGGTTTCACATTAAGTGACTAACTGGTTTAAGCAGTTCTCACAAGATGGCGCTTCCAACAATGTAGTAGTTGGTAAAAATGATAAACCACTTTCAATAATTCGACGTTTTTGCAGATAGCATTCTAGCTTAATTTGGACAAAGCATCTGGGCCGGAATCCCAGAGAGATGCAGGTTCAAACCCTGCGAACGCGTCAATTTTTGAAATGTTTATCACATAAAGAAAGTTTCTATACACCTAGTGTGTGAAGCACGATAAAAATCATTTCATTGGTATAATAACTGTTAATTAAAATTTTAACAAATATGAAATCAAACGCAATGTCGTATGACGTTCGCCGACAGAAAAGACAATCTAATCAAGATTGCAGAAGCCCCCGCGAGCCTATACGAAATAGAAAAGAAAAACAGTCCTATTGAAATTCACAGACAAAACTATGTTGAAGATGTGAAACTAAAAATTTCGATATTAGACTGATATTATCAAAATTGAGAGAATAAATCCCATTTTGATTACATAAGCTTTGAAGAACACACGCAGCCACCTGATTTTTGCCAGCTATTATAGGTGTACTACAAGCAAACATACAGACACACAGATACACATTCGCATTTAGCTTCAGACTCCTCTATTTTTATGAGGGACGAAAAATAATTAATTGTTTACGTAACCTATTCTCAGCTGTTTTCCAATCACATTTTCATAATACAAAAAAATCTACGTATCTATAGTTCTTTACATGGAAAAATAAAATTGTCCAAACATAAAACCCGGATACCCGGCCGGTCACGATTTAATTACGAAAATTTGCATTTTTGCCCAAACTCTGGAGTGGGCGGAGTCTCGCTTTCATTCGGCCTTTTTGATTTGTTGATGTCCACTTTTTGGGGCAATGATGACTTTGTTGGATACTTTGACGTTTTTATAAAGGAAATTGATGAATTTGGACTAATTGTCCGACAATAAGAGGTTTTAGGGCCTTTACACACAGTCTGCGGATTGCGACTGTAAATTATCATCGTCAATTAAGTACTAAGGCACATTTAATATGGCATTAAAGGAAAGATATAAGAATAAAAACGAGTTTATGAAAGATACTTAAATTAGTATTAAAGATACTTTAATTAGGCATTTTTTTACTAATGATACCTACATACATTAGGAGATATCAGACATAGTGACACCAAACTCGATAGAGTTTTGCCCCTTGTCCTTTAAATTACAAAACAATTTCTATGCCATTTCTCGGACCTTTTAATATATTAGTAGTAGCATGTAGTATTTTCACTATGTTTAATTTGAGATTATACTATTATGAAATTCTCCGCTCCTATACCAAACTACGAAATCTCTTTTAGTATGTTTTATCTATAGACAGAAATAGAAGATATCTAGACACGCAGAAGCGTGTCCAGCCAAGACCAAGAAAATGCTGGCGACGCGACATGTGTAATATTACAGGAACCATTACGAGCCACTTTTGACCCCTTCATAACTCGAAAACGATTTAACCTAAATATATGAAATTTAGCCTATTTATTAAAATGATTTTGCTTCAACAGTTAATGATATATTAACGTTTAAAAACCGGGATTTACTGATTCACTGACTCACTGACTGACTTATAGATCAAAAACCTAACCCTCTTCCAGATGACCTAGAAACTTGATATTTGACATCAAGGTAGACTATTACGCATATACAAAAGAAAAAAAGAAATATTTACCGTGACATGATTGTGCCATTTCACGGTAAATATTTCAGTTACCAATCTGTTACTTACGATATTAATTTGTTAAACTGAAACGTATCTGTCTAAAATAATATCAACGCATAAAAACTTTACAAAATAAAATATTAAGTAGGTACCTTACTAATTTAGACAGAGCACATAGGAAATAAGAAAAGTAGCACATGGTAAGGTAAAGATAGAGGCTGTGAGGCGATCGATTCGGCACTGGAGACCAGAGCGGTTTACTGCCGCCTTTACGGCGACTTCAACTCGAAGCCCGACTTGTCGAGTAAGGCTGTCGTACACTGGGCACGAGGAACTAAAATTAAACTAATGTTACAAACATTTAGAACTTTATAAAACTGTAAAACTTTATAAGTAAAATAAAAAAAAAAAACATTTAGAATCATACAATAAAGATATTTTTTTACTGAGATAGTATAAATATTACGTGTTCATACGTGATACATTTATAGAAATGGCTAACAGTGTTTAAACTGGTATAGCGGCCGCACTCCGGTCAAATCTTCGGTCAAGGATCGAATCAACGCGCTAATCGTGGTGCTAAGCGTCTCACTCATACGAGCGAAGTGGCCGCGCGCATTACTTGTCCCCGTGCAATACAATTGTGTTGGCTCACTGATACAAGTCAATATTCCCCGTCTTAAACTCTATGATGTAATGCAGAAGTCTTGTCGTACAGCAAAATATTGGTACTTTACGATGTAGATTTAGAGACTGGTAAGTTTTTAAAGTTTCTGGTGCTCTATTACAGTTTCACAGTTTATGTAGTACTAAAATCTGTATTTTCATAGTTCAAACTAAGACATTGAATGAATATTCAATGTCTTAGTAACTTAAAAGGAATTTAACTTCTGTTGGTTTGCTTGCTGAGATTAAAAATAACTTTTCACGATCTTACTAAACCTATAACTCTTCAATTAATTCCAGTATTAGAATTTATATTAGACTAAGTTTTTGGTGTAAGCAAATGCAATTTTGTTTTTTTTAGTCTAGTGGTGGTTTAGTTCAGTCCATGGAACTAGACTAAAAAAAACAAATTGCTTTTTCTTTAACCACAAATCCTGTTAAAACTTAGACGTGAGCTACCATATCAAAATAGCACACTATATTGTACTCTACATTACTTTTTTATACTTCTGCGAAATCCAAGTAGCGCTTGCATCTTTCACCCGTTGTGCCACCAACCTTACCCAGTCAAATCAGACGTTAGATAAAAATAAACCCCAGAGATTTGTAGCAAGAGACGGCGATACTTTTACTAACAGACACAGTTTGAATGAGTAATGTCTGCATGTTTAACGTGTTTGATTTACGATAGGATGCTACCGTGGCTCGGCTGAAACGTTTATAAATTGTAAGCACGGATTGTTTTAACCGTTTACCTATTTTGGATTTCAGGTGGCTTAAGAGTGCGCCTAATGCCACGAAAAAAACAGATTTTACCCGCGCTTCTTACATCGCCCGCTATCATTAGTTTAGAGTCGAAAATTGCATGACACAGTTCACGATGATTTTGGCTTCGAGCGCCAGCTTACATTTTTAGGTGACATTTTATTTATTTACTCAAAACTTAAGCATGTATTAAAAAACTAATCGATTACTCTACTACATTAGTCTAGCTACGTAATTTGTCAAAATTAATGTGGTGTCGCTGATAATATTGAGCGTTTGAAAAAAAAAAGTTTTTTTTTATGATGAGAAGTTTAATTTTTTTCTAAAGTAACCATATTATTTTCCAAAATTCTACGCAATTACTCTGCTACTGTAGGTTTTTTCCTGTCATATAGTATTTTTTAATATGGATATTTATGTTCGTTACCTTTACACCACGTCTTTAAAAATACACCTTTCGCTTGATTTTGGCATTAGGCGCCCCCTTAAGCTTTTGACCTCTAAAGACCTATCTATACTTAACCAGCAGTTTAAGGCGTCATAAAAAGGTTTCAGTAAAATGAAATTTAAAACAATTGAAAAGGTAGTCAAAAGGTTAAACCTTTGACACCAGATCAAAAAATTGACTGAGCTTTTATAAATTTTCATGCTTTTTATCTATTTATAACTTATTTTCTTTTTCTACAATCAATTACGTAATTACTATGTAGTAAATAATTAAGATTTAAGAATAGACCCTAACAAAATTCTTTCTAGGGCTTTATTAAATACTATGTCCAAAAAACTTACTTCTACTAAAAAAAAAAATACTGAGTACTCTAAAAATTAAGTATCCGGACATTCGGTAAAACCGCCTACTCAAGGACGTATTCAGGTTTATTTCGGGGGGTGACTGTAACCTAGCTTTACACTAAAATATAGAATGAAATTGTCGAAGATAGAAGATAGAGGAGTTTTTGACACGTACATGTACACGGTACTTCTATCTGGAACTAAAGTAGTCCAAGTGAAGGGATAGAAAATCAGAAGAAGGTCAATCTATTTCAGCTGGACTGTGTTCAGAAAACTACACTATTATAGTTTTCTCGTTTAATATGCCTCAGTTTCTCAAGTCGAAAGTATTCGACCTCAAAATAATTATTAAATAGCACATAAATGCTTATACACAGTAGTTTAAACATGAATAACATTCTTAAATTACAATACAATAGAAAATAAAGGGAAAATTTGCATGAAATATTTTTCGAAAAAATAATTAGTTACTTGTAACAAAAAATGCTTTTGAATTCTACATTTTGTAATGTTCGCTCTTATAAAACCTTAAACCCTGAGACTTGTTTCAGAAAATATTAAAAAATCTTACGTATAATATATTTCAAAATCTTTACCACGTACGTACTTTCGGCATAAATTCCCCCTCTAAACTTTAAGTCCAACAAATGCATTAGAAAATATTAAAAAATTCATATCAAAAAATCTTCACCACGTAGCGTTGGGGTAAATACTCCTTTTAGCTACATTCCTAGAGACCGTATACCGTACCAAAACACGACGTATACCGGTGCCTCGTAAAATGTGCCATAAAAAGATCTCTCCAATTTGTCACCTCTGCAAAATGGGTTAGTGATCTATAACTCCATATTTTTTATTCGCCCGTGTCCCGAGTTGAATCCTGCATAGTTTATTAGATTTTAACACGAATGGCCTGTAAATGGAAACTAGTATTTTCGGGTTTCATAATTATTCATATTGGAACTAGGTATAACGCATCGACTTTTAAATTTTGGTTTTAATTTTAGGTTTTTAAATATTTATGGTACTCGTAAAGCGTGTAACATTAAAACCTTACTGTAACTTTTCCCACAGATTTGTGGTAGATTAGAAGTGCCATTCGCGATCTATACCTGCCAACTATCTATCTCGTGGGTTTTTTAATTTATTTCGTGTAATGTGTATTCAATATGATAATTATATTATTTAATATTATTTTTTGTTTTTTTTTTAATGCTTGCTCTCCATACGAATACTTAACGATCCCATTGGCCATAATCCTGCTCGGTTTGTACCCTGCCCATTGCAACTTGAACTTACTAATCTGCTGGGGTAAGTATGTCGATATTTTTGAAGGTGTCTCTATAAGTGTATACCTTATGTGTATTACTATGCGTTTCTAAAAAACATTTTATCGCCTAAAGTATAATATGACTTACTTAATATCACTTCCCGGTTACCGATTGAGCTGAAATTTATACAAATGTAAATCTCTTGACAATGCAATATTATGAAGACATGGTGCCGATCTGATGTGGAGCTGGAAGGTGACCAGAGGAACTTCGCAATGAAACGACACAACCTCATCGAGTTTGGGGTCATATGAATCGTCTTGACGAGTAGTTTGTCTTTCAGTGGTAACCATGGTCTGATGATGGAGCTGGAAGGTGGTCATATGAACTCTGTAATGAAATGACGCAACCCCATCGAGTTTCGACTCATGATTCATTGATTCGTCTTGGCGAGTACTTGTTCAGAAAAGGCTTGATTTTTTTTAAAGATTTTTATAAAATTTAATACTAGTGTAATGCTGAAACATTGCTCTCTACGTAAGATAAGCTGCCAGGAACATTGGTATGCTGCACGCTTGAAAGCTTTGATTTCGTACCAATCATTCAGCGTCAAAGTTTAATCAATCCACACAAAAAGTAATAAAGTGAAAATCCCATAACACAAAATCTATAAAATCGAACGCTCATAATACCGAACGCGTATTTAATACAATGCCATAAACCCGACAGCTCCCCCAAAAATTTATAACCGCAACCATTAAACTCTGTTGATAAAATTCCAAATAATCCCTTAGTACACCACTACTGATCTCGATTAATGACAGACGGAATTAAATTCACCGGGAAACCAATATTGGGACATCTGCGACTGATATTATACAAACCAGAATTCGACTCTTGCCCGCCATGTATAGCGTCCATTTTTGCGCACAGACCTACTGACGTGCGCTCTACTCGGCGGTCTGCTATCAAATGACACTCGCATGTATTCGCTAACGAGGTACCATAATACGGTCCTATTTTGCATTTACAGCTGTGTCAAACAATTTTAATCCCTATCTCCTTGTAAATAACGTTGGAGATACACGGGAATCACTCGCGTGGGATACATTTGAGAAACGTACCGAGGTAATTATGGCATTTGAAAAAGGAATTGTAATGTAGGGTTCGTAATTATAACGTGTGTGTATTGAATTTTCTATGAAAATGAGGGTATGTGTACAAAATGTCAACGTAATTATGTTATTGTTACGATTGTTCGAGAAACGAATTTAAATGTTTAGAAGGTCTATAAATGGCGCTGTCACCGTTATGAGCGGCGACAAAGAGGTTCAAATTATTAATGAATTTCATTACAATTTCTAAACAATTTATTTTCGTGAATGAATTTTCATTGTAGATGCTTATTTATTATGTTAATAGATGCTATTATTAGAACCTTTACAGAGTTTACTGAAGTAGGTATATTGGCCTAATAATAAAATCATTTGGATTTCGTTGACAACCGTGACGTTTCAAAGGGGTTGTTACATGTTTATTTAATTTAAAGTTTGTGCCTTAAGAAAGCTTAAGGCTTCTCTCACACAGTTTGCGCTTTCTCCCTCAAAAAATGCCTCATTTCCTAACCATTAAGTACAAGCAAATAAAAACTTTCAGTTCAAAAAATGCCTACTAACAAAGACGAAATATGGTTCGTCTATGCTACTAAGTAACAAAAGTTCTTACGTCATGTTAAAAATATAAGGCTTGAAGTATTGTAAAAATGGTTTTATTTATCACATTCATTCAATAACTGTACATCGTTAATACCTATACATTAAAAATGCGAGCAAGAAATAAAAGTTCTTACTCTTAACACGTAGGTATTCACACCTGATATTTCCCAAAAAGAACTTACCCCTTAGGATACCTTTGTAAATTGTTTTCTACCCTACGTTACAAGTGGGCAGGACTGGACATATCGTATAAATCATTTTTATTATCCACCCCCTTCCATCCCCCGTAGGGGGTGTACGGGGGTGACCAGCAATTTTAACCCTCACAGGGGCTATTCGAGAAACTTAAAAATAGTTTTTCGCGCTTCGTAATCTCTTATATCGACAATAAGTGCAGTTTTGCGTGCAGTTGAAATAGTGATGTCATTTCCATATTCCATATGTTATAACTATCGATAAATGTGGGACAAGCATTTAGCGATAGATTTTAAATTGGAATTAAAATGCCAATGTCTGTTTTTCGTATATATTTTACATTGAATTAAAATAAAGAAATATGCTGTTTCTAAATTAACGTGTTACCTAAAATTTATTACTTCAAATATTTGATAAAACAGCAGTAACACATTTACGTTTTTTCGTTTCAAAATAAACCAAATAACGTCGTAACAGCATGTGTTATAATTACAATATCACTGTGCTACATATTGTACTATTAATATTAAATAATTATCATTTCATGACGATACCTTTTTGGGGCAATAATAATACACATTTAGAACCGATACTGGAATCGTAAGCGTTTATTTTCGATTATCGAAATGACCGGTTGCCCATTGTCGTTGAAGTAAATTATTGAAAAATGTTTGTGATTTCGTAAAGCTGTGTAATTTGGGTCGTGTTTGAATTGTTCAAAAAGCTTTGATCGTTTAGCGAGAATTTAATTATTCATAGCGATAATGATAAGATTATTACGTGCAACGTCATTGCTGACCCTTTGTACCTAATCGGTTTTGTCTGTAGAATAGGTTGTTATTTTTATCGTCATTAATTGTTGTATTCTTTATTTTTATTTTTATTGTACCACTATAAGAATGTTAATGTTCAATTCTCTATTCTGTTTTTATTCATGTAGGTAAGTAAGTAAGTATTTTTAGTTATTTAGTAGTAGTTTATGCAGTTTTAGATTATGCAATGTATTTCATGTAAGTAATTTTATAAATTTTATGTTCAATTTCTTTGTAGGTACTATGTTAATTACGGTTTGCAAAATGTTGTACCAAACTATCGATATATTTACCCATCACTAATTTACTATAATGTTGAAACAAAGGCAGAATCAAATTACATGGTGTCTTTGCATTGCCATGTCTAACAAAAATAAGGCTTATATTTTATGATAGGGGTTAAAATTAACACCACTGTTTTCCTAGTACAGTACTGCGATCAATCAAGAATACAAACGAAATATACCTACCTATCTCGTTTACATTTGAAATGTTTTATCAGTTTGGTGTGAGCATTTATTTTTCACTCAGGCTTTATTTTTTACGCTTGTGCCTACTTAGATAATTTATCTTGATAACTTGTAATATAATTATGTAGTAGTTATAAGCCCCTGATCGACGTACAAAATAAAAACGCGGTTTTAAAGTTTCAAATTTTCTCTGTGGTTATACCGTTATACCGTCATGCCATAGAGAAAACCTTAAATCCACGGTTTTATTATGTTCGTCGACCAGGGGCTAGGTTGAGGAGAAAGATTTAATGTTTGTTACCAAAACCCAAATATTGCACATTTAATACATCATCGTCATTGTAGCAGTTGTAAGACGCCCTACCGCTTCTTCCCTATTTTACATTTTATTACAAACATAACACAGTGTAAACTGAAAAGCAAGGAAACAAAGACAAATACAAATCGAATTTATGATGTTAAATTTTATGATGCTTGTGACATGTAGATCCCGAATTTCATACCATTTCACTGATTGTTCCACACAAGTCTGAACGGTGCCGTCTGAGGAAAGGATAAATTCGTCGCGGGGACGGCTAGCTTATCTCTAATCTGTATGTACAATAAATTTCTCTGGAACGTTTTGATTAATAGCTGCAGCTTTCATACGATTATTGCGGTTTCCGTAAAAATTCTAAACGTTTTATCGAATGACATAAATCAATGTGTCAATTTTGTATTAGAATCGGCAGCGCGTTTGAGTTCGTAATTTTAAAGCCTGACGTTGAAATGGAATTGTGATGTTAATTTTGCTCTGTTGCTGAGTAAAGTTGTGTAGAAATGTTAGGTTTATTTTAACACATGCATTGAGTGAAATTGTATAATTAAAGTTATAGGTATAATTGTTATATTTTTGATAATAACTTCTTTAAAAATTATATGAACACCGGATACAACTCACGATTATTTGAACGGTCGAGCCGCTATAAGTCCGACCGGTTTCAGAGTAGTTAGTACTCCTTCTTCAGGGAATACGCGCGCCCCCGACAACGGACACGCGCACTTTGGTGTCCATATAAATTTTAATAAGGAATCCTCACGCTTGTTTTAATTATATAACTTCTTTGTTTTGCTGGAACGATCCTATCTTGCACATGGGGTATATAACTGTCTTTTAATTAAATATGTAAAGTATAATTACCAATATCTTTATTAGCTATAAGATAACCACTGCTGGACATAAGCCTTTTTATAGAATTGTATTAAGACCGGTCAATATGCCGATAAGAAGAAAGAGGAATCGGTTTATTGTAAAGTTATAAACACACTTGAAATCAATCGAATTTGATATTATAGTAATAATATATAATATTATATATAAACGCACAAGTTTGTGAGTATGTATCGATGTTTGTTACTCTTTCACGTAAAAACTACTGATCGGATTGAGATGTAACTTTGCAATAGCAATGCTTATACATCAGAATAACACTTAGGATATAATTTATAAAGATATTGCATTAAACGAAGTTTGCCGCGTCAGCTAGTTGAGAAATAAATTATGAACTGTATTTATTATATTTCACCAATGTCAAACCAAACTGAATTTTAGCATTATTTCTCCTAACCAAACTGAGATTTTCAACCAAAAAACTGCGAGCTCACATGACAAGCAAATCTGAGATTGTAACAAGCGATTTAGCCAGATTTTACTAGACTGGGGTGTGAAGACTGTGCTAAAGCTTCTATAATAAATCTGCCCAAATTAATGATGGCATCTGACAGATCGTTTACGTTATATCGCACCGTCATACAGTGAAATGAGCAGGGGTGTATGATGAAGTGAATCAGCTGGGTTTTGTTGTTTTCGATTATTTCTGCGCCCTGAATTCTACTTTGTTGTAGGCGCCACTACGTCCGATCTGGTGCTTTGGCACGATTCTTGAACGTGTCTGAGTCATGATGTTCTTTACAACAGATGTTGATGTTCTTTACAATTATAGAGATGCCATGAAGGTTTTTGCGTGGGTTCCCAGCAAGTTGATCAAACCTGATCATATTTAGAATGGTTGGGATGTTTTGCTGATGAGTTCCAATCTTATACCTAATGATCAAGTTTTGGAAATGCTTCTGCTATAAAAAAATGCAGTGAGTCACATTGTGACCAGTGAAACATTCCTTGAGTCAATATAGTGATAGATGACAATACTGATATATTTATCTTATGTAGATAAACGTATCATTCACAAACTCATGTCACCTAAGGATCGTCATACTACTTTCAGATTTTTCGGATAAAGAATTTCCCCAAAAGGTAGGAAACCTAACTATTATATTGCGTAAATTGTCACATGTGTCTATAGTTGCTATAGTTGACGGTGATCACGTCCCATCAAGTGAATGCCACGCCACCACCACAGACTACTGAGTGACCACCAGAACTATCAATTAAATATATATCATTATGATGAATTACATCAGTTGCTTGAACTGAATATAAGATGTATTAAATTATTAGTAAGTAAGTTCGTATAGGTCCTGGTGTTTGTCAGTGATCACCGAAATTAAGCAACGTTCTGCACATTCAGTATTTGGATGGGTGATCGCGGGTGGCATTTTCCAACTGAGTGCTACCGTGGTTCGGATAGCACGTCAAATTGTAGGTCCCGGTTGTTTTAATCGTTTAGCCATGTTAGAGGCCGTAAAAATAATGAAACGTGTCTACCGCCTGCAATTTAAACGAATAAATCAGACAACACTCATTCCGATTGAAATACCTCCCTATAACACTATTCCTCTTTTGCGAATCGTGTCGGGCGCTGTGGGTGCAGGGCTGAAGGGCCCAGATCGAGTTGATAGCAAGCGGCCGGGCACTCGGGCTTCCCTAGAGGCTAGACAATGAAACTGCGTGTAAGCACTTTCGATACGTAGGCTTGAGGCTCCAATCAATTTGTTTTGTTGGCGAGTCTTTTTGATCTTTTGTTGTTGCTAATCCGTTGATTAACTGCTTGAAATAACCAATGGTATTGCGATAATGTCGTATAGACTGTTGTTTGATATCTTCAATGCGGAACATCGAAATATTGTTAATTTATCAATTATTATCTTTTTAAATGATTCCATCGAAAAATCAATACTAATTGAAAAGTTAATCGGTATTCTCAGAATTTCTCGATATTGATAGAATAAATATAAGGTACCAACACGCCACTATTTCATGTTCTATTTCTTTTTCATGACGATATACATACACACGTACCTAGATGGTTATACATTAGCGACAACACAAAAAAACGGACAAGTGCGAGTCAGGCTCGCACATCGAGGGTTCCGTACAAACACATTGTTAAAATAATTAAAAACCTGTTTTAGCATGTGCTAATGAAAATATCTTACATGATACGATTTACTCACTTTGAATTTTGAACCAATTTTTTGTGAATTTTGAGGCCCTATTTTTTTGTGTTTAAATAAAAATGTACAGTTTTCAGATTTATTCCTATATGTGTACTCTGAGACAATGCTTTTCGCCAAATTTCATAGTTCTTTGTCAACGGGAAGTACCCTGTAGGTTTTGATTTTTGTGAGTGTCGAAATATGCGGTTTTTTACGACATAAACGGCTCTAACTTTTTTAAACGATAACTGAGAAGTTTTTCTTTTACATGACTTCAATAGCTATACGTATACAGTTTCAATTTTAACTCGATATCTTTACGCGTTCCCGAGATAAAGAGTCTTGACATACACATAGACGGACAGACGGATAACAAAGTGATTCTATAAGGGTTCTGTTTTTTCCGTTTGAGTTACGGAACCCTAAAAAGAAAAAAAAACATTTAATATTTGTAAAACCTATACTTTGTGCATAGCTATGTTATTCCAAATAAATAACTATGACTTTGGCTTTGACTTCGCAACGCAATATCTAGTCAATTTTTCCTTTTATTCAAATCTATTCATATCAGTTGATTACATTGGTACCTATTAACCATAATTTTGTATCTATCCTACTTAATACATTTGACAATATCACACCTTAGGTAGAGTAGCAGGCGCAGGCATATTTTTCTTAAAACTCAGAGTCAACATAGATATTAACTTTATTTTTATGATTTGTGACTTAATTTTCCCACTTTTTCATTCCAGAACCAAGATACGAGACGGCGTACGCGTGCGAAGGCAAAACGCTGAAGATTGGCTGCGCGGAGGGTTCCGTGATACACCTGATCAGGGCGAACTATGGCAGGTTTTCCATCACGATATGCAACGACCATGGCAACACCGACTGGAGCGTCAACTGCATGAGCACGAGGAGTTTAAGGGTACTGCATAGCAGGTTAGTGGCAACATTGATTTTTTACTGTATATGCCTACTAGCAATGTGGTCAGATGATCTGGTCAAAACTTAACTATAGCGCTAGATGCAAGATAATCGATTCTATTGGAAAGGTGACGTCCACAAGTGATATATTATTCAGAGAAAAATCGAAACAAGATGATATATATGTCGCAGGCAATTTGTATGATTCCGCCGTTTACATACGGCGTCGTCAGTTTAAAAACGCTCGCAGTTATGTAAAATGCCGAAGGCAAAATGTATTTTGCCGTGGCATTATATATTATGCCTAAACATTTGATTGACAATTGAAACGCCGTATACATAATTAATTAAAGTATTTAGTTCTGTTTCTTTCCACGCGCGTCGCTGTTGAACAAAACAAACAAAAGGCGTCAAGTAGTGGTTTTATGACCCAAGAAAATATTGAAAATACTACGTTTACAAAAGGCTTTTCGCAAAATACTTGTGATTTTAAAAACATTTATTATAGTGAATTAAAAATAAGTTACGATTCTTAAACGAAAGCAATAAACACGCCGTGTACAACTTACAAGGTTTTTCGGTACTTAATAAATGCTAAGGTGTCCATAGAATCTGGTGTTCCGAGGACTCCTGAAATATACAGGAGTCTTCCGATTGTTACATATCGACCATCGTTAAAAAATGGTCAGAGGATACAAATGGAGGCTAACCTAAACAATTGAAGTCGAAATACTCTAGATAAGTGCTTAAATTATGTTGGTTAGTTAATGTTAGAGTATACTATATACATATATAACGGAAGGTCCTAAACTCGTAATAACATAATATAAAAACAGACATATTGTTTCTGGCGCTTCGCCGGCCGCTGCCGCGGCACGCTCGCTTCGCTCGCTCGGTTCACCCGTTGTTTTCACTGTTCAAACCTAGCCTAAGGGGTCAAGTCTTGGAGTCAAGGTCAGTATTTCCCCACCCTTATACTTCCACATCCCATCGCATTCCGAAGGTCGGTTTAGGCTCAGTGCCCCCTTTCGTACACTCCAACCGTTAAACAAACTATATATCGAGATTATACACGATCTGATTGAATTGATTTGTCTGAAGTGTGTTTTGTCATGGTCACCCTAAAACTACAACCGACGTTGAAATTATTACAATTGATCGAGTTGTCATTTTGCCTTCGGCATTTTACATAACTGCGAGCGTTTTTAAACTGACGACGCCGTATGTAAACGGCGGAATCATACAAATTGCCTGCGACATACCTATACATCATTTGAAAGCTTGATATATGGGCTTCTCAAAAATATTTAATTTTAATTTTTTTATTCCTCCTTTTTTTTTTAATGTGAAAAATAATTGTATGAAATATAATAATACAGCTTTGTATTTTTTTCTAGTTTAGCAATAATAAAGTGCTTCTATCGTTATTTTACTTGCATTCGTAGTTGATTCTTCCACATTCATCTCTTAATTTGCTAAAATTAAAAATTATAACCTAACAGAGTGACCAGTTAGTAGGTACAATGTGACAAAAAACACTTAAAAACTGTGTCTTATTGGTAATAATGCTTCCATTTAACAATGATGGAGGATACTTAACCAGGGTTGCTAGAGATAAACTACCTTTTGAGCCAAATATATTTATTTATCCTAATAGATTCAAAATTAATCTAAAAAAAACGTAGGGATCTTTTTTTGTTTTAACTGATCTAATAGACTCAGAAAAATATGAACTTTCTTGAAATGTAACGAGTGTTGTGGTTAGAATTTTTGATTATTATTATACCAGCTTCCATACATTTTGTGGACATGTCCTTTATAGTGGAAGCCTAGGACGTAGGCTTGTAAGTTCAGTAGGCTGTGGGCGTTCTATACTTGAGACCATAATACTAACTTTCTTTGTTGAAAACATTTATATTTGAGTAAAGACACGAGCTATACGCTCGCCTGATGAAGAGCTAAAGTATCCACTAGACGCAGCCAAAGAGGAAGAAAACTTTCCTTAGTCTGCTGAGAGGAAGAAAACTTTCCTTAGAGGCTGCTTGACTGCCATATTTCACTGTATGTTGACTGGAAACATTTCCCTTCAATCGGACATAGTAATGCTTGCAAACTACTACGTGGCGGTCGAATAACTGGAAAAGTTGTAATACTTCTTCAAACGAGCTATGAGAACTTCTCCTAAAGAGCACTCGCATTACAAATCATTGTACATATCAGTTTACAAGAAAAAATCTTTTAGATACTTGCAATCTTTAAAAGATCGCCTGTCTACCTTGTGGGTGGTCTTACGCTACGCTTTTACGTAATCACACCCTTGAGTAATTACTCGTTTAAGCTTTTAAATCTCCAAAACGCGTGAGCATTTCCTCAAACGAGAATGCTTTGAGAAAGTACAATGGCAGCCCTGAACCATAAAATATACACCGCATATTATTATCCAACATTATCCCTAAAAAAAACGTAAACGTAAACACGAAACGTAATACGAGATCGTTACGTCGACGAGTGCCGAAAATTTCCGAAAATTGCCGAAAATTAAATATTCCCGACACCCCAGCTGATCGTGTTAGGTTCGTAGATTGGCAATAAGTCCGCGTTACGGGAAAATACACGGAAAATAGACCTTGTTACGTGGGATATAAGGTTGAAAGGATGCTAGATGGGTCGTGATTTACTAGCTAGACCCTATCCGGTCTAACTCATGCAAATGATGCCCAAATTGATAGCCGCCGTGACGTGGCTGTATTTTTGGCGTGTTTGGAGGTTTACTTTGATGTTTCGTGATTGGTTGCTGCTTTAGTTTGTAGCATTCGAATACAGATGCTATTACATTATTCATTACGGCATTCACGACACATGAAAGTGAAGCTATTTAATTACAGTACTTTCTACACTATGTTTACCTAAAAAAAAAATTTGGTTGTGACGCGACAGATACAAGAAGGGTTAGTCACGTGTAAACCTGTTACACGTAAAATGAAACTACAGCTGTTTCCATTTCCATTCGTATTGTTCTATACATTTTTGTACAGCGCCCTTGGCGGAAACGAGGAAGAACTAATCAAAATGTATGGAGCCACACGCGAACGCGAAAGTAAACTACGCAAAACCTGGACTAAGAGCTCAGAGCAGGTTCAAATCCAGCGGTCACGACATTTTTTTAATTGTTTATGGCAGAAATAATTATTCCAAACATACTCAATATCTCATAAATATTATGCATAATATAGTTCTTAAAGTTCTGTACGTGTATTGTCAAGTTATTCATATATTTTTTGACTCACTGATTAAGTCCACAAGAAAACGTTACAATATGCAAGTCGCCTCCAATTGACTCTCCATTCCTCAGGGGGAGTCTTATGTCCAAAATTGTACCTCCTGCTGCTAATATAATGACGATAATGACCTTTGTTTCATTTTAAATCTGGGCTTAAAAGGATGAGAGCTTGATAGTTTGAATTTAGGCCCAACATTTAAGGTTTTAGTCTTCTAAATAGCACAATGTGTTCTATGATAGGGGTAGTTGATGTCGGCCGAAAAGCCGCCAAACTAAAGTGAGATTGGGCGGGACATGTGGCGCGGATGCACCCCGATCGAAGGGCCAGTATCGTCACGGAGTGGTTGGCTGACGGACGACGCAGACAAGGATAGCCCAAGAAGCGCTGGCGTGACGATCTTGACTCATTCGAAAGGGTTTGGCAAGAGGTTGCGATGGATCGCGATTCATGGAAGGAAATGGGGTAGACTTTGACATAGGAGTGGGACAGTATAGGTTAAAAAAAAGTCTTCTAAACTCAATCAGGAGACTATGCGGATTATTTTAAATCTGATTGACATACTGTTTAATGATGTACCTAATTTTAAACTTACTATGTTTATATAGCTTCAAACAACCAATTGTCTGTATGCCATTGATGGCGGAGGCTAGAGAACTTTTTATAATTTATTCGGACATCTATGTATTTACATTTATATACCTAGTTTCACAGACTAATAAATCATTGTATCATTGTATCCATCTAATGAGATGTCTCATAGATTTTAACGATTTTTCCTCTTCCATTCCAGATGTAGTATGCACCAGAACTGCAGTATACTGGCCAGTACGAACATGTTCGGCGACCCGTGTCCAACCACACTCAAGTACCTAGAAGCTCACTATCAATGCGTGCCTGGTAAGTGAACAACCAAACATATTAGTACTTTTATCAGTCCTATACATTGACAATTAATATAGCCCCTGATCGACGTACGAAACTGCGGTTTTAAAGTTTTTTCTGTGATTATACTGTGACGGTATGACGGTATACCGGTATAACTACAGACAGAGCAAAATTCACAACCGGGGTTTTATTTTGTACGTCGATCAGGGGCTTAAGATATTCCCATAGTAGCTAAATGCCACGTGTAAGTCAAGATATGGATATCTTCAAGTCAAGAGTGAATAGGTATCTTCTAGGTCTACATACTCCATCTTCGGCTACAACTTCGCTTTCCATCAAGCGAGTTGGTGGCCTATTCTACATAAAATAAAAAAGTAGGTCTCGCAATTTTGAACTTATTTTGTTAATTTATCCTTTATATTTGACAGGATCGTTTTATAAACAACTAATTTAAGCAAAATCAATTTAAATGGCCATGATAAATTAAAATTGGTTATAATTTGGTACTGGGCAGGTACTATATCTCCATGGCTTTCAAATATTGATGAATAACTCGATGGTCACAACTGTTGAAACAAGTGTACGCTCGAAAAATCTACTGTTCGCAGTACTAACTAGTTTTAAAACGGACAGCAACTGCTACTTACCCTTGATGCCTAGAGCTACGCATGCGAAAAAGTATGGGCTGTTTCCGATTCGCCATGTCAGATGTAAACGCAGTACCGCCTGCGGGTTCTCTGATATCCGAGTCACCCTGATGCTATCGTCGGGGGTCTAAGATTTTGGAGCGGAGGCAATAATCTTATACTTATTTTGGTCCCCCTTTCGTGGGTACCCCAATATTTGAAGGTTTAAATGGTTTAAGCTCTGTGCTGACTCATCCCTCTAGTGAATATTTTATTTAGGTACTACATGTTTTGTACATTTGCTGTTATTATCTTTTTTCCATTTATGCCAAAGAAGAAAACCTTTAGGTAACTGTTGTTTTGCGATCGTAATGAAAATGACTAGCTTTTAATGCCCACAAAATGGTTTAACTCTTTTCAAAGAAACGTAACTAAGAACTATCTATTCTTGAAATTCCTGAATTCCTGACCTATACTGCTTTCAACCGAAACTGCAGCGTTAACCCCGTAAAATGAGAACGCGAGCTCAACAGCGCTCCCTAAAACGAACGTAAGTAACCGAGAACTATCTAGACGATACCAGCGTAGGTACAGCCTCTGCAACTAACACAATAATCAAGTTGATACGTGTACGCATTTGAGGACCAAAGGAGCGATTTAGACCTAAAAATAAACCATCTCAAAAACTAACCCCTGTACCAACATTACATACAGGACATTCACTGCTAAAATTGGGTACATCAGGTGAGGACCCATCAGTAACCATAGCTATATACGGAAAATGGTCGCCGTAGCCAAAACCGGCTTGGTAGGCATCATCATCATTATCAATCAAGCTGACTAAATTTTTTTTCTTCATTCCAGCATCAACAACCAGCACGACAACGCGGCCGTCTCCGCCCTGGCTGATAACGTCCCAGCCGTCAGTGTGGCGGTCCACCGCGCCGCCTCCGCCCAAGAGTCCAGTCCAAACCCAGCAGAGCGAGAGGAAGAAGCCCACCGTCATCACACCACCAACCTTCAGGCCACATATCACGCTGCCTCCAGAAGTTAAGCTTGGAGACGTTGGCGTCAAGGCAAGTAACAATTCAAAAATTTGTTTTTGATTTGGATCAGAAGATCCAAAACCGAAAAGATTAAACTTATGTCCTTCTAATTCCTTAAAATTTTAAATGATTTTTAAATCTAATTTTAGTTTTATGAACACTAGGACACATCCTAGGAAACAGTGAGACTTGTTGTTATCCACAACGATGAAGACAACTATTTTGATATGTTTTTGAATAAGTTTCTGATCTTGCCGAAGGACTGCTAGCACAAAAATACACCCTTACATTGACAGTACAATTTAACCATTTTCACCGTAAACGTTTTGACCCCATAATTACACATTAGTTAGCCATGATTCTTCGTTATTTTCTCATATACCCATATGAGAGTGGCAGCGTGAATTATGAATAAATAAATCTAATAAATAGCCTTTTTTTCTCATTATTGAAGTTAATTTAAGTCACAGATATCTCTGTGAATGAAGTAGATAATATCATTTTTAAATCAAAATAAAAAATCGAGAATCACAAATACATCTTTGATGTTTACTCCCTCGACTGAAGCAACTAACAAGGAATTTTTTTCCAGAAGACGACGACGAAGCAGCCCGATTTGTCATCAGAGAGAGAACCGCCCCAAAGTCCGAGGGACTCCATTCCTGACATCATCAAGGAAGAAATGCCCAAAACCGTCGAGTCAGCTCAGATTCCGAAGAACGAGAAACCAATGAAAGAAGACGATAGTAGTAAGTTCTTGTTATTTGTTCTTGGACTAAAGAATTGAACAAATTATCCAGTTGTACCCAAACTCTACCAATAATAAGACGTAAGATGAAGAAATAAGTCGCTTCAGATGGAGCTGAGTTAACTAGAAACCAACTAGATTTTTCTCCTTTTTATGACTTTGCTTTTTTTTTTATTTTTCTTCAGTGAAAATAGTAAGATGGAACATATCGTTATGCCATTCAAGCTCACGACAAGGCCTGATATGAGACCAGGCCTTGGATTGTATATCTCCTATCATCATCCTTTTAGTCAGAGTGACTGTCTCGGTGGCCCAGTGGTTAGTGACCCTGACTTCTGGATCAACGAGGCGTGGGTTCGATCCCCACCAAGGGCAAGCATTTATGTGATGAACATAGGTGTTTGCTCTGTGTCTGGGTGTTATTTAGGTACTATCTATATAAGTATGTATTTAAAATATGTAGTTTATCAGTCTCTGGCAGCCATATCACAAGCTGTGCTTAGTTTGGGGTCAGAGACCGTGTGTAAGATGTCAAAAAAAAAAACCCAGGAAAACCAAAAGACAGGAAAAATTAAGTCTTTGAAGAACAGTTCATTTCATTACCTCGTAATCTTGCTCGTTTTTTTCAACATTATTCGGTTCCATCTTCATGGTGAGGCTTGTAGGTCAATAAACAATACTTTTTACTATCTCACGCTGCATTTTACATGCTAGTAACTTAACTCTCCACAACACTTTTTGACCTCAACCAGTAATATCCTCTTCTGACGCCTTTATTTTGGGAAATCTTTTTAAACATATCCTGGTATTATTTCAGTAGCAGTAACAGAGGAGTCCATCCACTGGCCGGCCGTGAAAGACGAAGACTCCGACCCTGTAGTGGTCGGGCACCCGCCCAAGGAGACCCGCCCGGTTGACACCGTCATCGTTGATGATTATGACAGGGGTTACAGTGAGTGTTTGAGATAATAAGCCGTTTCTTTTAACAAGAAACTTTCTACAACTTAATCGTGCTAATCAAGATCCGAAGTAAAAAATAGGTTCCACAGCTAAAATTTGTGACGTGACGTAAATACATAAATATTAAGTACAACAAAATATAAGAAAAGAGTCAGGGGTTTAGGCGTGGAATGCCCAATTCTAAGAATGCCCAATTCTGACAATGACTAGTTCTAGGAATGCCTGATTGATCATAACAAAATGTATGGAACAACCGTTTTTTTTCTCTTAATCTGGATCGGTTGGCCCCATAATAATAGTTGTTCATTTTGGTGTACTAAACTTGCCTTTAAGAGGTTCGACGTTTCTTACCGGAAACCTTGTATATAAAATGTTTGTTTTTGTATATAATTAACAATTTTAAATTATTTTGCTATTTTGAAAATTGGGCAATCTTAGAATTGAGCAGTCATAGAATTGAGCATTCATAGAATTGGGCATTCATAGAGTTGGGCATTCGTAGAATTGGGCATTCTTAGAACTATATGCCATTGTTAGAATTGGACAATCCTTGTCTAAACCGAGTCAGGGTATAGATGCTTCAAAATGATACGAGATAATAATATCAATGTTTACTACAACGTATGATAAAATGTACAATGCGTACAATAGGTAATACAGTCATGGAATAGTTGGTAGGGAAAGGATGATATCATTTCTCTAGATAGAAAATAGCTAAAATTACATTGTTACCCTTATATCGATTAGAATGTGCTGTATCCATTTTAGACAAAATTGCTGTAATTACGACAAAACGTAATACGTAGAATGTAGATATACAGTCATGGAATTAGTTGACAGGGAACGGGTGAAATTATTTCTCTGGAAAATAGCTAAACATACATACCTCGATTAGAATATTTAAATTTAACTCATTATTTTGCTGTAATCATTTTAAGACAGAACTACTGTAAACTATTTTTGTCTCTTTCAGCGACAAGCCCAACTCCAAACCTCGGCAGAAGGTCGTACTGCCCGCAGACCACCGCGCGAGGGTTACATTGGAACTGGACTCTAGCCAATAGCTACGCGGTCCAGCCTTGTCCCGGCGGCGCTACTGGTCTTGCGAGGTGGAAGTAAGTACTTTTTCGTCATCTTTATTATCATTTGTAGTCTTTTTGAAGTGAACATTTCTGTAGCGGCGCTGTGCACTTTTTGGGATGGCTAAAAATGTTAAACTCGCGTCAGGACACGTGACCTGATCGAAAATTCGTAAGACGGAGGGAGAGTAAACCGGCGTAGCAGAGGAAGTAACATCCTCCTCTCTTTCTACCGCGCAAGCGGCGCAGGGCGCTTGCGCGAGTGTGCGTGTGTAATATTGTATTTGACCACATAAATGATAGTATTTTTTTACTGATAAATAAAGCAATTCGTGCGAAATTATCCCATAATCATTCTAAAACATTTTAAAATGCACAATGTTATCGATATCGATATCTTCATCGTCATCGCCATCTAACATACCATCCAAGCCACTGGAGCAGTTATGCCAGCGGCCCAGAGCCACGCTCCGTTATTTTAAGGAGCTGGGCTGGCTCGGGTAGACGCTGGAGGGGGAAATGCACAAAACACCCCATGCGGGACGTCAGTGCAGGACTTATCGCCCACACTTCGAATTAGAATTAGATTAGATGCACAACGTTAATGTTCAAGTTTTCACTTCTGCCGGCACTCCCGGAATGCAACCCATTGTTTTTTTTATCATACTGCTGCTTATAGGCAGTGCTAACTGTATGTTGCCATCTGTACATTATAAATAAAGTAATTTCTATTTTTTTATCGCCAATAAGTCCGTACTTGACTAAAAGATTGCCTGATGGTGTAGGCTGAATCATAAAAGTCTGCAGATGTGAGGTTAGCACAAGCTGCGCAGTATAATCCAATCCAGCCTGAAGCTCACATAAAGCTGCGCATTGATTGTGTTTCGCGCAGTTTGTACCTAGTCACATCCGCCAAGTTGTATGATTCGACCTATAAAAGTACGTAACGTTTTCAAATGTCTTCACTAAAATATTTCTTGTAGCCCCTCAGTCATAATTGTGTAATCTGTGGCACCATCAGCTATGACTGTTAGGTTTCCTCTGGCCTTACTCTGTACTGTACCAGCCTTTTTAATAGTCCACTGCAGGACGTAGGCCTACTCGCGAAGGGTGATTGGGCCATATCCACCACGTTGGCCCAGTGCGGGTTGGTGGCTGGCCTTACTCACTACTTTATAACTACCTTCCAGATGTACCCTAGTACCTCACCAGTACTCCGAAGATGACCGGCCCAGACGGCGCGCCACCAGTCTACCATCGGGAGAGAACTACCACGACCTTGGATTAGACCAGCTCAGTGACAAGCAGCTTCAGTTGATCCAGAGAATTGGCTCCGACGTTTTACTCAAAGGTCTGTTGCTTTTCATGGAGATTTTTATACATGTAAGAAAGCTTGAGATTTTCTGAGATCTGTACGATTTCAAGTAAATAACTTATACTCTGGGCCGAACTCTCTAATTGCCAAAAGTAAATCAACTATTCTCTACAAAATCTAAGTGACAAAAGATCTTTAAGTAAAAGTTGTTCATAGAAATGAGTATGTCTTTATCTTACCTTTATATATCTGTATACCAGTAACTACCTATGTAAATATAATATGAATATAAAGCAAAATCCTTAGCACCCTCTGATAAAAGCAGATCTTTATAGAAATAACTAATCGCAGGTCGCGACGGCGCGGGTTCTGATATGAAAGACTACAGAAGCAATGGCCTGTCCGACCCGCAGCCCTCGGTCCTTGTGCATGTCGACGACTATATCTATTGTAAGTTTATCTTCTTCTTACAAATGTAGACAATTTGACGACAAAAAAAATATGTAATATCGAAGGGGGGCAAATCGTTCACGTGGACAATATCACCTCGGACGTTTTGACGAATGAGACAATCTATTCTAATTAAACTACATACTTCAATGTTACCCCGAAATCTCAAATCAACCATTTATTCTGATCTTATCATTTCACTCAAATCACTTTCCTTTCCATAACATATACTTAGGCAAGGCTTTGTTGGTAGAGAAATTTCCAAGTCTTATGCTTGTTTTGGCTCCCTATACGATATCTCATCTGCCTTTTCTTCGATTCCATCAAAAGGCTAATTTAAATTATTTTACGTTAAATTGTAGGTTCTGATTGTTTGTTTTTTTATTCATGTCAGTGGCTTTAAAACTCTGACACCAGGGCTAAAAGGCTCTTTCTTTTTCTCGTTTTCTTCTCCTATTACGATTTCATTAAGAACGAAGCACAGGCCGAATCAAACTTCTTCTTCTTTATTTTCTTTTAATCCTGACTGAAGCTCCCATAACAGCCGCGCAAGGATTGGGCTTAGCGCAACTTGTAGCTAACTTAATAGCCCTCAAGGAGTTTGATTTGGCCTATAGCCTCAGTATATCCATTTTATCTTCTGTTCTATTCCATTACATGTTATTACCTCGGTAGCCCAGTAATTAGTGACCCTGACTCCTGGTTCAAAGAGGCCAAGAGGTTCGGTTCCCACCCAGGGCAAATATTTATGACTTTATATGATAAACATAGGTGTTTTCTGTGTGCTTAGATGTTATTGTCTATATAAGTATGTATTTTAAAAATATGAATATGCAGTATCTATATCCATATCTCTGGCAGCCATATAACTAGTTTGGGGTCAGAGACCGTGAGTTACCTATATCTTAGTATTTAGTTATCATTACTAAAGCTTTTATTTGTATTACAGCAGATGCGATTCCCGAATGGCACGGCGCTACCCCGGACCTGAGCGAGTGCCGCTCAGTTTGGCTCAACAGCTTGGAAGCACGAGTCAGGGAGGGAGAATCTCTGCTCAGCGTTAGCAATGACTTAGCTCAGGTTAGTTAAATAACGTTGAACGATTTCCAAAAGAATCCGTTTTTTTCGTACCTGTATCGTATACCTATATACTAATAATTTCGTATATAGCTGTATTGACAGCAAGGATACTACGGTTTCGTACATATTTTTGTGTACCAATAGTCGGACTGCAAGCGCATTTAAGTGTATACGTGGCCTAAGCCGGGTTTTTTGTACGTCTGAATGATGTACGTGATACTCATTTCTTCGCTTCTATATGTATTCACATCGCCATAAAATAACCAAGCATTTGGTCATCTTCCAGGTGACATCTTCAAAGACCTTATACGGCGGAGACATGACGACCACCACCACGATAATGAGGAAGCTGGCGCAGCGGATGGCGCAGCAGTTCCCAGACCCAGGACATAAGGAGGCCATGGTCACTGACATGCTGCTTGGAGTTATCAAGACTGGTAAGTATCTAAAGATTGTAAAGTTTTATCGGAGAATAAATTTGTATAACTTTCCAGACGTCTTCAAGCCTGAAGAGGGTGATAGTCACTGATTTGCAGTTTGGAGCCTAATATCTATAAATCAATAGTGGTTAAATATAGCCTATGTGAGCCGCGACTGGGTCTATACTAATCAATCTATACCATCAGCCTGTGTCTACTAAACAACTGCACTACTAGGCCTTCCCTAATGGTGAGATGGGTCCGCTCTTTTTCTTGTCATTATTTATCTTTGTTTTCTTGTGCAGTGTAGTCCTCCTGTGTTGTCATAAATTGACAGATTTCATGACGTCATCTTACCATCGTGTTGATGGTGGTGGTAGCGTAAAAATTGGAGTACTGCGTCGTTTCGCCCCGCAAGCGGTTCGGCCCGCGGGGCCAATCGCCCAAGACTCTTTTTGAAGGTCCCCATTTGTATGAAAGAAATGTTCTAGAAATTAAACTTTTCACCCAGTACCATACCACTTCTTACTTGTACTAATTTAAGACTCAACTATACTCTATAAAATTTAACTTGATCTCTGCGACAGTAGACGATTGACATTTTTAGAGTTGGGATAGTGGTGGAAAAAATCGATTTTCAAACAATGTTGTAATGAAATCGAATGAGTAGTTGAAGGTGAGAAATTGGATTTCATTGACTTACTATTATTTAAGATCAAGTATGTACACATGTAAATAATGTTATGATATTAATTATACACTCATAATAATGTAACTATAGTATTTATCGACGTTTTTCACTATTATCGATGCTAATGTAACATATAATTGGGTTTACTTTTATTACACATGTAAAAAATGTTATGATATTAAAATATACAATAAAATTAATGATAAATCAAGTTTTATTTAAATATCGACAATATAAACTATCGATATTTTAATTAAAACTCTATCTAAAACTCTGTGGTCACGATCATTCGTCGCCCATCACTAATTGGCATGCCCACAAAGTATGACATTGACAGGTACTGTCTGTACTATTAAGAAATTCAGGACTTCATAGGCGTGTTTTTTCTGACAGCTGTCGCAGAGATCAAGTTAAATTTTATAGAGTATAGGTATACAACCGGCTTTTATCTAGCTGTGACTGAAACATTGATTATGTAGATTTCTCTTTCAACTTTCAATACCACTCTTCCTCTAACACCAATTCTTCTTTATTCCCAGGTTCGAATCTTCTAGAAGACAGCCAGCGGCTCTCGTGGGCAGACCTCAGCAGAGAAGCGCAGAACAGAGTGGCAAGCGAACTTCTCACACAGTTGGAAGAAAACGCCTTCCTTCTAGCAGATGCTGTTACGAAAGAGAAGACGATATTGCAGATTGTTAAGAATATCTGTAAGTAACATACTTAAATATTTACTATTTAGAATAATTGAAGCATATAATATTTTTTAGACCTTTAAGGGTCTGTTGATGATCCAATTGCTTAAAAAAATAGTAAGCGTAGCTTGATAAATGTATACACCTGAAACAAATGTTAATTTTTTTAACTTTATTTTAAAGACTATAAATAAGTCATGATAGTCATGTAGCGCTCGTAGCGTAGTTTGACTAGGTGATTGTCAGCGATCACCGAAATTAAGCAACGTTCCGCACGGTCAGTATTTGGATGAGTGACCGCGGGTGGCATTTTCCAACTGAGCGCTACCGTGGTTCGGATGACACGTTAAATTGTAGGTTCCGGTTGTTTTAACCGTTTAGCCATGTCAGAGGCTGTCAGGCGGCTTCAAAACTCTGACACCAGGGCTAGCCACCCGGCCTATACGAACTTACTTACTAGTCATGATAGACAAATCAGTCTCACTCGCAATTATCTCATTTTGTTTCAGTCCTTGCTCAGTTTATAAGACAGTACTATAGTCACACGTCTTTTTAAAATCGACCAAGTGCGAGTTGGATTCGCGCACGAAGTGTCCCGTACTTACCGCATTGCAGCCCCCTTAGCCCATTTCAAGCAAGCCTTAAATGTTTATTTTATTTAGTTTTAGTATTTGTTGTTAAAGCGGCAAAAGGAATACATCAAGTGTGAAAAGTTAAATTGTCTAGCTATCACGGTTCTTCAGATACAGCCTGGTGACAGACAGACAGACAGACGTACGGACAGCGAAGTCTTAGTAATGGGGTCCCGTTTTCACTCATTGGGTACGGTACTCTAAAAACGAGCTTACAATTTTATGGATATAATTAGTTTTTACCCGCGGCTTCGCCCGCATGATATTTTGATTTTTGACGCAATATCATTATAATTTATAGCCTATGTGTTATTTTAATACATAAGTTTTTGCGTGAAACAGTAACAAACATCCATCCATCCATCCTCACAAACTTTCGCGTTTATAATATTAGTAGGATGTTTGTTTTAAAACTGACTTTGTTTTCTAGGTCTGTCAGTAAGAGTTCTGGAGATAAAGAATGTGGAAGACGAGACGTTTCCATCTCTCATCGCTCAAGAACAGTGGAAGGCTTCAGAAGACACCATCACCATCCCAAAAGCTGCTTTACTTGGTAAGGACCCATTTTAAATCATCTTAGTCCCTGGAACATGTTTTTGTTACTTTCCTGGGCTATTGTTCGTGAACCAGCAATAGCTAACGAACTAGCAGGCATAGCTTCGCCATCCACCCGTAGACACATAGCTTGTGCTTCAGAAAAACAAAAACAGGAGTGTGATACTAGGTATCCCATATTCGGATCAATCTCACCACACACCGCCTCAAGAGCCGAAATAGTTTCCTCACAGGAACTACTTCACTGGATCAGCACCCCCGCGAAGCTCGTCTTAAATTATGGAAAAACACTCTCCCTACACCAGCCGATTACGTGGTGCCCTACGAAGAACTCCCAGCTGGCGATAACCTCCCGTGGCCGTGGAAGTTGATAAATCGACTCCGGACCCAAGTGGGCCGCTGTAAGGAAAATCTGGTGAAATAGGGATTCGCAGGAAGCGCACATTGCCAGTGCGATGCTCCGATACAAAATATGCAACATCTTCTCTCATGCCCTAACTGCCCAAATACCTGCACACTTCAGGATGTTTACGATGCCTCCCCTCGCGGAGTGGCAGTGGCAAGACACTGGAAAAAGACCTTATAAATTCTCACTTTAATATTATTTGGATCATCGACATGAAGAAGAAGAAGAATAACTCACGAATAGCATAGATAATTCAGCATGAGTCATCTTACGATCTAACTTGGAACCTACAAATTAAATGTTCTACATCTTTCCTTTTGGGGTACCCTATGTAACCGTAAAAATAATAAAATTATAATTTATAGAAGATATTGAACACAAGTTAAAAGCTTACGTTATAGTCTATGCTATAGCCGTTAACAGCTATAATCTAAGATAGGCCTCAATGAGACAGACCAGCATGTTTTTGTAGGAATATTAGGCCATAAAACGGCCCTTATTAATATCTTAGTAACTACTAATCTCTTTTTAACACGCTTTTATTAGTTTCATCTGTATGTTTGCTTGTTTGTACCTCTTTGAGCTCGATTTTGACCTAGTTTAAGCGATCAAATTTACTTTAAACTTTGTACACCTATCAAAGACTGATTACAAAGCATTTATAAAAAAAAGAGTTAAAAGTGCTGGTAGTGGGCTTTTTTAGGGTTTTCATCGTCATCTATACATACTCATATTTTTAGTTCAAGTGGTTTCTTTTTTTTTTTGTAATATATACTTATAAGAGTTTATAA
Organism: Hypomecis punctinalis; assembly: GCA_949316475.1. Lineage (NCBI taxonomy): Eukaryota > Metazoa > Arthropoda > Insecta > Lepidoptera > Geometridae > Hypomecis > Hypomecis punctinalis. The sequence goes on along the minus strand of OX438819.1, from coordinate 8,873,621 downwards.
AATGTTACTTAAGTTTTGTGTAAATAAATGCTAATATGATTAAAAAAAATATGACCCCTAAGAGTTAGTTTTTTCTTTTAAACTATATTTATATTGTTTTATTATTGAATCACCAGAAGAGTATCTGAAAATGATTTCATTTATTGTTAATTTCAGATAACCGACAAAACGAGCTAGTCCGCATTGTGTTCTTCGCCTTCGACCGGCTGGAAGAGATCCTGCCCCCCACGTTCGGCAAGACCCCCCACTTCGCCGCCTACCAGTCTGACTCGGCCTCGTCGTCGACTACCAGCATTAACTCTGAAAAGGAGAAGAGAAATATTACCAGGGTTTTGAATTCTAAGGTAAGGAGATAGAAATTAACTATGACTAACTCGCTTCGGTTCAAAACCACCACGTTACACTTTATCTGTGTAATTAATTCTCTTTATGATCAAGCTGGGTTGCCAAAAGTGTTGGTAGTAAGTAAGTAACTATTAACTCGAAAGCACATAAAGTCAAAAGTGTTTTATTGACTGCCTCGGTGGCTCAGGATGGACCCTAACTTCTGGATCAAAGGGTTCGATTCCCACCCAGGGCAAATATTTATGTGATGAACATAAGTGTTTGCTCTGTGTCTGGGTGTTATTTAGTTACTATCTATATAAATATGTATTTAAAAATAAGTATATGTAGTATATCAGTCTCTGGCAGCCATATCACAAGCTTTGCTTAGTTTGGGTCAGAGGCTGTGTATAAGATGTTCCAAAATATTTATTACTATTTTGTTGTAGTTAATAAATGCACTTTTGCCCGTTTTATGAAAAAAGTCAAAGCTTAATCATACTTATGTTGTATAGTTTTTGTTGACTTTGGTTAACAATTGAACCTTATAAGAGAATTCATGTACATCAATGTCAAAGAAATATTTGGTAGGTACAGGATTGGAATTTGAGCCCAATGAATAACCTTGCGATTTTAATGCAAGCTTTTTCTCACTAATCCCCTACGGTCCTAAAGTTACGTAATATGTACTAAATATAATTACATTTTTTTTGCACAGGTGATATCGGCAAGTCTCGGCAACGGTCGCCACATCCAGCTCTCGCAAATGGTCCGGCTCACGATGAAGCATTTGAAAACTGAAAACGTCACCAACCCGGCGTGCGTTTTCTGGGATTACACGTTACAGTAAGTCTAACATTTAAATAAAAAAAAAGTTGTCCACCCTTTTGGCACATGAAACAAGGAAGAAATTGACTATTTTTTTCTAATAAATAAGACACTGTTAAATATAGTAGGTATAGTTAGTAGAGCAATGGAAATCAAAAAACCCTTAAAGGTACTCTATCAAAAAATATATTCCCCCAGCTGTTAGATCTTTTTAAAAGGTTAATGTTGAGGTAGAAGTCAAAAGTTTTTTTAAATTTTGGCACTTCTATGCGCCCCAATCTATCTTACCTTATTTTAATACATTTCAAACATACAGTAGGCGTCTGTAAATAATAAATGTCGAGTTTGGATACAAAAAAAATCGGCTTATAATGATTTCGTAGAGCATTATCTCTGTCTAGCGAACCGCCATTAGACAAACGAAACAAAAGCCACAAAGCCGAGCGACTCGAACCGATTTTTTGCAAGTAAGCAGGCAAATTCTTAACTCACATAATATCTGAATCCACAGTGGCTGGTCTCCCGAAGGTTGCCAAGTAGAGTGGTCCAACGAGACCCACACAGGCTGCGCCTGCTCCCACCTCACCAACTTCGCCATCTTGATGGACGTCCACGGAGTCACCATCAGCCCAGCTCACCAGCTCGCTTTGAAGACCATCACTTGTATAGGATGTGGAATATCTACCGTGGCCCTCGCTGCTGCCTTGATCGTGTTCACTTGCTTTAGGAATGGGAAGGTAAGGTTTAAGACCAAATCCAATCATAGTGAGTTTTGTCTTTCAAGTCTAAATCGAGTCTGCTACAAAGTCATAAACAACTTTATCGCAGTTACTGCTGCGTTGATAGCACTCTTTATCTGCTTTAGAAATGGAAAGGTAAGGTCTAAGTCAAAGTCTAATCATCTTGAATCTTGTCTTTTAATTCTTAATCCAGTCTGCTGCAAAGTCATACGCAACTTCGGCTACAAAAACCAAGCGTTAAAGAAAATTTCAGCCGTAACTTAGAACCAATTTCCTTATTTTAATGGACGCCCACGGAGTCACCAATCGGTTCAGCTCACCAACTTACGTCATCCATCACTTTATTGAATGTGGAACATTTACCGTGCTGCTGCGTTGATAGTCTTTACCTGCTTTAGAACAAACAAACAATATCTTTATTGTACACCACATAACATAAATAAATTAAAGTAGCTATTTACAATGGAGGCCTATTAGAAATGGAAAGGTAAGATTTAAGTCAAAGTCTAATCATAGTGAATCTTGCCTTTTAAGTCTTAATCGAGACTGCTATGAAGTCATGTTCGGCAAAGTTCAACCAACTCAAAAGTAAGTTGCAAAATCAAGTTTTAACTAATTTCACAATCTTCATTGACATTTACGGAGTCACTTGCATAATATGTGATATAAGGTTTACAATAGGTAAGATCTAAGTCAAAGTCCAATGATAGTGAGTCATCTTAAACCCTTAATTGAGCCTAAATTCTTATCAAGCCATAGATAAACTCTCCAAAATAGATTTAAGATTCTATCATGATTTTTGATTTCGATTTTTATTGTTCACGTATAATTATTTTTTGTTTTATTATTTACTTACGTAATCAAATTTCTTTTCAGTCCGACCGAGCTCTTATCCATACAAACCTCTGCCTCTGTCTTCTGATCGCGGAAGTCACATTCCTCTTCGGCATCGGTCAGACGGAGAACGGCGTGGTCTGCGGTCTTATCGCTGGAGTCTTACACTACTTCTTCTTGGCGGCTTTCGCTTGGATGTTTCTAGAAGGTATGTTTTTGTTATTTAAGCTCTATTTTTTTTTCTGGATCGACGTTATAATACAATAGCTGGTTTTGGTCTAGAATAGTCCAGATGATTTAAAAGTGATTTTTATTCTATTAGTTTTTCCTTCATTTGTATTTTTATTTCTGTGCAGTTATTTATATCTCTATCTTTGGCATTGTTTCTTAATTGCTAATCTCAGATTTGTAATCGCCCTTAGGCTGTATACATTGAGACTGGCTAAATCGATTTAAATTGTTCTTACCTAGTACATTTCTATAACAAGAGTCATATAGGCCGAAACAATGTTAAAATTGAATGAGCTTCGGTCAAGAACTAACTTCAGAGCCGCCAAAAAGTTTGATTCGATATAGGTCTAATTTAGCATGGCTATAGAGCCATATTAGGCATTTGTCTAGCTGTATGTCTTGTTATCAATTTCGCTGTTTTTAGAACCTTAATAATACTTTTTTGTTTTTCAAATTCCAGGCTTCCATCTATACGCGATGTTAGTAGAAGTTTTCGAGCCGGAACACCCTCGCGGTCGGTGGTACCTTTACTGCGCGTACCTTGCTCCCGCTATAGTGGTGGCCGTCTCAGCTGCCGTCAATCCCAACGGCTACGGCACGGCACACCACTGCTGGCTCTCCACCGAGAACATGTTCGTCATGAGCTTCGTCGGTCCTGTTTGCCTGGTACTCGTGGTACGTAAACACTGATTTTAAAATAGATTTTTAAACGGTTTTATATGGTTTTTAAATAAATGTAGTACAATAGATTACATGTAAGTTACTACTTAAAAATATTTAAGTTTTTCTACATAAAAGATTCAATGGATAAAATAACTCGAGCTTGAAGGACCAGACTCAGTATTGCCTTGAAAATTTGCTAGGTTTGTATGTTGACCACAATTCTTTCAGATAGTAGAATCTGTAAGATACTGTCAATCCTAACGTAAAGTAGATTTTATGTAATACGACATAAAAGTGGTACAATAGATTGGACAATGGATCAACTCGAGGGACAAAAATACATTATAATTCTTTACATTCTTTTAAGCTTGAAAAGCTGGCGCAAATACCATTTATGCGATACTAGTGCAACAAAAATATAATAAAATATATATTTTTATTTAATACAAACTTTTGAGATCATGAAAATTATGTAACAGCACAGTGCTAATCAAGAAAAGTAAAACGAGCCCAAACACGACGGGTCTATCTTGTTTTAAACGGGAGTTCCTATGGCCACCTTCCAACTCCAGCATCAGATCAGCTCCATGGTACCATATTATTGCATTGTCACGTGATATACATATGCGTGCAAAATTTCAGCTCAATCGGAAACCGGGAAGTTGGTCAAATTTGACTTGCAAGATTCCACCCGAACTTAGCTAGGTACTTACATACATACGTCCATTGTAAGCTAAATAATAGCTTGTAAAATGGTTTTTCTTGTTTACAGGCTAACTGGATCTGCCTGGGCATGGTGATCTACATGATGTGTACGCACTCTACCGTCTCTCTGAAGGCTAAGGACGATGCGAAGCGGTATAAAATCAGGTAATTAATATTGTTGTAACAAATACCCAAACATATTTTTCAGAAATTTAGACGCAATGAAAAAATGTCAACAATCAGAGGTTTCAAATCACATCAAAAATTGTATTAGATTTAGCCGACACAGGCCTAGCCTAGTGCGGAAATTACGGTACTACGTTTTGTTTATGTAAAACCGTCATAAACATAGGTAAGATTGTTCTTATTATATGCAGCATGTGTGTAATTCTTTCCTGTGTTTGTGTTAATAAAAATATTTTCATTTTCAATGGATTACAAATTATGCAATCATCTTCTCAATCATTTTAAACTAGTTTTCGCCCACGGCATTGCCCGCGTAATATTTGGATTTTTCTGCTATCCATCCCACAAGATTCTCTTATTTTTCTCAGATGACTATGACACTTCCCAACCTTTGAACTAAATCCATGCAAAAAAAAACAGATCCGTTTCTCTCTATGTCGCTGCACAAAAACATAACAAACCAAAAAACATAATCTTGGATTTATAAAATTAGTACGGATTAAATGTGTGCATTATGGAGCTCGAACTAACTTGAGTTCATTATCTTTCCTATACCCAGGCTATGTTCTTTTTTTAGTCTGTACTTATTTACCACTCTCGACACACTATTTACATTTTAAACTTATAGATACGAGTACATATTTATCCTCCTAATTCCAGAGTATGGCTGAACACATCCCTAGTGCTGGCCTTCCTGCTGGGTCTGACGTGGACCTTTGGCCTGCTGTACCTGAACGAGCAGTCCGTCGTGATGGCATACGCGTTTACCATCCTCAACTCTCTGCAGGGACTCGTCATATTCATCTTCCAGTGTCTGCAGAATGATAAGGTATTTGTAACTTTTGAGAATATACCCGTTTTCCAATCGTTTCTGTTAAGTCACACGAAAACCCATCACGCAGAAAGTTGTTTAAATTTGGTAATCGCTAAAAACACCTAATCAAACTACGCTATGATCTCTACAAATTTAATGAGAACTTGATATTGGTGCAATATACCTATTTTATTTGCTCCACAGTAGGCTCGATTATGGTTGCACCACTTAAAAGTTCTAAAATTTTAGTGACTGTTTAAATTTAAGTTAATTAATGAGAAACTGCTATTATGAAAACACCACCTAGTTAAAAATTGAACGATGGCTAACTCTGTTTAGTTCACCTAAAGGAAGTTCATAGATAAAAAAATGTACTTAAAAATATAATGGAAACACACCATCAAGCGACCGGTTTGACGATGATTTTGTTCATTTTTTTGATGTTATCTGTGGCTACGTCGATTTAAAAAGAAAGAAAGAGGTAGTCAGTGTTACAAGTTAATTACCACTTCCACAAATGTATTATTGCTTAAACAATTTTTATAATAGTATTTATTAGGGCTCTATTCGAAGCATTCTCAACTCAAAAATTATACCCCAGGGGCATCGTTTTTGACTCTCGTATTGGCTTACCATTTTGGCTTACAAAATTTGTATGGAGAAGGCAATGACGTAAACGTAACTTTACAGATTTTTTATACGATCAGCTGTTGAAGTTTCGTATACGTACAAGCCGTTCAAAGATCAGATATAGAGTCTCAGGGACATTATTTTTGACGTAAGTATATGAAACTTGTATGGAGAAGGCTAGGTCATAATACCTACGCAATATTGCGGATTATTCATACTATCTGTCAAAGTTAATCTTTATACGTTTGAAAATCAGAAATAGAGCCACTGAAAGCGTTCAGCGTAAGCGCACAAATGCGGCGCAAATGGTTTTTTTTAGTAGAACAACTAACCGTCAATAGGATTTTAGCTCTGGGTAACTTAATGTTGTTGTTAATCAAAAACGTATGAAATGCGTAATTTCAAAAAATATTCATTTCCGCGATATAAAACTTTACGAAGATCGTTTGTATAACGTATTTCATCACATTCAAAACAAAACAACAACGTAAAATACCGGTACAAAAGTAAAGCCGTGTCTTTTTTTTAATTCATATTGTGGCAACACTCGCACTATTATTTTACAAAACAATGGTTTTGTTTTATTTAATATTTCGTTTTGCTACTCAGCTTACGGTAAATAATAGACCTGCCAGCGTAAAACATGAATAAAGAGGAGCTTAAGGCTTTATCACACATATTGCTGTGGCGGACAAGGAATATATTTATACGAATTAATCGTAATCGATCGTGACAAGACAAGAATGCAGAGCCGTGTACTATACACGGCTTTTTGAGCAGTTTCTAAGCGAAACAGGCTGTAAAATAGGTAGCTATTCGCTTATTATTTATGGAAAATTCAGACTCCTATTGTCATCTTGTTTCAAGGAAAAGAATCTTTTCTCAAAACTTAAAAAGTTGTAAGCATATTAATGTTGTTTATATTTTCAGATCAGCAGCTACTAATGATTAAAGCATTGAAAACACCAACAACAGTACTCGGACAAACCATGAGAAGGCAAACTCCCTGAATATGTGAAATTGCAGAATATGTGTTAAAACTTCAGACAACCTGACCCTCACGCAGATGTTATGTGAGCTTGTCAGGATTGGGTTTTGCCCAGCTCCTAGCTAACTTCACAGCAGCTAAAAAGTTTGATTTAGCCTAAAAAAGTCCTTAATTATTGTATAAATAGACCGAGTCATACAACTAGGTAGCCGTTATGTTCGGCTGGTACATTTATCCCTACCAAGCTATGTTAGAGTTATGGATAACCTAAATCCTCACACAGATGCTATGTGAGCTTCAGGATTGGGAGCCTGTAGTTAACATCACATGTGCCAAGTTTTGTGATTCAACATATATGATGCTATACTTTACATTTTATTATTAATTGTAAATAAGTGGTTGTTTTGTTATATTCTACTAATTGATATAAATATATAATATTGTAACCTGACTTGTAAATAAGACACAAATTATTGAAGAAAACATTTTATAATTTACGTGGCCTTCTTGTGATATCTAGTATTAAGATAGGTTCTTAAATCTGTTACTCGACTGTTATTTGTTAAGCTTACTAAAAATACTCAAATATCTTTGTACCTGAATATTAAAATAACTACCTTTGTCAAGTGATAGGTAAAATAAAGCTGATGGGTAATTGAATGACTTTATTTTTGTATTGAATTAAATCTTTTCTTATTTCTTTCTGTTGTTTTGCTCTGTCCTGCCAAGGAAAAATGCAAACCACAATATAATCAATAGTCTATCATATATTTCACCTCGGTTGTAATATGTATCATACATGCACTTGGTGGCAATTTGATATCAACTAGGTAATTTTGCCGATATAAAATCTGTATCTTCCTCCATCTCATTATGGCTCTTGGTTGAAGTCATGACACGATGATCGAATTAGGGTGATGATTACATAATATTTGGGGCCAACTATTTCCAGGTCTTGTTAGTCATCAAAGGTATCTGAAAATTAAATTAATAGATCAAAATAGACATTTCAAAGATATAGATATTTTTGCTTTGTCTGAAACTAGATTTAAAAAAGCTGTGAGAGGTAGCTTTACTAAAATAAAATACTTGGTTTATATTTGTTAAAATATGGTATAATTACTTTCAAAATTATTACTGAAATATATTTATGTATGTACTTAGAAAACCACGCCAGCAAAGACACTTGCTATTTAGTAAATGGTGGATAATGTAGTTGGTGGCACATTTATTAATGTATTTGGTTAACTGTTTTCTTGTAATGTAAATTGTGCTATTGTTTGTTATCCCAAATAAATAAAATAAAATGTGTATAACTACTACATAATTATTTGAAACATATTACCCTAGTGCAATATTTCACTATTCTCACTGATAAATGCTGAATGAAACTTCTTAGCGGCTGTGGATTTAGCTGAAAGCTATGTGAAACCCAATCCTCATGCTGCTTTTAGGCTGACTGAGGTCAGGATTGGGTTTTGGGCTTCTTGTAGCATATTTCACAGCAGCCAAGAAGTTCTAGGGTCCTAGGTATGTTTTTAGTTTGTCTAAAGCACATTTCTACTGTCATAGGCAAGTCCACAGAAAAAATATTATTGACATAGGCCTCCCCTAGAGATATCCAATAATACTAGATGGAAGTGGCTTACATCTAGTACAATCATGCGGTCTTGATAACATCTGTCCACTTTGACATCCTACTCTGCACTAATGCTCTTGCCGCATTGTGATGTTCATTTGAGAACTTCTTGACTCCGTCAGTTGCTCAACTATCGGCCCTGCCCACAGCTAATTCAACTTGTCAATCCACGGAACTATATTACTTTGGTTCGCAGATCCTCATTTCTAATTGGATTTCATGGATAGCTTATTATAATTAAATAACTACTACCTATTAATACATTCCATCCATCCATCAGCCATTATAACGTCCACTGCTGGACATAAGTCTCCCCTATGGATCTCCAATAAGATCGATTGGAAGCGGCTTGCATCCAGTGTAATCCTACGGATTATTAAATCGTATGGACAGAAATGTAACTAGGTCAGTATATTACCTTTGCTTACCACAAATGTCAGTCCTTTCTTTGTTTCAACAAAAATGTGGTCGGTAAGATCCGGTGGATTAATTTGAATCGTCAAGTCCAGCATCATTCTAGTTTGTGCTGATAATAATTATAAGACAGTTTCAACATTTTTTGTGATCGCGACTCACATAAAATCTAACTAATCAATATTTATAGGAACACCATCAGCTATGTTAAATGTAACTAAGTACATTTAATTGGAGAAAAACGCAGCATTTCTTCTTTATAACTTATTTTTGAGCTTAATTATTTTTAAACACCATCTAATTCGGTACTGGTTAAAAACATAACCTCAATTCATTAAAAATCCTAAAGATGACGTATGACAGCTCTAATTTTGTGCTACCATAATACCAAAATCGCCTAATTTTCTAAATGTAGTTAGATTTAGTTGGTTTTCGTTCATTCGATTTAAAATTTGATTTTGACAGTTCTAATTTGGTCTCCCCATAATAGCTTTAGGATTTTTAGAAAATTAGAGGATTTTAAGTCGGTTAGCTAGTTAGATGGTGACACCATAATCGAGCCTATTATACTAATAGAAAACTGATTACTTATTGTACTGTCCCCAGTGCCCAAAAAAAACTTGCACATTCAGCGATTTTATGGAAGCATCCCTTTTTGGGGTAGCAGTTGCTAATCACCGGACAAAGCTTGTATAGATCTCACCTACATACTTTAGAACTTTAGATTATGTATATGTCTAGATACCGAATTAGTTGAGCAAAAATATTATCTACTAGCCTTTGCCCGCGGCTTCGCCCGCATGATATTTATGCTATCGGATATAATTGTATAAAAAGTAGCCTAAGTAACTTTCGGTCTTTCAAACTATGACCATGCTAAAAATCAAGTCAATCCGTTGCTCCGTTGATAAAGGAACAAACCGACAAAATAGACTTTCGGATTTATAATATTTATTAATAGTTAGGATCTCACCTACTTTAGAACCATCGACAGGAAGAAGACTGATTAAATAAACTTTCTCCACAGTTCCGGAATCAGTTTGCTCGTATCGGCCGGCGCTACCCCTGGCTATCCTGCTGTCTCCACTTCACGGGCCAGCCCTCGGAGACCCTCCAACCCCCTCCAGCGTCCTCCACCAACCACCTGGACGCGCGACAACCCTCCGTCAAGAGCCGGCGGTACCACCAGAGCACGGCTGATGTCGACGATGTCGTGGACCCCCGGGATGTCACGGTACGTTGATGATGATGATGATTGATGGTGGGGTGGTGTTGGAACGATGTTTTGAGGACGTTTTGTTTTAGATTGGGGATTGATAAGTGTACGTACAAGTCAGGTGTTTGGATGGGATTTTTTTTAAACTTGCTAAATCACGTGATTTCCTAGAGCTTCTAGGTTTGAAAGATCTTTTGCAGGCGTAGTTAAGAAGATAGATAAATAGATAAACGCTTTATTGCACACCAAGAAATAACCATAATAAGAAGAAATAAAGATACAAAAACAGTGTAACAAAGGGCGGCCTAATCGCTAATAGCGATCTCTGCCAGGCAACCTTAGGATGGAGAGGATAGATAGCGTATAAATAATGAGATAAAAATGTATTAATAATAAGGGGGGTTTATAGGATAGTATATTAGGAGAAAATATAATACTGTCTACGCTATACTAGGTTTTTAAAAAGGCTAAGAAAACTAAGATTTCACTAAGTACTTTGTTTTATTTTGTTTACTTCTGATTTTTATCGATAGTTAAACTTAAAAAATTAGGTGTGTTGGTTTAATTTCTGTTTGATATTTAGAAAGTTTCGAATTAGTTAAGAATTTCAGATTTCTGACACCTATAATACCATTTTTACTAGGTTTATGATCATTTGTATATTGTCTTCATGTTTATTGATCTAATATAGTGTTAATAAAAGCTTTATCATTGGTCATTAATTGTGTCTCAAAAATTGCTTGCTTTTGGTGAAGGTTACGGTGGATAAGGTATAACATACATTTACGACACATCACTAACAAATACATTGAAAAAAATGAACAGAAACTCACAAATAAAATTCACTTGTAGCAGAGTTCAGCGAGCACATCGTCAGGGTTAGCATCAGCGTCTGCATCAACAACAAACAATCTTGTTATCAACACATTGAACGTTGTTGTCAACAACAACAATCACAATAACAACAATGTTATCAACAACGCCGCAGTAGCGTCCCTGGCGAACGCCGCGGCGGCACATAGCTACCACAACAGAAATAGACGAACGTCACAAGAAAACCAAAACTTTGCAAGCAATTTTGGACCTAGTCTCAATGCCACAACCGTGAATTTTCCACACAATATGGAGAGAGAACCTCCTGCACCAATGGCCCATCTTAGAAACCCAATCAATACAGGCAGCGGTCGATACCCACCAGGATATAGACAAAATGGACAACAAGGTGCGTACGCATTAAAGAGATAGGATCTGTCATTCAAAAATATTCCTTATTCCATTATAAGAACCATCGTAAAACACCACGGCTTTTTGACTAATTGGTTAAAGACAGCTCAATTTTTTTATGTGTTTAACATTTTGTTTATTTGTGTTTTGTAATAGCTGTGTAAAAATGTCACTAACATTTTCCGTGTCCGTAAAAGGACAGAAATTGCGTGAATTGTAACGCATTTCACGGTAAGTCAGATTTTTTTATTTTCCTTCATCTCTTTACTGTCAACGCTTTACTAACTGACTTTCTCGATTTCTGATTAACATTTTCTTTAGTGGTGTGGTGGTTATAGAATCGTTTAACTGCATCAAAATGCTGTCAAAATTGTACTAGAATTCTTGACGCATTTGACGAATCCTATCTCTAGAATGCGTATGCAGTCTAGCTTCATAGTCTATATTTTGTATTTATGTATGTTTCTATATTATGTATGTATTTATTTTACACAAAACAGAGTTACAACCTACAACCGGAGTTGGGAAGATGGAATGTTCGGCCCACGGCACCGATATACGTACCCACTGAAGATGCCAGATCGATGCGTGTTCCCACGCCTCAGAATTTGCCTCATAGTTCGTCCCATACTCAGAGTATCGCCTCAATGCATAGCTACAGAAACAACATAGACGTACCGAACGATTACCAGAATTTGAGATCGCGGTCGCCATCTTGTTTTTCGAACAAGATGGCGGCGTCTATTGGCACGAACGAATGGACTGTAATGGCGAACAGCGGTGGCAATGCTTGGAAGGTGAGGGGAGGGCTGTAAAATGGCTTATGTCCGCACTGTTAGAGTGGATTTTTGTTTGTTGTTAGTTGTTTTATTGAGATCTCTTCGGCTTGCTTGCGTCGATGGTCTTTGTTATCCTGAATCTGCTTCAATACTGTCGTCACTGTCGGAATCCAAATTTTAAGCCGTACGTACCACAAATATTTGATGACAACTGACCATCTATTGTCAAAGAAGTTTTTCTAGATTAAAAGGTAAGTAAAAGTGTGGACCAGATTTTATTGGCCTGTGTTTATATTCTAAATTAGATATTACAAATGACCCCTTATACAGGTGCTGCTAAAAGATGAAAAAGAAAACGTATAAATAGGCAAATGAGGTTACACTATTAAATTCATATTTAACTATTAACGCAGGTTACGTTGCTAAAAACTGTTGTATCAAAAATTACCGATACTTGTTTTATAGCACTTGTGTAAATACATTTTCTTCGGTGACTGGTGTTTTATTCCTATGGTTTGGTTACACTACTAGAACCAAGAGATCTCTCTAAAGCAGTAACAAAGTCACAAATTGCATGATACCTAACTGTAGTGGACATTGCATGATACTCATACATTTGTAAATACATTAATTCATACATTTATAAACATTCTCAGTAGCCCTGCCCATCTCCTTCTATTCTAACATTTTAGCACTAGGCTTTAGATTGGAAACTAAAATATGCAGAATATCAAATAATTTTATCACGTAATTTTTCATGTCTTAAGTGTGAGACCATGGTTTTTCATCTCTACACACATTTGTATGCATGAAACCACGAAATCACGTGTGTCTTTTCCTTTAAGTGACTTAGTAAACATTTAATTCTAAACTTTATTTTTAGCTTTATAAATAAAAAGTGTTCAGTGCAAAAAAGTATTAAGTTAAAAAATAAATAAAAATAGATCCCATGTTGGGCGCCAATTTTTTGTAGAAACATGAAAACTCAAAAAAATACTGATAGTGACATTAAGATGCAAAAACGTCTAAAAACTCCGAGACTTATTAAAGTAGAGTCGAGACTTTTCCTCTTTTAGAGCTCAATTTTATCAAAAACCTCGTTGACCATTGAGCAAAACATCTAAAATTAGGTAAAAGTATTTGCTACGTATCGCGTCTTTGATGTTTAATGTTAGCTTATATGATATTGGATTTCTTTTTTATTACTAATATTTTATTCGGAGGAATTTTGTTTATATTTTGTGCAATTCAATTTGTTTAATCAAACAGCAATATTGATTAGACTCTATGGCGTATTTTGCAACTTAGCATTTTTACATAGCTGTGGTAATAGAATTTTGCGATTGAGCTGTCTTCAATACTGCCGTTTAGTCCCGTTATAGGTTACGAATTATATCATTCTCTTTTATTCTAGTTCATTCGTTCAATTGTTCATTAAATGTTGTATAAATAAAACTTTTTCATAGTTTAGGTGTCGAATCCGGATAATTTATAATATCTAATACTATTTTATCATTTCCAGAACACTTCTTCTAAACATCACCCCGGGAACTCTTCAACTCTTCCCCATCACGACACCCTATCCCGTCAGCTGGCTCAGCAAAACCACCTCAGCCCTTACGAATGCGACCAAACCATGGCCCCTGGCTCCCCTCGGCACATGAAAGACGAAGAGAGTCCCCTCCATCATCAGGGATACCAAACCACTCGAAGCTATAACCATGACTTTCGGAACCCACACGTTTACATGTCTCAGCATTCCCCCGGAAGCCAGGAGATGATCTTCAGGAAACAATACAAAGACGATCGTCGGAAACACCACCACCACCATGGAAGTCAAAACGTGAACCATACTTACTCTGAAATTGCCGCCCAGCAAGGTCGAATGTACAGACGAGGCTCCGAGGAGTTTCGAGTCATTCAAGACGACCCCGTGTACGAGGAAATAGAAAGGAACGAGACACTAATGTCTGATATGTCAGACGACAATTCCGGTCCGGACAACTGCCGCCAGAACCCCGGACACCACGGGTCTTCGAGCTCCAAGTTTTTTGGGGACCACCGCCCGTTAATCTCATACAGTCCAGGGGAGAGGCATCACCATGAGGAGCATTACGGGAAATACGGGAAGTGGGACACTCTGGAGCGCTATGATCCGAGACATTACGAAAGCGGTAGACTGATGCATCCATATCACCAGCCTCCAGAGAACATGAGGGCGCTGGCGGCTGTTTTAAACGGAGAAAACAACGTGGTCTGCCATTTGGAACCTCACAACTCTTATGAGGGATACCAGCCTCAGAGCGGGAACCCTAGGACTGTATCCCAACCCAGTTTTTAAGTGCAATGAACTAAGTGTGTGTAGAACTCGAGTTGTGTACAGTGATAACATTTTTCTATGAACATAATGTAGGAATAGCGTCATAGTGAAATAGTGTTTATAGTAGCGACCTTGCCATAATGTGGACTTTTTAGATATTAAAAACTTATTTATAGTTTAGCGTGTAAACTTAACACTTTCCACTGTGATCCTAATATAAAGCTCAAGTTTCGACGTCGCGACCATGAGTTTTTTTTACTGCGATTTAAAGAGCATTTTTTTTTGTAAAAATACCTTAGGAGTTAGCTATACTTCCTAGATTTAAAGTACCTTCCTGTGTCCTTGCTACAAATGTTACTCGACATAATTCTTCTTTGGTATACTTAGATGTAAAGAGCTACAAAATAGTTTTTCAAATGTTGTGTCGATGTAATAAGAAATAGCCAGTATTAAGCTACAGATTATAGTTTTGCAAGTAAATCTGCTATTCTATTGCCATTCTTTGCAGCCGCTTCAATTTTGCTGTTTTATGCTAAAAGAAGAATTATGTCGATTTTTACATATTTTATTTACGAAATGCATTTTTCTATATAACGTCAGTGTATTGTACTGTTTGTATGAAAGTCTGTGATTGTTCATGTCGTTGAGTTATTGACTATTCTTCATAGTTGTATAACTTTCGATACATTTCAAGGAGTGCTGTATCTCGTATATAGGTATATATCTGTGCATTTTGTTTCATTGTTAATAGAATTATCATGTTTTAGCTCATGAATAGCATCGTATATTTTATTATTTATGACCAGTTTAGGTTTATCATTCAATAAATTTATTTTAATGAATGACTGTTCCGTTTAATTCAAACATACATATATGCAGTAGTCTAAGTTTGCTTACGCTATAAACATTTTCACTGCCATAAGTTCCATGTGAAATGGTAGCATACTGTTACATTTTGATACTTTTAATTTACTAATCTTAGTATACAGCAGCTTTTTTAATTTTTATATTGTTTATAATTTTCTAAAAAAATCCATCCGTAACTATTTATAGACTGACACCTTAAATATACAGTTATGCACTCTTTTAGAACTTAGTGTTAATCTTGGTAAAATAAAATATGATTACAATAAAAAATTTTCGTTGTCAACTTTGATACATTAGTAAAAAAAACTGTCCAAATTATTCAAAGTTTTTATGTCAACTAACAGTTTTATTGAGTGAAATCGACACACTGCGCACTGTTGCAAAGGGAGATCGCCTTACCAAAAGTTTTAAGCACGATTTAGACACTGTTTAGCAAAACAAACTGTACGGTTAAAGTTTGTTTAAAGCGTGTTTTAATCTTTTGTGGTAAGGCGGATAATGTCCAGGTCCTGGACTAAATTTTGTGTCAGATATTTTTTCGTTACCATATTCACATTTTAACCGACTTCCAAACAGAAGGTTATATGTTTGTCTGTATAGATTTTTTTGTTTATGTCCATCGATATCTTCGGCAATTGTGAACCTAATCAAAAAAAAACATTTTTTTAGTTTGAAAGAGTTCACCTAACAGGTGGACTATTTAAATTTCATCGAAATTGGCTGAGCCGTTTTTGGATTAACAACAATAATGTATCCATCAATCCGAGCGAACTATTCGAATTTTATACACGATGGAAGTCGGTTTTGTCATTTTTTGCGAAAAGTAATTATTATGATTGTATCAACTTTTTTTAATAGTCCACTGCAGGACATAGGCCTACCCATGAAGGGTGATTGGGCCATATCCACCACGCTGGCCCAGTGTGAGTTGGAGGATATGATTATGATTGATTTTATTTAATTTTGTACCATATAAAGTTGACAAGCGATGCTACAGTTAATTGATTGAAAAGGAATTGTTTTGAAACTACTTGAACTTATAAATTTTCTTTTTATATATATTTAGGATGTAAAGCAATACCTATTAGACTGAAGTATTTTATAAATTTGCGGCCACAATTTACTCTCATACAATAATTTATAAAAATATGTATATTGGCCGAAATTTATGAAATACTTTTTTGAAAATAACTGATATTATTAAGTGGGATATTTTTGTTTCAAATTAGATAATACTAGTCGATCTATTTTTCCCACTATCTAAATATTAGAAAACTGTAAAGTAATTGTGAGTTTTGTTTTTTATTTGTTTATAATGTATTTTTAAAATTGTCAAATGTTAAATGTAAAGTAGAAATTGTAAATACAATTAAAGTTTATAATAAAGAGTGGCTGTTCTGAGAGAATGGCAAAATTAATTCAGTATTTTTTTTGGTCAATATTTCATTAGTACATACCTAAAACAGTGACAGTTATAACATACAATAATTTAAAGTTATAAATCATATACAGGGTGTAGAGCTGACGCCGACATTAAATGAAAACACATAGTTGGCCTTCGACATAATATTAGCTATATATTTAATTCTGAACAATGTTTTAATACATTTTGGCACAACCTTATCCTAAACAGGATATAGCTATATCGATTAGTTTAATGTCAAAATAGTATGAACGAGATCCTTATAAATAAAGTATAATGCCTAATTACTTCCTTTATTTATTATTTAGTGTTTTAAAATTATTTTTTTTAATTAATACATTTTTTAATCTTGTTACTGGTTACCTAGTAGGTAGTGAGTACTGCGTAAGGGTCAAATTTATGTCGGCATCAGCTCTCCACCCTATATACTATACAGGGTTATTCTTAATCAATTAGCATCCTTTTATGGGCTTATTTTGTACATCAAAACTAACAACTTTTGTTCCACTACTTTTGTCAAAACTCCTGTATAATCCAAGAGCCCGTTACTGTCACGCCTCTGTCATTTTATAAAACGTTAAAGGTGTAAATAAAAATAAGGTAAAGGTAATAAAATAAAAAATATAATTTTGCTTCAGGAAAAACATTTTAAATGAGACAAGAAAAGTCACTTCCATAGACATATATTTCCATAATTATATAAAAGAATTTACATCCACAAAATAATACAAAACCTACGAATTGAAAATGTACTTTCATAAAAATTATTATTCATTACAAAATTGTTAGTTAATCATTGAGAAAATAAAAATCGTTACGCCGGCAAACTAATAACACAAGTCTTAATCTATTTATATTTAAAAATATCTATTTTTTTAATTTGAATCCAAAGCCATGGGAGATCCTTATAAGGCATGTTTAATTTGCCTCGATATGAGATCTAATTTTTGATAATTCAACGCCCGTCAAAATTGTTTTTCTAAATCTTAAATTATTCTAATATATAATTTAATAATCACGCCAAAATAATACGTAAGGGTAGGTACCGATATAAAAAATGTGACACATAAAATAAGGGAAACTATTTAAGCACCACCCGCTAAATCTTAATAAGAATCTATTACCACTTTCAATACAAATAAAATTTTGAACGAGATCCGAACCGTGTCAAAATGTAATTTAAAAGTACGTATGAAAAATCGAATAAATCCTACTTAAAATTAAGATAGTCAATGTAATTTAATTTGCTAAGATGAAAATGAGAATGAAGGTACAGTCAAAAAACCAAGACACCAAATAAAGGTTATCAAACCTAAATCTCTTGAGGCATAAAAAATGGCAGACGTCCTCGCCAATTTTAATAGTCAAGATAATATTTGTCACATAATAAACATTACAACCGGAACAGAAAGTGTAGCTAATGATGATGTAACATTACAAAATGAAACTCGTAAAAGTTTGACATCGTTGCTTTGGATTTATCAAGAAAGATTAAATAATTAACACAATAAAATAATGAGCTCGCATATCATGAACATGTAGCTGCATGAGGAAAATTATATTAAAATACTTAAGGTCTAGAACTTAAGAGTTAATATAGAAAAATAAATGCCATTTGGAGATGAAAACGTAGCTCAATAAAGCGCTGATAACACATTGCTGCACCACGATAACATTTGAACTTCATTTATCGGCAGGTAATAAAAAAAATGTCATTAGGTCAGAATCATTTAAAGAAATTCAAGATTAAATGTTAATAATTATTAACATTCTATTAACTTCGTTGATATGAATCGATTTGTTTTAGAAATAAATATAAATAAAGATAACTGTGAATCATTTCAGAATTGTTTCTACGTAATTAAAAATCAATGAATAATCATGTCATCATGCCGTCAAGTTGATAAGTATTTCATACCTATTTATAATAATGATAAAGAATTCACAGAATTTAGTGCGGAACACACGAGGCTAGCAACAGTGGCCGAAGGTCGCAGTTTTATAAAAAGAGAAGAAGTGACATAGTAATAAAATACAGAAACCGGCAGTGATAACAATTTTAAAAGAACTGTTGAATTAATTTGCTAACACAGTAAATTAACCAACGGTTCTGAGCATACACAAGTAAATGCAAAACATTGAAAAAGACTACACAAACTTTTCAATGTGAAAGGTGTTGTCGCCCCGTGAAAAAATTAAAAAGACTTTAGTATCAAAGTATACATAAAACTAGTTGTAGGTACAAACGTAAAGTAAAATTTACATGTTCACACTCACGACACACAACACTAGGGTTTGCAGTCTTCAACCGAATTATCACATAACCTTCACACTTAGGGCTCCAAGATTTGTGTGAAAGAAGAATTTCCACAAGTAATCGATATAGAATACGGCTCGGAATTTAAATTACTGGATATAAATAAACCATCAATTTTAAAATCAAAAATTAATCTTGACTATATACGAATTTAAACGAAATCCAATCAACAAAATGATTGAGCAAATCTTGTGATGTTTTAAGAAGAAGTGCACGCAGAGAAATTCAGTTTTACAATGCACGTAATCTTGGAGCCCATCCTAACCACGAGCAATTGCTATGAGCAACCACAGCTTTCGACCACCATTCCGGGAATAGTCCCGTATATAATATTGTAGTCGTGATCGAAGTACAGCATGGTGATGCTGCTCATCCGTCTGGGAGCGCAGCACGGGCCGCCGCTGCCCTGGGGCGCGGCTAAGTGGACTAAGTGAGTATGAGGATACTTCTGAAGGAAGCTGTAGGGGCACTCTCCGCTGCAGTAGTTGGCGTCGTACACTTTGGGAGCGATGATCCAGTCCCAGCCAAACTCCTCGAAGTTTACCACGAGGGGGTAGCGACAGCAGCGTACTTCTTGAGAGTTCTCGGTACAGTCCATACCGACTGTTCTTCTCGTGCGCTTGTGTGAATAGTCTTTTAGACTTACTTCTATGTATGGCATCTGCAAGAAATGAAACAAATTTTGTTAATAATATTATTAAAAAACTTATCGAGAGAAGTCCATATCTATGTGGTTGATTCTAACGATCGAATGTGAGAAGCTAAGATGATTTGAAGAAAAATAATATAAATATAGTTAATAAAAAATCTAAAAACCCGCTTATGAGTCAATTTTATTTTATAAATGTATTGCCATCGGTCTTTGATAGGTGTGCAAAGTTTGAAGAAAATCTAATCGCTCAAAGTAGGTCAAAGTCGAGCTCAAAGGGGTTGGTTACAAGCAAGCAAGCGAGCAAACATACAGGTAAACTAATAAAAGCGTGTTAATAAATACAAGTAAACTATATATCAAAAGACAATCTTAGTGAAACGGAAAAAGTGATAACTTTTTCCGTAATAAAATAGCACCCAATCACACAAATAGTACTTCGAAATTCCTATAAAAATGGGTTCCCTTTCAACACTTTCCATATCGTGAATCTAATCTACACACTATTAGTAAACTGTGCCTAGCAACAACAAAATGAACCTTGATTGTATCTAATTTGGGCTATTATCTCTGCCTACATGTTCAGGCTCCTGATTATTTTGTTTGAATGGCGCAAAAAATGCTCTCAGCTGTATGACCTACTTCTGAGTAGATAATGCAGAGATTTGCTCTTGACACGGTAGGTATTGGCAATTTACATGCTTTTTATCAAGCTTGGGTATTTATATTGTGTTGCCAATTTGTTGGAATGTTATTTCATTGTATGTTGCCGGAAATTCGCGGAAATGTTCGTAAATTTTGTCATAACATTCTGGGTTTTTACTACTGCTTTAAATTTAGATTTGCCAATATAGATTTTTATGTTAATAAGGAAGTTATTTGTCGATATTGTGTTTGAATCTATTCATTGTATCTGTGACTTAAAGTTCTATGAAATACTTTAAAGAACTCACCAAAGCATTATTTGATTCTGAACTCGGATGCGGCACAACCAAACTCATCCTATTCTTTGAGTCTTGTACTCTCACTACTATTTCTAAATTTTCTCTGGGCAGGCTGCAGAATTCTGCCATCATAGTGGTCACGTTGATCTTCAACCACTTTCCTGCTCTGAGCACTTTTCTAGACAACTTCACCGAGTTGTCACTGTATGGTACTGATGCTTTACCACCCTGGCTGTTTCTGGTGACCCTGCTGACTTGTAGCGTGATGGTGAAGGGTTCTTCAGGGTCGGAGGTGACGTTTCTGTTCTCCAACTCTTGCACGTGGAGATTAAGAACTGCCTCGTCCAGCTCGTTTTGAAGGACTTGATCGGTGATACGGAAGTTGATGACTTTAAGACCTTTGAAGTGGCTATGCCGCTTTGTGTCTGTTGGAAAGAAATAAAAATAAATCAATGACAGATTTATTTACTTAACTTTTATTATAGGAGAAAATTTTAAAGATATAAATGTTAACAGAAAATACAACGTACAAAGACACATTGTAAGTGTAAGATATGAGCCATGTTATATGACTTGCAATGTAATAATTGCAGATACAAATTATTGTTCATTTCGTTATACAAACTGTTGTAAGAAAGTCGGTAAGTTCGATGCCCCAAGACGTAATCTAGATAGATCGTAGACGAAACTATTTTTGTATTCTACCTGTATCCACGTTTCCTGCCTATTTTCGACGCCTACCTAACATTTGGGAAGTATTTCTAATGTAAAAGTACTTTCCAGGATTTACATTATTACTGTTAATTATTGTCTTCTCACGTAAAATACGTATTAACATTATTCAGTATACAATTATAAATCGTAGAAAATATTATTTATAAGTTACAATACGTTCCTCGATACACTGCAACTTTTATAACATTTTATATAACATCACTGGTTTCCATAACAATTCCAAAATCTTACATAGTCACCTTATATACTAGCATTTTATAGCAAATGGTTCACTGAGCCGCCACTCAGAGCTCCACCACCGTAAAACACTCCATAGCATTCATCACCAAGCATGTGTTATGAAATGTTATGGTAAAACAGAAATGTTATACTTTTCTTCCCTACTTTGTCGTGTCTCTATTTTTTTACCAATCTCTATTGCACAGCAAGTGGGTGGCAAAAAAAGGTTTTACTCCTTATTATATGATATGTCAGTTAAAAATATTTTTACATCTTTTTTCTATTCTTCTTCTTATTTCCTCTCTGTCGTGATAAGAAGGAAATGCATAACTTTATTTTTATGTAAACTTTGAGCTTTTGTAGAAAGACAAAACTCATCGACAAGGCAAGACTCTAATTTGTTAGAACTTTTCTTGTAACAGTGCATTGTGCAATAAACGAATATAAATAAATACATTTTCTGTACAATGCATTTTATTCCTATGTTGACAGTTCTGTTTACATCCAATATTGCTTAGATAGTTACAATTACAAATGTTATGTAGATTTCATACTATTCATGAAGCGTATATGGCAAGAGTATATAGGATTATTTTATATCTATCCTTAATATCTGTATCGATGAGGTTCCGTTGGTGACTCTACCTGTAACAAAAGATAAGGTATATTAAATATAATTGAATTATACATAACCTCTGACCCTTTCTACCTCGTTTCTGATGCAAATAATGTCCATCGCAATTCAACGCGGCAATCAGCACCTTTGCACCAGGAACGATGAGGGGTGGGTTCCTGGATTAATTTTCTAGCTAGGTAGGTATTGAATTAAATTAACATGTAGTACCTACTTACAATCTATGTATAAGTGTGGGTATACAGTAATATATCTACAATATAATCAGCTATAATTTCGGCAACCTCAAGGTCATGTTTTGGTTATGTGTAGGTAACATAGAAATACACTGTCAAAAGCTTTACTCAAATCTGTGCACACATTTTCAAGAGATCTCTTATATCAGTACAAGTAGAAATATTTGACTCCTTTAGTAGGTAGAGGTATTTTACTCTAAATTGTGTTTTCCATGATACAAAATGTGTGAGTAATATACCATACAGGCATTACCAAAATATTGCGTGACTTGACTGGCCTAAGAGCCGCTGAAGATGGACCTTCACCTACGTGATAACCAGATGAGGCGTATATTTTATAAATTATTTTTTTATTTATAAACACGCCTATGATAGTTTGTCTATCGAAAAGTTTTCGTGGCTATTTTTCATTAAGTATATTTAAAACTAGTTTTTACCCGCGGCTTCACCCGCATACGCAATATATCATTATAATTTATAGCCTATGTGTTATTCTGATATATAAGCTATATTATTGCAAAGTTTCATCTCAATCCGTTCAGTAGTTTTTGCGTGAAAGAGTAACAAACATCCATCCATCCATCCTCACAAACTTTCACGTTTATAATATTAATATAGTAGTATAGTAGGATATGTCATGCACGATTTTTAAGGCCGTATGGCTGTATGATTAATTTTGTAATTAAATTATCTTTTTTATGATACCAATTTTGACAGGTTTTTGAACTAAATTAAGCAAACCTAGCAATTTCTACATTAAAAACTATTAGTTGGAATAAAAAATACCTGCTATCAGA
Source organism: Hypomecis punctinalis (assembly GCA_949316475.1). Classification (NCBI taxonomy): domain Eukaryota; kingdom Metazoa; phylum Arthropoda; class Insecta; order Lepidoptera; family Geometridae; genus Hypomecis; species Hypomecis punctinalis. The sequence continues at coordinate 8,850,265 of OX438819.1, read as the reverse complement.
AGACCGAAAGCAAAAAATACGTTTCCAAAAAAAATATCGAATTAAATATAGTCATGACATTTTTCGATAGGAAAGCTATCATGGGCATATATTTGTATGTAAATAACATTTCATAAAAAGTATGTCTCATCTGGTTATCAGATAGGTGAAAGTCGTTTTTCAACGTCTCTCCCCCTATAATAAACATGCTTGATGTTTATTATGCTAGTGTACCACCATCGTCTAATCGCTGAATACTATTAAAAATCCCTATCACCAATTTAATTAAAACAACAATAGTTCTGGTTTAGTTCAACAGATAAATTGTTATATTTAGAAACATCACAGACAGAGAGGCGCTGGGCCTTATCAGAGCAGCTGATAACGGCTTATTTTTGAAACAGACTTGCATTAAGGTCAATGTCACTTTGAGTCGCGTTTTAATTAATTAAAAAGTATTAATAAAACATCAATAACTCATCGAGAAAGAAAGAATATCAGAAAAAAAATATTTTATTGATGAGAAGAAAGATTGTATTGACGACTGTTAACCTATCGTAGATGATTACAGAGAGTCTTTTGATTCTGGTGATTTTGATCCTACTTGAACCCTAATAGGTATTGCTTTACTTAGTAAAGCAAGTTATAAAAGTAACACAAGGACAGTAAAACCACTTTCAATAAAAGATAGGGACCGTAATGAAATCAATATATTTATGTACCTATATATAATATAATATTCTGGAAAGATTTGTAACGAAGTGGAGAAATAAGAAAATAAAACAGTAATCTCTATTTTAAGTAATCATTACAGATCAGTCCGTATAACGGAAAGCAAAAGAATAGGGAATATTTGAAGAATATAACTTAAAAATACAAAAACTATCCTCTCAACAAAGGAATAAACAAGACTAGAAGAATATCTATAATAGATATCAGGATAAAATAGAACACTGGACCGATATTAATATATGGTATTCTATCATTTTAAAAAGAAATATTTTGAAAGATGTCTGTGAAAAGTATTACTCAATAAAACACCTTTGTTTTGAAGAAATAGTTTTCTTTTGACCCACCTACCGACCTTTGCTCTAATAAGTTTCAAGGTTCAGAGAGTAAACAAAATCTGCGTGTAGAAATATTTGCAGACTTGCTCATGCGCGTAATCTCTCAGTATACTCATATTTCCGTGTAGATTAGTAAGTAGTAAATATCTGGATTTGACGATACATTTTATTAGGTAGGTATATAAATTGTAGGTTATCATTCGTGTTTTGTAATATCTACGGGTATTCGTTCATAATTCGTTCCTATTTTTAATCAATCTACAAAAAGCTGTGACAAAAAGGTTCTCAATTCTTGCCTTGTTTTGACGTGTTGGTTTGACATTGCTTCTTTTGTTTTTATTATGTATTTTTTTTAAATTACTTTGTGTACATTATTTTCTTTGCCATAGAACTTTTAAATGGATTAATAGCAATTATCTAAGAAATTCATAAAAGCTCTAATCAAATTGTGTATTACGAGTATCTTAGAAAAGAATGCAAAAAATACAGAACAAACAAGTACAATCTAGCAAAACTAGCAGACAATTTATAATAGGTCTAGTTCAAGCTGACACTCATTTAACATACCAGTATATTATACAATCATCAAAACCTATGATGACGCAAGCTAGGTATAAGTAGGTATAGGTTCATGCAGAGAAAAATTCGATGGTATACCTTTTTTTACGACGGGGAAATCTTCCAAAGATGCCCGATCGACCGGGTTATGTGGGATTGTACCCACTAAAACCCCCTCGGTGGCCAGCCTATGTGCCTTCTTGGGAGCTCCAGATCTCCAAAAGGAACGCACCGGTGCTCCCGGTACTTTGTGTGTACTCGCCTGGTGATAACACCAGGCTTGTACTTTGCTTTACGATAGCGTTGCCACACACGCTGCCGTCCTCCTCGGGCCCGCTTGAATGGGTGGCCAGAGCCCCAACTCAGACACCCACCAGCCCAGGGATTCCCTTTTATCTCTTACTACAGGCAGAGGATACCGATACCGTATTCTAGTGCCCTGGCATTAGGGGGATCGATGGTATACCTAATGTGATTAACATGCAGCTGGACACTTGTTACTTGTTGTTACGGGCCTTTTCCACAATTGAGCCCTCCATGGGCCCGTTTTATGTAAGTCGCCCGGCTGCAGCTAGTTCAGCCACCCGGTGTCCTCCAGGAAGTCCAGCAGCTCGCCAACGCCGGCGCAGGCCTCCCGGAGTGTCCTCGGTGCCCCGAAGAATTTCTTGCGTTGTTCCGCCACACTGTTGCATTCAAGCAGCATATGCGCGGTTGTTTCTTCTACCTCCATGCTACCTCTGCACAGAGGGCTGTCTGTAACACCAATTTTAAACAGGTGCTTGTTTAGAGAGCAATGTCCCGTGACTACTCCGGCTATGAGTCGGAGTTTGTCTCGTTTAAGGTTCAGCAGGCGTCGGGAGTATCTCGGATTCAATTCCGGGAATGCTTCCTTAGACTGCTTACAACCCAGTACTTGCCCAGTATTCCTTGTGTTGTCTAGCTGTGTGTTGGCGTATCCAGGATCTGACTTGGCTGAAGGGCAGCTGGACAACGTAATGCATATGATCCAACCGTTCTAGTTTTTTAGAGAGTACTGTATCAGTGGTAAGTATATTAAAATAGACAGATAATAAACAGATATAAGCCGAATCACAAGTCGGCGGACTGGAAGTAGCTACAAGCTGTGCAATATCTAATCAAGCCTAAACATAAAGTTGATTGTGTTTCGCACAGCTTGTAGCTAACTTCACATCCGCCAACTTTTATTATTCGGCCTATGCGATATGGTAAGTAGGTACTTACGATTAATTTAATTTCCAACGACACGGTCTAAATGTTGGTTGACGATGATGTATATGTCCGTGTATAAAATAAAGATTTTATGCCGTACTAAAATATAATCGTCGTCAGATGATGAAGCAAAATTGTAGTGAATGGTAGTTGGTGCAAACGTACTCAATTTGTACTGGGATTAGTACTGATAGTTACAATTAAACTAACATTTCAAAGCATTCGATATAGAGATAATGTGCAAATTTGCTCGTATAATATAGAAGACTCATCATGTATTATGGTTTTGCACAAATTTCTGTGAGCTACAAAAGAAAATGTTAAAAAGTTATTCATATTCTAAGCCTGATAACGTTACAAAGGGTACTTTGCCTTTGCCTACATAAAACGATACAAAATACGAAAGTGATAAAGATGCTGATTTAAAATTGCATCTCGTCAAACTAAATTTCGAACATGGTAAGTAGTCATAAATAAACATTCATAATTCACAACTATTTTAGACGTTAAGCGTAATAAAATAAACAAAAGCCCAGATCATCTGAAAAAAACATTAAAATCTTTGCACTCCTGTGCACAAAACAAAACCACTAAAAAATTTAACACTCGAATCACACCTAAAAACTCAAAAAAATTGAAAATGAAAAACTCATGAAATGGCACATAATGCCAGAAAAGTACCACGCACAAAAACGGTTTTTTTATAAGCGAATAGAAAAGTAACTCACAAGTAAACCATCGGCAGCTGATCGCTCCTTGCCACTCCACACCACTAACGTTCGCAAATTTGTGCAGGTGCTATAGAAATGTCTAAAAATATAAAGTTCGTTCATCCAAATTTAAGGTCGAACGCCCACCGGCCAAACTCTACCCAATTACGAATACGAGCCCGAGTTTGTTTAAAATTCGTCTATTTTGACAGGTTGTGTATAAATCCGTCGTCGACTGTTTAGAATTAAGTTGTTCGTTTGTTTATTCGCCCCCAGCTGCAACTCCTCCGTGTCATGTAGAAGTTTTCTCGTAGAAAGTTTGTTTATTAGGAATGCTTAGCTTTCGCGAATTTGGCACAGAGAATTTAGATTCGGGATTCCGCGCGTGCTTTAGTTTAATTTATTGCTGAACGTAATTCGCTCTGTATATTTTGCGTGGCTTGCGACTTCCTGGGGAATCCGAGTCACTAAATTGTATCTTTTTGAGAATGCAGTGGTAAGATCGTAAAGCAAATAACTAAGATCTTTGAGAAACACTCAAACCTTTTAGTTCTTTGCACAGGTTATGTTAAGAACGCGTGTTGTTTTTAGTTATGTGCACTGGTTAGTTGTAAAAGCTTCAGTAGTAGGTATACTGATTGCCTCCATAATTCATCAAAAGTCAAACCACGAACTTATTTTTACTTGGTGTGGGGGCGATAGGTCCTATACCAGAGATCGTCACACTTTTCTGGTTAAGAGTCACATGGGACAAAATGAAGCACCACCGTGGGTCGCACACTGTGCACTGGAGATTATAACATATTACACATTATATAACATATTATATAGACTTCCGCCCGCGTCTCCGCTCGTGTTATATTTTTTCTTAAGGTAAGTAAATCAGCTTTAATAGTTATATTATTATTATATACTACGGGACTAATCGCGATCAGTCTTCCCGTGACCACAGTCGATGCAACTCGGCCGAAACGTCGGGATGAGAAGGTATTTATTTATATCGTAATTTTAGTGCGGGATTAATCCCGTAGTATATAATAATAATGTGTTCAAATCGCGAAAGTTTAAAAACAACATTAATAGTTATAGATTTAAAATTCATGATTTCAAATCAAATCATTTATTTTGACATAATAAACGTGTAACAGCTATACGAGTACATGATCCATAGGCTCCTGAACTAATCTAAGACTGTCTCAGGAGCCAGTCCTCCATATTAATATACAAAAGCATGCCAAAATGTAAATATACAGTAAACTTAACTAATTTAGAAAAATAAAACATTAATTGTTTTCTATAGGTACCGAAAGCGGCACCAATTACGGCAGGGAGCCGCTTGCGCTGCGTTTTGACGACCCTATACACTAGGTCTAGGTACACTAATTCTTTCACATTTCATGGGTGTTTTGTGTATTGTACATTTCCTTCCTAACCTAAGCCAACACTGCTCCATGAAATTACGAGGCGTGGAAATGAGCTCCTGATACTTACAACTGCTCCTGTGGTTTTTGAAATAACATAACAATTTGGATTGCGACGCTAATGATGAAGATGAAGGATCATTCAAACAATAAAGTTAGGGATTCTGTTTGATCCATAGCTTTGTAAATTTTGCAATGCCCCAGAACATGTCTCCTTGATAACCGTAGAGAACTCATGACCCTACATACCTATAAGTGTTAGTTATATATTAGCGTGGAACTCTTTGTTGAGTTCGTGTTAGAGAGTTCAAAACAGAGAGAGTAGTATTTATTAATAAAAAATTGCTAAATACCTAGCTATCCCTACCGTTGTAATGTGCAAGCAATGCCTTCCAAGAATTCATCAGTAGTCAATAAGGGAAAAAAATCTACTACCTACTTTTCTAATGAAAGATTTATTCATAATTTTGTTATTTTTTTAATAAAAGAAAAATCTAGATTTGCTATTTTCGTATTCAATAGCTAAGTGCAAACATTAGGTACCTTAACATAAGTAGGTACTTAGGTAATGTCTGTATTCTGAATAGAAAAGCAATGTTTCCAGGGAAGTAAACCAAAAGAACCTAAGGTTTTGTATTGATAGACTTGGTATGTGTGAACTCTCTAAATAAGTAGGTTACTCTAAGATAGGTAACATTATGAAACTTTGACAAAAGAAACGACTTTGAAATCAACTGACCTTATAATGTTATGATTTATACAAAACAGGCTGAAATAGTTAATTTTTTTGCAATTTTAAGGTTGTAGCAAAACTCGATAAATTTTACATTTAAGACATACTTACAAATACATAAGTGAGCACCGCGCACTGATTGAAGCGAAGTGACAGTTCGATTTAACTTTAAATCGAAATTCTTCAAACAACACTCATAAAACGCTCATAACAGAGTAATACAGCGTTAATTAAATTCCTATGAGCATAATAACGGTAGTAAAATCGTATGAATGTAAACAAATGGGTGTCGACGTGCCCTGATAGGCGGCGCGGGCGCAGGGGCGTGCCGTCGCGGCCTACTTAATGTCAGAGCTACGCCCTACTATTAAGTTTTTTACAAGTTAACAGGTTCTGCGAGAACGAATCGGAAATGAGAGGAGCGAGACAACCGTACGAAAACAACAAGACTTTGTAGGTGAAAAGTGTGCTCTAGTAATTGATTAGAACTAAATGACGCGATTAAAACTAAATACTTTAGTTATAATTTTAACACCACGTACTAAATGAAATTGTGAAAATCGCGGGTCGAACTTGGACACGATTAGCACAGCACCATGACAAATGGAGCCGTAAGAGAGAGGCCTATAGCCAGCAGTGGGATAGAGAGGGCTGCGGATTATGATGATGACTAAGTGAAAAGCCAGTGTCATTAAGAAAAACTAACTAAACGGGATACGGGGTAACTAGGAACACATTAACAATACTCTAAGATGTACTTAGGTGCTGCTTCGTGCGATTTGAAGATTTTTGGAGCGATTTCGAGTTTGGTACCATCATGAAAGTTGGTTATAAAGAAGAGCACTTGCAACAACGTACGTTTTAGATTTTACATTTCAGATATTGGTAATGAATTCGCAGTCACGCCGTATAAAGGTTACACATGCTAGGAACGTGTCAGGACTCTCAGACATAAAGTAGGTATGAGACTATGCCCACTATACCATTCCGCCACCGTCTAGCACCATCGCGTGCTACGTAGGTACGGACGGAGCGTTTCGGCACCGGGAAAATATTCTCAACGACTATTGATGATGTCACCTGCCGGTCCCAACAGAGTAATACCAGCGAAGGTGGCTTACAACCAGCATTTAACGCTGAGTTGAGACCGGTTTCGTTGCAATCTATGGGTCCTTCCTACTAGGCATTACCTCATAATCTGTAGTTGCACCTATTTATGTTGTACCTTGTTTTTAAACTTTCGCGATTTGAACACATTATTATTATATACTACGGGACTAATCGCGCACTACCGTAGACAGTCGACCGTGGTCACGGGTAGACCACGGTCGACGGTCTACGGTAGTGCGCGGTTAGTCCCGTAGTATATAATAATAATGTGTTCACATGTAACTCGGATGAAACTTCGGGATGATGAGGTGTTTATGTATCTCGTAATTTTAGCGATGAGTCCCGTAGTAATAATAATAATAAAGTATGTAACCTATTTGTTACGACACAAAGTTTTATTTCTTTCTTTTCTCTTTTCTTTGATGGTTGTAGTGGGAATATCACAGTCTGTAGAACGTATCGTGTTGTTTTCTGTGCCTTTTTAACACGGTCATGGTGTAATACGTTATAGTGGGCATATTACAAACATCGACAGCATTGTTGACATAATTAGATTACTTATATACCTATGAAGACCGTACAGTTATATGCTGTCTTTATTTTTATACACTGAGTTCTTAAATATTGCCATTTCAAAGATACCACGATCTAGGGCAACATTTAAATGTGTATGTCAGTCCCAAAGCCTAGTTTCGAATAAAACGAGCTTTGTTGAAACAAAAATAATCTCAAATACTTTTTGAAACTCGAATGACTTCTTTTATAGAGACAGTCTACGTAACGGACATGACCTATAACAATATTTTAGTTCTAATTTGTGAGTTGACGTATCTCGAGGAAGATAAGTGTTTAGGTACCTACCTATCTTTGGATAATGTTGAACCGTCTGACATCACATGACCTCAAAAGTTACAGACCATATTTTACGAAAGAAGATAATTAGGTATGTAGATATTATGAAATTAATAAATATTATAAAATAAATGTTAGCTTACACACGGCCTCTGACACCAAACTAACCAAAGCAAATACAAATACATACTTTTATAAATAAGACCTAAATAACACCGACACAGAGCAAACACCTATATTCATCACATAAATACTTGCCCTGGGTGGGAATCGAACCCACGCCTCTTTGATCCCGTAGTCAGGAGCACTAATCACTGAGCCACTGAGGCAGTCAATACAGGAAACCATAATTTGAAAGTAGGTAGGTACGAGTAAGTGAGTACAGGGTGGAGAGCTGACATTGACATTAAATGAACTCACAATATAATTAGAAAATTGTAATACTAAGTGAAGTCAAGCTTCATTTATTAGGTCCAAAACAGAAATCCAAATATTTATGGCTTAAATTTTCTAAAACATCATTTTTAAACGACTTCGAAAAAGGAGGAGATTCTATGTTCGCCTGTATATATTTGTATGTATGTTTATCGATATTTTCGCTAATTGTGAACCGAAACATAAAAATATTTTTAGTTTAAAATGGTACACTACCGAAGTGGTCCCATTCAAATTTTATCGAAATCACCTAGGCCGTTTTTGAAAAATCAACAATAATCTAAAAAATGTATATGTCACAACTCACAGTCAAAGTGATTAATCTAATTATTACGTATACTAGCTAGTGATTATGTATAATTACTACTTGATTTAGTGAAAGTGATTAATGGCAAAAAATTATCACTTTAACTAGTTATTATGTATAATATCTGGGACGGCTTAGTTAATGTGATAAAAACATTTTTAACTAAGTTTACAAAGTTTTAATTGACTTTGCTTTAAGTATTAATAATCATTTTTACCATACATTTTCAAAAGTTCAACGTTATCGTAATGTATTTCTAATAAACTGCCAGAAGCCAACCGCCTTGATAGATTAGGTGTGAAAGAAAAAAACAACTCACGAAATGACAAACAACGCTCGAGCGAAGCGAGCGTGCCGCGGCATCGGCCGACGAAGTGCCAGAAGCGAATCGCTTTGTAAAAAAAAAAACTTAAAAAACGAAACCCTAGTCGATACAACAATTGGTAAACAATAAACAACTAAATGAATATTACGCTAACTAAAACATTCTGCTACTTGTAAGTTGCCATTTTGAAAAGTTATAACTTTCACTATCCCTGAATAATAACTAGTTAATGTGATTAATTTATCACATTTACTAAGCTGATTAGTTATTATGTATAATAATCAGTCATTATACATAATAACGGACTAATCACTTTGACTGTAACTTATATATCAATTCTAGCGAACTATTCGAATTTTGTACACGATAGAAGTCGGTTTTGCTATTTTTCGCGAGAAATAATTACAGAGCAACCTGTACTTATCAAACAGCAATCCGAGTAATTTTGACATTAGTCGAAATAGCTCGGAAAGTACCTACTTAAAATTGAACTACCTATTCCGACCCCTAATTATGTATTTAAAGCCGCGTAGACAAGGTCCGAGTCAGCTCGGATTGAATGGGTTCAGATGGTTCCTCGGACACTACTCGTATTGTGTAAGCACATGATCAAAACACACTCAGATGACGATAATGGTTGCCACATTACAAGTTGCGTCCGAGTAGATATCCGAGTCCATTCAGTCCGAGCTGGCTCGGATCGTGTCAACGCGGTTTAAAGGCAAATGATCTTCAAAGCTCGACTTGACAAGCTTTAAAGCTTGACTGAATTAAATTCGTTATCATAACATTTGGTTATTATCGAACATTATTTAACCAATTTTATTTAATCTTTTTTTACACTTGGATTTCAGTTAATAAATTGATCCGATGATTGATTGGTCATTGAGTCAGATTGTGATATAAATTAGTTTATGTTAATGGTACTATTGCTTTATTTTTTACTTTTTGTTTAGGGTTACTAGTAACTTAAAGTAACTGGTTCTTGATGATGGATTTAATAGGTACATCAAATATGAACGACTTTTACTAAAGGACCGACCCTGAAGTCGCGAAAATCAGCTCTTTAATACATTTTTAGGGTTCCGTACCCAAAGGGTGAAAATGGGACCCTATTACTAAGACTCCGCTGTCCGTCTGTCTGTCTGTCTGTCTCCAGGCTATATCTCATGAACCGTGATAGCTAGAACGTTGAAAGGTGACGTCCACAAGTGGTATATTATTCAGAGAAAAATCGAACCAAGATGATATATACATCATTTGAAAGCTTATTTTATGGGCTTCCTAAAAATATTTAATTGAGATTTTTTCACCCCTCCAATTTTGTTTAAATGCGAATAATAAATTGTATGAAAAATAACAATACAGCTTATTACTTTTTCTAGTTTAGCAATGATAAAGTGTTTCTATCGTTATTTTACTTGCATTCGTAGCTGATGCTTCCACATTCATCGCTTAATTTGCTAAAATTAAAAATTATAACCTACCAGTGTGACCAGTTAGTAGGTACAATGTGACAAACAAACACTTTAAAAGTGTGTCTAATTGGTAAAAATGCTTTGATTTAACAATTTGAAGGTTACTTAATCTGGGTTGATAGAGATAAACTACTTATTGAGCCAAATATATTTATTTATCCGAAAAAAATCGGAGGGCTCTTATTCGATTTTAGCTGATGTAATAGACTCAGAAAAATATGACCTTTCTCGAAATGTAACGAGTGTTTTGGTTCGAATTTTTGATTATTATTATACCAGTCTCCATACATTTTGTGGACATGTCCTTTTCACATATTTCTGTTTTCGCTATAACAAGCACTCAAAATAGAAAAAAATAAATATTTAAGGCGGCTCCCATACAACAAACCTGAATTTTTAGCCGTTTTTCGCTCGATATTAATAACGGCGACGGGTTGGCGACTTGACATATTCACAGAATATTAAGTTGTACTTTAAAAATAAATAATTAAATTAAAATAAATATTTAAGGGGGGCTCCCATACAAGTAACCTGATTTATTTGCTCGATATTAATAACGCAACAGAAAGATGGTTAAAATATTGTCATTTTTTTAAAGTAACATTTAAAATTAAGTTGTACGTTACTTCATAAATTAATAATTAAAATAAAATAAGTCAATGGGCCCTCTTCCACACGGTACGGAACCCAAGGGGGCTCGACTCGCACTTAGCCTATTATTTTATATGTCCACAAACTTGTTGTATGAAACAACAGATTTTAGATTTAGCCTTGATGTTGTGCATAAGTTACTTACCTACCAGTTACCCAGTAAGTACGTTATGATACCTGACTTAACCTGACGTCGTTGGATCTCGAATATTTATAGATAAAAAGGTTATCTTCAGAGAAACATTCTTGTGTTTACCCAAATTATAAGCGCGAAAATTAATGACTATGTATGGATGATTGATAAGTACTCTTTCACTTAGCAACAAATAACGGATTGATTTCATTTTTGGCATGGATATATTAGTAACAAAATCGGAGAGAAACATAGGCTACAGTTTACCCCAGAAAAATAAAAGTTTCGTAAGGCATAGCAGTACAAAAATCAAAATATGCGCTGGCGGAGCCGCGAGCAAAAACTAGTACTACTAATAAAAAGGTTATCTTTGGTGGTACGTTAAGCATTATTTTGTTTACCCAAATTAATGATAAATGAGATATTACACATGCACTCGAATACTTACCTACCTACTAATTGATTGACGCCACTGATACAAAGTCTAGGGGCTCTATTTTTGAACCTAGATATATGCGTACGAGCGTCACGAGACCGAGTTAGTAACTACATACGAGCTAGGGACTTATAAATGTAATTAATTGAACTTCGAAAGGCTAGGCTAATACGAAACTTTGATAGATTTTATGGAGTTTCTGTAAAGTTTCGTATACGTCCTAGCTATCCTAAAAGTTAATTATAGATCCCCAAAAGCGGCCCTGAGATAAAATTTTGACATTAAAGATTTTAGTGCAATAAGGATAAATTTGAATATTTAGTCCTGAGATTTTATTTTGACATTGAAGATTTTAGTGCAATAAGTCGTGGTGGCCTAGAGGTAGTGACACCCGCCTTGCAATCGTGAGGTCGTGGGTTCAAATCCCGGTCCCGTACCAATGAGTTCTTTGGAATTTTTGTACGGAATTTCACACCACTGGCTTTTCGGTGAAGGAAAACATCGTGAGGCAACCTGCATACGTCCGTAGAAGAAATTCGATGGCGTATGCGAATCCACCAACCCGCACTGGGCCAGCGTGGTGGATATGGCCCAATCACCCTTCGTGAGTAGGCCTAAGTCCTGCAGTGGACTGATAAAAGGCTGATACAGTAAGGATAAATTTGAATAGTCCTGGGATTTTATTTTGACATTGAAGATTTTAGTGCAATAAGGATAAATTCGAATAGTCCCGGGATGTCATTTCGACATTGAAGATTTTTAGTGCAACAGGGATAAATACGAATAGTCCTGGGATTTAATTTCGACATTAAAGATTTTAGTGCAACAAGGATAAATACAAATAGTCCTGGGATTTAATTTTGACATTGAAGATTTTTGTGCAATAAGGATAAATTCGAATAGTCCCGGGATTTAATTTCGACATTGGAAATTTTAGTGCAACAAGGATAAATACGAATAGTCCTGCGATTTAATTTTGACATTGAAGATTTTAGTGCAACAAGGATAAATTCGAATATTCCTGGGATTTAATTTCGGCATTGAAGATTCTAGTGCAACAAGGATAAATCCGAATAGTCCTGGGATTTAATTTCGACATTGAAGATTTTAGCCCAACCAGGATAAATTCGAATATTCTGTTTCTATCTCCACAAAAATTGAGCTCCAGCCAGAGCATCTTAAAATGTTCGAAAAAGCCAAATTCTCACTCAATATACAATAAATATACGATAAAATAAAGATGCGTTCATAAATCATTAGACAACTAATGAACTAAAGAACAACTAAGAATTGTATACAAGTTGTCTCCCGCGGCTTCGCCCGCGTGATATTTTGAATTTTGAAATCTCATAGGAACCTTTTATTTTTTGGGATAAACAGTAGTCTATGTCACTTTCCGTCTTTCAAAATATGTCTATTCCAAAAATCGATTCAATCCATTGCTCCATTTCTGCTTGCTAGAGAAACAAACGAATAAACCAACACATATACCTACTTTTCGATTAAAAAAAACATAAACATAAAAAAACACATTGTTGATTTTTTGATACTATTATAATTATGAGTGTTATTTTACTGTAACGGCTGTTAACAGTCCGACAGTTAATACCGAACATATCCCTATATATGAAGGATGATTGGGCGATATTGGCCACCAAGTTAGCCCAGTGCGGGTTGGTGAATGCTACCCCGATTTTATCACAAAAGAGAGAAGATGTTTGATGATGATGTAAGTACTAAGACAACGCAGGCCAAACCGTCTTTTATATCATTGTAAGTAAGACGACAATGCGGGCTAAACCGCGGGCTATTATTATTTTAAAGACAACGCGGGCCATATTGTGGATTATTATTATTTAATTTTAAGTAAGTAACGCGAAGCCGCAGACTTTATGTAGTAGTAGGTAATATATAGCGAATTTGCTAAATGTGACACTGTCTAGGCTTTTTACAGGATGTAGGCCTACCCACGAAGGGTGGTTGGGCCATATCCACCACGCTGGCCCAGTGCGGGTTGGTGGATTCACATATGCCATCGAATTTCTTCTACTGGCATATGCAGGTTGCCTCACGAGTCACGATGTTTTCCTTCACCGAAAAGCCAGTGTGTTAAATTCCGTACATAAATCTTAAAGAGGTCATTAGTACGGGACCGGGATTTGAACCCACGACGTCACGATTGTAAGGCGGGTCTCATTACCACTAGACCACCACGGCTTTTTCGGCTCGTTAAGTGTATATTACCTAAATATACTAAAAGTAAAACAGCTAACCATACCTAACCAGTTGAATAAGTAAGATATAAAGTTTATTGTACCATATTATCGTAAGATTTATGATGTAAAAAACGTACTTATTGTTATTTTTAAACTGATATCTTAAGGCGGGAAAATCATATATAAATTTGTAGGTAAATAAAGACGGCTGTTATTACTGCTTTTGAGCCATTTGCCCAAAGAGAATGAAGTTTTTCGCGCCTATAATTTTTATTATAGGCGCCTATAATTTTTATTGAGTAGTTTTGTACGGAAAGTTGGCGTTTGCTTTTTCTGTGATTTTATTTTATTTTAGCCTAGTACTGTTACGGTTTTTTATAATCCACTGCTAAATATCCTACCCACGAAATTAATTAGGTCATATCCACTACGCTAACTCAATGCTGATTGGTGGATTCATGTAATCGAATTTTTTGTACGCAGTTTTCTCAGGAAATTTTCCTAGACTGAAAAACCGGTGATTTGAAAATCGTGACGTAATTTTTTTCTTTGGAATTTTCGTCAGTACATTCACATTACATCATTGCGGCGCGGGGCAAGGATTTGGATTCACGACCATGCGATTGCAAGGCGAGCGTTACTACCACTAGGCCATAATGGGTTTAAACCAAGTATGTAGCTACTATAATTTAAAGTGAAAGTTGATTTATTTAAACCAAATTTTCCATACATTTCTCAAACGATACAAATTTTACCTTTAGCTCTTTGAATTAGTTAATCTCCGTTGAAAAGAGAAGGGTGATGTATGACGGCTATGTATGTGTCTGTATTTCTTTCTGACTGAAGATCTTTCCAGAACGAATCCAGTTATTTAATTTTGTTTTTTTTTTTAAATCATGAACTAAAAATATTGTAAGCAATTTGATTGCGAAAAAAATATGTTATTTTTATATTTAATGATTATATTATTTTTTATTCCTCCTCGAGTATTGTTTTTCGATTTAGTTAGGTCTGACTCTACTATAATAGTTTCATTTAAAAATAATTAAATAATTATGGAATATCTTACCGACACCCCTGAAAAGAAACAGCGGTGAAAACAAACCATTTTCTCGAACAACACAAAATCACCGAAACTTAAATTCCGAACTAATATTTCCAATATTGATAATTTTAAACTACGATTAAAAACTCCAAATTCGAAATTCCTTGAATTCCATTTTCAATTTCGAACGCGCGTTCCATCGAGGCTCGCAGGCCCGTTTCGAGCGTTCAAAAATTGTTCGAAACCGCGATCGAAAATTTCAAAATCGAAGTTCGCGGATTTTATCGATTCCATTTTCAAATTGGTACGCGCGCGCTCTCAAGCGGCCGGTGTCGAACTGATGCGTTCAGAAGACCGGCCAACTCTGTGGTGAACCAAAACGCGTGGGTTCGCGTTCGGGCAGATTGAATCATGGATATTGCGGAAAAGAATCTCAACCTTGCCAATTTAATAATAAGATCTGAATTCGCATTACTCACGTCGCTAAATAAATTTACCTTTTTAATTTAACAATTTGTTTTAATTGTCCGGTGATCAAAGAGGTAAAAAGTGTGAACTTTCTTAGAAGTAAAGAGGATGACACAATTAGGCAAGTTTTAGAATTTGTGCGCATTTAAGTTAATTTTTATATCATTATCATATAGCTCTAACTAAACTACTAAACTTACTTCGCAGGGTGTTTCCTCTGTTCAATTGCAATGCTTCTAAAAAAACAAAAATCATTACTTATTTACAACTAGGTAGCCTCATAACTCGTTTCTTTATTGTAAAAAGTAATCACTTCCAAGCAACTCTGAAGTTTCAGCGCGATTCATATATTTCTTACATAGAGTCTATAGAAAGTGTTCATGATCATTCTGGAATCGAGATGATATGTTTTTTGACCGACGAACCACCGGAGGAGGTTTACAATTCGACGCGTATATATATATATACGTATATACGTGTTAACGGTTATCCGTGGTTATGTAGGTATAACCACGCATAACTTTTTTCTTAGTAGTCCGATTTCAATAATTATTTTTTTATTGGAAAGTGTATACTTTAAAATTGGTCCCATTTAAATTTTATCGAAATCGGCTGAGTCATTTTTGATAAATCAACAATAATGTGAGAAATGTTACGTCGATCCGTGCGAAATATTCGCGAATTCTGTACACGGGTGAAGTCGGTCATGCTAATTTTTGCAAAAAATAATCTTGGAGTGCAGTCATGTCAAATGAAAAGCTAGTTTCTCTCTTGATGATAAATATGTGTTGCGTGTGCCTATGTGCTTAACTGATCATTGCCACCCTAAATTTACAACTTTTATTTTATTTTTTTAATTCGTATAAGTTTGCGTTAGACAACTAAACCAGTTCAGAACCCTTCGCGGTTCTGTGCTGCACTACACACTCTTATTTATTTATTTCATTTCCTCATCATACTTACAGCAACGCCAAGGTGCATGACGAGTCATTGGGTAATTTACAAGTCTTGTGATACTGGGGACCGTTTTTAGGGTTCCGTACCTCAAACGGAAAAAACGGAACCCTTATACATTGATTTAATCAAAATAGCGGAAGATAGGGCACGTCCTTTTATTCGTCAACTAAATTATAGGCATGATGCACAACCACATGCACGAACACTCACACAGCTGTAATCCCATTCTACGTTGAAAACTACTGAACGACAGAGACAAACCGATTTGTTTCGACAGTAGGGCGACCGAGACAACTGTCGACCGTCACCGGAATACTTCGGATCGAGTCGTGTTCTTGAGAGCAATTAGGCGACGGGGACCTAATTTAAGCGGTCCACGCGCTAGAGGCGGGTCACCTATCTTCCGCTATTTTGATTAAATCAATGCCCTTATAGGATCACTTTGTTGTCCGTCTGTCCGTCTGTGTGTAAGTCAAGACTCTCAACTTCTCAGTTTTCGTTTAAAAAAGTTAGAGCTGTTTATGCCGTAAAAAACCGCATATTTCGAAACTCACAAAAATCAAAACCTACAGGGTACTTCCCGTTGACATAGAACTATGAGATTTGGCAAGAAGCATTGTCTCTGAGTAAACATTTAGGAATAAATCTAAAAACTGTACATTTTTATTTAAATCACAATAAATAAGGCCTCAAAATTCACAAAATATGGGTTCAAAATCCAAAGTGAGTAAATCGTATCATGTAAGGTATCATCACATGCTGAAACAGGTTTTTAAGTATTTTAACAATGTGTGATTTTCGATGTATGACGAGAAAAGTGAAAAAAAAAACTTTTGTCGATGGTTATAGTATAGAGATTTTAACAACTTACTTCCCAATTTTGTGAAATTTTCTGGATTTGTACGGAACCCTCGATGTGCAAGCCTGACTCGCACTTGTCCGGTTTTTTTTAACTTCGAACGTCTAGGAACGTATTCGTAACTTTGACAGATTGTATGGAGAATCTCTATGTTGTCTATGGAAGTTGCGAGTGTTCCGTACAAGTTCCATACACGACCACACCGTGCGAAGTTCGAAAAACGGTTCCCTGTACTGTATTCTACTGGTCGTACATCTTTACATCAGTCGTAAGATGTCTACTGTTGGACATAAGTTTCCCCTATTGATTTTATAAGTCTGATTGGAATGCAGTGCATTCCTGCGGTCTTAATTGACAAGTTTTCATATTTCACAAGGCTATGAAATTCCAAAACCATTTCGAGATATCGAGATGATGATCATTATGCTTATTTTTCTAAAATTTTTAGTGCACTAACTGCTAAGATATTAGATAAAAACTCTCACCCAAGCCGTTTCGGGATTTATACTAAAAGTTCAGTTGCCAATGATAAAAAAATACTAACAGTATAAAATGACATTTTAAGCTGACAGTGTTGACAAATAAAATGTAGTTTAAAAATAAAATGTCAGTGTCATTTTCAAATGACTTATTTTGCTTTAGCCCGAGAGGTAAACGCAAAAAATCCAAATAAATTCCTAAAGCTGAATTATTGGTATTAAGTTATCAAAATGGTGTACATAAATACCCTGGAGTCAGTCAGCTGGATTTCCTTAGCATTTGGTGGAAGAATCCGTTTGAATTTTAAAAGTATCTAGGAACTAGTACTACTTATCCTTCTTCTTTTAAGTGGTGCTAATTTCAAGCCTGTATGGCAGACTCTGTTACATATTTCAGGTGATTGGCAATTGTTAAACTTTTTTTAAATTTTTCTTCCCATAGTATACCGCGTACATAGTGGACTCTTCGCGCTGACCTCCCGGCCTATTTGTTGTGAATTGTGACGGATTGACTGGCATTGACAATGACAGCAACGCTAGCACCTATTTTTTTCTAATGTGGCTTCAGTAAAATTGTTTATGAGTCCTAAGTTTTGCAGTTACGTCTTTTTAGAACAAGCTACTTTTCAAATCTTAATTTTACGGAAAATATAAGTCGTATTGGAAAAATAAAAAATACGTATATGTTATTTTGCAATATTCTTTCAGATAATAAATAAATATAACCATGTTAAAAATTTGAAATGTTGTCAATTATGTTGTCAGTCCTACGCTACCCTCTACTTTACCTATGCCGAGCATAGGCCTGTCTATGAAGGACGATTGGGCCAGTGCCCAGCGTGGTGATACGGCGGTTGGTGGATTCACATGGGTACGCCATAGAATTTATTTTACGTACTTCGGTATGCTTAATGGTGAAAACCTGTGTAGGGGCTCGTCTGGGCGAGTGGGAAAACTTCATGCCATGTAAGAAATCTAAGTAAGAAAACCCTTACGCATCTTGTTCAGCACGTTAATATCATCCGTGTGGTGTTGGTTTTGCAACTTTTTAACCCCCCAAAAGCTGATATTAATTGGAAAGGTTCTAGATTTTTTTTTATTCCTTGTAGGTTTGCGTTTGACTACATACTTCCTGATGTTGAGCAGATATGCGGTCTAGGATGTATCACGCTTACCTAGAAGATACCTATTCACTCGGGATTTGAAGACACCCACGTTGTACTTAAGCGGGAAGACAGACCCAGGCAAAGCGTTCCACATTCTGGCTGTTCGTATGAGGATTCAAAACACTTTGTTCTAACGCGCGGAATGTCCACCATAAAAGGGTGGCGCTTTGGTCGCGTCTGCCTAGCTGTACGATAGAAGAAAGGGGCAGGTGGGACCAGAACGTGCAAGTCCTGCGCGCACTCTCCGAAGTGAATCCGATAAAAGGCCGACAAACACGCCACCTTACGTCGATGCTCAAGCACTTTGCAGCTGCGACTTAGTCAAGGTGTCGTTGTCAATTAGCCTCCTGGCTCGCCGCTCATTCGACTCCAGAGCCTCCAGTTGATATTTGGCAGAGCCATCCCAAAGGTGAGAGCAGTATTCCATGCAAGACCTGACTTGTGCTTTATAAAGGCTAAGCAGTTGCTCAGGTGTGAAATACCGTCTCACCTGGGAACATCAAGTTAGATGGGTAAGCACAACAAAACGACCCTTTGATCTTAGACTACATCGCGAAACGAGTTAATCACCAACTGCACGCTTGGGATGAAAAAGAAGCCATGTGCTTAACTGATCTGAACCTACTCTTTTTTGGGAAATTCTTAGCGTGCCGAAATGACGAATAATCAATAATAGAAACGATGAATGATTTTGAACTGCCTCCAGTGCCCAACCACCTGCACACTAGGTGACCTCATGGAGGCGTCCCCTTCTGGGGTGGCAGTGACTAACTACTGGGCGAAACTGGTAAAATAGGATTAAAACCATCGACACGACGAAGAAGAAAGATAAATATGATCATTTCATATTGGTCATATTTTGACTTTTACTAAAATACGCGTGTGGACATACGAACAGCGGCTCGGTTTACAAAGCAGAATTGGCAAACCCGCCGCGCGCCGGAACTACCATCCACCGGCTCACCCGAGGCAGATTGGTGACAACATTTCACACAAAGGTCAATGGCGCGTCCCGGCCTCTCATTGTAGTGAACGACCGCGTAACGCACAAGCACATGTTGCATGCACATTTCGCTAGATAATTTGGCATAAAAATAGATAATTTTGCAAGGAAGTAAGGACGGTATTCATAAAAGTCACCTGGGACTCATTTTTGAGCTTCGAACGCCTCGGAATTTATACGGAACTTTGACAGTGACAGCTCTAAAAACATTTACCATATTTTTTTTATTATGTTTTCTTCTTAAATAACGTTCCATTTCACGATTTTTCCCTTTTCTATCGATAGTTTCTTTTAAAATTACTATGTCCAGTACTCAAGTTTTGCGTGAAATGGATAATTTCAAATAAATTTCGAAAAAAGGTGTCCGTAAAGATAAGTATACGTTCCCAGCTGTGCGAAGTTCAAAAATGAGACCCCCGGGGATCTTTTCAACTTTGCACGGCTTGGCCGTATACAGAACTTGGGATGCATGGATCATTTGCAACTTCCATAGACAATATAGAGTGTCATACAATCTGTCAGAATTCCGCATACGTTCCCAGGCGTTCGAGAAAAATAAATCCCCAGATGTGCGATATAAGTACTCCAGATTGTTAGTATATAATAGGTACAAAAGCACGAAAGCACTCAAAATAAAATCATAACATATAATAGATACGTTATGTTTTCATTACACCAACTGCATAATAAATTAATAATAGGTACCTAATGACCAATTCCATATTTTACAACCGAATAATAAGAGATTAAATCCCGAGAGGTAGAGGGCAAAGTATTTTATATGAAAGGCAGAAGTGATTAGTCATTTAATTTAGAACGTTCTAATTCGTATGAAAACTTTATTTTTTTATGTAGAAAAAACTATATAATTTAAAATAAAAACTATTCGTAAATCGAACTGGCTACCATTGGCAGCACTCAAACAAGACAGCAGGGAGCACACATAATATATTAAAATTAGAGTGTGCGCCGCTAGAATAAAGCCTGGATTAGTCTCAAGATTAAACTGCCTCGAAACGGTCGGGAGTAAACTAACAGGGTCCAACATGTCGCCTATTACATAAGACATTACTTTATTCTCCCGGTGCATAATTTACCATTATTTGTGTAAAATCGTACCTACTTAGTTTTAAACTTTAAGACGCGGGCTAAGCAGGAGACAACAGACTTTGCGTAGCCAATGATACATGCTAGCAGACATAACTATATATGGACACTTTTTACGCTAGAAAATATGTTTATAAATAGATCTGGAAGATAGACTAGACTGGTGTGCACATTTCGTTACTAAATTTGGCACGAAAATAGATGCTAAGTGAAAAAAAAATAGAAATAGATTTGGAAGTTACACCAGACTAGACGTTAATAATTGAAATTGACGAAGCATAGCGCGGAACCACATGTTGCTTGCATATTTCGCGAAACATTTTGTAATAAAAATATGTATATATACTCTTATATTTCTGACGGGGGATAGAGAAAATTGGTCAAAAGTTACCAAAAAAGGTGAAATGTGATTAGTTGCGGATTAAAACGAATGATGATACCTGTATACATATTAAAAAGCACGAAACTTAGAAATAAAAGTTTATGTATTCTAAATGTACCTATGCCAGGAGGCATTTCATTTGCGTTTTTAGAACAGTGATTCTGAAACGTAATTATTGTACCTACTACTTCACTGATGAACATAGGTCTACCCATGAAAGGCGCTTAAGACATATCCACGACGTTACCCCAATGCGGGTTGGTGAATCCTATACGCTCAAGGGCGGATCCAACCATCAAGTTGTACCTAGTAGTTCGTTGACGGAAATTACGCGACAAACATTTTTTTAACGTTTTTCTAATTCATCATTTTGATTCGACATTTTGAATTAGCAAAAGAACGTAACTCAATTCGAGAAAGTATGAGCGGAGCGAACGCAAAAATTTGAAAGTTCTTGAATAAATCAGTTTTTTTTTTCATGAGTATAGAAGTACTCTCCGCTGCTATTATGTGCGAGCGTAGCGAGCGAAAACTTCATTCGTTTTTTAGTAATTTTAAAACAGATATGAATAAAGCACAATTGGGTACTGCAATTATGCGCGAGCGACATTTCACGGTTTTTGTCAGTAAGTTTAAATACAGAAAAACAAAACAGAAATAAGCAAAGTAAAACACGGGACAGCTAACATGCGCGAGCGTAGAGAGCGCGTGTTGTCATTTTTTTTTTAATTAATTTTAAAGAAAAAATTGGCAATACGTAGCCCTTTAGTGCTATGTATTAAAAAAAAACAACAACACTAGTGCTTATCATGCGCGAGCACAAAACAGTGACAGTTGACAGTTTTTACAATAATTTCAAAAGGCATGAGCAAAATAGAGCAACCGGCGGCTAATATTTGTAATCGCAGCGAGCGCGAATTTTTTTCGGTTTTTTTCAGTAATACAAAAAAGAGCCGTGTACTGTTATAATGCGCGAGCGCGGCGATCGCGAGAAATTTTCAATATTACAAGCACGAAAATTCTAATGCATCACGTTGATCTAACCAAAAACCATCGCTTGACAAAAGACTCACGAACCATGGACCCGTTGGATCCACGCTTTTTGAGCACTAGAGCAGTGAACACCATTTTTTTTCAAATTGATTGATATTTGGGATTGAGCTGGATACCACGCCTCTCGCTTTTACGGCGAGCGTTCTCTTTCTCTCACTAGGCTATAAGCCAAATGAAAATAGTGTCTGTGAATTTAGCTACAAGTTGTGCAAATCCCCACTCCTTACCACCGCTGACATAAGCATATGTTACTGCGCAACGTGTTCACAGACGCCATTAAATTCGATTCGGCCTATACAACGGACGTTGTACAGTACCGTACCAGCCTTTTTTTAATAGTCCACTGCAAGACGTAGGCCTACCCACGAAGGGTGATATCCACCACGCTGGCCCAGTGCAGGTTGGTTTATTCACATACGCCATCAAATTTCTTGTATGAACGACTACTATCTATGCAGGTTGCCTCACGATGTTTTCCTTCACCGTAGAGCCAGTGATGTGGAATTCTGTAGAAAAACTCTACAGAACTCACTGGTACGGGAACGGGATTTGAACCCATAACAATACAATACAAGAACACTTTATTGACACCACAGGTAGTAAAACATAACAGAAGAATGGTACAAAAGGCGGTCTTATCGCTAAAAGCTATTTCTTCCAGACAACCTCTACTGTTTGGAAACATGTAATTGACATGGACGGTGGTGTAAACATAAATGAATAAAGTAAAGCTATCCAAAAACAATAATATACACTACATACACAAATACTTCTTATAATACGTACAATAAAAATTAACCTACTTACATACATAAATAAATACAGATAGTTAAAACGTAAGCGATAAGTAACATCAGTTTTTAAAACTGCTTAGCAAGATAGTATTTCTTGACTTGAGTCTTGAAAGATTCAACGCTCTGCGCACGTCTGATGGTCACTGGAAGGTCATTCCAGAAAGCCACAGCTCGGACACAGAAAGAAGAATCGTAAAAGACATTATTGTGAGATGGAGTTGATAGAAGACCTAAGATTGACAGAGTGAGTGTCACAGAGAAAAGTGAAGCGTGAGCTTAAATACGAAGAAGGTTGTAGAGAAGGAAAAGAATATGGGTATCACGGCGAAGACGGATAGGGAGCCACTTAAGCTTGTTACGGAATTGAGTTATGTCATCATACTTCCGAAGACCGAAAATGACCTTACGATTGTAAGGCTGGTGTCACTACCACTAGACCAGCACGTCTTATGACGGCTGAGACGATGATGATGGCCTATGCCGAAATCTAGAGCCACTTTGTCCCCTCCATTCTAGAGTAGTGGTCCACGAGAACAAATTGCTAAGGTCACTTTTACTATTGCATCGAATTGCCACGGTTATGCAATTGACGATCATATAAATCATCCCATAGTTTCTGTTATGATAGAATCATTGCCACTTCCTTAGACAAAGGGGGAGGTTAAAAATAAACTAATACCTAGTCAGGTCATAAATATTGTCACACAGTAAAAACTTTTCTTTTAGAATGCTGGTCATAAAAAAGTTTATTGAATTCGAATTTCGAATTGTTCATGAAAATAAAAATGTATGCTATTTAGAATTTTACTCATTTTTAAATATGGAGTGGACGCTTAAAGAAGACCGTGTTGCAGTTATTGTGTTGCATCGTTGCGGTTACGCGCCAAAACAAATTTTTGACATACTGAAAAATTTTAATATAACCATAAGATTCGTTTATCGTACCATCAAACGATACAATGAAGACTCTAGTGTAGATGACAGGTCAAGGTCTGTTAGGACCCCAGCAGTGATAAAAGCTGTGAAGGCGCGAATTCAAAAAAAAACCAAACGTAAGCAGAAACTGTTGGCCCTTCAGATGGGGTTAAGCAGAACCACGGTGAAAAGGGTGATAAATGAAGACTTAGGGCTTCGGGCATATCGAAGAAAAATAGTGTTCAGGCGCTAGCCAATCTCTGCAATGATTAGCTAAAGCCTGACGGAATTTCGGTTAGTACAGCCGCCTCACAACCAATGGTTAGGTTCGTGCGACGCCTGACTAACCCACCGACGCAACCGTGGAAGTCCACTACCGTCGCCGTAACGCCTGGCTATACTGTGATAGCAAGCGAAGCTAGGACATGGATTATTCCATCGGCCGTTCGGTCGTCGCGGGGACCTACTCTGTACTCCTACCTCCCTAATATTCCCTACGTGTCCCTACCTCCCTAACGTCCCTAACCTACCATATGAAGTTAATATATACTTGTATAGATAGGTACGGGATACCTGGACCGTGAGACCTATCGGCACCAGGCGGAGTGGGAAGGAATAAAGGGTAGGCACGATTATTCCACTGCCGTGACTCAGACTCAAGCCACGATCACAGAAGGTGACGGTACTAGGTAGCTCTTGCCACAGTGGAAGGAACAGGTATAGGTAACCCGCCCGCCCAGCGGAACATATGCTGGGTACGGCGTCGTCCCCTGCGCTGCAGGCCTCTGAATGGGCTCCGTCTGGATCCTCGTAGGTCCGACGGCCGGTCGTCTAGACGACCTGACTGCTGGCGATGGTGGACTCACTACTCCGAGTGCAGCCGCCCGAAGGTACTCGCCACTGCACCCCTCTAGACTCCGAGTGCAGCCGCCCGAAGGTTCTCGCCACTGCACCCCTCTTGGTGTGAATCAAACAACCGTTAGATTGTGATTGTTTTTATTACATGCTTAACTACTATTTATACAACAGTCTCTTACATCTAATTGGTCTTGAAGTATGACTAATTTGATGACCGTGCATATTTGTGTGCCGATGCCTCGCCTAGATGGTTGACGATGAATCTGGGTCGCGACTCTGCAGATTCCGCCGGCTGACGCTATCCGCTATACGGCCCAGTAACGACACGCTGAGCTAAGCATGTTCTTTATGGACATTCTGGGGTCTCTCCGGGACGGTCTTCAGTTGGTACAGCTCCAACACCTCTGCCTTCGTTCCGCTGGAACCGTTGCTACGGTCCTTCCTGCTGGTTGATGGCGTGGATGGGATGCCACTGGTCTCGAACCCCTGGTTGTCGTGGCTGGTTGGCTGCCCGATCTGCCCGGCTTCTCTTCGTGGTTGCCGAGTGCGTCGTCGCATTGTGACCAACATGCACTGCGCCACCTGAATCGTTCTGGTCGGGCACCTAGTCTCCGTGTGGTTGGCGAAGAGTTGCTCAACAATGCAATTCTATTTTGATTGCATGTTCTTCACCACTCCAGGAAAACAAATAAAATTATCGAGCATATCTTGAAACCTTCTTGGTTGATCTAAAAATATTGCTCATTGATTGGTCAATCCCTCTATCTCTATCTTGATCTTCTTTCTTCTCTCTTCTTTCTTGCTTCCCCTAATCCTTAGCCCTACTCCTGATCTAAACCTTCACACTTAGCTGCTTATCTCTCCCTGGATCAGTATTTCTGCACCTTCTCAAGTACCTGGTGATTCCCGCTTGTGGGAGGCCAGGTCCCGAATTGCTACTGTCCGAGGCAGCTAAGTGCTATTTATGAGTACTTCAACGCCAATGAACGTAGCGCTTGATGATTACGCTAGCCCGAGGTACGTCAAAAGTAGTCTGTCAGTTTCAAGTCAACTAAAGGACAGGGTACGGCATCGTCCCCTGCGCTGCAGACCTCTGTATGGGCTCCGTCTGGATCCTCGATGGTCCGACGACCGGTCGCCTAGACGACCTGACTGCTGGCGATGGTGGACCCTCTTTACTCTGGTTCCGAGTGCAGCCGCCCGAAGGTACTCGCCACTGCACCCATCTAGACTCCGAGTGCAGCCGCCCGAAGGTTCTCGCCACTGCACCCCTCTTGTTGTGAATCGAACAACCGTTAGGTTGCGATTGATTTTATTACATGCTTAACTACTATTTATACAACAGTCTCTTACATCTAATTGGTCTTGAAGTATGACTAATTTGATGACCGTGCATATTTGTGTGCCGATGCCTCGCCTAGATGGTTGACGATGAATCTGGGTCGCGACTCTGCAGATTCCGCCGGCTGACGCTATCCGCTATACGGCCCAGTATCGACACGCTGAGCTAAGCATGTTCTTTATGGACAAATAGGACATTGTTTAAATGCTCGTCTAATGGACCTGAGACTGAAGAGATGCCGCGCTTTGTTGGAGCGGTACGCGGGAATAAATATCGGGAAATTCTTTTGTCGGATGAAAAAATTTTTACCGTAGAAGAGAGCTACAACAAACAAAATGATAAGGTGTAAGCACACAGTAGTGAAGAAGCGAGCAACCGTATTTCGCGTGTCCAACGAGGTCATTTTTCATCCTCGCTCATGGTATGGTTGGGAGTTTCTTATTGGGGCTTATCAGAGGTACATTTTTGTGAGATAGGTGTAAAAACGAATGCAGTTGTGTATCAAAATACAGTCCTGACGAACCTTGTGGAAGCTGTTTCTCATACCAAGTTCAATAACAGGCACTGTCCACTCCAGTCCAGATTTGAGTCCGTTAGATTACAAGATATGGCAACACTTGGAGGAAAAGGCGTGCTCAAAGCCTCATCCCAATTTGGAGTCACTCAAGACATCCTTGATTAAGGCAGCCGCCGATATTGACATGGACCTCGTTCGTGCTGCGATAGACGACTGGCCGCGCAGATTGAAAGCCTGTATTCAAAATCACGGAGGTCATTTTGAATAAACTTTATTGTCATAAGAATCTATGTTTTGTTAAGTTCATTTTGGTTTATAAATGGTTACATAATGAATAAACTTGTTTCAATTATTTTATATTAAACATGTGACAGAATTTATGACCTGACTGTGTATAATATAGTACCTATGTAGGTATGTATTTTAGACCTAAACTTCCAATGAAGTGTCGATAACGAAGAAGTAAGAAAATTAATTATTATAAAACTTATGTAATATCTCATAAACTAAGTCTAAAATTGGTAAATTGTTGTACATAGGTATAATATGTAACAAGAAGAAAATAAATTTAAAGTATCATCGTCATTGAACCTAAATTCAACAATAGAACGGCTACTGCTGGACTTAGGCCTAGTACAAATCATAATTCATAATCCTACTTCCTGCTTATATTATAAACGCGAAAGTTTGTGAGGATGAATGGATGTTACTCTTTCACGCAAAAACTACTGAACGGATTGAGATAAAACCTTGCAATGATATAGCTTATATAAACACATGGGCTATAAATTATAATGATATTGAGTCAAAAATCAAAATATCATGCGGGCGAAGCCGCGGGTAAAAACTAGTAATAATATTATAAATCCGAAAAGTTTGTTGGTTTGTTCCTCTTTCACGCCGCAACGGAACAACGGATTGGGTTGATTTTTGGCATGAAAATAGTTCAAGGGCCGGAAAGTGACATACTAATAGGCTACTTTTATTCCGAAATAATAAAAGGTTCCTGTGGGATGGAACAAAAGTCAAAATAACACGCGGGTGGAGCCGCGGGCAAAAGCTAGTTTCCGATAATTAGAAAAATTAGGGTCTAATTAGGGTCCAAAATAGTAGATACTGATTAAATCTGAGTAAATAAATTTACTTAGCTTCGCTTTTGTGGTTTCCATTAAGTGGTTAACTACTCGTTCGTGGTTTTAGAAAATTACACGTGCTTAATTTCGAGCCATAATTTTAAGATTTTTATAAAATCTTTTGCTGTTGTTTTTTATTGCAATCTTTGAAAGACACCGCCAAAAATCCCGAGTTAATTTATCTTATGACATTTGAACCCGGTAGGAACGTTATTTTGACACAAAACTCGTAATATTTGGTTAAGTACCTACTTATCTCTTAACAGACAATAAAAATAAGCACAATAGAAAAATAACACGTTTTACGGAATTAGCTTCCAATGTTTTTTGGCACTCATTTTAGTATCGGTAATTTAATTTATTTGATTTGTTGGGGCAGTGAGGCCAAAAGTTTCTTTTCAGAAATAGGGCGCAGGCTAAAGGAGAAAACCAATGACTCCCGCTCTGGCTCGTATTTAGTGAAAAGGATGGCCATCGCCATACATCGGGGCAATGCGGCCAGCATTTTGGGCTCCTTTGCACCAGGTATAAAAGGTATGTGGTAGGTGAATAAATTTATTTGAACATAAATAAAATAATTTAAATTAAATTACCCCTTGCAATATATTGTCATTTAATTTATTATCGTCAATTATAACTATCATTATATAACCCTAATACAGGTAGCGGCACGTAAGTGTAGCGCTGAGGGTAATGATTAGGGTGCTGCGCATGGTGACCGCCATACTAAATACATGCGCAGTCATCCCCTCCACACTTCGCTCAGCGCTACACTTATATGCCGCAACCTGTACTTAGACTTACCTATACTAAAATTATGTAACATCATCGTCCCAGTAATTTCGTCTTCGTTATAACATACCAGATCTCATTTTGACAACTGATTTTCGTGACTACAGGCTTGGAACTATGAAATTTGGTTATAAATGATAGGTAAAAAAAAGTTGAGGAAAATGATATAGTAGAATAAACTGAATAAGTTTGTCGCCTAGAAATAAGATAGGTAAAATCGGAAGGTGGTGACGAGCTCGCGCGAGCGAGTTTTCCTCGAGCGAATCACTGAATGAAAATGAAAATGAAAAATGAAAATGAAATTTATTGGCTGTTACAAACATGTCTTATCAATAATTATCTTATTAACACTAGTCATGAAAACAATAATTAATCAAGTTGAGACACATTGCCATCCAAGCTAGGAACTAACCTGTGTTTTGGAATAGCGAATAAGTCAGTAAGCCCTACCCAGAAGGTGTATTAAAATGATGTAATTAATAAACTATATATTATTGTCATAGATCTTGACAAAGACCTCTTAGCCCAGCCCATCTAAAA
Organism: Hypomecis punctinalis; assembly: GCA_949316475.1. Taxonomy (NCBI): domain Eukaryota; kingdom Metazoa; phylum Arthropoda; class Insecta; order Lepidoptera; family Geometridae; genus Hypomecis; species Hypomecis punctinalis. The sequence continues at coordinate 8,821,214 of OX438819.1, read as the reverse complement.
AAAGTTCACGAAACATATTAAGTACCTACTCGTAAGTAAACTCATATAGGCCAAATTTTGGCCTTTAGACACCGAAAGATTTTGGAAAATGCGGTATTGTGTAAGCACATAATCAGAATAAGCTTATGATTTGTTGTGCTCTGTAATCCATCATCATATGCGTCCATCAGCCGTGAGACCTCCACTGCTGGACTTAGGCCTCCTCTATGGATTTCCAATAAGGCCGGTTGGAAACGGCTTGCATCCAGCGCGTTCCAGCGATCTTTATTATATCGTCAGTTCACCTAGTGGCGGACGTCCTACGCTGCACTTGCTGGTCCGTGGTCTCCATTCAAAAACTATTCTGCCCCATCGGCCATTGGCTCTTCTATGTGCCCTGCCTACTGCCACTTCAACTTGCTAATCCGCTGGGCTATGTCGGTAACTTTGACGTTTGCGGATCTCCTCATTTCTGATTATATATCACGTGCTCTGTAAGGACTTACTGTATGTACTGTATCAGCCTTTTAATAGTCCACTGCAGGACGGAGGCCTACCCACGAAGGGTGACTGGGCCATATCCACCACGCTGGCCCCGTGCGGGTTGGTGGATTCACACACGCAATCGAATTTCTTCTACGGACATATGCAGGTTGCCTCACTATGTTTTCCTTCACCGAAAAGCCAGCGATGTGAAATTCCGTACATAAATTCCAAAGAAATCATTGGTACGGGACAGTGATTTGAACCCACGATCTCACGATTGTCAGGCGGGTGTCACTACCTCTAGGCCACCACGGCTTTAAGAAAGGACTTAATAAATGTCTAGTTATTGGCGTTTAGTGTGGTTATAATTTTGATATAGGTAGATCTATAGATAGACTAGCTGCCCGGCCACGCGTTGCTGTGGCTAAATAAATTAAAATTGCGACTATAATTTGAGATTTAAACTACCCTATCTCTCAAGTTGGATCGAACTGCACATGGTGTGCTAATTTTATTATAATCGGTTAAGTGGTTTAGGAGTCCATTGAGGACAAACATTGTGACACGAGATTTATATATATTAAGATAACTAGATGAAAACAACATGACCGATCTGTGAACATTATCATAGACCCTTTAAAGATAAAACAGTTCCCAGTGGTCCGCCAATCTGGCACTTTGCCATCCTCATAAGTTTGGTTTACGACAGGCTTGACAGGGCAACGGTTTTCCAAGTCAGATGGAGCATGCAAAGTTAATAATTATGTAGAGTATTTCTATCAATGGCACAATTTCTCTGGACCTACTGCGAATATCATTTGCAGTATGACTTAAAATATCTATCGTTAAGTAGGTACCTATTGACCTTTTTAATGTTTATCTCGCATAAGTAAGTATAAGTATACATATATTTGAAGTGCCGTATAGTTTTGAACGTAGATGGGAAGATGATTTTAAAAAAGTAGCAGGAAGTACATGGACGAGAAAAGCAAGAAGATCAAAATTAAAAAAAAATGAATCAAATTACTGGTGTCGAAATAGAACTAGCATCATATATTATATATATATTATATATATAGCATATTATTATAAGTAATTAAATAGTTAGACACATTTGTGTAGTTTTATATGTTGATTGTTAATAAAGGCTATCATTATCATTATCATAGTTTTGAACTAACCAGTTAGTAGGTACATAATTACTGGTTCAAAACTCAGACTGGTTTTAAACGTTTATTTATTTGTATTTTTCGTAATATCTTAACGTTTTATGAGTGAGGCTAGACTCATTTACTATTTTCATAAGATGTGTAAAAACTCGATTTTCTTTGATTGATTCGACAATACGACAATTAGATTACTATTGAGTATGTATAAAATACAAAGAAAAATCTCGTTTTGCACATTACTTACACCCGACGAAAAAGAGGGATGTCTTAGTTGGAGGTGTGTTTTTGTGTGTGTGTCAGTCTGTAGCATTGTAGCTCTCAAACGTAAACGTAAACGCAATAAACGTATTTTATCTTTAAAACGAATGAACCTTATCAAAACGGTTCTACCTTCTTCTACCGACGTAACGCTTCTCTATGATAATAAATTACGACACCATCCATAGTATTAAGTTAGTTCAGTAGACATATTTAATTTCATCGAGACGCTTCCCTCTAATATTAGATTACGACACCTTTATTATCCATAGTATTAAGTTAGTTTAGTAACACATTTAATTTTATCTAAGTACCTTATTGATAAAGAAGCGCCATAGCGCGAACGCCATAAAACATTTGCAATGCCCGTGAAGGGCGACTAAGTTTGTAAGTGCAATTTCTAATATAAGACCTCTGTAACACTTAGTGGCAAATAAATGAATATGAATACCTTGAGATTATGAAGAACTTTTAATAAGGGATCAATTCTGAAATCTGCACCAGTAGGCCAAGCAAGCGACCACGAAAATAACTCTTTTCGACGTTTGAAAAAGTGACAGATATATACTTCGCCATAACTCTGTCTATTTCAGAGACGTCGAAAGAAATATTTCGAAAATATTCGCAAATCAAAAGTTATCCTATGTTCTTAGATTCTCTGTCTACCTTTATAAATAGTCAGGGATGCAAAAAACAGTCGGTACCTACTTACAAAGAAATGAGTGTTTTTGTGTGTAAGTACTACTTACACAACTTATAGGTACGAGTTGTAGATAAAACGTAGTCTATCCTACAATATCAGCACGTAGTTATCAGTATTTATTAATCATATAGCCAATTGTAGCCTATTGGCAATAAAAAAGATTGTTTGTAAACAAAACACTTGTCCGCTGTTGCATCGATGCGGTGCATTCGGAGTGCGAACGTTGTCCTTGATCTGAGAGTTGAGTTCGTAAAGAGGGGTTTACACGGGTCGATTTTCGCCGTGCGCCTCAACCAACCCGCATCGCTAACTCATTTACACAGGTGACTAAAATCGTACGACCTTCGACTTCAAAAATGTTGTAAACCCCACTTAATGTGGCGCAGCTCAAAATTTTTGAAAGAAATTCAATTTCAATTCAATTAAATTTATTTATTTACAGTAAAATATAGCTTTATAGATTAGGTACACGAAATCCAATACGCTACATTTTATCATCATCATCATCCATCAGCCAAAGGATGTCCACTGCTGGACATAGGCCTCCCCTATGGATCTCCAATAAGAGCGGTTGGAAGCGGCTTGCATTGTATCCAGCGCGATCCTGCGGTCTTAATGAGGTCATCCGTCCACCTTGTGGGTGGACGACAGTGGACATCCTACGCTGCGCGTAGCGAACGCGAGATTTTATGCATTAATTAATTTACCTAAAATACTAGGTACATAACAGGTATGAAATGACTGAGCTCAAGCAATTTTAGTCACCTGTGTAAATGAACTAGCCGTGAATAGTAGCACGGCCAAAAATCGACCCGTGTAAGCCCCTCTCAGTCTCAGTTAGGTGTCAGTATTGCCGAAGAAACATTTGAAGCTATATGTAACAAGGTAACAACGTGTTTATCACTACATAGTATAAAATAAAGTCGCTTCTCGCTGTCTGTTCCTATGTATGCTTATATCTTTAGAACTACGCAACGGATTTTGATGCGGCTTTTTTCAAAGATAGAGTGATTTAAGCGAAAGGTTTATAATTATGTATTACACACCTGTGCGAAGCCAAGGCGGGTCGCTAGTCTACTATAATGTCAATACTTGAGTCCGTAGCAAATGTACAAAAAGTCATAGAATTTCTGAGTCGAAAGCCGTAGGACATGGTAATTGTCGCAACAGTGGCAACACTCATTGTCTCAAAAATTTAAAATTCTCGTTTTATCACTTTTAACACTCGACGAAAAAAAGAGGTGTTATAAGTTCACTATTATCATCATCATCTTGATTATCAGCCGTAAGACGTCCACTGCTGGACATAAAGATAAAGATATCATTTATTGCTCTAAACTGTGTACACTAAGGTGTTATAAAATTATTTAGACACAACAGCCTATCCTAACGGACATGCAATAGGTATTTGTTTAACTTACAATTTAAGGCTTCGTGTTTCCCTCTTACGCCTAGATGAACCAAATTTGGTCTTATATTTACATCCAAAATTAGACTATAAAATAATAATTATAACTAACCACAATAAGACTTAAAGCTATTCATACTATTAGCACTTTTATACCTACTTATACTTATAAAGTAAGTAAGTAAGTTCGTATAGGCCGGGTGGCTAGCCCTGGTGTCAGAGTTTTTAGGCCGCCTGAAGGCCTCTGACATGGCTAAACGGTTAAAACAACCGGGACTTATACTTATGAAAATGAGATCATTTTAACTTAAATCCTAAAAGATGATTTTAATATAATATACATATATTAACTAAAGATCTTTGATATCTTTAACTCTTTTAACAATATTTACATAGCATCATAATTTTTTATTCTAGATATTATTTTTTCTTATATACATCTGTACAGTTATAAATAGGTCTGGAAGAGATCGCTTCCAGCGATAAAGCCGCCTTCTGTTACACTAACTTAAGTATTTTTTTTTATTACTGTTCGTTTTTATTTATTTTTGTGTACAATAAAGTCACATGTGTACATAAAGCCTATTCTATTCTAGGCCTTCCCTATAAATTTTCAATAAGAGCGGTTTGCTTTCAGCGTGATCCTGCGATCTTCATTGGCTCACCTCTTCGGTGGACGGCGTACAACGCTGCGCTTGCAGGTACCTACGTGGTCTTGATTCAAGAATTTTTCGTCCCCATAGATTATCTGTGCTGTGTAATCACGGCTATTTACGTCCAAGTTTACACTACAACGTCAACTTTCTTCTCAATCTTATCGAAGTTATTATTCGTCGTAAATTCTGGTAAATACTGACGTACTTACAGATCCGGTAGATTTTGATAAGGTTGAAAAATAATGTCATTTTTAAGACACGACGTGCGCAATTCATCCTTTGTTTTTTAAACATATTAGAATGTAGTTTTGCAGCTTCTCTCGTACCTATTAACACAAATCTAGTATCAATAGCATAGCCTCTTTTTTCGATACTTCGGACTATTGTTGTAGCTGCTTATTTTGTAAGTTGTTCAAAGCAACATAACTAAATAGGTACTGACCATTATTTAAAACCTTTTGCTAACAGCATAATTATGCAAAGCTAAAAATCAAAATAAAAAATACGATAGCGTATGCGAAACCACCAACCTGCAGTGGACCAGCGTGGTAGATGTGGCTCAATTAAACTTCATATGTAGGTTCAGCAGTGAGTTAAAAGGCTGGTAGAGCACATGTAAATCCGATGTATAGTTTTCACGTCAAAAGATCATATATGAATAAACGGCAGTTGTCCATAGAGTATATAGAAGGCTGTGTTTTTGCTATGAGAAGATCACTTACCTACTCTTTTGTCACTCTCATAATAAAATAGTAATATAAATGTAGTTTAAAAATAAACTACAAAACACGCTTAGGATTCATATTTTTTTTTTATAAATGCATTGTCATCGATCTTTGATAGCTGGTGTGCAAAGTTTGAAGAAAATCTGATCGCTCAACGTAGGTAAATTGAGCTCAAAGGGGTTGGTTAGTTTATTATTTTCACCTTTATGTTAGCAAACAAGCAAACATAAAGATGAAACTAATAAAAGCGTGTTAAAAAGTGTAGAAGAGAAAAAGTAACTAAAAGCATAAAGATCTCAAACATTGCCGAAATCTCGACCTATTTGCATTTCAACTTGTACTGAACAAGTCTCACGTCTCATTTCGGAAAATTCAGAATCACACACCCATCTATCATCAATCGGCCAGTGCCAAAATCACACGAGCACGCTCGCGACCACTCATACGTCACGTACCCACATTAAACAATTACGATCAATTCGGTTCAGCGTATACCCCACCAAATGTTCCCTGACAACGGCACGAACTTTACTGCCAAAACGCAACTCTTAACCCAACGTTTTACGGACTATAATCAAACTTTTCGGGGATTTCTCTAGCAAATGCGAAGTGGTTTTTTTCTTGTGGTACGTTGTAGTTCAAAGTCACCGCTGGGGCCTGCGTTATCGCGATAATGATTTGGTGCGAACAGCGTCATTGGAGTGCAATAAAAATTGAGGAAGTGTTAGTGCTTCGAGTTTGGTTGGGGTTCGTTGGTGTGGTCAGACACCTCGGGGTGAGGAGTTCCTTTAAAACAGTAATTCTCAAAGTGTACTCCGCGGAGTCTTGAGGTTCCGCAAAGTGGGGGCTGCACGAAATTTGATAAGAAAACAAATATAACCTTCCAGCGACTCAGAAATGTTTTATGATATTTTTTTTTAATTGGGCCAATATCCCACTTGATTCCCGCTTCTTTTGAAATATATTATATCCAAGAATTAGATATTTAACTGTTACATAAGGGTTCCGTCACCAAAAATTTTAACAAAAACAAAAATATAAAAAATAGATCTCGGACAATGCTGTTCTGATCAAATTCATTGTTACGTGTAATTTAAATGCGCTGCAGTCAGTAAGTACTTACAATTAGATTAGGATTCCCAGGTTCATCATCATCATCATCATCGTCAAATCAGCGTTAGGATGTACACTGTTAGATTTCTCCAATACATTTTCTACAGTTATAATCGGAAACGGCTTGGATCCAACGCTTTCCACTAATCTTAATCTGGTCATATACCCACTTTCCAAGTGGAATCCTGAAGCTACGCTTGCTGGTTGCGCATGGTTTCCATTCAAGAATCGAGACTGCAAATGTCTTACTTATCCAAAACAATTCAGCATACCTTAGTATAGTGAACATTAATCATAATTTTACAAGCTTATGCTGTATATTGCGCCCAAAAGCTTTTAGTCTGCCATCTAGGATGCTAAAAGGAATAGGGGTATTCCTTATGCAAAACTATTGAGAGTAAAAATTCTTTATGTAAAACTACTAACTAAAGTATTGTAGGAACGTTAGTTAGATATTGTGCCGAATATAAACATCATATTTTCAAATAAAGATATTTTGTCTGTCTCAGTGGCCCAGTAGTTAGCCACCTGGGCCAAAAGATGCGTGGGTTCGATTCTCACCCAGGACAAGCATTTTTTCCAGGAACTTGTGGATTTTCTCTGTCGGTTATTTTCTGTATAAATAAGTATTTAAAAAAATTGTAATATATTATTTCAGTCTCTGCCAGTCACATCACAAGCTTTGCTTAGATTGGGGTCAGAGATCATGTGTAAGACTGATGTCCCCTAATATTTGTTTAATTAATTTCAATTTTGCCATTGCACTCGAGTTTCATGATCCTAATTGCTGGATCTAAATTTAGCCGCTGGTTCCAGGAATGAGTTCAAAGATGAGCAGGACCCCAGGAGTTGCCAGAAGCGTATTGAGGCCACAAAAAGCGTGTCCATTCCCACGGCGAACGGATGGGCGGTCACCACCAGCGAATGGCGGTAGTGATGCGCTGGGGAGATGTCGATTTATAATTTGCAAAAATATGTCGTTGGAACAATTAATCTCAAACCAATGTATATCGTATAGACAAAAGAAATCAAAATACTAATTTATTTTTAAAGACAGAATAAGCCTAATATTTAGTTATAAACTACACCATATATTACCACTACTATTCTATACCTATTTAGACAACTAAACAAATTGTATAGATATATTGTCAATGAATTTAATATTTTTCTTTTTAATATAAATTTGATAAATTTATTCAAAAGTCAAATAACATTGCGTCATAATACCTACATTAATATTTTTTGTGATATTTATTTTTATGACACTGCATTTTTGTTTCTAGTATGACGATAAAAACCCTAATTTAAAAGCCCACTGCCAGCGGACACAGTTCCGAAAACTAAATAAAATATATTTATTAATATTTATTTATTTACTATTATCAAAACTAAAGATTTGTTGTCAAGTTATTCGCGTTTATCGGTACTGTAAGTTCGTAAATAAGTATTTAGTTCAATTTTAAGTTCTTGATTTTACTCTACCGAGCTCCTGATGGTAAGTTTATGCACAATCTCTTGAGGGCAACTTTCAAATAAAGCGTACTATGTACCCATTCAGTCGTCATGGTCACCTTTCATGGGTAGGCCTACGTCCTGCAGTGAACTATTAAAAGGGCTGGTACAGTACTATGAACCCAACCCTGAAATTACAAAAAAAAAACAGCATTGTTGTAAAACAAATTGAGTTTCAACAAAATATACGTGTCGGGAACCGTTGTTATTTCTTTTGATTTTTGTTTTGTTATTAGTGGGTTTTTTGTTTCATCTGTGTAAAGTGTCACTGAAAATTTAAATTGTTATTTATGAGTTATTTTTATCATGTAAGCGATAGAAATGTCTTAAATAATAAATAAAATTATTTGAACCTAAGGTGACGTCCACAAGTGGTATATTATTCAGAGAAAAATCGAACCAAGATGATGTATCATCATCATTTGAAAGCTTGATTCATGTGCTTCTCAAAAATATTTAATTTTGATTTTTTTAACCCTCCATTTTTTTTTTTAATTGTGAAAAATAAATTGTATGAAAAATAATAATACAGCTCTGTATTATTTCTAGTTTAGCAGTAATAAAGTGCTTCTATCGTTATTTTACTTGCATTCGTAGCAGATTCTTCAACATTCATCTCTTAATTTGCTAAAATTAAAAATTATAACCAACCAGTGTGACCAGTTAGTAGGTACAATGTGACAAAAAATACTATAAAACTGTGTCTAATTGGTAAAAATGCTTCTATAAACTACCTATTGAGCCAAATATATTTAATTATCCTAATAGATTCAAAATTAATTTTAAAAAAATCGGAGGGCTCTTTTTTGGTTTTAACTGATGTAATAGACTCAGAAAAATATCAACTTTCTTGAAATGTAACGAGTGTTTTGGTTGGATTTTTTTATTATTATTATACCAGCCTCCATACATTTTGTGGACATGTCTTTTGCGATTTTAGGGTCGTCGGTCGGTACCGTAGGTAAAAGTTGTTATTGGTAATGCGCTACGTCGTTAAGAGATTGCATACACGTAAATTACCAATCACCAAATATATAAAAAATGTAATTATATTAATAGGCAAGATACCAGTCAGTGTCAGTTTGCTTTTTGAAGTAAATCTTCTAATGGGACTTCCAACAAGGTTGCGTTAAACGTTTAACGCTACCATGGAGGGGGTATAAAAGCACTGTTGCGTCGAAGTTTCACTTCTTCCGCGCGGAGGGACTTCACGCACTAATTTCTTTTCTTGATTTTAGTTTGTTTGCCACAAATTATTTATTTATTAATATTAATTTCTTTATACTCGATGTGTCAAATATAATTTGATGACAATCTCTAAGTTCTTACGTCAGCAACCAAAGAGATAACGATAATTACGTTATTTAAACTTGCACCCACTAGTTTTTTTAATTGCTTTCTGCTGTTGGCCTAACTCTGTGCCCAGGAATTCTATTACCGATGCAGCGTAACATGTGATAGCATATTCTCATGTATTTTGCTGCTAACAAATGGGTTTTCAATGTAACCATGAATACTGATATTTATTAATACTAAATTGGTGAAAGGTCGTTCGTGCACAGCGCGCCCCGGTTATTTAATCATCGATGAAAAGAAAACTTTACGTGAATTAATTTAAATATGTATCGTACCAGACTGGTTTCATTTCGGTGACCTGTAATATACACTATAATTATAGAGAAGTAGCACACATACAAGAGTAAAATTGCCATTAGTACTTACTATTTATAATTGATAATTACAAACACTGTATTGAATACATTAATATTTTATTTGTTTTTGGCTAGAATTTTTCTCTATTTCTCTAGCTGCAATGTGCCACCACTTGTGCCCTTCCTCCCACCCCCTAGCTATGTTCATGGTTGGGTTAGACCCAAGGAGCAAGTATCTCTAGATACAAATGGTTGTATCCAGCTACGACTACGCTATACAAACGCTACGTCGTCGTAGCGCTCATAGCGTAGCTTGTCTCAACTCAATGAGTCCGTGACGTGACGTCATGGTGATTCACCTTTTTTTTTCGACCCAAGACAATCCTTTATGGATACCACCAGGCGCGGAGTTGCCGATGGTTATGTGGGAGTCTCCACCGCTAGTCGGTGGCATACCCACTATACCTAGTAAAATATAGCTTAATACGCGATACATTGACATTGACATACGCGTAATGACTCACGCACATCAAGTACCATATTTTTATAGTCAAAATGTTCGGTACACAATGCTGTACTTCATGGTCGAGATGCACGAGCATGAAGTACAACATTGTGAACCGAACATTATGACTATTTTTACAAGGTATAAAAAACCTGGGATGTTTCCGCCACTGCGCTATGTGTCGGGGCTACGGGGACGCTCCCGCACTCGTCCGCGGCCCCGACAATGGTGATTCGCCCTGTTGTTGAGCCGAGTCGAGCGTCACGTTGCCGCTGAGTGGCGCCAATTTTCATCGCTTCGTGTACGAACACCCAAGCACGCCTAGTAACCGATCGACAGATAGAATTATGATGATTACGTAAGCCCGGTGAAAAGACGGGATCTTTCAACAAGATACCTTCCAGAAACTCATACATTACGGACTTGATTAGTGAACCTCAGGTTGAAAGTGATTCATTGTACACGTGGAGGATTTTTGGATTGTAATGTGGAGTGGGAGAGCCGCGTGGTGGAAAATTTTTAATTTAATCAAAAATTGGTAACTTAATCTGCTTCTCGTCTGAGTAGGTTCTTTAAATACCTGTATCACTATAAATATCTCTATAGAATAGTAGATAAAGTAATTTGATTATATAGTTAGATCACAGTTAGATATAGATGGTAGATTATAAATAAGGGAGAGTAATTCGTAATGTTTGAAAATGGACTAATTTCATTTTCATACATTCGCGGGTTACTTTATACTTTATACAAGTTATAGGTATATAGGATAGTAGTTTAGTGTATTCGAAAAGTATAGCTATCGAACTACATAGGTTAATTAATTTTGTCGGAAATAACACGTTTATTAAAATTTTAAAATATACCTATAGATTCTTAGGCAATGACCAAAATGTATCGATTACCCCCTTCACATTGAATGTACCTAGGTATTATGTATGTTACTGAATGTTTCCACTTTGATGTTCTCATTAGAACAATAAAATTAAAGGGTTTATAACATAATTACTAGAGATTAATTTTTACTTACTGATTTTGAGATGTACTTCCACAAAGTAGAGCCATAGGACGTCCAATGCTGCCCTACTGGACATAAGGCCTTCCCTAAGGATTTTCAATAGATAAGCCGCTTGCATCCAACTAGCCGCTGAACGTCCTACGCTGCGCTTGCAGAGTTGCAGGTAGGCACGTAGTCTGCATTCAACAACTTTACCTGGGATAATTTTTCATGTCAAATGTTTGGAAAGTCTTCAAAATAGAGCCCGATGTGGCAAAACTTGGATGTACACAAATGGATGTCGTCGATATTTGAGCACATCACTACCAAGAAACAGGGTCATTCCCCCTCCAGCAACAAATCATTTTTAATTATGTGCGTATTCTTCAATCTTCCCATTAAACGAGCCCGTTAAACAATAATACAAGATGGTCGTTGACAGTCGCTGTCATCCACCGGCCAATCACAGCTCAGGTCGATGAACTTTTTCTTTTTTTTTGCGAGTGGACAGTTGGGGCGTAAAAATGGGTCAACAGACACTTTTCGGCGTCAAAAATAGGTCACGAATAATTGATTGATTTATATTGAACCTTAAGTGGTCGTTGAATGAATCATGGGACGACAGAGGTAGGTTTTTGGGGCTCGCGAAATTGGTCGTGTAAACGAGGTTGGCAAATCCTCAGGCCGTGTTTGAATTCTTGAGGTTATCTGTCACTTTTGTCTTCTTCTTATTTTATTTTTTGGCGTCGCATTGTTGTGCATTTGCCAGTGTAAAGTATTAAGTTTTAATAATTGTTGATATTTTCAAAACAGTCAGTCGTAGTCACGTCGTCATAGACATTAAGTCGCGGTTTGGTCGCAGTCAAGTCCAAACATAGTCCAAGTCATACATCAGTAAAGCAGTGGATACTTTACTAAAGGCATCTATAGAGTTTTGGAAACAACACTGAACAACATGATGCGTCACATTAGATCACTTGCCTACACTCATATAAACGTAAATCAGCTCATAATCAACGAAATACCACATTTTTTCACTAATTATAACTGATAAAACACAAGTTTAACAAACTAATACAATACGGCGACATGATTTATCCGCGTTCCCGCCAATACTCCGTCAATTATGTCTCATTATAATTATCATAAGAATAATAAGAGTCGAGATAATAACTCTTAAATATCAATTCTGGTTTTTAATTAGTTGTGCCTAAAACAAGGAAATTTGCTGTCGAGAAAAATAAACAGTAGATTTGTGATTTCTTCTTCAGACAACCCTGCTCATCACTCAAACACAAATAAAAGATAAATTAAATTGTTCGGGATGAAATTAAATTATCGCAATGTTACCCCATTAATGTTAATATCGGGTGGTCATATATCTCAATATCGTAAATGTATAGTGAAAAGAACAATGCGCCCGCATGTACTGGCAACCCTGATTGAGGCGTGAGATCGCGATAAAGTGGCAAGGCTAGTGAAGGACAGAGCTCCCATCCGGTGCGCTTGCGCTGCTTTGCGACAAGGGTTGTCACCTTCATGTTTTAGTACCAATTAATGAGTAATCTATTAACTAGTGGCTATCCGCACAATAGACCTCGCGATTCATCTTTTTAACAGAATTTTTTGAGTTTTAACAAAGTCGCAGATCAAAAATTGTCTAGTTTTGATGTACAGAATAAGCCCCTAAAAGAATAATCCAGTATATCGACTCGCTCTTGACCGATTTTGCTTATACTCGGCTGATAAATAGCGCAACAGCAATTTTTTTTAAGGGGAATAAATTGCCAATCGCCAAATCCGACGACAAAAAAATCCATTCATATGAAAAAGCTGTACCAAATTTCATAGAGATTTATTTGAAAAATGCGACCTGTAGACAATAATCAAAATCCGGACGTAAAATCGAACGAAAGCAAAATCGTCGTCTTGAAGCAGACTTTCGCTAAGGTCAACAAGCTAAGTTATGGTTAGAGGTCCCTACGATTTCGTAGCAGATTTCATGGTCAGGCGACAAGTATATAGATAGGCGATGCGACAGACTACGCATCGCTTGCTACGGAATTTATTTTATTAGGGTTCCGTAGTAAAACGAAGAACCCTTAATAAGTTCGTAGTGTCCGTCCGTCTGTCCGCATTATAACTTCTACATTTATCAAGCACATTGCATGAAATTTTACATTATGATAGTTTAAGTATAGATCTCAATTTTAATTATATACTTAAAAAAATCAAAACTGTATTTAAGGGATGGCTCCCATACATATAAATGGCGGATGAATTTTTTTTAACCCCACCCCCACATTTGAAGTGTCGTTGAGTAATGTTTCTAAAATCAATGAACCTAAGGTTTCCTAACTATTATTTGTTACATTTACAGTATTCGGTATTTCGGGGTCGACAAAGTTGAAGTTGAAAAAAGAGTGTGTCCCAAAATTTCTAAAGTTTGTATGCAAGATAAAACCCTCAACTTTATGAGTTCATAAACACCATTTCCTAAATCTCACAGTTTTCGAGATATTTGAATTCAAATACTTTATATAAAAGGTTAATTTTACGGACAATATTGGGTAGTGAGGTCATAAAACATTAATTTACATGTAAAAATCAAATAAATATAATAATAAGTACGACTTACACGTTTCAAAATATCTGAGCTGATAGCCGAAAATAGGGAATTTTATATACCAATTTCAAATACTTAACTGATAAAAAAAAAATTAGGATATTGTATTTCGTAGTCAAATTAGTCAGAAACAAAGTAAACTACACACCGTTAACGGGAATAGGTCGACTTACTCTGTAGCCCTGTATATTACGGGACTAATCGCGCACCAAAATTACGAGATAAATAAATACCTCATCAGACGTTTCGACCGAGTTGCATCGACCATGGTGTCCGTGGTCACGGGTAGACTCTTATTTATCTCGTAATTTTAGTACGCGATTAGTCCCGTAGTATTTAATAATAATGTGTTCAAATCGCGAAAGATTAAAAACAACATATTGACAACTATCTCTCAAGATTATTATGAGTACTGTGGGATTATGACTTTTTAGAGTTTTAAAAGAAAATTGTTTTTTTTTTCTAATTTGCTCAGCTCAAACAATGAAATATTCCTATTTCATTGAGCTCAAAGGTCATTAAATTATTTTTTTAACGACATCAAATATGTTTTTCTAATGACATCATAATAAAAATTGATAAAAATAAAAATAGATTTTTATCGTGATCATAATCATCGTCACCTCTACGGAAGTCTATCATACGCGTGTCTCGACACGCACTTGACAACTTATAGAAATTCGTGCAACCCAAAAGTAGAGATGCGAGTTTTACCGACACTGTAGTCTGCTGCTGCGTGCAGACTATTAATGGATTACTATGCGGTTTAGCAAATTGTACAGGACAAAGTGCGTGAACTATGGGACTATGCGTAAAGCTCGAAACATACTATCGGACGCGGCTTACGGACACGACTGAGAGCCGCGACCTAGACTATGAAAGTACACTGAGCCGTGCACACTATCGGACATAAGTCGCGGACGTCACCTTAGGACGACCTTAAGCGTTCGGACGTCCGAGAGCGATCTCGCACACCTAAAGTTTTAAGACTGTACACATTGCTAAGTCGCGGCTGTCAGCCGCGTCCGATAGTATGTTTCGAGCTTAACTATGCGTTTGTATAACGCGGTCACATTAACGACGCATCGCATTGATTTTTAAGCAATTTTTACTCGATCTTAATAAACAGGTAGAAACTTTTCTTTTATAGAAGCTGGTTTGGAACCTTTCGTGCGGGAGTCCGACTCGCACTTGGCCATTTTTTTGCACACCGTACTTGAGCGCCAAAATAACGTCACATGGTCAGGCGTCTAGGTAATGTGACCGCGTTGTATAGATCATTATGGTGATAACAAATTTTGTTTTCTACATTTATCTACATTTTGCAATAAATCCTTTTTATACTCTCCTTGATATTTAATAATTAATTACTATAAGTACTCAAATTGAGAGCCGTGGTGGTCAAGAGGTAGTGACATCCGCCTTAGAATCGTGAGGTCGTGGGTTCGAATTCCCGGTCCCGTACCAATGAGTTCTTTGGAATTTATGTACGGAATTTCACACCACTGGCTTTTCGGTGAAGGAAAACATCGTGTGGCAACCTGCATACGTCCGTAGAAGAAATTCGATGGCGTATGTGAATCCACCAAACCGCACTGGGCCAGCGTGGTGGATGTGGCCCAATCACCCTTCGTGGGTAGGCCTACATCCTGCAGTGGACTATTAAAAAGGCTGATAAGTGGTACAGTACAGTCCTCAAATTGCAGAATGTCCTTGGTTAACCCTAATTCGTGGTTTTAACCAAATCTCTAAGTAAGGAGTATAAAATGTGTTGGTTCGCTCGTTTTAGTGAGTGACGGTGTGCCCGCTTAGTCTAAGTTCCGTAATTAATTGTCAGTGCCATAATTGTATTGTTTATAGAAAATTTATCTCGGAAGGTTTAGAGGTATACGACTGCCTCAGTGGCCCAGTGGTTAGTGAATTCTGGATTAAAAAACTGTGGGTTTGATTCCCTCCCAGGGCAAGCATTTAGTATAATTTATACAGAATGTCACAATCTACATAAAATAAGTAAATTTTGATAGGTAATATAATCTAACTCTCCTTGAGTTACTAATTATCAAAATATTTTTTTACCCAGTTTTTCTAAATGAACCAATTTATGGTTCATAACTAAAAAAACTGAGTTCCAATTTATTATCAAAATCGGTCGAGCAGTTTTGAAAAATTAGCCCTAATCTAAAAATGGCATATGTACTTCGATTAGACATACAACTGATCGAAGCATATGTATATCTATTCGAGCGAACTGAAGAGATTGAGTCTGTTGTGCCATTGTTTTGGCGATATATATATAATTATAAGTAGGTAAGTTCGTAGCCGTGGTGGTCTAGTGGTAGTAACGCCCGATCTGCAATCGTGAGGTCGTGAGTTCAAATCCCGATCCCGTACCAATGAGTTTCTTTGGAACTTATGTACGGAATTTTACACCATTGGCTTTTCGGTGAAGGAAAACATCGTGAGGCAACCTGCATACGTCCGTGGAAGAAATTCAATGGCGTATGTGAATCCATCAACCCGCACTGGGCCAGCGTGGTGGATATGGCCCAATCACCTGTCATGGGTAGGCCTACGTCCTGCAGTGGACTATTAAAAAGGCTGGTATAGTACAGTAAGTTTGTAGTGTCAGAGTTTTAAGCCAAAAACCTCTGACATGGCTAAACAACAAATACAAAGGCCTACAATTTAACGTGTTATCCGAGCCACGGTAGCGCTCAGTTGTAAATGCCGCCCGCGTTTACCCATCCGAAACTGACCGTGCCAAAAGATACTACTACTACTACTCTATAAGCGCTACAATTATTGATTAATCGATAAATAATGATTAATTAATTATCCAGTTCAACATTATTGGTGTTCTTTGTCAACAGTAATTTCGCTCCACCATATAATGCGTGTGGGCGATGCCCGCATAATGCCAATCAAGGTCTCGGATCTGATGTCAATGCCAGCGAGTGCCGCGACCACACAGGTCACATCCCGACCTTTGCACTTCCTTTGCAACATCCTGTAAGTATGACTTAGGGTTAATCGCTAAATTTTCTAAGTCATTTTTAGGGTCAAATTTTTGGGGTTGGTTTCATAATCGGTTTATATTTTACTGCGATATTAACACTGATATGCCAGGTAAAATTAACTTTATCGCAAACTTATTTGACCGATTTTAGGGTTAACTTTTATTAGGGTTCTCCAAATCGAATTTTGTGTGACTTCAAGGTCTGTGACTTCTACTTACCAGAGTAAATGTTGCCTAAACAATAGAGACTGTAATAGGTAAGTACTTTTCGTTATTCAGCAATGGACTAACAACACAGCACGAGTACATACTGTACAACTTCTTTTTGGGCCACATCTGCAGCTCGACTTTTACACTTCCTCTGAAACTTCCTATTCCGTAGGCAATTTGCGGTTCTGTTTTATTCTTCCTTGACAATAATAACTCAAATAAACGTTTCACCATGGAGATGCGTGTGGCCAATCAAGGTCTCGGATATGATGTCAATGCCAGCGAGGGCCGCGACCACACAGGTCACATCCCGACCTTTGCACTTCCTTTGCAACATCCTGTATCTTAGGGCTAATCTCTAAGTCTTTTTTGAGCGTTGACTCTAAGTTAGTGATTTCAGGATTGGCTTTAGGATTGTGTGTGTTTATGTCTTTAGTTTGTCCGATACTAGCTTTTAGCTGCGACTTCTTTTGCGTGATTTCGAGAAAAAAAAAACCTATGACTCTATAATCTTTTAACTTATATTCATGCCAACTATATAATCTATATAATCTTTTAACTTATATTCATGCCAAAATTAAACTTACTCCATTGCCGCGTCAAACAGTAACAAACAAATCTACAAACATACTATGGGTTGGATATTTGTTTCGTCAAGTTGTTTATTTTGCGTAATTTCAGGCGTGACCCCGTAGTTTTTTAAATCATTAAGCCGTGTAAGAGACTAAAAAAACCTAATCCGCTGTGAAACTGTTCTAAATTATTTATAGACGATTCGGTAAGGTTATTTGCTGTTTTTATTCTATTTGTAACACTACTTACAATGCAATACCTCAAACCGCCATAGAAAATGCGTGTGGTCAACCAAGGCCTTGGATCTAATATCAATGCTAGCGAGGGCCGTGACCACACAGGTCACATCCCGACCTTTGTACTTCCTTTAAAACATCCTCTGGAATAATTCTACCTAAGTATAAGGTTGATCGCTAACTTTTCTATAGCCACTGATCGACGTAAATAAAACTTTAACTTTAAAACCGCGGTTTTAAATTCGACCTAGTTAAAAACTTATTAAAACTATCTAAACGAAAAAGTAAACTGCAAAAGAAGAAAGAATACTTGTATAGGTCAAATTATAATTATAAACTCCGCTGGCGTAATATTTTGATTTTTGTGCTATCCCAAGGGAACTTATTACCAGGATAAAAAGTAGCCTATATATATCACTTTCCGTCTTTCAAACTATGTCCATGCCAAAAATCAAGTCAATCTGTTGCTCCGTTGCTGCGTGAAAGAGGAACAAACCAACAAACTTTTCGGATTTATAATATTAGTACCTAAGGATGGCGTCTGTGGAGTTAGGTACAAGCTGCGAAAAACCCCACTTCTGACCCCATCTGACTTACAAGTTTGCTACTGGGCAACGACTCGCCTGTGTTCACACACGCCGTCGGCCATATCTCTATGGGTCATACTATATTCTGCAGCCTGAACTTTGCACTTATTTTATTTACATACCTACTGAGTTTCATGTTCGACTTCGTATTATTTACTGTTTTTTCAGTCTTTATTACAGAACCGTAATTGTCTTTCCTTGATTAATATTCCAATAATAAGTAAATGTTTCACCATAGAGTGAAAGACCAACTGACACCAAAGACGGAAACTGACATAGGTTACTTTTTGACCGACGAACCACCGGAGGAGGTAATTCGACGCGTATTTTTTTTTATGTACAACCACGCATAACTTTTTTCATAGTAGTCCGATTTCAATAATTCTTTTTTCATTGGGAAGAAAATTTTTCGAAATTGGTCCCATTTAAATTTTATCGAAATCGGTTGAGCCATTTTTGAAAAATCATATAAGTATAAATAATGTTAAAGATGCTGCATCGATCCGTGCGAAATATTCGCGGATTCTGTACACGGGTGAAGTCGATCATGCTAGTTTTTGCAAAAAACAATCTTATTATTATCCCAGAAAAATAAAATGTTCCCATGGGATAGCACAAAGATTAAAATACCACGCGGTCGAAGTCGCGAGGCTAGGTAATAATAAATTATAATGATGTAATTCTCCAAGTAGTTTTTTACGGGATTTCAGGATTGATACTACCTGTAGAAAAAGTGGCGTAATGGGTCAAAACAACAATACTAACTCCTTATCCTGTACCTTTATGGGTCATAACACGACTCATATAATTAACCGAAGCGAAGCGAAGGTCTTCAAATCAACACGGTCTATTCAAAATCGAATCGTTTAGTTCGGATTTAGAAATCCTAACAATATTTGCGAGTCTGAACCAAATGATCAAGAACGAGTCGAGACATGAAAATTATGAAGATTTAGTTAAAGAGATGTCCACAAGGTCTATTGTTCGGGGAGCTACTAATATAACAGGTACAAGTAGGGTGAAGAATATAATATAGGTATAATATATTATGCTGCACGGAAGCACTTCTTTGATTGACATTCAGTAAGTAGGTATTTCACGTCTTTCGTCTATCGAGATGATTCAACCTATGTGATTTACTACTCTTATCTGTCTTTATTAAAGAGACCGTTACTTATCTTTCCTTCACCATATACTTAGGTGAAAGAATGTTTCGTCATAGAGAATGCGTGTGGCCAATAAAGGGTCGGATCTGATGTCAATGTCGGCGAGGGCGCGACCCCATAGGTCACATCCTGACCTTTGCACTTCCTTTGCAACATTCTGTTTCTTAGGGCTATTGAATCTTTAGATCGTTTTATGCGATTTCAGTGTTGAACCTGTTGGAAAAGTTACTTAAACTACAAGTCTCTTACGTAATTACTTACACAACTTTTCTTCATTTATAGTTAGGTCTATGTTTAGTAACGGGCTACTTATTTTAAAAGCTGGTATAGTATAAGTACAGCTGGTACAGTATAAGTACAGTACAGTATAAGTACAGTGACGAAAGTCGTAGAACAAAAGTTGTTAGTTTTGATGTAAAAAATAAGCCCCTAGAAGGATGCTAATTGATTAGAAATAACCCTGTATAGACCGCGCCACACAAGTTGGCGAAAATGAAGTTGGCTACAAGCTGCGCAGTATCCAATCCTAACTGATGCTCACACAATGCCGCACGTTGATTGGATATTGTTGCGCGGCCTACACCTAACTTGGTTCTTCCAAGAATCTCATTCTAATTCAATATCAGAGAGAGACTCCAAGTTTCAACGATAGCCCTCTTCATAGCTCATTGAGCTACTTTGGGCTTGCTTATAAAGCAATCAATTTATCTATTTGTAATTAAGTTCATAAATTGAATAAAAAAATCCCCAACACTTGTTATTAATACATTTAGTTGTCGCGTGATCATTGCAGGAATCAAACATACATTGTCTCTATTAAAATTATTGATTTCAAAGGTTATATCGATTCACCAATATCTGTCGTCGTAAACGATTTACAGCTGACCTTGTCTGGGTCTTTATTAACCTACTTTATGTGGCCAATACTGTTATCAGTACTGCGTGAGTATTTGTAGCAGAACATTGAACAGCATTGTTCCTTCAAAAGAAGGGTTAGGCGGACAACATTCACTAAAAAGGATCTGTCTTCGCGGATCCCGGCGGCGTTTCGGAGTTTTGAACTGTATATAGGGTTATCTGAGTGCTACTAAGCATAATGGGGGTCGAACCCGGAATAGGAGAAAAAAAAATCATCCATCCATCAGCCAAAGGACGTCCACTGCTGGACATAGGCCTATGGATCTCCAATAAGACCGGTTGGAAGCGCCTTGCATCCAGCGCGATCCTGCGGTCTTAATGAGGTCATCCGTCCACCTTGTGGGTGGACGTCCTACGCTGCGCTTGCCGGTACGTGGTCTCCACTCGAGAACTTTTCGACTTCACCGGTCATCAGTCCTCCGCGCTATGTGCCCTGCCCATTTCAACTTGCTAATCCGTTGGGCTATGACGGTAACTTTGGTTCTTCTACGGATCTCCTCATTCCTCCTCCTTATACTCCGAGCAAAGCCCTCTCCATATTTTATTAGAATTTCGGTTGCCCCACAGTAAAAGTTCTTCATAATGATGGTTTGAGCTTCTTCCGGCTAAGTAACCAGTTCTAGTATATATATTTTATTGACCATGTACAATCTAACCCTATATATAATTTTACTGTCCTTGAGCGATAAGTAGATAGATAGATAATTTTTATTAGCTTAACCAAATACAATACAAACACATGAAAAATAAAAACAAAAAAAAAAGAAAAATTAGTTATACTAACTGGCGGCCTTATCGCTCCAAGAGATTTCTTCCAGGCAACCATGAACGGACAGGAAATAGCAGATTAACAAAACAGCGGCCTTAACAAAAAATAATTTAAAAATAAACAATGAACACTTATAACAAACAAAAATAAGCCTAACATAACCTAACCTAACCAATAAATAAATAATATTTATTGAAATAAATATATATGCCTACATAGACACATAAACATACATGTTTTATATAATACAAAAATAAACTTACTTATATAATTACATTCTAATAATACTTAAATAAATAAATATATAAAGCGAGCAGAATCAATAATGTACCTAAGAAGACAGGTAATGCAATTTAACTCTTTGTTTGAAAACATTCAGTGATGGGGCGCGTCTGATATCCATCGGTAACTCATTCCATAATCTAACAGATTCCACAGTAAAACTTCATCTTTTACTGTACATAATCATACACATACATAAATACTTTACATCGTAAAAGTATCTAATTGTCTAAGAAAATCACTGTTCCCCGATCACCGATACAAAGAGATCAGAGATTCTACGCCACGCCGGCGGTCTAATCTCCACCCGTCTTAAGAATTTTCAATCAAGTCACGTGTTCTGAACTCATTCCAAAAAGTGCACAACACCGCTAATAAAGTTTTCACTTCAAAATCACTACATAGTATAAAACAAAGTCGCTTCCCGCTGTCTTCTGTCCCTATGAATGCTTATAAGTATCTTTAAATCTACGCAACAGATTTTGATACGGTTTTTTTAATAGATACAGTAATTCAAGAGGAAGGTTTATATGTATGATACACTTGTGCGAAGCCAGGGCGGGGCGCTAGTACTTTATACAAGTAATAAGTACATGAGATGCTTGATTTTCCGCGTTAATTCCAAGAAGCGCTATTATTACATTATTATTAGTTATTTATACCCGGGTTCATTCCACATTATCCTTATCAACAATACATACTTTAACGGAGCGTTTATTAATAATTACCTATCACAATAAATCTTGTGTCTGACAGACAGATACGCGTGTATTTGACAGACAGACAGTCTGATAAGGAGTCCTGCGTCGTTTGGCCCCGCAAGCGGTTGGTCCCGCGGGGCGAATCGCCCAAGACTCTTTTGGAAGGTCCCCATTCGGCCCGCTCCAAACAATGCGGGGCGAATGGGGACCTTCAAAAAGAGTCTTGGGCGATTCGCCCCGCGATTCACTTTTTTTTTCTGTACATTTAAGTAGAAAAGTAGTCAATGGAAAAAATAAACAATTTCATTATTTTGAAGGCGTCATTCTATGAGTCCTATGGGTGTGTATGAACAAAAATGCATTTGTTTGAATGATGCAATTTATGATTAAATGATCATCACATGAAACCAATGTGCCAAATTGGTTTCACGTGTTTTGTAAACATAAATATTTCATTTGAAGCAAACAAATGAACTTTTTATCTACAATATACTTTTTAATTTTATCTAGAATAAAAATATAATTGTCATGGGGCTCAAAGTTTGTGGGATTACCAACCGTGTCCCACGGCTGCCATGATAGAAAAAGATTTTTATGGTAAATCTGTCAAACTATGTCTCACAGAATTTTTTGAAAATCATTTATCTTCTAACTGTATTTATAAAAGAAAGTCGTATTAGTTACACTATTTATAACTTAAGAACAGCTGAACCGATTTGGCTCAAAATTGGTGAAGAGATAGCTTAGAACTAGGAAAAGGATTCGAAAAAAAAAAAACAATAATTATCGAGATAAATCACTTTTAAGTCTGACAGCTGTCAACAGAAATGTAGGTCTCGTCAAGTTCTATCACTTTTGTGAAGACAACAGTAGTCTAGAATTGATAATGACCGAGATAAATTACTTTTAAGATTGACAGCTGTCATCCGAAATGTACATTTTGTCGAGCTCTATCACTTTTGTGAAGACAGCCATAGTCTAGAATCGATAATAACCGAGATATATCACGTTGAAGTTTGACAGCTGTCATCTAAAATGTAGATCTCATTGAGCTCTATCACTTTTGTGAAGACAGCAGTATTCTGGAATCAATAATAACCGAGATAAATCACTTTTAACTTTGACAGCTGTCATCTGAAATGTAGATCTCGTTGAGCTCTATCACTTTTGTGAAGACATTAATGGTCTAGAATCAATAATAACGGCGATAAATCACTTTTAAGTTTGACAGCTGTCAACAGAAATGTCCATCCATCCATCCATCAGCCGAAGGACGTCCACTGCTGGACATAGGCCTCCTCTATGGATCTCCAATAAGACCGGTTGGAAGCGGCTTGCATCCAGCGCGATCCTGCGGTCTTAATGAGGTCATCCGTCCACCTTGTGGGTGGACGTCCTACGCTGCGCTTGCCGGTACGTGGTCTCCACTCGAGAACTTTTCGACCCCATCGGTCATCAGCCCTCCGCGCTATGTGCCCCGCCCATTGCCATTTCAACTTGCCAATCCGTTGGGCTATGTCGGTAACTTTGGTTCGTCTACGGATCTCCTCATTTCTTATTCGATCTCGCAGAGAGACTCCGAGCATAGCCCTCTCCATAGCTCGTTGGGCTACTTGGAGCTTACTAATAAGGCCCATAGTGAGAGACCACGTTTCTGTGCCATAAGTCATCACTGGCAACACACATTGGTCGAAAACTTTCGACTTGAGGCACTGAGGTATGTCGGACGAGAAGACACTACGCAATTTTCCGAACGCTGCCCAGCCGAGTTGGATTCGGCGATTGGCCTCTTTGTTGAAGTCGGACCTACCTAACTGGACTACTTGTCCTAGGTAGACGTACGAGTCAACGACTTCAAGAACCGAGTTTCCAACAGAAATCGGGGTGGGTAAAACATGGGAGTTACACATGACTTTCGTCTTGTCCATGTTCATCTTAAGACCCACCTGTTGAGAAACCCGATTGAGGCCTTCGAGCATCGTGCTGAGCTCTTCCATCGACTTTGCCATGACTACTATATCGTCGGCAAACCGAAGGTGAGTGAGGTATTCGCCATTGATGTTGATGCCGAATCCTTTCCATTCCAGGAGCTTAAAGGCGTTCTCCAAAGTAGTTGTAAACAGTTTCGGAGAAATTACGTCTCCCTGTCTTACGCCTCTTTTTAAAGGGATCGCCTTGGAGCTCTCTTCCTGTACTCGGACCGACATAGTGGCTTTATTATACAAGCACTTCAACACTTCGATGTACCGATAGTCAATACGGCATCGGTGGAGAGACTCGAGCACAGCCCATGTCTCGACCGAATCAAAGGCTTTTTCATAGTCCACAAACGCTAAGCAAAGTGGCAGATTATATTCTTCGGTCTTCTGTATAACCTGCCGCAGCGTATGAATGTGGTCCATGGTGCTAAAGCCTTTTCGGAAACCGGCTTGTTCGCAAGGCTGGAAGTCATCAAGCCTGCGCTCGAGACGGTTCGTAATGACCCTTGAAAACAGTTTATAGACATGGCTCAGAAGCGAGATGGGTCTGTAGTTTTTCAATAAGGTGTTGTCGCCTTTCTTGAAAAACAACACCACCACGCTTCTGTTCCATGCTTCTGGCGTGATGCCCTCGAGGACGACGGTGTTGAAAAGCTTCTGGAGGACTTTTAGTACCGGTGTTCCACCCGCTCTCAGCAGCTCTGATGTGATACCGTCATCACCCGGCGCCTTGTTGTTCTTAAGCTGATTCAGGGCCATTCTAATCTCGTACAGGCTGATGTCCGGGATATCTTCGGTGAAGTGTCGGGTCAGAATATTTATCAACAGAAATGTAGGTCTCGTCAAGTTCTATCACTTTTGTGAAGACAACAGTAGTCTAGAATTGATAATGACCGAGATAAATCACTTTTAAGTTTGACAGCTGTCACTTGGACAGCTGTTACTGTGACATTAGTCGTGACAAATTACACGATCCGATTTCTAACGTGTACGAGGGATTTTTCTCATCTTCATTTTAAGATTGAACGGTTGTCAAAACCTTTTTTTCCCGCTAAATATTCATAGAATACTCGAATACTCTAGATTTAATGTCTAAATCGTTACCGGCAACACTGGTCGCCGCGATGCGATGTCGCGGCGACACCGCCCGTGTGGCATGTCTGTGACTGAACACTTTTGATCCAAATTGGCAGGAATCAACACAAGACCGACAAAACTGGAAATCTCGAGAGGAGGCCTTTGTCCAACAATGGGACAATAAAGGCTCATAAACAAACAAACAATTTTTTTTATAGCGTTGCACATCTGTTGATTTTTTGTAGTCGGATTTTTATTTTATGCCATGTAATTTTATGCGTGGCTGTACCATAAGAAATACGTAATACTGATGCGGGAAATTGATCTTTATCAACGTGGGCCCAAACGACCTCTCCTTTCATAGTTCTCTGCGTTTCGCCCCGCGGGCCCAATGAGGGCCTTCAAAAAGAGTCATGATCGATTCGCCCCGCGGGACCAACAGCTTGCGGGGCGAAACGCCGCAATACCCCTGATAAGACGGTTTAATTAATTGTGGCGCAGTATCCAATTTTGTTGTTCAATTAGAGGTGATGTTTGAGGATAGGTAAGAAAACATTTTATCCTTCCACCATCCATCCATCAATCCATCAGCCATAGGAAGTCCACTGCTGGACATAGGCCTCCCCTATAGATCTCCAATAAGACCGGTTGGTAGCGGCTTACATCCAGCGCGATCCTGCGGTCTTCCGTCCTTCTACCCACAAGACGTCTTACGCTGCGCTTGCCGGTGCGTGGTCTCCTCTCTAGAACTGTTTGACCCCATCGGTCATCAGTCCTGCGCGTTATGTGCCCAGCCCATTGCCACTTCAACTTGCCAATCCGCTGGGCTATGACGGTAACTTTGGTTCTTCCACCAATATATGTTAATATTGTGACGCAGTAAGCCGCGTGGTAATGATGGCAAGTTGTTTACACCTAAGTGCGAGATTTATGGTTTTATGACTCGAGCGGGATCAGTCTTTGTCGTCTGCCGTCTATTGTTTAGTTTTTTTGTTGGGTTTTTACGTATTTGAAAACAATAGGGAATTCTTGAACTTTCGAGTTGTTTACTTGTTAACACAATAGCGTTTATTAAGATCGAGTAATGTTGCGAATTATCTCGTAGGTTCGAGATTGTAGGAATAAATACGCCGGCCGACCCTTGGGGATAAGTTTTTCGTTTACCGTCGAAGCGAATACATCTCGTGTTCCAGTGTGATTGTGAAGTGTTTATGCGAACCAGTTGTGTCGTGTGTATTGTGATTTTGTGCAATAAAGTCCAAAGTGAATTATCGGCGTTATAACTGATTATCCAAGAACCCATCTCGTAACAATATGAATTCATCTCTTTGCCATGCTAGGGGTGCAGGAATATCGAAAATACGTAATAGCGATAACTCGTATCAGACCGATGAAAGATTTGTCATAGCAACAGGACTTTTAACAACACGGCTACAGCTCCTTGATTATCTTATCGTCGCATCAGTTTGCCTACGGAAGTGTCGCCGGAACCTCACGATGCCTAAACTAAAGGATTAGATCATCACTGTGTGTAATTTTTTCTTTTACTTTCATTTACATCCGCGCTAAGCTAGCTATCGGCATCTTTGGCCAAACTAGCTTGCAAATAAGTATAAGCATTGAATTACCGATAGTACAAGTAGTAAAGTCAAAGTCAAATGTCCACAAAATGTATGGAGGCTGGTATAATAATAATCAAAAATTCTAACCACAACACTCGTTACATTTCGAGAAAGTTCATATTTTTCTGAGTCTATTGCAACTGTTAAAAACTGTTAATTTTGAATTTATTAGGATATATAAATATATTTGTCTCAATAGGTAGTTTATCTCTATCAACCCTGATTAAGTAACCACCAAATAGTTAAATAAAAGCATTTTTACCAATTAGACTAGTGTTTTTTGTCACATTGTACCTACTAACTGGTCACACTACTGGTAGGTTATAATTTTTAATTTTACCAAATTAAGAGATTAATATGGAAGAATCAGCTACGAATGCAAGTAAAATAACGATAGGAGCACTTTATTATTGCTAAACTTGAAAATATAATAAGCTGTATCTTAGATAGTTTGGACAAATCAGCCAAGTACCCTCTTCATTACTTGGAAAATACTATGACGTACACTATTTGAATCTAAGGTCTACGATATGATGACTATTTTTGGCGACTCACTATAAGTCTCGTTAGTCGAACGGTTCTAACGACCACTTGTAAAGCGAGACACCTAAGTTCAAATCTCACAGCTTGACGGAATTTTTGCACATTATAATTTTTCTGTTTTATAGACATACTTTCTCTGCAAACATTACACCAAAAATTTTTGAAAATTATCATCATTATAATAATTATAAAATGGAGAAATCAGTCACAGAACATGTCACCTTCAGAAAAAAGAAGACATACTCGTTAGATGACTTATCCATCAGTAGATCGACCTTGTTTGATAACACAATGTATAGCCTTTCTGACACTTCAATTGATGAAAGTCACCGTATAAAAGAATTGCAAGGCAAACTTAATAAGTTGCGAGAAGAATTAGAATCAGCTCATCGCGAAGTAGATAATCTTAATATCGAAAATATGCAATTGAAGCAAGAGCTGGAAAAAAATAACCATACAATACAGTTGCACAAAACGGTCGGATTGGATAATAGTAACTGCAGCACACCTAAATCGGGACGAAATAAGAAAGAAAATAAACGATCTCTACTCTGTGACAACTTAAACGGCTCTATGACGTCCAATACAAACCTGCTGACGACTGAGCTTGAGCAAACAAATGCGTCCTTAAACAATAATAAATCATCCAGAAAACAAGAGAAGATACCAATCACATTAGAAAATAATGAAGTTGATGTAAAACCAATGCAACACGAAGGTATTCAAGAAAACGGAAATCAAGGTAACCAATCTCAATCCACAACTAACGTGGCACGCTACTCCAAGAAGAAACAAAGTTGTCAAAATAAAATCATTATCCTGGCAGACCAACAAGGAAGAGGAGTCCAGAAAGTTCTACAAGCACTAGTCGGAGACCAGTACCAGGTTACATGTCTATGGAAGCCAGGGGCCACTATTCGGAACATTTTGACTACGATGACAGATGAAGAACTAAAACAGCTTGGGACAGAAGACTATGTTATCCTAATAGGTGGCATGAATGATCATAGCCCATACGAAATTCAATTCCATTTACAAAACTGGCTAAACAAATTTAGGAATACCAATATATTGATATGTGAAGTACCATACAATAAATTTTTAAATGAAAGGAAGTTAAATTATGAATTGAAGTTCGTAGGTGCTAATTTTGAAAATGTGTGTTACATAGATATGAACTTTAGCTCATTTATGCCTAAGCGCGATAACATGGCTTTGCACATATGCAGATATATGTTGAAGGATATATTGAAGTTGCATTACTCTCGTACGTTTAGTAAATATTTCAATGACACGCAGAGTGGGGTTGGCACATTATCCAAAATGTTGGACAAAAGTACACAAACTGATACCTGTTGTGATAAAAGCGACAATAAAGCTGAGACTAATAATGACCATGACGCTGCAACACAGGTAGATGACGATTATATTAATAATGACATTGATAAAAGCAAAAGCACAGAACACCATAATAATGCACTTTTTCGTGTATAATAAAGTAAATATACTTCATCAAAATATTAACGGGCTTATTACAAAATCAGATGAACTGTCAGTGCATGTTAATGGTGACAAAATTAAACTAGATGTTATTTGTATAACCGAACATAATATGAAGACTGAAGATTCACGTTTCTTAAACATTCAAAACTTTAATTTAGCCACAGCTTTTTGTAGAAATAGTAGAAGTGGGGGCTCGTGTATCTTAGTCCGTAAGCAACACAAGTATAAGGTAGTAGAAGAAGCAGCAGCAATCAGCCTCAGTGGCTACATCGAGTGTTCAGGTATAGAACTGCTGGATCACAATATATTCATTATATGTATTTATCGACCTCCAAATCAGAAAATTGAAACTCTCGATTCATTTTTCACTCGGTTGAATGATCTTTTATCAAAAGTTGGCACCAAGGGTAAGAAGCTAGTAATTTGCGGAGACTTTAATATTAATAGGCTAAAAAAATGTCCTGCTTCTAGAAAATTTGAGCAAATATTGGCGGGGTACAATTTAAAGTTATCACTGAATAAACCAACGCGATTACAAAGCAAAACTTGCATTGATAACTATGCACATAACATCAGAGCAGCAAAAGCCGATATATTGGAACTAGCTCTGTCTGACCACACTGCCCAAATACTTCAATGTCCAGTTAAAAAAAGTTTTTCATTCAATCACTGGTTCAAATTCTGTAGAGACTATAATGAAGACAACATGGTAAAGTTTGAGGATTGCTTGCGGAAGCTATCTTTCTCTGAGGTATATGAGCATAATAATCCGGATAATGCTTTTGACGAGTTTCATTCACTCTTCAAACTTTTCTATGATTTATGTTTTCCATTGGTAAAAGTTAAAATTTCCATTTCTAAGAGTCCTAGATGGTTAAGTAAAGGGATAAAAAAGTGTGCAGCACAAAAGAGATATTTGCTATGGAAATATAGATTTTCTGGGACAGACAAGGATAGAAGTAATTTCAAGCAGTATACAAAGAGATTTAGAAGAGTCATAAAGTTAACACAAAAGTCACAAAACAATTACTGCATACAAACAGCAACTAACAAATCTAAAGCAGTATGGAAAATTATAAATAAATATAAAAACAATTCACCACCTGAAGAAATAAGTATGATCAAATGTGATGACCAACTTTTTACTGATCCTAAAGACATAGCACAGGCATTCAATAATTTCTTCATCAATGACATAATGGACAGTAATGATACAATAAATTGCAATGATACCTTGACTTATAATAAATCAAATTCATGTTTTATGTATCCGACATCTCCGTATGACATTGTCAAAATAATACATTCACTAAAAAACACAAACAGTACAGGACATGATGGAATTTGTACCAAAGTAGTCAAAAGGGTGTCCATGATTATAGCTCCAGTCATGAGTTATTTAATTAATGTATGCATGGAATGTGGATGTTTTCCCTCTGTACTGAAAACGTCTGTAGTTATTCCAATCTACAAAAAAGATGATAGATTAGACGTTCGCAACTACCGGCCAATTGCCCTAATACCTATAATGGCTAAAGTGTTTGAAAGGGTAATTTACAACAACCTTAGTAAATACTTTGAAAAAAATAAAATAATTGTTGACAATCAGTATGGATTTCAGAGGGGTAAGTCTATAGATATGGCAATGCATCAATTGTTACACACTGTCCTAGCAGGTTTAGAAAATAAAAAGCAAGTAACAGCTTTGTTTATGGATATGACGAAGGCATTCGATCAGGTAAGTCATGAGATACTTTTTCAAAAACTTGAAAAATATGGTGTGCGTGACAAGGCATTAGATATGATTAAATCATGCCTCACAGGCAGACAGCAATACACTGAAATTACAAGAATATGCCCTAAAACAAGAACGGAGCAGAAATGTCTGTCTGATCCTCAGATTGTTAGAAAGGGAGTACCACAAGGCAGCATATTGGGTCCTTTTCTATTTGCAGATTATGTCAATGATTTCCCTAAAGCAATATCCCATCCCATGATTTTATTTGCTGATGATAGCACAGCCCTTTTTACGAACAGCGACAATAATCATGAAGAAGAAATCAACAAGTCCCTGTGTAACATAATAAGTTGGCTAAGCAATAACAATCTCAAAATGAATTTGAAAAAAACAGTATATATGACATTTAGGACTAAAAATTCGATAGTAAAGCCTATAACAGTACAGTATGGTGGAACTACTATAGCTGAAACAGATTGTGCTAAATTTCTAGGTATTTATCTGGACTCAGGTTTAACTTGGCGACCGCATGTTGAGCATGTAGTGTCTAAATTACATCAGTTTGCATATGCTCTCTACATGCTTAGGAGAGTGGCTAACCTTGATACCTTAGTTTCTGCTTATCATGGATATGTAGGTTCAGCTTTGAGATTTGGCGTTTTGTATTGGGCTAATTCTACTGAGAAAACAACTGCATTTAAAGCGCAGAAAAAATGTATCAGAGCTATTTGTGGACTACAGCAGACGGATACGTGTAGGCCTTACTTTGAGTCATTGAAAATTCTAACGTTACCTTCAATATATATATTAGAGGCTTCTCTTTTGGTTAGGTCTGACATTCATAGATATCCCAAACTTGCAACCTCTAGACACAACAACAAATTGAAGAATGTTAGAAGCAGAACCGAAGTGCACAGTAGTAGTGTATTTAGTATGGGTATACTAATTTATAATAAAATTCCAGAATATGTTAGGAATGCTGGCTCTTTCTTTGTGTTCAAGAGTAAATTAAAAAAACTTCTGTTGGAAAAGGCTTACTATTCTATTCAAGATTTTTTGGATGATAAAACCATTTAAGTTAAAGTTTACCATAAAGAACTTAACTAAAGAGAAAACATGACCTTGAAAATTATATTTTGTTGGATTTAAATAGTATTTATTATCATGATTTTATTGACATCGATTTTAATTTTTGTACATTTTATTGACATTGTATTTTGATAATTTTGTAATATTTAATTGAATTGTTTAATGAGTTTATAGTTTCTAAGAAGCAATAATTTTGTATTTTGCATGCTCCATCAGAGTTGGATGTAGTGATACTAGATATAAGTAGTTTTAAGACCAGTACCATGTACTTACCCTACATTCTTGCAAATAAAAATATGAATATGAATATGAATATGAATACAATTTGTTGGTCGCATTTTAAAAAAATTGGAGGGGTGAAAAAATCTAAGAAAAATATTTTTGGGAAGCCCATAAAACAAGCTTTCAAATCATGTGTATACCATCTTGGTTCGATTTTTCTCTGAATAATATACCACTTGTGGACGTCACCTTTGGCAAGATAACTAATTATTTTGCCCAACTGTGAACTTTTCAGGCTTGTGAAGCCTGAATAAGCGAGATATCCTTTGGTCCCACACTAGGCTCGTGGCCCGTGTTGTTGGTTCCATACAGAAAGTTGTCTAGTGGTGACATTTTAGAGTAGTCCTAAATTTTATAAAGAAATACTGAGTTTATACTTACCCACTGGTAAGTAAAGTGTGGTGCTACCATGATAAGCGGTCTTTCGGATATTATTTTCTGTTTTTAATATCTATATCCTATATCCCATGGGAACCTTTTATTTTTCCGTGATATTATAGTGCTTAGTCTAAGTATTATTCTACGACCTTTAAACTAGGTACGTCCATGCAAAATATCAAATCGATACCTCCTTCTGTTGCTGTGTGAAAGAGTAACAAACAAATTAAGAAACCCACAAACACTTACGGATTTATAATTTTAGTAAGTGTTACTATTTTAAATAGAAGAAAAATTATAATAAGCAAGCTGTATTTTCATCTTTATACTTACTCATACGTAGGTTTGTTTTATTCATATGACTTACAATGAAACACATATTATTTTTATTATACCTATGTGTAATGGGACCCATACTTTGGCTTCCAAACTTGAGAACTTCTAAAGTACTAAGATAAGCTATAACTCCTCCTCGTATTTTTTATTCATTGGTGGAATATGTATTCTTATTACCAATATATATCTCAGTAGACGATATTAAATGACGAAAAGTAGTCATTTTGTGCGGAGTTTCACCTACCTATCTACTAATATCATCTGAAGAATATAGAGTACAGTTCTTATTTTTATTAAATTCAAATTTTATCATTAAGTACCTTCTTTAACGTCCTTTACCCGAGCTCTTCAAATACCGAACTAAATGGTTGTATCCTACTATCCTACTAATATTATAAACGCGAAAGTTTGTGAGGATGGATGGATGTATTGATGTTTGTTACTCTTTCACGCAAAAACTACTGAACGGATTGAGATGAAACTTTGCAGTAATATAGTTTATATATCAGAATAACACATAGGCTATAAATTATAATGATATTGCGTCAAAAATCAAAATATCATGCGGGCGAAGCCGCGGGTAATAACTAGTCTGCAATAATTAAAACAGAGTTTATCTACCTATCTAATCGGGACACGTCCGCCCAGTCATAATTCAGGCGGGAGCCTAATCAGTATTTATCACGCTTTCTTATTCGTCGGCCCGTCTAGCCGCCGTCTAGCCGAAATAATGACGAATTCTCGGCCGTGAGACAGCATGGCATTTGCATTCATACAAGTACGCTTGTGACATGGCAACGGGTAAGGACCACAGGTATGGCGGGCGTTTTTAGGGTTCCGTACCTCAAAAGGAAAAAAGTAGGATCATTTTATTGTCCGTCTGTCCGTCTGTGTGTATATCAAGACTCTTTATCTCGGGAACGCGTAAATATATCGAGCTGAAATTTAAACTGTATACGTATATCTATGATCTCTTGCAGTTGTGTAAAAGAAAAACTTCTTAATTATAGTATAAAAAGTTAGTATGTTGTAAAAATCAGCATATTTCGACACAAAAATTAAAACCTACAGGGTACTTCCCGTTGACATAGAACTATGAAATTTGGTCAGAAGCATTGTCTTAGAGTACACATATAGGAATAAATCTAAAAATTGTACATATTTCTTTAAATCACAGAAAAAAATAGGGCAAAATATGGGTTCAATTTACAAAATATGGGTTCAAAATTCAAAGTGAGTAAATCGTCTGGATTTGTACGGAACCCTCGGTGTGCGAGCCTAACTCGCATTTGTCCGGTTTTTTCAAATTCGCACGGTTTGGACGTATATGTAACTTTGAGAGATAGTATGGAGATGGAGAATCTCTATGAAGTTGCGAGTACTCCATACAAGTTCCGTATACGAACAAACCGTGCGAAGTTCAAAAAAGGCTCCCATGGAAGCTTAAGATAAGACATAGTTTGAGGACTAAGTGACTGACCGTTGATCACCGTTGTCTAATTAACGAGATCTAGACAGAGAGAAACATGATTATTTATTATTTTTGGGCCCGTTTCGTCGAAATAATGAGTAATTCATGGCCTTGAGATTGCATGAGTTACTACGTTTGTGACATGAAAACGGGTGAGGACCACAGGTATGGACGCATAAGATAAAACACGGTTTGCGGACTAAGTTACGGACCGTTGATGACCGTTGTCTAATCAACGTGATCTAGAAGGAGAGATACGTGATTATTTATTATTTTTAGGCCCGTTTCGTCGAAATAATGACAAGTTCACGGCCGTGAGACGACATAGCATTTGAATTCATACAAGTACAGTGCGCTTGTGACATGGCAACGGGTGAGGACCACAGGCATGGACACACACGGTTTGTGGACTAAGTGACGTACCGTTGTCTAATCAACAAGAGTACGAAAGAGAGAAATATATTTTTTAAAGAGAGAAATTATTTTAGAGAAATACGTTTTTTTTTATTATTCGTCTCGTGAAATACAATACGGCATGGCATTTGCATTCATACAAGTACGCTTGTGACGTGGCAACGGGTGAGGACCACAGGCATGGACACACACACGGTTTGAGGACTAAGTGACGGGATGTTGCCGTTGTCTAATCAACGAAAACAAGAAAGAAAGAAACATGATAATATATTATTTTTAATTAATTAATTTGCAACTAAACAAGTAGGTATGCTTGTGACATGGCAACGGGTGAGGACCACGGCCAAGGACGCTTAAGATAAGACACATAGTCTACAATCAGGCAACGGATCCTTTTGTAATCAATGGCATCAAGAAAAATAAATAAACTTTATTTTCTTATTCATCGGCCTATGTAGCTCAAGCAATCACGAATTTACGGCCGAAAGATGGCAGGGCAACGAAAATGGACTAGAGAGACGTTACATGGACGCGTTGAAAAATTTGGGCTTTATTTCGCTTGGTCTGTAGTCTAAAGCAAAGAGACCAAAGAGCAACAAGATTGTATAGTTGACGACAAATAACTTGAACCCTAAACTAAACCTCTCCTTTGTTTACTTTTTTGTTTGTATATAGTTGACCTACATTGTTATGCATTTTTTTGTTTGGTCTGCGGACCGGATGGACCATTATGAAGGAGACGATAGCAGCTCTCTCTTTTGCTACTCACTCCGTTTCTTATATTTTTATTAATTCCTGTCTCGATCAAGGGTTGCCTGGAAGATATTGCTATTAAGCTAAGCTCCTGGAAGATATTGTATGAGACCGCCCTTTGTTGCACTAGTTTATGTCGCTTTTTTCGTTTCTATGTATATTTCTGTATTGTATTTTAGTGTTAACAATAAAGAGTTCATTCATTCATTCATTCATGCTTCCCTACTTCATTCATATAAGTAGATACTTATAAAACTAAGCTAGACTGCCTCTAGGTTTCTATGTGAATTTCACACCTCTGTATATTCGATGAAGGAAAACATCGTCAGGCAACCTGGAACCGTAGAAGGAAAATAATGGAATAGTGAATCCACCAACCCGCACTGGGCCAGCATGGTGGGTATGACCCAATCACCTTTCGTATGTAGGCCTGTGTTCAGCTGTGGACTATTAAAAAAGCCGATACAGACAGCTACACATAAAAACAACGCCGACGATAAAAAATGTACATAGGTATATAACCCGTGTATAACCCGTGTTAGTTTCGATAATATTATATCTTCTTTGGTTTCGTCAAGATTATTTGATAAATGCGACCTGTAGATAGAGGAGAATTAACATCAATCGACCAACCAGGACAGACGAAAGCAAAACTGAGGCGCTGCGCTCACTTTTTTCGCTTCGGTCAAACAATTATTTTCTTTATATTTTCAGTCATCCGGACTATAAGCCCGATTACAGAGGCGCCATCATAATTATATTAGCTAAATAGTTCATAGTTCTGTTACTTTTTCACTTTAGGCATTCAAAAGAGAGAACGCTTTTTACGTTGCTATTAAATTTACGCTGGCGCCTCTGTAATCGGGCTTTATGTCCGCTTACCTATATTATTTTTCTTTTTTCTTTCAGTTTACCAAAATTGTAGCATTTTATTGTTGATTTGAGATTTGAAAAGAGTATTACCAAAACTCTATATTTCTACAGAAACGGATTTACCAATAGGCTGACTAGGCTGAATCCGAGAACGGCAGATTTGAGGGGGTGGCAAATTTGTGGTCAGTAACTCAGATTAAATGTAACCTGCAAGTTTTTTTATGCTTGCTTCACTAAATTGGAGAATTGTAAACATCATCTAATATTTCCAACGTTGTGTCTAAATGTCTTTTAAGTTGTGTAGTCAAACTACGCTACGAGCGCTACAAGATTGTGAAATGAAGTCAGAGGAAGTAGTGAATCCAATGGACAGTGAGTTTACGAGCAACGAGCCGGTCGCAGTTCCTAAAGTCCTGAAAGGTCTCATGTGGTGTCCTTTATTGCCTGTCGCTTGTCGCTATTTCAGCGGTGTTTGTCAGCGATCACCGAAATTAAGCAACGTTCCGCACGGTCAGTATTTGGATGGGTGACCGCGGGTGGCATTTTCCAACTGAGCGCTACCGTGGCTCGGATGACACGTTAAATTGTAGGTCCCGGTTGTTTTAACCGTTTAGCCATGTCAGAGGCCTTCAGGCGGCCTAAAAACTCTGACACCAGGGTTAGCCACCCGGCCTATACGAACTTACTTACTTACTTAGTTGTGTAGTTTAGTTTCGCCAAGCTTTTGTGTTTTGTAATGTTTCATTATGTTGATGTTGTTAGATTAATTATATACCTACTACACCACTACTACATAGAAAGCAATTGGATCATCCACAGACCCTTGAAGGTCTAAAGATAATCCAAGTGCTCAAGCCCACTGTCAGTTGGCAGCGTGCCCTGCATGCTGGCAGCATTGCCACGCTGAATGGCAATGCTTATACGTTGAGCCAAATAAACACCAGCATTTTGGTCACGCGTCGCGTCCACCAGACGCTCAGAAAGACTTTTGAAAACCGAGATGAGCTCCCGGCCCCCACGGACCCAAAGTCTCAACTCCAAATGGCTCAAATATGTAACCACAACCTAGGTTAGCATATTTGCGCCGCTTGTGCTGCTCAGTCGAATTGGCCGCCGCTCCAGCCCTACTCTGAGTCTCAGGAAGATGTGACGGTGCCAAAGTATCGACGCAAGTTGCGTCCCATACTAAGGGCCGTTCACACTTCCATGGGACCAGCGTCATGCCGTCAGGCCTTTTGTCATCACCACGCGCCAACCCACTCGGTTCGAGTACAGCTGCGATATTGGCGGTGACAAAAGCCCTGCGTATGACATCA
Source organism: Hypomecis punctinalis (assembly GCA_949316475.1). Taxonomy (NCBI): domain Eukaryota; kingdom Metazoa; phylum Arthropoda; class Insecta; order Lepidoptera; family Geometridae; genus Hypomecis; species Hypomecis punctinalis. Next base: position 8,783,590 of record OX438819.1, on the reverse strand, counting down.
TTAAGGCTGGCGTGGCGTCCAATCCGACCAGCGCTTCTATACCTTCTTGTCTTGTTATCTGTGATTACTTATGACCTATGACAGGTATTTTAGTGCTATTTTTATTTTATAGATATGGATAATCATATCTATTAAAATAAAGAATTTAAAAAAAAGATATAATAAACACGGCAGTAAAGTTGCTTCAAAGTATTAATTAAGCAAAGCCCTCACTGTATAGACACACTCGCAACATACATCCACTCACACACCAACATGCACGCTACACACAAACATTACGCAATCGAAAAATGGAAATTACTTGTACTTTTATTTAAGTAAATTACTAAGAACTCATTGTTAAGTCACTCTTTTCATATGTATAAAAATTAATTAAAAATTAATTAATTATAAATTTTTTACATTAGGTAATAATTATGAGATGTCTTATCTAAAATCGGAAGAGACTAAATCTCACGACACAGGACCACCCTAGTGTGAGATTTAGGGTTCCACTCTGGAAGTTTGTAAATTTAATCTAAGTACCTACCTACTAACATTACTTTAAGCATCATCAAGATTTACTAACTCCAAAACCTGTAACTTTTTGAGCAAAATAAACGTTATCTTATCTTATCTTTATACACTCATAAATACGCAATAAATAAATAACTATAACTTTTTTCAAATACAGAAATCGTGACAAGACTCTTGAATTTTCGTGGTAATTTTTTTTGAGATTTATTGAAATTTTGCCACGTAAATTGCCGTCTAATGGCGGCAAATAAGTAAATCCGCTACTGCATCTCTATGACAATATTTAAAATCAATTTCTTTTACCAAATACTGAGAAATGAAGTCAGAGGAAGTAGTGGATCCAATGGACAGTGAGTTTACGAGCAACGAGCCGGTCGCAGTTCGTAAAGTCCTGAAAGGTCTCATGTGGTGTCCTTTATTGCCTGTCGCTTTTATTTGTTATGACTCTCTTATCGCGACTGCAAGGGTTGAGATAGAAGCGATTAAAATACATTAATATAAATTACTAGCTGTCCCGGTGAACTTCATATACCGGGACATTTTCAATGGGAACATGAAATTAATGTTTTATTATTTTTCTCGCAACTTTTCTAATTTTTCCCACCGCTTATTAACTTACGCGGCTATTTCAAGACCAAAAATAGCCAAATTGGTCGAGCCTTTGTTGAGTTTTAGCGAAACTAACAACCACGATACATTTTTATACATATAGATAGATTCGATCATCCATCAGCCACAGGACGTTCACTGCTGGACATAGGCCTCCCCTATGGATCTCTAATAAGACCGGTTGGTAGCGGCTTGCATCCAGCGCAATTCTGCGGTCTTAATGAGGTCATCCGCCAACTTGGGGGTGGAGGTCCTACGCTACGCTTGCCGGTACGTGGTCTCCACTCGAGAACTTTTCGCCCCATCAATCATCAGTCATCCGGGCTATGTGCCCTGCCCACTGCCATTTCAACTTCCCAATCAGCTGAGCTACGAGTATGTCGGTAACTTTGGTTCTTCTACGAATCTCCTCAATCCTGATTCGATCTCGCAGAGAGCCTCCGAGCATAGCCCTCTCCATAGCTCGTTGTGGTACTTGGAGCTTACTAATAAGGTCCATAGTGAGATACCACGTTTCTGTGCCAAGTCTTCACTGGCAACATACCTGTACCTGTATCTGTATCAGCCTTTTTTTAAGTCCACTGCAGGACTTAGGCCTACCCACGAAGGGTGATTGGGCCATATACACCACGCTGGCCCGGTGCGGGTTGGTGGATTCACATACGCCATCGAATTTCTTCTACGGACATGCAGGTTGCCTCACGATGTTTTCCTTCACCGAAAAGCCAGTGGTGTGAAATTCCGTACATAAATTCCAAAGAACTCATTGGTACGGGACCGGGATTTGAACCCACGACCTCACGATTGTAAGCCGGGTGTCACTAACTCTAAGCCACCACGGCACTGGCAACATATAATGATCGAAAACTTTAGACTTGAGGCACTGAGGTCCAGGGGCTTTATTGTTTAAGCGCTCGTGACGTTCGGCTTCGCATTTCCTCCCGCTCACTCTCGTGGCATTAGTAACTGGCCCGAGTCGGAGAAAAAGCGAAATGCTGATTTTAAGTCATTTCTCTCGTTTCATAAACTAATTTCCGTTCTATAGCTGGAGTATTTGGACCCCACATTCAACTACAAGCAGGTACTTAGACCCCACTTCATTTTTAGTCCATCCATTCCCTGAAGCAGTTCTGAAATAATCCGCGTGACATTTATTGCTAATTTTACGCGCTTTACTTTCGCTCGAGGGGTAATAAACCTGTAAAACGGTTGTAAACACTATTTTCGCGATTCGCACTAAAGACTTAAAATAGTTTCCAGGGAAAAGTGGCGGCAATTTTATTATATTATATTATCCATGTAGATTTTATCGGATCTCTCAATTGACAATGGGCAAGACACTTGGTCATATACAGGGTTATTTATGACTGGTGTACTAAGCCGGATGGGAGTGATTAGGACCATCATTATGAACACATTTTACTATGAAATAAAAAAGAAATAAAGCCGTCTCGCAATGCACTGAGCTGCGCTGATTCAGTGCATTGCGAGACGGCTCCGCGTGCTAGCACTCGCCAACTTGAGAAAGGTCGAATGCGACCGAAACTATAGTCGTTACGACTATCCCCACACGTGAGTTCAGTCCCGTTATATATAGTATAAAATGTGTGAAAACCACGTTAATTTCCATAGATTTTTTATTTCTTTTTTATTTCATAGTAAAATGTGTTCATAATGATGGTCCTAATCACACGTGAGTTCAGTCCCGTTATATATAGTATAAAATAAAAAATCGTAAGTACACATTTTGAAAAAAGTGGCTCTATCGCTTGTTTATCGCTCGCTTGCACGCTCGGCTCAGGTGGAACGTGACACTTTTTTGTGCGTGCAGCCAGTGTTCATCAAATTGTAAGGCACATCATAAAAACAGCTGTTTCATTTATTTTGTCAATTCTGAGAAGCAATTTTGTATTATACAGCTGATTTTCTTTTCTCGAGTTTCGGGTTATCTTGGAGACCATCATAATGCACAACTATTCAAAGGACATGTCCTCAAAATGTATGGAGGCTGGTATAATAATAAACAAAAATTCGAACCACTACACTCGTAACATTTCGAGAAAGTTCATATTTTTCCGAGTCTATTACATCAGTTAAAACCAAAAAAGAGCCCTCCATTTTTTTTAAATTAATTTTGAATCTATTAGGATAAATAAATATATTTGACTCAATAAGTTGTTTATCTCAAGCAACCCTGATTATGTAACCTCCAAATTGTTAAATAGAATCATTTTTATCAATCAGACACAGTTTTTTAAGTGATTTTTGTCACATTGTACCTACTGACTGGTCACACTAGTAGGTTATAATTTTTAATTTTAGCAAATTATCATAAGAATGTGGAAGAATCAGCTACGAATGCAGGTAAAATAACGATAGAATCACTTTATTATTGCTAAACTAGAAAAAATACAAAGCTGTATTATTATTTTTCATACAATTTGTTTTTCACATTTAAAAAAAAATGGAGGGATGAAAAAATCTAAATTTAATATTTTTGAGAAGCCCATAAATCGAGCTTTCAAATGATGTATATATAATCTTGGTTCGATTTTTCTCTGAATAATATACCACTTGTGGACGTCACCTTTACCTCCTTGTAACAGAAATTCACACCACTGGCTTTTCGGTGAAGGAAAACATCGTGAGGCAACCTGCACATGTCCGGAGAAGAATTTCAATGGCGTATGTGAATCCATCAACCCGCACTGGGCCATCGTGGTGGATATGGCCCAATCACCCTTCGTGGGTAGGCCTACGTCCTGCAGTGGACTACATATTTATTATAAGGCTGATACAGTACAGTAACGGAAATTTACCTCCTTTCGGCTTACTACAGAGCAAATAGATAACCCTGTATGTAGCTATTATGGCCTAGTGGTAGTAACGCTCTCCTTTCAAGCGTGATGTGGGTTCAATCCCTGTCCCAGGCCTCACGAATATTAGGCGAGTGTTGGCACCTCTAGCCTCCAGACCACCACACTACGGTTATCTAACCTTTAGCAATAAGGTGACTATTCAGCTTGTAAAAAATATAAAATTAAAGACGAAGAAAAGACTGCCTCGGTGGCTCAATGGTTAGTGAATCTAATTTCTGGATCACAGAGGCGTGGGTTCGATCCCTACCCAGGGCAAGCATTTATGTGATGAACATAGGTGTTTGCTCTTTGTCTGGGTGTATTTAGATACTATCTATATAAGTATGTATTTAAAATATGTACGAGTATATGTAGTATATCAGTCTCTGGCAGCCATATCACAAGCTTTGCTTAGTTTGGGGTCAGAGAACGTGTGTAAGATGTCCCAAAAAAAAGAGTTCTGGACCGCCATCTCTTTGCACTCTTCAAGGGCATCTCAGTAAGTCATTGCCCTGTAATATGCACTGCAACAATTAATGCATGCCCAATTGTGATTTGCGGCACGTACCGTCTAGACAAACGGTGTTGTATGCAAATCAACGACATTGTCATTCGATTTTCGGCAATGGTTTTGGTATGCACGGACAGGGTGGCTATTAAGGCGATGGTGGAGATATGTCGTCATCGACAACCTTCTTGAAGCCGTTGGAATCGCCTTCCTGATTTTGCTTGGTTTCGATTTGTCCTGTGTCGGTCATACATTCTCTGTGTTCCGGATCGTTCATGACCGACCAGCGAAATAACCGAATCAAATGTATCGGTCGTTCATCGGTCACGTGACCGAACCATACGATGGAGATAAAATCCTTCGTACATTCACCAATGATCAACAATCTTTGACCTGTCATTAGAAAGTTAACGAAATTAATTCTTATTATGAGACAAGAAGATTTATTTTAAATATAAAACACGAAAGAGACATACAATCATGAAATAAATGGAACATTGTTTGCATGCATTGTAGTAATAGCTATCATATTACTTAAGACGTAAAGTCTAATTTAGAATTTTAATCGCGAAGTATCATTGCAAGCTAGACACGTTCCGTTTGTTGGTATGCCAGCAGTATTTCACGCTTCATTTTGGCGCGAATCGCGCGAAACGGAACATGCGACGCATGGTACAAATGATCGAGATCTCGAACAAGTAATGAACGATTCGATCATGCGCTGATTATGTTTCGGTCATTGGGACTCGTTCAATCACGACCGACACACTTTCGATTTATTGCTGGTCCCAATTAAATACCGGCGCTCACTGGTTGTAGGCAAACAATTAACAACATACTGCATGAGTTGGGGCCAGTTTGGTAGGGACGTGACAAAACCTACGTACTATACTATACTGTAGCAGCCTTTTTCAAAGTCCACTGCAGGAGGTAGCCCTACCCACGAAGGGTGATTGGGCCATATCCACCACGCTGACCCAGTGCGGTCGGAGAATTTACACACGCCATCAGATTTGTTCTACGGACGTATGCAGGTTGTGAGGCAACCTGACGAATGCAGGATGTTATCGTACACCGAAAAGCCAGTGGTGTGAAATTTCGTCCATCAATTCCAAGGATTGGTATGGGATCGGGATTTGAACCCACAACCTCACTGTTTATCACTAGACCACCACGGCTATCTAAACCTACGTGATTGTACCTATTTTTTTTATGTGAAACCTAACAAGCGTATATTTTGGGTTGCTACGACAACATGGTTAAAATATTTTTTATGGGCAAAAGTGTCTTAATTAGCTACAACAACACAATAAGTACTACATATTTATAGGCTAAAACTACATACACTATACTACTACATAAAAATCGATTGGAACATCCACAGACCCTTGCAGGTCTAAAATATTATGATGTATCCGGCAGAACATTCTATACAAGGTCATACTCGTAGGTATCAAACGCAAAACCTTCTGGTAGGTTTACTAGACAAACAACTTTTGAAAATTCGCAAAATAAAATCTCTTCTTCATACATTTGCCGCGCGTTGACTAACTTTTTGTATGAAAAAACAGATTTTTTTATTCGTGATTTTCCAAAAGTCCTAGAACAAAAGTTGTTTGTCTAGAGTTCTAGATATACTAGACCCGCCCTTAAAAGGTTTTGCGTTTAATACCTATGACCCTGTATACTTGCGACGTCAATGTGACAAAACTGATGCATCGCCTTAACACCTATCGCAAATCTAGACTTTAAACAAAAGCTGAATAGTATGCATATCGCATGCCCAAAGCTCAGTCTAGGTCTCCTTTTTAGAAGTCTATCCTGCGATCTAGACGCACTAAAAATAGCTATTGTAGACGCATGCATTTTTGCATGACATTTGAATAATTTTGAAGATCGTCATCATTATTATTCGTATAATCTGTGCCATAAAATGTAGATGGTACCTACGAGTACCTCGTACTTTGTATTCAATAAATTCTAAAGGCACTATTAACTATTAATAGTTTGAAGTTTGGGGTGTATCGGTCGAACTTGTTAGGTAGTTCGTGCATGGTCTCTGAATCTGAACCTTATTGTCTTAATCTTCTTTATACAGAACGACTAATCTCTACCGTCGAATCTCTTACGGGCTTTTTCCTGTAGGTACTTACCTCAAAATTAAAGTACAAAATGCTTTAACACCGGATCATTCGTTTCGGAGTTTTTTTTACGAGGGTGAAATCTTCAGAAGATGCCCGGCTGCGATGGAGTGCTGTCGGGTTATGTGGGATTGTACCCTCTAAAATCCCCTCGGTGGCCAGCCTTTGTGCCCTCTCCGGAGCTCCGGGATCTCCCAGGGAACGCACCGGTGATCTCAGCATTTTGTACGACTACTCGAATCAAACTTGGCTTGTGCGTCCCTCTGTGACAACGTTGCCACACACGCTGTCGTCCTCCCCGGACCCGTTTGAGTGGGTGGCTAGAGCCCCAACTCTGACCACCGACGGGCCCAGAAGCCCCCTTTTAGTTGGCTTTTACTACTGGCAGGGGATACCGATGCCGTATCAGGGCAACACAGTGACAGACCTATGAAACCTTAATACCTTTTTGAGTGGGAAAATTTTATTGTAAAAAGCAACGATATTTTTATTTAGCATCGTTTTTAATTTTTTTTCTCTGTCTGGGTGGTCTAGCCACATAAAGGAATAATGAAACATCATATCTGACATCCATAATTTTATTCTCTATCATTATTTTAATAATTCTACACTATTCTATACTAGCAACTACTAAACCTTACAGAAACGTAGACCAATAAACGACGTTCAATATAAAGAAAGAGAAAGGGAAGAAGAAGCGAGAGAACCGATCGATATAGACCGCTGTTTCACGTCCGTTGCAGAAGGTGTCGTACTGAGGGATGGAGGCTGACGTGCTGGCCCTAGTGTCAGCTGGCGTCGGGAATATGTGCTGGAAGTAAAGGGCATCTGTGTAAGTTGAACTACGATTTTCACAATTATGTTTTTGTGAGTAAGATTGGTTTGTGCAACAAACAATAAGGTAAATTCTTGGTAGAGTTTGTTCAAAAAGAGAACCGTTGTGGCGTTACAGTTAACTAACAATAAAATTTTAATCAGCAGCCAAGGTATAGGCCGCGCCACACAAGTTGGCGGATCTGAAGTTAGCTACAAACTGCGCAATATCCAATCCTGACTGAAGCTCACATAAAGCCTCACGTTGACTGGCTATTACGCAGCTTGCAGCAAACTTCACATCCGACAACTTGTGTGGCGCGGTCTATACCGACTATACTTGGTATCTACCAAGTATAGTCGGTATAGACTAGTCGAGTTGACTAGTGCGAGTCTACTCATGAAAACCGAATTGATGTCTACCAAGGATTTTGTATACTATAAATCCATGATGTCTACCAAGTATCAAACACTTTTATAATAGATCCAACCGTTTATTTTCTTTTTGACAGCACCAATAGAACGTAACTGCGTCATGTTACGCAAAAGTTCACTTTTAAATGCGAGGTTTTAAAAATATGACATTTGCCTAAGTTTGCTCCTTGATCCCGTATAATAATCATCTTTGACAAATTGAGTCCATAAGTGCAGTAGTTTTATTATAAATTACATAAAATAACAAACGTTTTTAAAAATTAACGTTCTATGGCTACACACGATAGCAGGATCAATGAGCAAACTTAGGCAGTAAAAGTGAACTTTTGCGTAACATGACGCAGTTACGTTCTATTGGTGCTGTCAAAAGAAAATAAACGGTTGGATCTATTATAGTTGTACTAACAATGACAGAGCAGTGTTGTCAACGTAACAAAATCAGTAAAATGGCACACGGGCGACCTCACCTACGACGCTTCTCTTTTGGCCCAAACTCTATCGGCTAGACGGCTAGTCCTGATAATTTTAAGTCGCTCTAAGACCATAATTTGTTAAGATTAATATCTCGAATAATTTGAAGGTTTTTTTTAAGCTTAATAGGGCTTTTGGCCATCAACTCGCCTGATGGAAAGCGAAGTTGTAGCCGAAGATGGAGTATGGAGACCTAGAAGATACCTATTCACTCTTGACTTGAAGTTATCCAGATTGTAATTGTCAGGAAACAATGACGGAGGCAGGGCATTTCAATCCCTGGCAGTCCGCATTATGAAGGAAGAAGCGAATCGCTTAGTACGAGCAGGTTTCTAAGCGATCACCGAAGTCAAGCAACGTTCGGCACGGTCAGTATTCGGATTTGATCGGTAGTGGAATTTACAACTGTGCGTTACCATGCCTCAGATGACTTGTGGCTTCCGGTTATTTAAATCGTTTAACCATGTCACACGGCTTGACTAGGTGTCTGTCAGCGATCCCCAATGTTAAGCAACGTCTAGCCCAGTCAGTCTTCGGATAGGTGGGTCACCCATGCGAAGACTGAGCGTGCTGGACGCAGGTGGCATTTACAACTTTTGCTACCGTGGGTACATGACACGTTAAATTGTAGGTCTCGGTTGTTTTAACCGTTAGCCATGTCAGAGAGCTTCAGGCGGCCTGAAAAACTCTTACACCAGAGCTAACCACCCAGCCGATACGAACTTACTTACCATGTTAGAAGCCTTTATATAATAATTTCCCCCGAAAAATCGTATAGGAAAAGGCTTCGAGCAAATATCTATCACAATACTAAATTAATATACAGGGTTATTTCTAATCAATTAGCATCCTCTTAGGGGCTTATTCTGTACATCAAAACGAACAACTTTTGTTCTGCGACTTTGGTCAAAATTTCAAAAAAAGTGGTTCCATAAAAAAATTACGTTTACCCGCGATAAAATGTATGGAACAGCTGTTTTTTTTTTGAGATTTGACAAAAGTTGTTAGTTTTGATGCACAGAATAAGCCTCTAAAATTATGCTAATTGATTAGAAATAACCCTGTATATTTGCTCGGAGGGAAAAGGGCGTTTTTGCTCTTAGATGCTCAAGGGAAAAAAATAATCGGCCAAGTGCGAAACGGGCTCGCGCATCTAGGGTTCCGTACCGTATGTAAATCCCCCTTTATATATATCTTGTTTTAAATTATTTATTTTTGAAGGAACATACAACTACAACATTCTTTGAATATTTCAAGCATTTTCCTGTTGCCATTATTAATATCGAGCAAAAAAATTACGTTACTTGTATGGGAGCCACCCTTAAATATTTGTTTTATTTGAATTTAATTATTTATTTTGAAAGTGCATATTTAAATAATTATTTTGTGAATATTTCAAGTATCTACCTGTCGCCGCTATTAATATTGAGCGTAAAACGGCAAAAAAATCTGATTTGTTTTATGGTAGCCCCCCAATATTAATAAATACAGGGTTATTTCTAATCAATTAGCATCCTTCTAGAGGCTTATTATGTACATCAAAACTAACAACTTTTGTTCTACGACTTTCGTCAAAACTCAAAAAAAAAATCAGCTGTTCCATACATTTTGTCGCGATGAACTATATTTTTCTATGGAACAACAAAATTTTTTTTTGAGTTTTGACGAAAGTAGTAGAACAAAAGTTGTTAGTTTTGATGTACAGAATAAGCCCCTAGAAGGATGCTAATTGATTAGAAATAACCCTGTATAAATATTTAATTTTTTTTTTCTATTTTAGTAGGTATTCTGTGAAAACTTCAACGTTCGAGCTATCACGGTTCATGAGATACAGCCTGGTGACAGACAAACAGACAGACGGACGGACGGACAGCGGAGTCTCAGTAATAGGGTCCCGTTTGTAAAAACGGAACCTTAAAAATCAAGTCGATGATTTGAAGTCAGTTCTTTTCGTCAAAAAATAATAATGATACCTTAAAAGCGTCCAAATCTCTGGACAAATCCTCATCCGAGTAGCCCTTCATAGCCTTGGTCGCGACGGGGCCCATGTAGTTGTTAACTACAGCAAACTCGAACAGAGAGAGGAACACGAACACTGAGCAGGAGGACATCCACACGTCGATCGCTTTCACGTAGGACACCGGTGGCAGGCTCTGCTGGGATTGGGTGTTTTGAGTTGCTGTGAATATGTTAAAAACATCTTCAAAATCCTGTATTTAATGTTACACATATCTAGTCTTTTAGGAAAGTAAAAACAGAATTTAAGTTTGCTCTAAATTTCCGATCCAATTTTTGTTATGATGTTTAGGATCACTTACAGTTACACAAGTATAAGTTGGCGGTGGCGATTTGAGGAACTAAAACGGCTATCTTGAAAATTCACTTTGACACTTCCGAGTTCATAGTAAACATCGTTGCGAATATTTTTTTAACTACTGTGCTATCATCATGCCTAAAGTGATAAAAAGTGGTACAAGAGAAGCAGTTATAAAAGTACACTGACATTGAACACAGTGGCGCACAGCCGCGCCAAGTTATACTTGCCGGACTGTACTGAGAATAAAATCACAAAATGCTGACAGATCCAGACGGAGCTTCAAGCACCATCTTGAAAAAACGTTAGTGGCCAATATCTCGGAAACTATGCACTTCAGGGCAAAAGTCATGGAGACAATTATTGTAGAGAATTTTTATGGAAAACTTACCTTTTACGATATATGGCCTATTTATTGCACCAGTATTTCTATCGCGGTCGATAGTATTTGTATTTACTCTCGGCTCCGACCGCATAACCTACTATTTATTGTGCTATTGCTTAGAAAACTTTTATTTTTCTGGGATAAAAAGTAGCCCATGTAACTTTCCGATCTTTGAACCACCTATATCTATATCCATGCTAAAAACCAAGTCCATCCATCCATTGTTCCATTGCTGGGTGAAAGAATATCAAACCAATAAAAATTTTTCGGATAAATATTAAGTAAGTTCGTTTTGCTCGGGTGACTAACTGACTAGCTCTGGTGTCAGAGTTTTAAAGCCGCCTGAAGGCCTTCTGATATGGCTAAACTCTCGGATTATAATATTATAGTCTGTTTCATTAGCGCTGAGAATTTTTGACAGTATTAAGTTAGCACTCGTCTTGGCGCAATGAAAACAAAAGTATCGTTTTCTATTCAATATGTATCGCTTTCGTGTCGATAACGCAGTTGCCACGTTTCTTGGTAGAGGATCAGGGGTCGCGAACATATTTTGACCAGAGTCGTACCGCATGGGCCTCATTCCGACTCGAAGTACTCTAGCGTGTGCGTTCTTAGCGCTAATGGAACACACTTATAGTAAGGATTGCGCCAGAATTCGGATTCTGAATCCTGAGAAATCAGTTTTTTTTTTCTGGCGACTGATCGCAATTTCGACTACTTTTACATCACTAAGCCTCGCCAAAAACAGAGATTGATCGCTTCCAGTTAGTTTATGCCTACTTTTGCATCACAAAATTTCATCATCCATCATTTAACCTCATACGATATCTGCGATGACGAAATCGCGAAAACTCTTTCTTATCTTTCCACTATTTAGGTGAAAATAAAGTAGGTACCCATACTTTGGACTATAAGTTACAAAAAAAAACCGGACAAGTGCGAGTCAGGCTCGCACATCGAGGGTTTCGTACAAATAAGTTGTTAAAATAATTGAACACCTGTATTAGCTTGTGCTAATGAAGTTCTTTTGTATACCTAATACCTTACATGATACGATATATTCACTTTGAATTTTGAACGCATATTTTGTGAATTTTGAGGCCCTATTTTTTGTGATTTAAATGAGAATGTACAGTTTTCAGATTTATTTCTATATGTGTACTCTGAGGATCACCTTTGTTGTCCATCTATCCGTCTGTGTGTATGTCAAGACTCTTTATCTCGGGAACGCGTATAGATATCGAGTTGAAATTTAAACTGTATACGTATATCTATGATCTCTTACAGTTGCGTAAAGGAAAATCTTCTTTGTTATCATATAAAGAAGTTAGAGCCGTTTATGTCGTAAAAAACCGCTTATTTCAACACTCACAAAAATCAAAACCTACAGGGTACTTCCCGTTGACATAGAACTATGAAATTTGGCGAGAAGCATTGTCTCAGAGTACACATATAGGAATAAATCTGAAAACTGAATAATTTAATTTAAATCACAAAAAATAGGGCTTCAAAATTCACAAAATATAGGTTTAAAATTCAAAGTGCGTAAATCGTATCATGTAAGGTATCATATAAAAGAGTTTCATTAGCACATGCTAAAACAGGTTTTTAATTATTCTAACAATTTTCGATGAATAACGAGAAAAATAAAAAAAAAACTTTTGTCGATGATGATGATAAGTATAGATATTTTAACAAGGTAAGTACTTCCCAATTTTGTGAAATTTTCTGGATTTGTACAGAACCCTCGGTGTGCGAGCCTGACTTGCACTTGTCCGGTTTTATTTTCTCGAAATTCGGATTGGCCCCATAGTTGTTCGTAATGATGGTCTTAATCACCCCCCTTTCAGCTTAGTACAGGGTAAGCAGATTACCCTGTCTATTGAACCTGTGTACCGATTTTCGTTGAGATTCGTTGAAAAATGCGACCTGTAGAAAACAATCAACATCCGGACCGACGAAAACAAAATCGTCGAGCGAAGACTCTTTCACTTCGTTCACATAATAAACATAGACTAAGAAAAAGAAGCAACTTACCTAAAGTAAGCAAAGACGTGACCCCAAGAGTGACCCTCGCAGGTATAGCTTCAGGCTTGATCCAGAAGGAGATCCACGACATGACCACGATCAAAGCTGATGGAATGTACGTGTGGAAGAGGTGGTAGCCCAGGCGCCGGCGCAGGTTGAACACTATGGCCAGGCAGGTGAAATTTCCTAGACAAAAACAATATTTCAGTAAGGCAAGCCGTGGTGGTCTAGTGGTAGTGTCATCCGCCTTACGATTGTAAGGCGGATTTGCATCCACGACCTCAAGATTTTGAGGTCGTAGATTCAAATCTCGGTCTCGTACAGCACGTAATGAGTTCTTTGGAATTTATGTGTACGGAATTTCACACCACTGGCTTTTAGTTGAAGGAAAACACAGTAAGGCAACCTGCATACGTCCCTAGAAGAAATTCGAGGGCGTATGTGAATCCACCAACCCACACTGGTCCAGCGCAGCGTGATGGATATGACCCAATCACCACTCGTGGGTAGGCCTACGTCCTGCAGTAGACTATTAAAAGGCTGATATAAGTAAGTCTAAATGGTAGTGGGCAGAGCACATAGCACGCCGAACTAACGGTCGGTGGGGTCGCAAAGTCTGTCCATCCTCAAGGTAAACCTGAGTAAGACCTCAGAATCAAACTGGATTCAGAAGGTCCTGTTGGAAATCTACATAAGGAGGCTTATGTCAAATAGTGGACGTTCTACGGCTGACATTATAATGACCATTCACAATCATAGGGTTCATGCACCCCAAAAACGTTATTATCTCTTTAACCCACCCCTTACCCACAATCTTACCAGTGGAGTACTCGATAGTGCAGTCGCTGGTGTAGTTATTCGAGATGTCGAGTTGAGGGAGCTCGATGTCCGGATTCACCACCAGCGGATCTGTCAGGTTCCAGATGAAAACCAGATCGTGAACCGTGTGCGAAACTGGAAAAAACAATGGGTAATTGTATACAGCAGCTGGCTGGATTTGTTTTTTTTTTAGAATAGAGTGAGGCGAGCAACACGTTTGCCTGATTTATGTAACATGACGGATCAGGCATACCCAGAATTTTGACATATACCATTTCAAAACCCTGAGTGGTACATCACTTCGCTCCTCACTCTGAAGCGTGATGCACTGAAAAGCTGGAAACTTTGCTCCCGAATCCGGATCAAAGTATGCGTACTTCTGCTCAATGTGAACAAAGGTGTGGTACTTCACTTCAAACCTGCATACGTACCACTTAAAAGAGCGCCACATTTCGTTTCACGGTTACTTACGACTTTCAATCATCATGGAGCAGCTCTGAGTGTCGTGAGGGTATGACTCGAACTTCATCGCGCAGGACAGCACCAGAGTTAGTCTGAAATGTAACATAATGAAATGACCTTATGAAATCTATCCCTATCAAAAATATCTTAATCTTATTGGACTAACTGCGATCGTGTTTAGTAAAAGAGATCGCGCAATGCTTGGCAACTCTGCAAAGTACATGTACATGCAATGCTTGGAAAGTGCATTAGGAAAGAGTTCGGTTAATTTTGATGAGTTGGTTGTACTGTACCGGCCTTCCAATAATCCATTTCTGAACATAGTCCCACCCACGAATAGCGATTTGAGCGTATCTCCACACCGTACTCGCCACGTGCGCCTTGGTGGATTCACATACTTACGCCATGTTATATCGACTAATAACTGTTGGTTACTATGGTCAACATACATTAGTGCCTCAAGTCGAAAGTTTTCGACCAGTGTGTGTTGCCAGTGATGACTTATGGCACAGAAACGTGGTCTCTCACTATGGGCCTTATAAGTAAGCTCCAAGTAGCCCAACGAGCCATGGAGAGGGCTATGCTCGGAGTTTCTCTGCGAGATCGAATCAGGAATGAGGAGATCCGTAGAAGAACCAAGGTTACCGACATAGCCCAGCGGATTGGCAAGTTGAAGTGGCAATGGGCTGGGCACATAGCGCGGAGAACTGATGACCGATGGGGTCGAAAAGTTCTCGAGTGGAGACCACGTACCGGCAAGCGCAGCGTAGGACGTCCACCCACAAGGCGGACGGATGACCTTATTAGGACCGCAGGATCGCGCTGGATGCAAACCGCTATCAACCGGTCTTATTGGAAATCATTAGGGGAGGCCTATGTCCAGCAGTGGACGTCCTATGGCTGAAATGATGATGAATGATGATGATGACTATGGTCAAATAATAGCCTGATTGATTTTTTGTAGAATTACCAGTTATCAATAAGGAGTAGTAAGAAATAATAGAGTAAATCAGTAAGAGATAAGGAATAGTTAGTCAAGCTCAAGCTACGCTATGTACACAGGATACGATTGAGCAGATACCTACTATAATTATATTTAGGTAAGTCTATAATTTCAGTGCTTACTTTGACATATACAGCAGCGTCTTATCATGGTACAGCCAGAGATAGTGGTTTGGTATGCTCATCTCGTGGAAGGTGACTTTCTTCGCGTTCTTGAAGAAGCAGTCCGGTCTCCAGATGTTGTTCAGCCAGTCCACGTCCAGGATGCGGTACTCTTCGTGCATGTTTTCTGGTAATCGGAGTCGAGGGTCTCTCCAGGATTGCGCCAGGAAGATGTCGGCTACGTATGTCTGTAATTGGGAATTAGGTTGAGACTAAAACGTAACCCAGTTTTATATCCCTAGAAGCACCTCACGACACAATCCATTGTATCGTGAGGTGCTTCTATATAACCCCTGAAAGATTGCCAATAGCATCTGATGCCAGCCGCTTTTAATTCTGTGAATGTGAAATCCATTACAGATTAAATCTTATAGGATCAGCGACGGTTGGAACAATCTTTTTTACATACCGACTTAGATATTTACATTAAATAATTCACAATGACCCGTTTCCTTGAATCTCGACGTTTTGTCACCTAATTAGTTCTTGTAACTGAGCACTTTGGCATCGCGCGGCGTTGTAGTCGGCTTGCAATCGCCTTACGACTAACTAAAAAGCCTGCCCACTACGTAGCTTGGGCAGGGTTGGACACTTTTTTGTGCACGATTGTTACTAGAGATATTTGCTCGCAAAACCCAGAAACTATCCGATCATACTTCAGACCTCATGGCTGAACGGCGTTTGTGAAGACTGCAGTCTACTGAGATGTTGCGTCATATAGGCAGCTTAATAGACAAATTTCTAAATCCTTGCGGCGCGATATACGTCTCTTTAAAACCAAACAAATTAAAGAGACTATCAAGCGGAACAAAGGCTCCAAAGTGTTTGCAAGGAATTTGTCTATTAGGCAAAGCCAGCTGACATAGCTGAAGAGAGAAGATTGCAGTATAACGTCGACCAAGGCAGAGGTGATAGAGGAAATAGAAGGGTTCTATGGACAGATATACGTTTCGGTAGCTAATCCTGTTGATAGCACGGCTAAAGACCTGAGAGAGATTAGAATGGCCTTGAATCAGCTTAAGAACAACAAGGCGCCCAGTGATGACGGAATCACTTCAGAGCTTCTGAAAGTGAGTAAACCGGTACTTAAAGTCCTTCAGAAGCTTTTCAACACCGTCGTTCTCGAGGGCATAACGCCGGAAGCATGGAACAGAAGCGTGGTGGTGCTATTCTTTAAAAAAGGTGACAACACCTTTTTTGGAGAATTACAGACCCATCTCGCTTCTGAGTCATGTTTATAAGCTGTTTTCAAGGGTCATTGCGAATCGTCTCGAGCGCAGGCTTGAGGACTTCCAGCCTTCCTAACAAGCCAATTCGAATTGGCTTTAGCACCATGGACCACATCCATACGCTGCGGCAAGCTATACAGAAGACCGAAAAGTATAACTTGCCACTTTGCTTAGCGTTTGTGGATTATGAGAAAGCAGTATATCGAAGTGTTGAAGTATTTGTATAATAACGCCACTATGTCGGTCCGAGTACAGGAAGGGAGCTCGAAGGCGATCCCTTTAAAAAGAAGCGTCAGACAGGGAGATGTGATATCTCCGAAACTGTTTACTGCCACTTTAGAGAACTCCTTTAAGCTCCTAGAATTGGAAGGATTGGGCATCAACATCAATGGCGAATACATCACTCATGTTCAGTTTGCCGACGATATCGTGGTCACGGCGAAATCGATGGAAGAGGTACGATGCTCGAAGACCTCAATCGAGTTTCTCTACAGGTGGGTCTCAAAATGAACATGGATAAAACGAAGGTCATATGTAATTTTCATGTTGTACCCACCCCAATATCTGTTGAGAGCTCGATCCTTGCAGTTGTTGACTTGTACGTCTACCTAGGACAAGTAGTCCAGATAGGTAAGTCCAACTTCAAGAAAGAGGTCAAGCGCCGAATTCAACTCGGTTGGGCAGCGTTCGGAAAATTTCGTGACGTCTTTTCATCCGATATACCCCAGAGTCTCAAGACGAGAGTTTTCGATAGTTGTGTGTTGCCAGTGACGACATATTGAACTGAAACGTGGTCTTTCACTGTGGACCTTATGAATAACCTCAGGATAACCAAACGTGCTATGGAGAGGGCTATGGTCGGCGTCTCTCTCCGAGATCGAATCAGAAATCCGCAGACGAACCAAGGTTACACACCACATTGACGGTTGACATAGCCCTTCGGGTTAGCAAATTAAAGTGGCAATGAGCAGGGCACATAGTTCGGAGAACGGATGGCCGATGGGGCAGTAAAGTTCTCGAATGGAGACCACTACACAATTTTACAACTTAAAACTTACGTACGTGTGTGTGTGTGTGTGTGTGTGTATGTACACTGCAATATTCAAGATCTCATGAGAGTCAAGGCTTGCAGCGTTACACATGTGTCGTTAATCTGTAATAGTCTTACTTCTTGGGGTGATTTTCACCTAGCATGTGCATGATATCCACCAATAGCAATCGGTTATTTTTATGACACAGCTTAGCTTAGCAATACCGGTAGTGCTAACCAAGCTAAGCTTTTAAGAATTGTCGATCAATTTGTGGGTGGACGCTCTACACTGTGATGTAGTGTGTTCTTGCTTGTGTGTGAACTTACCATACTCTCCTCATTGATGGAGTCTAAAGACAGAACAGTGACGTGGAAGTAGACGATGGTGGGCTGCCCCAGCAGCTTAGGAGCCCTATTCTTATCGTAGTACTTCGCCTTCACTGGTAGGATGTCACGGAGAGATAGGCTCGACTCTCCTTTGAGCTCTATTTCTTGGTATGTGGCGTTTGTTCTGAAAATTTCAGGAAAAAAATAGGTTGCTTATAATTTTCGACCCTATTTTTGACAATACAACTACACTTTGACACCAACAAATAGGAAAACATAACAGAAGAAACACAGACAGAAAAGGCACAAAAGGTGGTCTTGGCACTGAAAGCTATTTCTTCCAGATAATCTCCTCTGGATGCAAGAAAACGTATAGATGACAAGGACGGTGGTGTAAACGTAAAATGTTTGACTTACGTAGGGAAAAAAGTCATATACCTACCGGGTACAGGGTTATCCAGAGCTTGTGTACTATCCGAAAGGAGGTAATTCAGACCATCACTATGAACAACTTTTTTATGCGGGCAACCCAGAATTCGAGAATAAGATCCGCTGTTTTATTAATTTTGTCGTTTTCGAGCTTTACTTTCGAATATCCTGATATTCGAGAAAATATTGGCCCCATAGTAAACGTTGTTTATACTGTTTGCTGAGTGTGCGTTTTGTCGTAAACATGACGCGCTCTTCGGCGAGCGCGTAAGCATGTAATTTGTATGAAGAAATGTACAGCGCCACTAGCGGCGCGTTTTTGAAACACAACGAGTTCATAGTGGCGCTGTACATTTCTTCATACAAATTACATGGTTACGCGCTCGTCGAAGAGCGCGTCATGTTGACGACAAAACTCACACTCAGCATACTGATGACAGCGACACCCTCTGACGCGGTAGTACAGCGTTTTTACAGGAATATTTTCGAGAACATGAAGATCTGGTTGGTATGAAGAAATGCGCTAACTTCTAGCAACGTGTTAATCATGCTTTACCATAAACACTTTATTTAGATACAGCGATAGACAGCCATATAACGTGCTGAACGTAGGCCTCCCTATAGGTTTGAACTGATTGGAAGAGGCTAACATTCAGCACTTTCCTACGGTTTTTAGTCGTCTGTCTATGTAACCTAACGGTAAACGTCCTACTACATTCAGGTCTCAAGGCCTCTCGGACATCAGTTCTACGAGCTATTTGGCCTGCTCACTGCTTCTTCTACTTGCTAATCCGGTGGGCTACGTCGGTAACTTAAGTAACTTGAGCAGATACTTACAAAAAGCTAACAGCGGCTTGCACTCTTCCTCCTTCAACTTTATTCAGTATTAAAAAACTTAACAACATTGTCCAACTCACTTTTGATATCATTTTGCACTTAAGTCTCACATTCAAACTCAACAACAAGTTCTTAAAAGATTAGTCTTGGTAGTTTTTTCATTGTAATTGAATGAAAGTTGATTTCTATAATGGATAGTATTTTCAGTCTACCCGTGACTACGGTCGATGCAACTCGGCCGAAACTTCGAGATGATGAGGTAGTTATTTATCTCGTAATTTTAGTGCGCGATTAGTCCCGTAGTATATAATAAAAATGGATAGTATTGTGATAGAATTGTAGTAGTAAAAAAATCGTCCAAGTGCGAGTCGGACTCGCACACAAAGGGTTCCGTACCGTATGTGAGACCCCCTTCAATAATTTTAATTTAATTATTTATTATTGAAATAAATATTTTGTGAATATCGAGCAAAAAAAACGGCAAAATACCACGTTTGTTGTACCTGTAGAATATCAAATAATTATTTTATTCTGTTTTTAGTATTTTTTATAGCGGCGGCAACAGAAATACGTCATCTGAGAAAATTTAAACTGACTAGCTACAAGTTCACGACAGCACAGCCAGGTGAGAGAAAATCAGACAGGCGGACACACAGCGGAGTCCTAGTGAAGTCCTATTATGAAATAATTTATTTCGGTGATAATAGAACCCAGGAGGTAAAAGGATGATCGCAAACGAACGTGCTGCCATGGGCTACAAAGTAAACTATCGTTGAAAGAAGAAGCAGCCGATGCGATGACAACACTAGTTATCGGATCAAAAACGTCGGTGGTGTCGTGTCTGGCTGTGGCAAGGACGCCCGTTTGCGACGCTATTAATGTGTTTTTTATCTTAAAATGTTTAAAATGCACGTCCCTGCAACACGAGATGACTAGGCTAGAATAGCTCAGAAAGATAGAGAAAATTATTTTTTGGTGGTAGATCCATTATTACTCGTAAATTAAAAAAACTTTCTTATCTTTATCTCTTTACACAACTTGTAGGTAAGTAAATCGTTACAGAGAACATTACCATGTTACATTTATAAATATAACTTACTTACTCAAATTATATGAGTCATACCTATATAGGATGTTTGTAAGAAAACGGGAAGTAGCATTCGAGGACAGCGCTTATAGTTTAGCCTGTTACAAAGCCTAGTAGGTAGGTACGTACATAGTTACAAAATTAATTAAAAGGAAGGAATTTTAGGAGATATTTTTTTAATTTATGAGTTTTAGTTTACAGAACAGTTTTAGCACAATAATATTTATTATTTTTAATAAACATCTAAAACGGTTATGAGTCACATGCTTACTGTTAAAGGAAGCCACGGAAATATTCCAAAGTTTCCAGTTTCCAAATAATATCTAGTAAATAATCAAGAAAATAGGTAAAGTACCTACGACGTTTACTTACTCAGATGTATTTGTAACGATATTTTTAGGTATCATATACGAGTATAAGCAAGCAAGACATATTATTATTGGCGCTCAATAAAATTGCCCAAAAATATAGACAAGTTTAAAGTATTTTGTTATTGCACAAATGGCAAAGTATGTGCATAAAAGTAAACAAATTCCAAACACCCTGTATATCGTACAAAAATAGGTATAATCCGCAGAGTAAGGCGTAAGGCAGCGTGCATCGTGCTAACGTGGATAATACATTGTACGGCTTCACCCTAATATACTTCATAATATAGTGTGAATACGACCTATATAAGTTACTACTTATTCTGTGAAAGTTGAACAACTGAACCTATGCATGAATTAGCAATTTATGAAACTTTTGTCTGAAACAAAGAGAAATATAATGTAAATAATCGGCCAAGTGCGCACGAAGGGTTCCGTACTGTATGGGAGCCCTCTTAATATTTTATATTATTATATGTTATTTTTATTTTAAATTAACTATTTATTTTTGAAGTGAATATACAACTAAATATTCTGTAAATATTTGAAGCATCTACCGGTTGCCGTAATTTACCTTTGCTAGATATTAAGCAAAAAATTACGTTTTTGTGTGGGCTCCCATACATATTTATTTTAATTTTATGATTTATTTCAAAGTGAATAACTGAATATTCTGTGAATTTTATTGTTACTGTCATTAATATTGAGCGGAAAATTGTTAAAATTCAGGTTTGATGAATGGAAGCCCCCTTGAATATTTATTTTATTTTTAGAAGGTATTTGTTGTTATAGCGGCAACAGGAATACATAATCTGCGAAAATTTAAACATTCTAGCGGTTCATGATCATGCCTGGTGACAGACAGACGAACAGCGGAATCTTAGTAATAGGGTTCCGTTTTTACCTTTTGGGTACGGAACCCTAAAAACCTAGGTATTTAGAAGCTTGTACCGTAGTAGCTGGCGATTAATTACATATAAAAATATGTCCATGCTCTCGATAGACCTTCACTCGAATCACTATTTAACAACTCTAAACATTATCATTTTTATCACAAACTTCATACATATATTTTGAACATCCAAAGGAGTTTTTGAATTCACTAGATTATTTAACACAGAATCACTATTAATGTTTATTACATAATTATTCCGACATAATTATTTGTCAGGGAACGATCCGATATCGATAATTTGAAAGATTTTTTGTGTAAATACAAGTCATTTTTAAACGGTCGAAGAATGTAGCACGCGGGGCAATACTAAAGTGGATTTACGCAAACTGTGTGGTGTATAAAGGTTGTGGTTATCGATCCAGCGATAAGCGGGAGCGGAAGCGGTGAAACTCTGAATCGGTTAGCTATCCCGCTCGTAACTATACTCTATAAAATTTAACTTGATCTCTGCGACAGCTGTCAGAAAAATCACGCCTATGAAGTCCTGAATTTCTTAATAGTACAGACTGAACCTGTCAATGTTATACTTTATGGACATGCCGGTTAGTGATGGGCGACGAATGATCGTGACCATAGAGTTTTAGATAGAGTTTTAATTAAAATATCGATAGTTTATACTGACGATATTTTAAATAAAACTTGATTTATCATTAATTTTATTGTATATTTTAATATCATAACATTTTTTACATGTGTAATAAAATTAAACCCAATTATATGGTACATTAGCATCGATAATAGTGCAAAACCTCGATAAATACTATCGTTACATTATTATGAGTATATAATTAATATTATATCATTATTTACATGTGTACATACTTGATCTTAAATAATAGTAATAAGTAAATGAAATCCAATTTCTCACCTTCAACTACTCATTTGATTTCATTACAACATTGTTTGAAAATCGATTTTTTCCACCACTATCCCAACTCTAATAATGTCAATTTTCTACTGTCGCAGAGATCAAGTTAAATTTTATAGAGTATAGGCACTTCACGATTACATCGAGACCGTCATCCACGAACAAAATCATCGGATACATTCCACGAGACACCAAATTCCAACCTCGCACCAGGAACGAGATCAAAAAGTGGTTCCCTCTAGCCGACCTACCTTCCAACAAAAATGACATGACCCCAAAACTCAAGATGGGAGTCAGCCCAAACGCCTTCTTCATGTTCCTTCCATTCGTAAAGAGAATGCGTCGATGGGTCTCCGAAAGAAACCCCCCAGTGTTCACGAATAGCGCTCGAAGAACACGTCACAAATCCATGGGAGACATTGAAGCTTTTACGAGCAAAAAACAACAAAAAGATCTCTCAAAGGTTACAGAATGAGATATTACAGAGTTCCAGCATTTCATTTATTTCTTGCTATATAGAGTCCGTAACCTGCACGGCAAGCATGCGCACCACGACTTAATTTTACCGAGGATTCAAAACGAGAAAAAAAATATAATGAGGTTATAATTGTATCAGTGATACTTTCAAACATCGATAAAACCAAACTATGGCGTGGTTATCATATGCTAGCTGTGCTCTACTAACACATCCTCAAACGAAAAGGGATTTTGCACCCAATTTTTTTTTTTTTGAAATCTACTTTTATCGCTGCTCTCTCAAACGCACCACACCCTACATCCGATAAAATAGGAACCACTAACAAGATTAAGAAAAAGCGTGCGGTAGAGCGAAGTCGCGCGAGGTCACTAGCAAAACAGCACTACATAGCTAGGATTATTGTACAGTACAGGCAGGCCAAGTGAGTTTTAGACTTACAGCGATTTCATGGTTCAACGAGGGGGAATCGAGGTCAGGAGATTATGGCGAGACATCTAAGTAGATGCTATACTGAAAAATGTTATGTAGAATATATGAAATTCGACTCTTGCATCTAATAGAAGTAACAGAAAAAAACTACAGACCGAAACATGTCGGCGGATGTGACCCACTAAGCATGACACTTGCAATAAGTTGTAGAAAGTTTGTATATGGCATATTTGTAAATTTCAAACATCGTGTTGCAGGAACATGTTAGTTGAATAGATCTTATATTGTTAGGTTGAAACATGTTGAAAGTTAATTAATTATGTTACTGTTATATTTCGCACGAAAGTCTACATTACAACTTTGCAGGGATATAGCCTCCCAAACATACCTAAACGAAAATAATTAACATTGTTGCAAAAATGTAATTGGGACGTTACAAATAAAACTTTGCAGCAACATAATTTTGCTAACTTCACTGCCTGGCGTTGCCTGTATCTTACAAATGAAAGTTACTGAAAATATCGTTACCCGCGACAAAATGTATGAAACAACTGATTTTTTTTTAACAAAGATTTTGAGTTTTGACAAAAGTCGCAGAACAAAAATTGTTAGTTTTGATGTACAGAAAAAGTCCCTAAAAGGATGCTAATTGATTAGGAATAACCCTGTATAGAAATGTTCTACATTCTATCCGTCGTATTGTGCACCCTTAATATTTTTGAGATTTTTTACAAAACAAATAAAATTATGCACCTATGAACCATTAATTTATTGATAAACTTGGTTTTTAAATAACTAAGATATTTTAACTATTTCATAAACTTAAATAAAATTAAATTATAACACATCGTGTATACATGATCTAAAATTATATGAAATAGATTATGCATTGATTGAACAGTATATAAAAGTCCATTCTGCCACCAGAAACATTTATTGTACCATCATGACCTCATGGCTAAACACATTTTGGCTTTTCTTCCCCGTCCCGTAAATCTTTTGGCAGAGCTCGAAAAACCGCCAACCGTTCTCATCGCCTTGCCTGACTAGATTTCTATACTGCGTTCTAATTTCTGACATTTTCTTCGAACAAACTAGTGGACTTTTACTCAGAATTCCTGAAGCCTCCATCCATAGATACCTACGATTAAACTTCGGGCTTTTAAACTTGTCCAAATTACCCAAATACCAAGTCAATAGCTGCTCAGTTTCGTCGTCAGTAAACACATTTTCATGATCACTAAAATCTGGACTCTGATTGACTTCTAACACTATCTTCACTGCAACTTCTTTCGCGATGATTTCTTTTAAAAGTTCGCTAAACTCCGTCTTTTTACCGTCAATTTCTTCAGTGTCTATATCAAAAGCTTGTTTTAAATAATTGATCTTATTATAAACCTTATTTGTCGATTCAGAAATGTGATTTGCTAGTTCCGTCCACAGGAATTTCCTTTCAAATTTTGGGTTTACGAATTCTTCTATATGTTCTAAGTAATATTGTAAAGCCAATGTTACTTTATCGGACGACATTTCAACATCTTTGTAGATTCTCTCTTCATTGTTTTTACTGTTAAATTTTGGTTTTAGTTTGACAACTTTTTCTAGAAGATATGTGAACGGGCTGTTTTGTTTGACTGTATCGTTTGCGTGTTTAAATGCGTTATTCATTTTGACGAACATTTTTCTGCAATCTTTCGCTGTTTTGTTAGGGATTTTTCCTGCGATATATGACCATACTTCTTTAGGCTTAATTTCCTTTCCTCTATTTGATCTAATGTAGTTTATGTAGAAGATGAGTAAGCGTTTTTTGGTGCGTTTCGTCCATTTTGCGGATTTGTTAAGAATGTGCTCAGTTGACATGATTTGGAGTTGTTCCATGAGTTCTGGGTTGACGATCACTTCCGAGTTGTTTAGTAAGACTTGCCCGTCTTGTAAGACTATGATGCATTGATAATCGTCATCTGAAATGAGACAATGAAAAATCTTAAAAAGGTTTATACGAACGATACATCGCAGTAAAATAATACCTAAGTCGCAGCTGCAAAGTCTTAAGCATCGTCGCAAGTTAGCGTGTTTATCGGCCTTTTACCCCATACACTTCGGAGAGTGCGCCCAGGAGTTGCACAATCTGGTCCCCCCTGCCCCTTTCTTCTATCGCACGGCTAGACGGACGCGACCAAAGCGCCACCCTTTTATGGTGGACATTCCGCGCGTTAGAACCAAGCGTTTCGAATCCTCATTCCTCATACGAACAGCCGGAATGTGGAACGCTTTGCCTGGTTCTGTCTTCCCATTAAAGTACAACGTGGGTGTCTTCAAATCCCGAGTAAATAGGTATCTTCTAGGTAAGCGTGCTACACCCTAGACCGCACATCTGCTTAACATCAGACAGTGTGGTCAAACGCGAACCTATTCGAAATAAAAAAAAAACTTATAGATTTAAGACTATCGAAATATATCGACCACTAGGATAGTTTTTATTCCTGGTATGAGCCAAATCAAATTAGCAATTCTGTGAACACGAGGCGAGTCGAGGTTGCAGAGATATCAAATTCATATTTAATCGCCGGTGAGAAGTGGGGATTTGCGCAGCTTGTAGTTAACTTTACAGACGTTATTCGGCCTATGTAATGATTTTCATGTACCCGATGGAATAATATAAATCACAATTTTTAACGGATTCGTAGCGCTTGTAGCGTAGTTTGACTAGGTGTTTATCATAGATCACCGAAATTAAGCAACGTTCCGCACGGTCAGTATTTGGATGGGTAACCGCGGGTGTCATTTTCCAACTGAGCGCTACCGTGGCTCGGATGACACGTTAAATTATAGGTCCCGGTTGTTTTAACCGTTTAGCCATGTCAAAGGCTTTCAGGCGGCCTAAAAACTTTGACACCAGGGCTAGCCACCCGGCCTATACGAACTAACATTACTAACGAATTTACTATAGAAATTTACGTGGTTTTCACACTTTTTATACTATACATACATAACGGGACTAAACTCACGTGTAGAGATAGTCGTAACAACTATAGTTTCGGTCGCATTCGGCGACCTTTCTCAAGTTGGCGAGTGCTAGCACGCGGAGCATTGCATTGCGAGGCGGCTCCGCGTGCTAGCACTCGCCAACTTGAGTCGAATGCGACCGAAACTATAATCGTTACGTCTATACCTACACGTGGGTTTAGTCCCGTTATATATACTAACGAATTTGTACAGCGCCTTCAAGTGGTATAGTATCCACACAAATTGTTGTGCAACTCGAGTAATGTTGTCGAAGTAAAAACCTCGTACTAAACTTGTACTAGAGAGATTACTACACCTAACATAAAAATCTTCGAGCAAGTATCTATAGAGTCACAATCGTGCAAAAAGTGTCCGAGCCAAAACTCTGTCCAAGCCACATAGTGGGCAAGCTTTTTAGTTAAGTCGTAAGGCGATTTTAAGCCGACTACAACTACTCGGTTACAAGCACTAATTATAATAGATCCAACCGTTTATTTTCTTTTTGACAGCACCAATAGAACGTAACTGCGTCATGTTACGCAAAAGTTCACTTTTAAATGCGAGGTTTTAAAAATATGACAGCTGCCTAAGTTTGCTCCTTGATCCCGTATAATAATCATCTTTGACAAATTGAGTCCATAAGTGCAGTAGTTTTTTTATAAATTACATAAAATAAACGTTTTTAAAAAATTACGTTCTATGGCTATCGTTTGTATCGTTATTATACGTTCTATTGGTGCTGTCAAAGAGAAAATAAACGGTTGGATCTATTACAGGAGTTTTGGCGGGAACGCGGAAAAATCATGTCGCCTCATTGTATTATTTTGTTAAACTTGTGTTTTTATCAGTGATAATTAGTGAAAAATGGTGGTATTTTGTTGATTATGAGCTGATTTACGCGCATGAGTGTAGGCAAGTGATATAATGTGACGTATCATGTTGTTCTGTGTTGTTACCAAAACTCCATAGACGTCTCTAGTAAAGTCTCCACTGCTTTAATGAGGTATAACTTGGACTATGATTGGACTTGACAGCGACTTTATTGGACTATGACGAGACTACGACAGTGACTATTTTGATAAAATATTATCAAAAATTATTAAAACTTATTACTTGACACTGGCAAATGCATAATAACGCGACGCCAAAACTAAGAAGAAGAAGAAGAAGATCTATTATAGGTGACATAACGCCGAGATTCGAGAAAACGGGTCATTGTGAAATATTTAATGTAAATATCTTAGTCGGTATGTTTGACGGCGCCCGGACATACTTTCACTAGGGACTGTGGCTCTGTAGAAATTTGCTTGAAGATAAAAATACATACCTCCTACCCCCACTTGTTCCTCAGTTAATACTTGCTCTTCCAATACATCGATTTGCATCCGCTCAGCATCTTTACTCGTATAAACCCCATCAAGCATTTCAAAATAAGTCCAAGAAATCTTAACATCCGGGTTCTTAGTCTTCATAGTCTTAAGTTTCCTATAAACCTTCCTCAATTCGAGGAACTTGTCTTTACAGATTGCCTCGCTTTTACCTATTTCAGCAGCCAAGTCACGCCACTTGGATACATCATCAACATTGTTATTGATTTCATAGTAGTGATCAGAGAAATATGTAATTAGTTGTTTAACTAACTTGACGGACCAGTCATCAGGGTCCATGCTTACTTCTCCCTGTTTTAATTTGTTCTTAATTACTCGGTGACCGAATACTTTTTTGCATAAGGCGTAGTATGGCCATGTTATAGGCGCCTTGGGCCGGTCGATTTCTTTCTGTACTTGCTCCATATATGTGACTTTTAAGGTCTTGAATCGGTGCGCACATTGGGTGGAACTCAACCCGATTTGTCTCGCTAAAGGGTCCCATAATGACAGCTTGGTGGTGTCATTTTGGAATCTGTCTTTGTTCTTCAAATAGTGTTCTAGTATTTTAGAAGTTCTTGGGTCTGTGCGGGGCTCGTCTTTTTTAGGTTCTTCTTTCTTTTTAGGCGTTAACGGATCCTTCTTGTCTAAGCTTTCAGATTTGATGTTTACTTTTTTGACTGAAATAAAAAAGGAATATTAATTCAACAGAAATTAAGACAAAAATCGTTCGAAAATTTACAGAAATAACAATAATCAATAATATTTATTTCCAATAAATTAAATTAACGAGAAGTATATTTATTTTCATATCTGAATTTTTACAGACTTTCTTCATCAAATCATATAAGACATCTACTGCTTGACATAAGCTTCTCTTTGACTTGTTGCGATCTTATTAGGTCGTCTGTCCACCTAGTCGAAGGATGTCCTACGCTGCGATTGTCGATACTTGGTCTCTATTCTAGAATTTTGCGATCCCATCGACCGTCACTTGCAATGATAAGCTGCTGCTATGTTATGCAAATCCTTCGCGCAAAACAAAACCCTCCGTGCAAAACAAAACCTTACGCGCAAAACAAAACCCTCCGCGCAAAACAAAACCTTACGCGCAAAACAAAACCCTCCGCGCAAAACAAAACCTTCCGCGCAAAACAAAACCCTCCGCGCAAAACAAAACCTTCCGCGCAAAACAAAACCCTCCGCGCAAAACAAAACCCTTCGCGCAAAACAAAACCCTCCGCGCAAAACAAAACGCGAAGTCGCGAAGCCCTTTTGCGTGAAACGCGACTTTGCGTAACGCAGTCCTTACACTAAAAGTTTATAATCATTTCGTAAAATTCTTTAGTAACTAACCAATAAGTGGATCCGCCACCTTAGGCTTAGTCTCAATAGCATAACCATTCAACAACTCAGTGTCCATCCCGTAGTCGAAAATCCTATCAAACAGCTCTATATATCTCCATTCTATCTGCAAATCAGAGTCTTCCTTTTTCTCTTCTAAAATCTGCTTGTACAAAACCACAAGTTGGTCCCATTGGTGTTTACAGCTCTTTATATTCTTCTTCAACTTATGTGCTATTGCTGCCCAGCAAACAAAATGGCATTCTTTATCTTTGAATATCTCTATATTATCGTAAAAGAATTGAACTAGCTCGTCTAATTGTGCTTCTTCTTCATTCTGAGGGTCATAAGAGTCCTCATAGCTTAATAGGATCTTTTTGACATCTTTGACTATAATGTGGTCGAATATAATGGCAATAGGCATACGTGTCTGAAAATCATAGTTGCCTGCCAAGTATTTCTCTAAGTGCTCACGTCGCATAATTTCGTAATGAATTTCGCAAGTTGCAGGCTTTTTATCTATTAGACGTCCCACTTCTGTCCATAGAAATTTCTTCGGAATCGTTTCATCTTCGAACTCTTCATAGCAATCAAAGTAATATTTAGCTAGAACAGTCTTTTGGGTTATATTCCACTCATGTTCGGGTACTACATTACTTACTACAACTTCTGGTTCTTCATTGAACTGTTTTTTGAGGAAGGAATGGTCATCTTTGTAAATTTTGTCAAACAGCTCCATATAAGGCCAGTTGACGCTCGAAGGACCAAATTGTTTACGTTTCAAATACATCAGTATATAATGCTGTTTATGATTTAGAAATTTCTTTTGTAGATATTCACTATCCGTCTCACCCAATTCTTCTGCAATGCGAACCCATAAATCCCTCCTCCAATGTTCTTTTTGAAAATTATTTTTGTACTTTAAGTATACTGTTAGGAGTTGTTCAACATTTACATCAGGAGATTTAGTATTCATTTGTTTTACAGATAGGATTCCATCTTGAGTTTTGACTGGTTGCTGCTTAATGATTCCCATTTTTGGCTGGGATATCTCGTCTACCTTCGATGATGTAGATACATTTATAGTTTGAATTTCTTGCTTTCCAGGAGTGGTTAAGGATTCTGATTTGATTTGTGGTGTAGGTTGACTAACGTTAACTCCAACCAGGGAGGCATCATCATGAAACGCTTGGTAACACAAATCTAGAAACGGCCATTTTACATAAATCCCTTTGTTGATGTAGCCTCGAACTTCAGAATATTTTGTTTTTAATTCTTTGAGTTTTTCCTCGCAGCTTTGCTGGTTTTTGCCGATGAGCATGGTTTTACATGCTACGGCCCACAGGTGCTTTTTTTGTGTAGACCCAGATACAAATGATGTTTTGTTGTCAGTGTAGAATATTAATAGTCTTTTTGCTTCGTCATCTGACCAAGGGTCGAGGTCTAAGATTTGATGCTGCAGGGGTGGTGGGTCATCCACTAGTTCGTCATAGCTTTCCAACATGTATGAACTTTCCTGGATCTGCATTGAATCATTTTCAATGTTTTCAATTGTGGTGAGTACACCTTCCTGATTATCTCCATTTTCTGAAAAGTAAATATTCAGATATGATTTTAATTTTCATTGCATCCCATGCTAGGTTTATCTCAAAGAGGTATTTTTGTGATAATAAAAAAAATATATACTTATATATTTGTGATAAAGTCAGGACTACGAATTAGGGAGAGCGTCGGGCTAGTGATCAAAGACGCAAGGTTCGAGTCCTGCATTCGCTACAAATTTTTGAAATGTTTATCACAAAAATAACTCTTTAAATATTCAGATATTAAATTAAACAGATCAGGACTTTGGATAAAGAGAGAAAAAACGGCCATGAGATAGAATCACTAATTCAACGCTATTTGATACAGGTAACATCTGTACAATTAATTGATAAATAAATAAATAAATATTGGGGGCACCTCACACACGGTCTTTGACCGCAAACTAAGCAAAGCTTGTGATATGGCTGCCAGAGACTGATATACTACATACACATATTTTAAATATGTACATACTTATATAGATAGTACCTAAATGACACCCAGACACAGAGCAAACACCTATGTTCATCACAAAAATGCTTGCCCTGGTGAGGATCGAACCCACGCCTCTATGATCCAGAAGTCAGGGTCACTAACCACTGAGCCACCGAGGCAGTCAAGATGATGCTGCTTGCCTATAAATAAATGAACGAGGATATTTTATTTATCCTCAATATGACTCTCTTTGTTGTTTTACATGACTTATTTTATGTTTTGCTTACAAGAATTGTAGCAAAAACTATAGCCCTTGATATCACAATTGAGTTTGTATAAATTATAAAGATTATTAGACTTGTTTGGAATAATACTATAATATTGGCCGCACAAGTAATGCTGACATTCATATTAAGTAGGAATACTCATAAATATTGTATAGAGTGTATCTTTACATGACAGACATATTCCAAGATATTTAGTCATTGTGAAGGTCAAAGTTATTACTTTTGATGTACGGAAGAAGCCCCTAAAAGGATGCTAATTGATTAGGAATAACCCTGTATAACATTAATTTTTATTGTGCTTTCAAAGACTTACCATCAACATAATAAAGCAAGATCTCTCCATTGTTTTGTACCTCAGTCTTCACTACGATTTGATCCATTTTCTATATACTCTGTGGAAGGAATTTTTTTGTAATAATAATCTATATTTATCTAGAATTTGTACAATTACACAACTACAATTATTAATTAGTATTTTTTTAAGATTCCTTTTTGAGTTATGTATGTACAAAAATAAATGTACAGTAGTTCCATTTAATTTATGTACTAAATTAAATGAAAGTAGTGCTCATAGCATAGTTTGAATAGCTGTTTGCTAGCGATCATCGAAGTTAAACAACATTGAGCATGGTCGCAGTTTTCTGACAGGTGATCACAAGTGGCATTTACAATTGAGCGCTATTGTGTCTCGGATGACACGTTAAATTGTAGGCCCTGGTTGTTTTAACCGTTTAGCCATGTCAGAGGCCTTCAGGCGGCCTAAAAACTCTGACACCAGGGCTAGCCACCCGGCCTATACAAATTTACTTTTTTAATGGAAGATTAAAATAAGTTAACTTTCAAAATAGCTCTATGAAAAAGCTACAGCTATTTTCTACAGGATATTGCCTATCAAAATATATTTTCTATGGGATCCGTTGTAAGTAGCCTGTATACTGTACCTTTTTTTGTGTTTATTGAAATGCAATGTTTTATTTAAATAATCTTACCATGTAAGTAGGAATCTTCAGACGAATAACAGGCGTTAGGGCTACCTATAAGGCTCATAACAACATGCGTTTCTACAGAAAACAATTATTTTCTCAGAGCTAATAACAACGAAACAACGTCCTCTGATAAGTTCACCATCGTGGCCGCAATAAAAGATAATGTGGACGCAATAATTTATTTGCTCTAAATTAATACACGGAACTGTAAAATACGTGCTTACCACTTACAATTCAGCACGAATAATTAATATTTATTTCATGTAATCTGAACATGGTTCAACATTGGCGCGCTATTATTTTGTTCCGAAATTACAATTCAACAAACTCAGAACACAACCAAAACCCACATGAACTCAAGCAATTTTCGTTCCGATTCCGAACGCCATTTTCCTGTAGATAATTCTACATTAAACCAATCGCTTCACTCCAATATTAGCGCGAATATAAACCAACATAAAATTTAAGGTTGGTTAGCATGTGCAAGTTGATCATAATTTGCGCCAACTAGTCCAATCACGCGCCAAGTGCGCGTCAAAGTGCATGTGACTTTGACAGTTTTAACGTATGTCAATATTTTTATACTTCTTCTTCATCTTTTGTTTGGCGTCGCATTATAGTGCATTTGCTAGTGTCAAGTATTAAGTTTTCAAAGGACATATCCACAAAATGTATGGAGGCTGGTATAATAATAATCGAAAATTCTAACCACAACACTCGCTACATTTCGAGAAAGTTTATATTTTTCTGAGTCTATTACAACAGTTAAAAACAAAAAAGAGCCCTCCGATTTTTTTAAAATTAATTTTGAATTTATTAGAATCCTACTAATATTATAAACGCGAAAGTTTGTGAGGATGGATGGATGGATGGATGGATGGATGGATGTATGGATGTTTGTTACTCTTTCACGCAAAAACTACTGAACGGATTGAGATGAAACTTTGTAGTAATATAGCTTATACATCAGAATAACACATAGGCTACAATTTATAAAGATATTTTGTGAATTGACCAAAATATAACGATAAATGTTGAGTAAGTAGGAAAATTCAGCCATCTGCGAGCTACTGAGCGTGCGCTGCAAGAATGTCAAAATAAACAACTGTCGATCGAATATCTGTCAAATCAATCGACGAGCAGTCCTTGGATATCATCATACTGATAATATATTATCCTTACTATTTTAATATTATAAATGCGAAAGTAACTCTGTCTGTCTGTCTATCTGTCTGTCCGTCTGTCTGTCGCGCTTTCACGCTAAAACTTATGAACCTATCTCAATGAAATTTGGTACACAGATAGTCTAGAGCCTGAGAAAGGACATAGGCTACATTTTATCCCGAAAATTGCATAATTCCCGTTGGATAGGACAAAATCTTGCGTTAGCAAAACTGTCACCTATCACAACGACGCTAAAAGGCCCAATTTTGAATACACCATCGTAATTATAACAGTTAATTAGACTATTTCTGTTTCTTTTTCACTTTCGGAATTCGATAGAGAGAACACTTTTTACGTTGCTATTAAATTTACGATGGCGCATTCATAATTGGGTTGATTGGGCCTAACATGGATTCACAAAACGTAATTAGCTGACAGGTGACATACATTGACTGCATACTTTTATAAATGTCTCGCTTAGCATAGCAAAGGGACAGATTGTCTTTCCACCATTATAGCTCCTCGAAGAGGAAATAAAGTATGAATTGACAATGATAACTGACATTAAAATTGGACAAAATAGTTTTCCCTTTGCCATGCTACATATTACAATGACGTTTAATACTGGGCCGTCATTTCATCTGACATTAAAAATATTTTTAAATATTAGAGATTATTACCGACCATTAGAGACCATTAGAGGTTAAACATATTTCTTTATTCTACCTTTATGGTAGAGAATCCATGCTAATATACGAAGAAACGGATCGACTTGATTTTTAAAAGTAGTATGGCATGAGTATGGATATCTTGACACTAAGGTTATTAACCTTGATTCTGAGTTGTGACCTTGACACGAACATAAATTTCTGTTGGGTTGGTTAGGAATGAACAGTGATAAAAGTGCAGCCCGGCTCAGTTGCGGCACTCCTCATGAGGCACGCAACTTGCCGGTCAGCCTCTAAGCTGCTATATTTAAAAACCCCAGAAAACCGGCCCAACCTCGAGTGCAAACTTCTAAACTGCCTAGGGGGAAAAGACCAAAAAGAATCGGGAGACCTCGAGCGCCGCCTTCTCAGCTGTCTCAGAAAAAACCCAGAGAAGCGGCTCTACCTGGGATTCCCGCGCCGCCCATAGGCCTCGGCTACTAAGTTCTCCTGCCACGATAAGGCGGAAACCTATGGGCGGGTACACTCTAACCTTATCTTAATCAACAGAAGCATTTATAAGTATAAGGTATTTTGATATCGGGATAGGTCTGAACAGTGACAACAAGGTGCAAGGTACTTGATTTTTTTACAGAGCAAGTGCCTTTATTAACTACCACTAAATACAGACTTATAATGTAAAACTTCATAAACTACTACTACATAACAAGCAATTGGATCATCCACAGACCCTTGAAGGTCTAAAGATATTCTAAATGCTCAAGCTCACTGCCAGTTAGCAGCGTGCCCAACATGCTGGCAGCATTGCCAATCAGCTTGGCAATGCTGCTTATACGTTGAGCTAAATAAACACCAGCATTTTGGTTACGCGGCGGGTACACGAGACGCTCAGAAAGACTTTTGAAAACAAGATGAGCTCCGGCCAACACGCGCACAATGTCTCAATTTCAAACGGCTCAAATATGTAACCACTACCGAGGTTAGCATATTTGCGCCGTTTATGCTGCTCCGCTGACGGCTCCAAAGTATCGACGCAAGTCGCATCCCATACTAAGGGCCGTCTACACTTCCATGGGACCAGCTTCATACCGTCAGGCCTTTTGCCATCACCACGCGCAAACCCATTCGGTTAGAGTACGGCTACGATATTAGCGGTCGCAAAAGCCCTGCGTATGACATCGTTCACAATGGCGTGGCAACTAATTCGACCAGCGCTTCTTGATCAAGAAAGACGGTGGTGACCAAGCTGGTCAACTAGGGTACTTGAATAGGTGAGAGCGCTCAGCTATGTGCGGCGCGGCAGCAAGGTGGGTCGACTATCTCGACGATATCATCAATACCGCCGGTCGAGCCTGGTCACGACCGTCAAAGAGCCGAGGCAGATGGCACTGCAAGAGAGAGGCCTATACCCAACAGTGGGTCAAAGAAAGCTGCGGATGATAACGATGACGAAACAAATTAGTTGAGATTGGCTGTTTTTGGGTTTGAAATGATTATTTGCTACAATATTTGTGTACCGTTTCACATTGAATTGGGACTAATATTTTGTGGCGCACTTACTGTATTAGTTACCATATTTTTTTGACAAGATAAACATAAATTAAATTATATCGCGGGCAAAGCCGCGGGTAAAAGCTAGTAAATTAATATATTTGGCTCAATAGGTAGTTTATCTCTAGCAACCCTGATTAATTAACGTCCAAATTGTTAAATAAAAGCATTTTTGCCAATTACACACACTTTTAAAGTGTTTTTTTTTGTCACGTCGTACCTACTAACTGGTCACACTGGCTTGACTTAGCAAATTAAGTGATGAATGTGGAAGAATCAGCTACGAATGCAAATAAAATAACGATAGAAGCACTTTATCATCGCTAAACTAGAAAAAGTAATAAGCTGTATTGTTATTTTTCATACAATTTATTTTTCACATTTATAAAAAATTGGAGGGGTGAAAAAATCTAAATTAAATAATTTTGGAAAGCCCATAAAACAAGCTTTCAAATGATGTATATATCATCTTGGTTTGATTTTTCTCTGAATAATATACCACTTGTGGACGTCACCTTTGATAATATTTTATCAAAATAGTCACGTCATAGTCCAATAAAGTCGCGGTCAAGTCCAAACGTAGTCCAAGTCATACCTCAGTAAATGCAGTGGAAATTTTACTAGAGGCGTCTTTGGAGTTTTGGTAACAACACGGAACGACATGATTCGTTACATTATATCACTTGCCTACACTCATGCACGTAAATCAGCTCATAATCAACGAAATACTTACCTACCACAATTTTTCACAATTTTTTATGCTCATACGGAGAAATATTTTCCTGCTCCCAGGTGGGTTGATTGGGTATTTAGCAAAATCATAATTAGACGTGAAATTGAATGAATGAATTTAATTTCATCTCTTTTACTCATCCTTCTCACCAAAAAAGAGATAGAAAAATAAGCTGAGTATAAACCGAATCCTATAAATAAGCGGATGTAAGTTTAGCTACAAGCTGCGCAATACGCGGCAGCGTGTCCAGCCAAGTCTAAGAAAAAGGCGACACGAACGAACCATTTCGAGCCACTTTTGACCCCATCATAACTCGAAAACTATTTAACCTAAATATTTATTATATTTATTACAGTTCTTTAGTTTATCTAGAATACACTGTATCAGTTGATGAAATATTAACGTTTAAAAACCGGGGTTTCATTGACTGATTCCCTTACTCACTGACTTAATAATAATCAATCTTCACTTTACGCCCGTGCGCAGTTAGCGAAACAGCCAAGCCGCATATATTGACCAAGATGTAAAGTTTGTGAAGTAAGGACTTGTAGAGTAAGGCTTGTAGAGTTAGAAGCTTGGCTTTACGTGAGATCTTTTTGATAGTGTGAACTGTGATTTAGACTTGGATTTCACATGAAAATGTATTTGTCGGATCCAACTAACGCGCAGCTTTATGTGAGCTTCAATAACAATTGGGTATTGTGCAGCTTGTAGATTAATTCAAATCCACCTACTTGTATGATTTATCCTATACATAATATGGCTATTCTAACTTATTATTAAGTAAGTAAGTTCGTATAGGCCGGGTGGCTAGCCCTGGTGTCAGAGTTTTTAGGCCGCCTGAAGGCCTCTGACATGGCTATACGGTTAAAACAACCGTATAACCAAGTCAGATAACTTATTATTTAAAGTCCCCATGGACTTTCCTCATAGCCTCTTTTCTCATAGTCAAAAATCGAATCGTGCGTGTGTAACGTTATTAATTATTATTAATAAAATCGTTGGATGCGGACGGTTTCATCCAGCCAACTGTACTTAGGCACATTGTCGGGACGTCTGTAAAAAGGTTGGATGTCGACCTTACCCAAAAGTTAGAGTGGGAATAAGACATAGGTATATTATAATTTTATTTCGTTCATGTAATTTATGTATAGTGACGCAATGCATTTTGACTAATAAATATCCATATTTGACTTTTCAACAAGGCTCCTTTACACACAGGCGTTACGAGCGGTATAGCAGACGGGCGGGCATCTGTATTGTACTGGTTATATAAGAAGGCCTCACACAGGTCCGGTCGCGGTACTGCCGTACCGCCGTACCGCCCTTTACCGCTCGTACCGCTCTACCGCTCGTATCGCCTGTGTTTGATGGAGCCTTCGGATGATGGTTTTTCCAAGTAGGATGACCAAAACATCTCGATCATCTCGGGATACAATATTTCTTTGGAATGTTACTGCACGCAGGAATCGTAGTTATCTTACCCCTAATTCGTCGCCCTTCGTCATCTTCGTCGTTTTAGCAATAGGAAGCCTACTGCTGGGCATAGGCCTTCCCTAAAGATCTCTATAAAACCAATATCCATAAAAGCAAAGGTCTAGAATTAATATATAAGTAGATAATTCAGTTTCAAGTTTGACAGCTGTTATCGGATATGTAGATCTCAAAGAGTTCTTTCACCTTTGTTAATTTCGAGGTTTTCTTGCGAGCGACCTCGAAGAGTCAACACTTCCTGAAGATGCCTCGTTGAGAGGCGAAACACGTGTCGAACAGAGTGTAGTGCAGTGAGAATAAGGGTGTTATTTATAAGTGAAGTGTTTTCAATATTTTGTCATATTATTTTTAAAGATTTTTGTAATATTTATTTGTTGTTAACGGATTATTAATATAGTAATTAAAAAATATATAATAGAGTGTAGTAAAAATAAGTGATATTTATTATTATTTTATTTATTTTGTAAAATTAAGTTTTTTAAATGTATAATTATTGTAATATTAGTATTTTTTTTTATAAATGTCTTTAATGCCCTTAAACATAATATTTGCCTACAACAATATAGCGGAAATACACTAAATATTTATTCAAAACATATATTTAAATACAAATATTTTTTTGTTACCGCCATATATACATGTCAAATTACTAATTACAAAAAACATACAAATTACAAAATTACAGCAAAACGATACAATGCAGTCAATCTCATTTTAAAATATAATATAAATTAGTTATTATTATATTTATTAAAAAGCTAATCTGCTTCACTTTTATGATGACAGTAATTGTCTGGAATCCATATTTACGGTGTTAAACAACGTTTAAGTTTCATAGATGTAATCTTGACACATATCACGCAACCCGTGTCAGTACTTAACCACGAAAAACTTTTTCGCAAACGACTTTTTCACGAAAAACTTTGTCACAAATAGACTTTATCACGAAAAGACCTTATGACGAAAAATCTTAATCACGAATAGACTTTGTCACGAAAAATCTTAATAGACTTTATTACAAAAAGTCACAATCATTTTCAGGCTTCCGTAGTAAACAAGGCATCCATTTTGAAAAAAAAAGTCTTTAATTTCAAAACGGATACCATTTTTGAAATCTACACTCTTGGGGGTGTAGATTTTAACCTCGAAAACTACACCCATGACGACTTTTTCAAAAAAGTGACGTCCACCGTCTTTAATTTCAAAATGGATGCTAGTTTTGGAATCTACACCCCCAAAAACCTATTAAACGACACCCATGACGACTTTTAGCAAAAAGTGACATCCGCCATCTTTAATTTCAAAATGGTTGCCATTTTTGAAATCTACACCCCAAAAAACCTCGAAAACTACACCCATGACGACTTTTTCAAATAACTGATGTTCGACATCTTTGATTCCAAAATAGATGCCAATTTTGAAATCCACACTCCCAAAAACCTAGAAAACGACACCAATGACGACTTTTTGCAAAAGTGGCATCCACCATAATTAATTTCAAAATGGATGTCATTTTTACAACCCAAAAAATTAAAAAAGACGTTTAAGAAATATGTCCAGCACTTAGATTATAGAGGGAACAGAGTGGTCCAGCATAGTCACCCTACCACACTTCTTTGTATACACGATAGTACGCCATTTGCAATCGACGGTGATACTCTAGTCAAAAATAAAAAATAACCATTAATCATAACGACGTAGGTATATTCATACAAAATAAATATTCAACAGTGTTTTATTAGCATCTATTCGCAATTTTAACTAAAATCTTATCGAACTACATTGTTATAAAAACTAAGAAATGGTTAAGACAGTAGCGGCTTTACAGGTAATAATAATTCTACCATATATAAGTATCGTTTCGAAATGGCAATAGTGCGAGCGGGACACCCTCATCACTTTGGGAAGTCTCACTCGGCACAGCGTCTCTCTTATGCCGTTTCAAAAGACTATATGTTTTGTTGCAACGCATTAAAATTGAATTTTCCTAAGCTAACTATGAGCCAAATTTCGTCTGTGCGCAATCCATATAGTATACAAAATCCTTGGTACATACTTATACTACAACGGTCAACGAGTACGGTAGATAGAATATCCACTCTGTGAACGGTGTGAACTGTGAATAAATCAATAAAGATATTCAAACAGAATGATACCTATATAGCTCATTTGTCTCATTTACGCCTTATTTAAATATTATTGTGACTAGTCTTAGTATATTGAAGGCGGTAAGTTTGACCTATTTACTGATTCCCGAGACCTAAGTATACCTATATCTTCTTTGCTAATAACCCAAAATTATTTATCCCTAATTATTAATGTTTATCTTTCTTGAGGAAAGTGACTGTAGCGTGAGTGGCGGAGATAGAGGACGGGATCTCTCATGCTAAAATAATGGACTCAGTATTGTTTATGATTTGTTTCAGGTGCAATACTAAAACTATAAACTGGATTGTAAAAATTCACACACATCCTACATGCTCTCAGATTTGCAGTGTATGATATGATCACCGAGGTAATGAAAGTAACAACTCAGCACTGCTACTTATTACTAGACTAGTTGTTAGAAGCAGTTTACAGCTGTTCCAGATAGGCGTGAGAACAAATCATACTGCCATTCTGTGAAAACTATATAGAGGAAATACTAATGGATGCAGAGGACAGAAACACTGCGCTAGAGGCAACAAGTGACTCCGGCAGTCAAGATGACTCCACAATACAGACTAAGGCATATTAATGTGATGTTTGTAATTATAGATCAACCCATGCTTGTAGCTTGGAACAACACAAATTGACTCATACTGGGGTAAAAGTATATCAGTGTGCTAAGTGTGATTATAAATCTGCTCGGGCAAGTGCAGTGAAACAGCACACACTGACTCACACCAGGGAGAAGGTGATGGCATATGAATGTGACATGTGTGATTACAAAACAGATAAGAAAAGTAATTTGAAACACCACATGCTGACTCACACTGGAATAAAATCATATCAATGTGATATGTGTGATTACAAAACAAATAAGAAAAGTAATTTGAAACACCACATGTTGACTCACACTGGAGTAAAATCATATGAATGTGATATGTGTGATTACAAAACAACACATGCAAGTTACTTGAAACAACACAAACTAATTCACACTAGTGTAAAACCATATGAATGTGATATGTGTGATTTCAAAACAACACAGGCAAGTAACTTGACACGACACATACTGACTCACACCGGTGTGAAGGCACATGAATGTCATATGTGTGATTATAAAGCTGCACGGGCAAGTACACTGAAAGATCACATATTGACTCACACTGGATTAAAATCATATGAATGTGACAGGTGTGACTACAAAGCCACAAAGGCATGTACATTAAAACGACACATGCTTACTCACACTGGGATAAAGTCATATGAATGTGACAGGTGTTATTACAAAGCCATAAAGGCATCTACATTAAAACAACACAAACTTACTCACACTGGGATAAAATCATATGAATGTGACAGGTGTGATTACAAAGCCGCAAAGGCATCTACATTAAAACGACACATGCTTACTCACACTGAGATTAAGTCATATGAATGTGAAATATGCAATTACAGAACAACACGATCAAATCACTTGAAACAACATGTACTGACTCACACTGGGATAAAGGCATATAAATGTGAGTTGTGTAATTACAAAACAAATTGGGCGAGTTATTTGAAAGTACACATACTGACTCACACCGGAGTAAAATCATATGAATGTGATCTGTGTGATTACAAAGCAACATTGAAAAATACATTAGAACATCACATGCTTACTCACACTGGGATAAAGAAATATAAATGTAACATGTGTGATTACAAAACAAATTGGACATATAATTTGAAACAACACAAACTGACTCATACTGGAGAAAAATTATATGAATGTGATTTGTGTGATTACAAAGCAACATTGAAAAATACATTAAAAAATCACATGCTTACTCACACTGGGATAAAGTCATATAAATGTGACTTGTGCGATTACAAAGCAACATTGAAAAAAACATTAAAAAATCACATGCTTACTCACACTGGGATAAAGCTATATAAATGTGAGTTGTGTGATTTCAAAGCAATGTGGGCGAGTTCTTTGAAAATACACATACTGACTCACACCGGAGTAAAATCATATAAGTGTGATTTGTGTGATTACAAAGCATCATTGAAAAATACATTAAAAATTCACATGTTCACTCACACTGGGATAAAGAAATATAAATGTGACATGTGTGATTACAAAACAAATTCGGTGAGTTATTTGAAACAACACAAACTGACTCATACTGGAGTGAAATTATATGAATGTGACTCGTGTGATTACAAAGCAACATTGAAAAATACATTAAAATATCACATGCTCACTCACACTGGAATAAAGAAATATAAATGTGAGTTTTGTGATATCAAAGCAATGCGGGCGAGTTCTTTGAAAATACACATACTGACTCACACCGGAGTAAAATCATATATATGTGATCTGTGTGATTACAAAGCATCATTGAAAAATGCATTAAAAAGTCACATGCTTATTCACACTGGGATAAAGAAATATAAATGTGAGATTTGTGATTTCAAAGCAATGCGGGCGAGTTCTTTGAAAAGGCACATGCTTACTCACACTGGAATAAATAAATATAAATGTGACATGTGTGATTACAAAACAAATTGGACATTTAATTTGAAACAACACAAACTTACTCACACTGTGATAAAGAAATATAAATGTGACATGTGTGATTACAAAACAAATCGGATATTTCATTTGAAACAACACAAACTGACTCACACTGGGATAAAGAAATATAAATGTGACATGTGTGATTACAAAACAAATCGGACATGTAATTTGAAACGACACAAATTGATTCACACTAAAGAAAATTTATATGAATGTGACTTGTGTGATTACAAAACAAATCGGACATTTCATTTGAAACAACACAAACTGACTCACACTGGGATAAAGGAATATAAATGTGACACATGTGATTACAAAACAAATCGGACATGTAATTTGAAACGACACAAATTGATTCACACTAAAGAAAATTTATAAGAATGTGACTTGTGTGATTACAAAGCATATTGGGCCAGTGAATTGAAAAAACACAAATTGACTCACACTGGGATAAAGAAATATAAATGTGACATGTGTGATTACAAAACAAATCGGACATGTAATTTGAAACGACACAAATTGATTCACACTAAAGAAAATTTATAAGAATGTGACTTGTGTGATTACAAAGCATATTGGGCCAGTGAATTGAAAAAACACAAATTGACTCACACTGGGATAAAGAAATATAAATGTGACATGTGTGATTACAAAACAAATCGGACATGTAATTTGAAACGACACAAATTGATTCACACTAAAGAAAATTTATAAGAATGTGATTTGTGTGATTACAAAGCATATTGGGCCAGTGAATTGAAAAAACACAAATTGACTCACACTGCGGTAAAGGCTTTTCAATGTGATATGTGTAATCATAGAGCAGCTTGTGCGTCTGATTTGAAGAAACTCAAGAAAACTCACTTGAGTAAATTAATTTTTATAAAGTTAATCAAGCCAAGGCCTATCCAGTCAACGACAAGAATAAGTTGTCAGGAGCTTGATTGACATACATTTATATTGACAAATCACTGATCATGCTAATAGTAATATTGTGCTAAATACTAGTTCGGTATCCGGCATAAATTAACTATCTGGCCGGATATTAGTTGACTATCTGGTGTCTAGCCAGCAGGCTAAAATAAAAAGAAAAACACTATTTTACAAAAGGGAAATCATACTACAATAGGTTATGGGCACCATTTAGGTACATATTTTTAAAATCGCATATCTAAAATG
Source organism: Hypomecis punctinalis (assembly GCA_949316475.1). Lineage (NCBI taxonomy): Eukaryota > Metazoa > Arthropoda > Insecta > Lepidoptera > Geometridae > Hypomecis > Hypomecis punctinalis. The sequence continues at coordinate 8,739,518 of OX438819.1, read as the reverse complement.
TTTGTTTTATTAATTAGTTTAGTAGGTACTCAAAATGAACAAGGTAATCATTCACCAACATTTGCTATCAAATGTTGGTGAATGATTACCAAGTTGCGAGCATTTATTCGTGCTAAACTTAAATTATTGAAATGAGTTATTAGACATCTTCCAGCAGCAAACACGTCTACTACTTCAGCTTAGATCTTCATTGACTCATTAACATCTTGCTGAAGTGAAATGTAGATATGAAACATTTAGCAGATTCATACACTGCAACTCAAATCTCTTTTCACAATATTAGTGTCACCTTAGAATAATAAGGCTGTCACTATCATAGATTAGAAAGTGAATTTTATTTTTCGCTATATCCCAGCTCGCTGTGACCTTGTTACATTTTCTACAGTGGGTGATCCTGTAAACGGTTTCCTAGCAAGAACTGAAACATGTTGCCGCTGACACTTCAGAGACAAACAATGGCTGCTGGCAGTTCCAAATGTCAGAAGTAACATCTTAGTAATTGCATTAGCTTTTGAAATGTTTGTTTTACTGTGGCCGAATAGTTAAAGATTTAAATAAAGCTCGGCTCGGCTTTAAGGAGGCTGGCAGAGGTGGGAGAGCACAAAAACACTTGGGTTGTCTTGGGGTCAGTGCAGGACTCATCACCCCTAACTAGAATAAGCAGTTCCTCAGTTTTAGGAGATTGACCGACCAATGGGACAGGTGCTGTCGAATAGACGGCACAATTAAAATTTTAGAAATTGTACGACATTGTATTGATATTTTTACTGGACATTTTTGACATATTGTAATACGTACAGTAATATGTAGTTAGATTCTTTGTGTTAATTTAATTCTTAAGTACTATTTTCGCTAATAATTATTTTGTGAGATGTGTGTTGGTGTAATTTGTTTGTCTCAATAAACAATTAGGGTTTTGGTTTTTCAAAGTATAGGCTACAACTCAGTCTTAGTATTATGTAAGCGACAATGACCTTATTCAACAAATCATAAAGATATTGTACCATTATATTTTTGGTATTCTGTGTAACTTATAGTATATTAGTGTTTAGTGTATATATGAAATAAAATATTGTATAAGTAGCAATTGTATTATTGCCATTATTTAATTTTCAGATCATAAAATAATATATAAATACCTATCCTACTAATAATATTATAAACGCGAAAGTTTGTGAGGATGGATGGATGTTTGTTACTCTTTCACGCAAGTACTGAACGGATTGAGATGAAACTTTGCAATAATAGGTATAGCTTATATATCAGAATAACACATAGGCTATAAATTATAATGATATTGCGTCAAAAATCAAAATATCATGTGGGCGAAGCCGCGGGTAAAAACTAGTATAATAAATAATGGCTTTTGTTCGGAAAAGTGCAGTTTTCCTATACTGAGGTGTGAAAAACAAATTCTAGAACTCATTCGTACGAGATCGAGATTCGAAACCATCGTTATATATTTTAACAAGCGACCCGCCCCATCTTCGCACAGGTGCTAGGTGTAAATATACAATTAAGCCTTCCTCTTGAATCGTTCTATCTATTAAAAAAAACCGCATCAAAATCCGTTGCGTAGTTATAAAGACATAAGCATACATGGGCAGACAGCGGGAAGCGACTTGTTTAGTACTATGTAGTGATAGTGATACCTACAGTGATGTCATCTTGACGTTACAAGTTTTCCAACCAAGCAACCATATCTTAGCCTAACTCCTAACTTATATAGACCGAGTCATACAAGTCGGCGGATGTCAATCGACGCGCAGCTTTATGTGAGCTTCAGTCAGTCAGTATTGGACATTACGAAGCTTGTAGCTAACTTCACATCCGCCGATTTGTGTGATTCGGCCTATACTAGTGATACTAAGGTATAACCCCAAAAACGTCCCCCAAAGGACTTATCGAGCTTATCATTCATGAGTATTGTAAATGGTTTCACTACATAGTATAAAACAAAGTAGCTTTCTGCTGTCTGTCCATATTATTCTTAGCTGGACACGCTGCCGCGTGTCTAAATTAATTTAAACCTCATTAAAACAGTGTTTGTTAACATAAATAATTTGGAAGAAGTCATTATAATTTGTTAAAATTTAATAAAATGTTGCTTTGCTATTCACCATGAAAGGATAAAAGTTATTATGTGCAATTAATGAGTTTTAAGCTACCGTTACTTGAAGGATAGGTATGTCATTCTCTAACGTTTGAAAAACTTAATAAGGGACATTCATGATTTTCGTAACACAACGAAATGCTTCTTAGTTACTTTTTGTTGTCAGTTAAAACTATTAATGAGTTTTTAAGGAACCTGTTAGTCCAAAAATGAAATTACTGACTTTATTACCAGACATAAAATCTAATTTAGGATAGCTAGAAAAAAAATGAGTTTTTGCATATTGTAGAACTCGTTGAGACGAAACCATATGTAGTATCAGGTGCACTTAATGACTTTTTGCAGTTAATGAGTTCTTGCAGTAAGCCGACGATATATCCTTATAAGTTATATCTTTAAAACTACGTAACGGATTTTGATGCGTTTTTTTATAGTGATCCAAGAGGAAGGTTTATATGTATAATACACCTGTGCGAAGCCGGGGCGGGTCGCTTCATTCATTCATCTCGTGTCAATGGCCAGACATTTTTTTTTTCGCTAGTATGGAAATAAAGAAAGGAAATGTGAAATAAAAGTTTCAATTTCTAAATAATGGTATATTTTCAAAAATATTGAATTACATGACCTGCATTATCTATTTACAAAAAAAAAAAAAACAATAAAATTATAATCATTTTAGTATCGCCGTTGTGTCACTAAATAAAACAATAAATCGATGTCAGTTCCTTTTTGAAAAAATAATGCCACCACTGCAACGTGCAAATTAAACTTTTACGTAGAGACGAGCCGATATCGATGTTTTGTCAACATCGATCAAAACCTAATAATTTACGTTAGATTAAATCATAGCAATTATTAATACATAGCCAATTTAGGAGTTGTCAAACATTTCATTTAAATACAAAAGATTATCAAATAGTCACAAAAATTGACATAACATAATTTCTCAAATTGATAAAAAGCCATCAGTCCATTTTTAAAAACAGGTTATTTGCGTGATCTAAGATTATTCTTGCGGTCAACTTTGCTTATAAAATGCTTGTGGTGCAATAAAACTTATATTTACATTAGCACATCTCAAGACTGACTTGAATCTTATTAATTTCATCGAAAATAATGTTCATAACTAGGATAGTAATCGAAGCACCAAATCAGTTTAAATGTAGCTTTGAATCACAATAAAATTGCAGACTATAAAATAAAATATGTAACCCAAAGTTCTTTAAACTTAGCTATCTTTGCAAATCACTATGACGTTTTTAAATGTGTCTAGAACAGATTTTACTAATGCAACTGACTTGGAAATATGTAATACGATACAATTTTATATATTATTTCTAATAACAATTTTACATAATTATAAAAATAAAATAAAAACTCAAAAAGTAGTGATGTACAGCGATCTAAATTAAATATATCGAGAAAAGGAAAACTAATTACATAAAAGGTATGTAATGTATATTCATCAAGATTCTAGTTTTAGCCCTCGTTCAAAGCGCACTGTATAAGTCTAAAAGCAATCTGAGCTTGTTTTTTTTTTTACATAAATATAAAGTAATAAATTTTGCTCTCCATACGGAGGTTGTCAAATGTCGACAAGTAGAGTGAACCGTTTTAAATTTATATCTATTGATAAGTATATGGATTCAAACTATTATCAGATCTTTAGCTAATTATATTACTTTGTTCTATTTAAGAGTATTTTCGTGGTAAGTCTACATATCGAAGTCACTCCACTCGTCGCCATATTGTTTTTTTTATTTATCTCTGATATTCCTAACCTATGTCTTACTATCTAGTTTTGATTATAAAAACCAAAGTTCCTACGACGTTTATCGATATAAAAAAGCTAAAAAACTCTCGCTTTCAGTCGCTCATGGAACTTGCATCGTTTTTATAAGAATCAAAATGAACACTTTAGAGATCATTTCACGGTGAGTTAGAACGAAAACTTTTTTCAATAATACAGTCAATTTTCAATTTGTAAGTCTACTTAACAATACTGATGCAAGTCCCTTTAATTTTAACATTTATTCCGCCGTGCCATTGAATAGTGAGCTCTAAGTGTTGGACTCAAAGCGTAACATTCAATAATACCGCTTGACTCGACAGATTGCTCTATCTACGCTACTTTCAAGGTGCCGAAAAAATATTTTTATCGATATTTTCCAAAAACATCTATTTATCGACATCGATAAATAATTTCGTACAAGTATTTTTCAGATGGACGATATTTGAAGGAAACATTTTAATATCTTCACAATCTTGATAGTTTACATTGAACAGAATATAGTAAAGTAGGTATAGAAGTGATATATTTTTGTGCGTTATGAATATGATGGATGAAATTGAGCCTTGAATAAGAACGACTTACTAATATAACATAACTATCTTGTTATGTATAAAGTTACAGTGCGACACAAAATAGATGAAATGAATTATTTGGGAACTAAATTGTCACTTTTGCTGGAACCACAACCTGAGCTGTCAATCATTGTTAAGTTCCTAGCATTTTTCTCGTTTTGTGTTATTTTGTGGATTGTGAACAGGAAAACAGTATCATTATGCAAAATATGCTAAAGCGATGGTGGCGACCTCATTTATTTTCCAGTCTTTTATGTCGCACTGTACCTATTATTTTGGATAAAGCTTGACATTACTCTAATACTTGACTCTGGCGAATACACAAAGTTGCGACGCCAAGATTCTTAGTAAGAAGTGAAGTATAAAAAAAAACACGCCAGCGGATGCATCTGTACAAATTACACTCAAAATGAGCCAAAATGTAGTACCGAATAGTAACTAGCCCTTACTCCAACATCTTTGAAACTTTAGTTTTGTAAATTGTTCAATATAAAATATCAAAACAGTACATTCACGCGCGCATTCAAAACACAGTGTATATTTCATTTAGCCGATACAAAATCTAATTACATAGCTTACAGTATACCTAAATAAGTATAAACAGTCGTACGTAAAGACCATAATATTTGGTCTCATACATTTTTTTAACATACAAAAAATAATTGAAATTAAAAATAGTAAATACATCGAAAAGTTTTATTGAATAGTTGTGCACACTGGGAATGGATATTCTGACTTTACAATATACTAGCTTCGATTCCAGTGCCAATATACTAAGTGTAAACGCGCACATGTCCGCACCGCAGGAGCCGCAAGCTCCGCAGTACTCAATGTTTAAATGCAATCGTATGCAACGTCGTTGAGCTATTCGCACTGCATTTCCATTGCCTTACAGCATTTTAAGTTTCCATTGCCTACGGCACCTGCAGCTCCGATAGTTGCGCGCTCAGCCTTAACAACACTTAGAGATATCGCTAATTTAAGAATAAAAGGTTATTTAAACACATTTTGAAGAAAGGCGTACCTACTTTAGCAACACTTTAAAACGTATTTCGGTTTCCTACTCCTAAAGATTTTAAAGAAAAATTTTCATCTTCTTTATGGTGTTTCTACTAAATTTCGTTTCGCAATACTACACTGGAACCGGGGCTATCGGTTTTGTTATATCATTATGTAAATTAACTAAATTATTTTTTAAATTACTAAAAGTTAGTCATTGTACATCTTAATCGACGGTTGTTTGTCGGAAAGTATGTATGAAAAACTTATGTTTTTAGAGATGTGTAAATTTTCGAAACTTTTGACTATCTCTGAAGATTTTTTTTAAATAAGCTGATGAAGGGACAAAACATGGTGTTAAAACTTCTTCACAAAATTATTTAGGTATTTTTGATTTCTAAAATTATGTGGTCCGACAGTTTTCGATTTCACTATACGATGTAGTAAAAATCTTGAAAATAATTCTATGTGAGTGTATTTACAAATACTATTATTCCTCGCGTGCACACTTTCAATATTTTGTGCTACCTTGGGGTACAAATTTTTGGCCTAAATTTTATCAGGTTTTCACAAAACCTTTCAAAATACACCAAATTTCAATACTCTATCGATATATTAAACAATAACTTAAAAAAAATGTGTTAAAATGCAATAAAATATGGCCTCTGTCGTTTATCAAAATAAATACGTAGAATTTTTCTTTACTTTTTTTAACTTCATGATATTTTTTTTACTCCTAGCACGCATCTCTTTGGACATGATTACCGTTTGGTATATTTTATACCAAAAATTATACAAAAAATAACTAAACTTAAATACAGATCTATTCTAAGTGGGTATAAAAAAGTTAATTTAAAATTTCTAATACTTGCTTTCGTATCGAACTTCGGTGTTTTTGTAAAGAAACTAACAGCAGTTTACAATAAATTACAGATAAACTATTGCCATCTCTATCATCGCAGCTTAGAAAAACGGAGACAGCAATACTTGCCCAAATCGTATCAGAAATTTTAATTCAACAAATGTTTGTGTACAAAATTACAAATACATATATTGTATATACGAAATACATTCGTATAGCGAAAAGTAATATAAAGCAGAAAGCGATTCCTTCGTAGTACAAAAACCTACCTATTTAGTCTAAATAACTAATAATATTGAGTTACACAAGCATGTTTGTACAAATATAGGGCAGGTGCCCCGGTTGTGGCCGTCTTAGTATCATTTGTGGCCAGTTTGAATTTTAACGATTAATTAGACAATCTAATATTCTAATATTAAAAAAAAAATTGAGATTCACTCAAACAATTTTTTTTATGTTGTTACATTGTTTATAACAATTTATGCAATAATTTTGACACCGGGGCACCTGCCATAATAGGTTTGATGAGTGGGTAAAAAAAAATAATTAGTCTGTTAGTTGGATTATCAAAAAATGTGGATCTGGTATTTGTTTCTTTTGTCAATTAAACAAAAATGACAAAAATAAAGCGCAACAAAAGGCTCGTGTTATTTTTTTATGTTTTAATTTAATTAACCAAAGAAAAAATACATGACAATATTTTTTTTATAATCTAACTGAAGGACTAATCATATTTTTTAATCATCTAACCTATTAACTTAAATTGGCCTGAAGTAGCTCAAGAAACTAGTTAGAAGTATGGAGGAAGAAATTGATATTCAATTCATGAATTGACTCGGAGAAGAATTGAAATGACTGTTACTTTATGGCCGATACACACTGTTGTAATGTAAATTCGATTCAGCGAACTACGGACTTGAAAACTAGAAATAATATTTTCTTGACAATTGATCTCGACAACTACAGTTAATTTCACCGGTCAAATTACTGTTCCATAATTTTTAAATCATCTATACCCATATCTTCTCACCATATTACTTTTTGAGCGCTGCGCCTCAATTTTTTATCGTTGACGCCCAGAAGAGCTGGCCAAGTCAAAGATCGATAAGATTTTGGCGTTCAAAAGGTTAAATAGTAGCATGAATCGGTATTGACAATAATATCGACAGCAGGAAACGTCGCTTCGCTACACTAGAAATGATACTGATTTGGTAAAATTTAAAAAGTGTGCTTATTTATTTATAGTAAAAATTTAGTTAAGTTGTACTTTTAAAAATTGTAACTAGACGATTCCAAGTGCCTGTATTGTGTCTACGGAATAAACAAATTTTGACTTTGACTAGAAACTAGAGAGACAGAATTGAAATGGAAAACACAAATACGTTTTTTTTTAAGTTAAAAATAATAAAGTATTATAAACCCGCGCTAACTATGTAGCCTATGACACTCACAAATAAAGTAGCTTTCTACTCGTAAAATAATTTTCAAAAACGGTTCAGTAGATCCAGAGATTACCCCCGACAACCTAACAAACTTTACCTCTTTATTAGTATAGATAATATCATAATTATTTAAAAAAAAAACGGACAAGTGCGAGTCAGGCTCGCACACCGAGGTTTCCGAACAAATCCAGACGATTTATTCACTTTGAATTTTGAACCCATATTTTGTGAATTTATGCCCTTTACACAACTGCAAGAGACCATAGATATACGTATATAGTTTGAATTTTAGCTCGATATCTATACGCGTTCCCGAGTTAAAGAGGCTTGACATACACACAGACGGCCATACAGACAGACGGACAGACGGACAACAATCCTATGATCCTATAATATACATAATATTGAGGTACGGAACCCTAAAAAACACGTATTTGAGTTTTCAATTTTATTTGTCTAGTTTTTACTGTAGTGACGTTTCCTACTGTCATAGTGTGAACCAGCCATAATTACCAGACCAATGTCAGAAAAACTTTTATAAAAACGTTTCTAAAATCACACCTATTTGGGAGTGACATAAACTGGGGTAAAATTATAATTTATCTACATAGTACAAATAGAGTAGCGAAGAGAAAATAGTACCAAATATACAAAAGTTATCCCTAACTATAAGTTTATAACAAATTGTTTGTCGGGACAGCAATAAGTCTATTCGCACACGGGCTACATAACTATTACAGCCGAATAAAAAAACGCAAAAACAAAATGGCGTTTATTGACATGTAGCAACCACAAGCTTACCTACAATATGTAACAAGTTCATAATCAATTTACATATTCTGGATACATAACACAACATCTTACGTGTAAACAGGTTTCCGAGAATAACGGCGCCGTCATATAGCGGACGTAATATTACCGCTTTCTATACTGAGCGCCACACAAATTGAAATATGGGAGGTTAGCCGCAGATGACACTTCGCAGTGATTCTCTAATTATTGCGCATGTGTGCACAATGCCTATACAAATGGCGAAGTAGTGAGTTAGGGCGTAGGGAGCGCGCGGGAGGCACGAGGTTGGCGGGCGGGTGTGCGCCGGCGTCTCGGCTCTCTGGCACCCGCTAACGTCTATATTTTGGCGTTTGCGCAGCTCTCTGCGGCTAACTTCCCATCTTTCAATTTGTGTGGCGCTCAGTATAGGAAACTACATAATTTTGTTTGCATAGACAAGGTTCTAGTGACATCACTCGCCGATATATCACAACCGCTATATGACGGACACCGCTATCCTAGGAAAACTATCTGATAAATCGCATAAAATTAGATCACAATATAGACATAAGCTCGTAGAACCAAAGTCTAACTTAGCAATGCACAGTTCTAGCCCAAATTCTATAAATATTCAATAAATCTAAAAGATATCGAAAGAGAAAACTGTTTCATAAAACAACTAAAAATAATCCTTTTATCGAAATGCTATTACACATTAGACGAATTTTTTAACGATAATTTAGAAAACATAATAATAAATCGTTCCAATACAAATAATAAAATTGCCATACCCTTATAGGGTCATATGTATCACTATACAAAACATGTTAACTAAGAACCGCATGTAAATTTCATATGTTGCAATAAATGATATGACTTTGAAAAAAAAAAGCACAAATGTTGTTTTTAAACTTTCGCGATTTGAACACATTATTATTATATACTACGGGACTGATCGCGAACTAGAATTACGAGATAAATAAATACCTCATCATCCCGACGCTTCGGCCGAGTTGCATCGACCGTGGTACGGGTAGACGGGTATTTATTTATCTCGTAATTTTAGTGCGCGATTAGTCCCGTAGTATATAATAATAAAACAGAGCAGGTAACGTAAAGCTATGTATGCCTCTACTGGGTTGGAATCGAAGCGAACGGATATGTTACTTTATATGGACTTCTATAGGACTGCGTACATTGGCTTGGCATTTTTTTCCAAACTAGCAAAAAGTACTATCCGCCTTACCACAAAAGATTTAAATACTTTAAGCCCTGTTTAACCATGCAATTTGTTCTGTTAAATATTGTCTAAAGCGTGTGTAAAACTTATGTGGTAAGACGGTATACAGGGTTACAGGCTAAGTCGACCTATTCCCGTTAAGCGTGTGTAGGTTACTACGTTTCTGACTGATTTGACTATATAACACCATATCCTAAATATCACAGTTTTCGAGATATTTGAATTCAAATACTTTTTATGCTGCCTGCCTGGAGCCGGCGTACGATTTCGTCCCTTTTGCTGTCGAGACGGCCGGTCCGTGGTGCTCCGAAGCTTGGAGATTCGTTGGCGACCTGGGGCGGCGCCTTAAGGAAAAAGGCCGCGATCCTCGCTCTGGCTCGTATTTGGTCCAGCATATATCATTGGCGATCCAGCGCGGCAACGCGGCTTGCATTATGGGCACTTTTGGCCAGGGCACGATCAGGGGAGGGCTGTTCGATTAATATTTAATATAATGTTGACTTAAATTTTACTTATTGTTTCTGATTCTCTTTTGACATATGTTTTTAACATTAAAATTCAGATTGTAATTATAAGAATAATTTGTAATTGTATGACTTAAGAAATATATATATATATTAATACTTTTTATAAAAAATACTTTTTATAAAAGGTTAATTTTACGGACAATATTGGGTAGTGAGGTCATATAACATTATTCTACATGTAAAAATCAAATAATAATAATAATACGACTTACACGTTTCAAAATATCTGAGCTGATAGCCGAAAATTGGGAATTTCATAAATACCAATTTCAAATATCTGTTTTTTTTTAATTTAGAATAGTGTATTTCATAGTCAAATTAGTCAGAACAAAGTAAACTATACACCCTTAACGAGAAAAGGTCGACTTACCCTGTAACCCTGTATATTTTTTACATTTGGCTATCGTTACGAAACGCTTACAGAGTGTGTAGAATTTTGTGCTAGATATACTGTAGTCCATACTGCAATGGAGGCTTTTTAAGACTGTAATTCGTAGTCCGTATGCAAATAGACTTAAGGTACACAATGGCCTAATCTTATTTGCATGAAAACGCCATAAATAACTTCCACACAAATAATTGAAACCATCTAAATACATAGGTTGTTTCTTTTCTCTCATACGATTCAAGTTTGTGTAAGGATAGCTGTCTTTCTCGCACAAAATCAGAATAAGTCACGTGTAAAGGCTATCGCAAATTAATGTTAACAACTTATATAAATAGGCCTTGAAAACTAAGTTGTTGATTACTGAAACAGGATTTTTATTTCTTCACAAAGAAACTGTAAATCTGTCTCTCTGTCTTTGTTAAGCTGTACATTGTTAAAAGAAATCTTAAAAATGTAATTTGTACTAATAAAGCGCGAAAGAGCCATCAAATTGGGGCGACAGTAGTCTCTAAGAACAGATAAAGTAATTTTACTAAAACAAAAAATAGCAATAAATATTTTCATTAGATACAAGGTTGGCTGTGGCTTATTTTTCTAATACGATAATTAAATAATAATATGCCGAAAAATCATTTTATATTACGTATATTGTAAATGAGACACTTTTGCGCCTTTATATGGCGAATTAAAAATACAATTTCCCTAAATATTTTACGCCAGACTTAATTAACCAAACCAAAATAATACTTAAATTTATTGTCGATTCGTGTATTCCATCTCTTTCTTTAAAGTGATGAGTGACAGGGACAAAAACTCAAACTGCTAAAGAATGCCTGGAACTTGGCAATCTAATGTAATATCTGTTTTTTTTTAATGAGTCATTTGAACATACATCTTGTTTCCGTCTCACTCACACTGGTTAGGCTTATAGAGCGCTGTTGTTTCATTCTGACTTTTATGACTTAACGTCTGTTTAAAATGGCCGAGTTATACAGGGTTATTTGCTTGTCTTGTACTAAGCCGAAAGGGGGTGATTAAGACCATAATTATGAACAACTTTTTTTATAGCTGGCTAACCCAGAATTCGAGAAAAAAAAATCCTACTTATAAACGCGAAGGTTTGTATGTACGGATGTTTATTCCTCTTTCACGGAAAAACTACTGAACGGATTGAGATAAAACTTTGCAGTAGTAATGCTTATACATCCGATTAACATATGGGCTATAATTTATAAAGATATTCCGTGAAACGAAGTTCGCCGGGTCAGCTAGTTGTTACATACATTTTGTCGATACCGAGTAGCAATGTTGGATGTAACAGCAGATTTTTTCTCGATTTCCGGAATGGCCCCATAATAAAAGTTGTTTTTGGTCTTAAGGTGACGCATTGATACTTGAACTTAACTTGAACTTATTGTTTCGAAAATTCTCCCTTCACTCGGACAAATTTTACGCGGTCGCGCTCGACAGGATCGCGCCAGAGCGGCGGGCGGCAGTCAGTTTTTAATTAATTACTCATAATGTACACATTAAAAAAAATAACTTCTCGGTCTGTAAAATAGAATAGTGGTCTGGCTATTTTATTCGTAAAAAATAATAAGGTGTTGTCGCTGATAATTCTGAGCATTCGAATTACTCAACTTTTTTTTTTGGTGAGACATTTGTAATTTTTTTTAATAAAGTCGGTTTTATTTTCAAAATTTTGTCCGGTTCATTAAATTTTTTAAGATTTTTCCTTATTTATGATATTTTTAAATTTGAAACAATTTCATTCGTCCACTCACATCGCGCATTCAAAAGTACTCGTTTTGTGTTTCTCGGCCCGATGCCTCGTCTTAATCGCCCCCTTTCAACTTAGTACAGGGCATGCAGATAACCCTGTAGAGTAGTGTCATTCTAACATTTATGCGACTTAACTGTCCGTTTAAAATGGCCGTGCTATAAATACAGTTTGACAGTAACAAACCATATGTTTCAGTAACCAACTCAATGCCCAGTGTATAGTCAAAACAGCTATACCTGAGCGTGTAAAATCCACAGTAACGCGAGTATAAAACGAGCACTTGTTTAACTGTCCTCTAGCAGATTGTGAAGCTCCGCGTAGTTCAGAATGGCACGGTGTAGGAATTCGTAATGTAACTGCGGAACAGACAATACTGTTAACAAGAATGCAATAAATAAACTTAAAAAAAAAAATAGATAATAATCTACTTTGATAAGCAAAATGAGGCTTTAAGGATTAGACATGCGTTTTGCGGTGTGCGGTCAGGTCAAATTGCAGCCCTCATTACCAACGTTGCCGGTCTCTATAATGTCTCACTGTATCTACCGTGGATCTATGGACTGGATCTATAGAGAGTAATCCATCGACAATAGGCTCAATTTCAAAGGCACCATCTTAATTATAATAGCAATTTAGAGTAGCCCTGTTTCTTTTTCAAAATTTCACTATACTTGATAGACAAAAAAAATTAAATCTGTTTTGGATAAATCGTTGGTTGAATATAGAGGCTACCAAACAGATAAATACAGGGTGTCCCTGAACTCAACGTCAAGCCGGAAATGCTAGAAGACCCTGTATATATGGGCTGTAAAACCAGAAAGATTGGAAACCCAAATCTTTTAGTCTGAGATATGGTCAATTTTAGAAATGTGACCAAAAATGCCATCTTGCGGCACTCCAGTTCAAGCCGTGCCTTGAGTTTTCACATTATTTAATTTATATGCTTAAATTGTAAAGCTAGATAAATATGGTACCAGTCACATCAAAAATAATAGGGAAAGTTGCATGGAATTTCTAAAAAAAAATGGTTTTTGCCAGATTTAAAAGATGACATTTCTTATGTTCCGAATTTCAGCCGTCACACAAAAAAATGTATGAAAGTACTAATGGCAAGTTGTTACAAAAGATGGCGAAATTTGTTTAGATTTTAAAATGCTAACACACTTAGTATCTTTAATCTTAAATTAGTTACTTTTTTGACGCTTTCTTGAAAAACGACCGCATTTCAAAGTCCTTTTTTCACTAGGCCCGACAGAAGTGGGATAGTGAATTTTTATGGCAAAAATTAGTAGAGGTTGGTAGATTTTGAAAAGATCGAGACTTGGGTGGAAATATGAGTGGCCAATACGTATACTTCTCATCGGCATTCAGTAGTTTAATAATACAGGGAAACCGAAAAGAATATATGAAATGATTTTCATCGTGCTTCACACACTAGGTGTATAGAAACTTTCTTTTTGTGATAAACATTTCAAAAATTGACGCGTTCGCAGGATTTGAGCCTGCATCTCTCTGGGATTCCGACCCAGATGCTTTGTCCAAATTAAGCTAGAACGCTGTCTTCAAAAACGTCGAATTATTGAAAGTGTTTTATCATTTTTTAACCAACTACTACATTGTTGGAAGCGCCATCTGTGAGAAGTGCTTTAAACCAGTTAGTCACTTAATGTGAAATTATTAGAACTTCTTCTTTTTTGAAATGTTTATTACAAAAAGAAAGAAAAAAATATACTTACGAATGTGTCGATGGTCCGCGCTCGTTGTGAGCGCACCTTCCTCGCGACGCAGCAGACGTCGACGCGCCGCTCCGTGCGCAGCTGACAGATCAGGATACACAGCGCCACGAATAGCGCGGACCGCTCCGTGCCCAGTCTGGAATTACAATCGCATTTTAATACGTGTACCATTACAGCGTGACATGAGAATGTGACAACATAACAGCAAAATTGTCTGTTTTTTTTTTGTTTATTTCTCACTTTAATTTATTTTGCCATTTTGAGAATAGGGCAACGTAAATGAGTAGTAACGTACTGGCAGTGCACCAGCATGGCGCCAGGGGGCGCGGAGGCCGCGTCCGCCAGCTCCGCCAAGCCGCGCGTCACCTCCGGCACCGCGCCCGCCGCCGTCGGCCAGCCCTGGTACTGGAGCGCCAGCACGTTCTGCCACGACCCGCTCTGTTGAACAACAAAACTAGTGAAAATTCTGCCGATATCTATAATTAGGAAAGAAAAGGCATGATAACTAAAAAAATATAATTAGTCCGTCAGATAGACTATCAAAAGTATTACACGTATTTTTTCTTTGGTTAATTAAACAAAAAATAATGAAGATAATTATAGCCCGTCAAAGTTCCGCGTGACGTCATAAGTGGCATACAAATCTACAGTTTTCTGTAAGAGAGGTGACATCACGGCCCCCACTCCCAAACTTTGACAAGGTTTATCTTTGTCATTTGTTGTTTGGTTGACAAAAGAAAAAATACGTGTCCAATAATTTTTTCATAATCTAACTTACGGACTAAATATATTATTGTTTTTTTTCACCCAGTCATTTAAAAATAGCTTTGGTATCTTTATTGAATAGAGCACCTACGATGGTCTGAATTATTTTTTTAAGTTTAGTAAACCCTTTATCTTGTTTTAATCTCTATAATATTGTGTATCGACGCCGAATATGGTTTGGAAAGAGGATAGAAGATATGGCTCAGACTATGGGACGCTGAGCCAGTCTCTTTCAGTGAGGTTCGCACCGGCCGTCCCGATAAAAGATGAAAAATGATTAGATTAGATTTTTAGTAACCTTGTAACAGTTACGTTATGTTAGGTAAGTAAGGTACAGTTTGTGTTGCTGATTGTATCTTAACTGTGATGTCTATTGTTCATATTATTGTTACTGTTGTTCGTTTTGTGGGTATATTCTCTTGATGACGATGCGTTTTGTGCCGGTTTTTCTTCACTACCTAAGACTTTGAGCACCGGTGTGGTACAATCATCTGAGATCTGGACATAGCCATCCCCTATATATTTCAATCACTCTTATTGAAAATGGCTGGCATCCAGCGTGTTGCTGCGGCCAGAACCAATGGTGTATTTCGTTGAACTTGGTGCATTGATTCCATTCGAAAATTTCCGTATGCTATACACCCTGCTCACTACGATTTTAACTCCCTAATCTGTCAGAATTACATAAATAAGTTTGTAAACAATAGTATAAAAAATGAGACTCACATCCACTTTGTTGTTGACGACTCGGAATTGCCGCCTAGTATAGTAGGGGCAGGACTCGCTTTCCTCATATTGTACTGAGATGTGTTCGTATGTTGCCGTCCCGTCGTCCCAGTATCGGGGGCATTTGCCGTCTCCGAGCTGAAACAAAAAGTTTTTTTTAACATATTGCGCCATGGTGACTTTACAGCAAGGGCGTTTAGAGATGGGTCATTTAACTGATTAATTCGAAAATACAAAAAATGTAAGTTATTTTTATCTCAGGTAACGTACCTATACTACGTGAACTACTTTTTAAGGTTCCGTACCCAAAGGGTAATAACGCATTATATTACTAAAACTCCGTCGTCCGTCAGTCTGTCTGTTACCGGGCTAAATCTCTTGAACCGTGATATCTAGATAGTTGAAATTTTGAGATGATGTATTTCTGTTGCCGCTATAAGAACGAATACTAAAACCATTAAGAACTTAACCAAAAGGAGTCGACACGCCTAAGCACCGAAGTCTGCCAAGTCAGCGGGGGGTGAAGAAACGCACACAAACCAAAATGTAAGCAAGTTTACACGCACACAAATGTAATTAACTAACACTAGCTGAAAATTAACGCAACACAAGCGCAACCAGACCGATATATTTATATAAAGAGCATGACCGCCGGTCGCGTACTTTTGGCAAAGGGGTACGCTTTGCAGCGTCGATTCCTTTTGGTTAGGTACTTAATGACTAAAACATATATTAAAGGGGGACTCCCATACAACAAACGTGATTATTTGCCGTTTTTTGCTCGATATTAATAACGGCAACAGGTAGACGCTTGGAATGGGGGTTAAAGGTCTTCCATACGGTACGGAACCCTTCGTGCGTGAGTCCCACTCGCACTTGGCCGATTTTTACACTTTTGACCCCTTTGAACTTTTTTATCATTTCAATGTCAACTCCTTTCTTTTGCAAATCGTCATTCACTCAATTCATTCACGCATTCTTTGGCGTCCCTTCCCTTACTACAACTTAGCCGAAACATACAAGTCCGCGGATGTGAGGTTAGCTCCGCAATATCCAATCAACGCGCAGCTTTATGTGAGCTTCAGTTAGGATAGAATATCAACTGGAGGCTCTGGAGTCGATTGAGAGGCGAGCCAGGATGCTGATTGACAACGACACCTTGACTAAGTCGCAGCTGCAAAGTCTTGAGCATCGACGTAAGGTGGCGTGTTTGTCGGCCTTTTATCGGATTCACTTCGGTGAGTGCGTTTAGGAGTTGCACAATCTGGTCCCCCCTGCCCCTTTCTTCTATCGTACGGCTAGACGGACGCGACCAAAGCGCCTCCCTTTTACGGTGGACATTCCGCGCGTTAGAACCAAGCGTTTCGAATCCTCATTCCTCACACGAACAGCCAGAATGTGGAACGCTTTGCCTGGGTCTGTCTTCTCGCTTAAGTACAACGTGGGTGTCTTCAAATCCCGAGTAAATAGGTATCTTCTAGGTAAGCGTGCTACATCCTAGACCGCATATCTGCTCAACATCAGGCAGTATGTAGTCAAACGCAAACCTACAAGGAATATAAAAAAAATAAAGGATTGGTTATTGCGCAGATTGTAAGTAACTTCTCATCCGCGGACTTGTATGATTCGGTCTACTCCATCGGTTCCTTTAGTAACATGACTATAGCTGTAACATTTTATACATAGAAAACTACAATTCTGGGTATAAATTAAACATACCTCACTGAGCATTACGATGGTGGCGACATTATGTTCGGAGACCATTCTCCAGAAGTCCGTGATAGTGCTGGGCAGGGGGTCCTGCGTTATGATGAAGCTTTCTGAATTGTCGTACGCTGGAACAATACATTAGATACATTTACAAAATGTGAAATTATCGTCAACTGAACTGTGGTTTTACAAAAGGACTATAAAAGACTTGTAAGACCTAAGTGTTTATAGTATTACGCGGTAGGCGCGCGCAGTAACTACGACTCGTTGTTTACATCTAAAGCGCAAGTAGTAACTATGACATAAACTGCAGTTTTTATGACGGTCGCGTTTCGCTCTTTGTTTACCGTCTATTGTGATCGTTGTTTTGGTGTTTCTGTAGTTTCTAGAACTTTCTTGCTGTTTACTTCGATACACAATAGCGTTTAATTACTTAGGGTATTTTTTTGTTGATTATTCCAGAGAATTCGAGGTAACTTTATTTCTGTTATAAATAGACCGGCCCACCCTGGACCACACAGTTTTATATTTTACAGGACATTGGTTTTACCGTGTATGCGAACGCATCGTGCAGTGACTAGTGTGAAGTGTTTTGTGGGAACTAATTGTGTTGTGTGTTTTGTGATGTGATTGTGTGCAATAAAGTGCAGAGTGAATAATCGGCGTTATAGCTGATTATCTAAGAACCCATCTCATAACAATAGTATTTTATTCACTAGAAAGTAATGTCGAAAGACGGGATTTATTGAGGTCCTGTTTTGGACATTAGTCTGGAAACACATTATTATTTTTAACATTTGGATAACTTACCTTCAATGAAAGACGCGTTGATATACGTGGAATAATCCCTAGAAGGTATGGGCGCCAATATGACCCGATTTCTGTCGTATGGCAGGATCTCTTGACTCCTGTTCTTAGACATCAGCTCGTCGGCCCCGCCGGCAGCGCACGATTTTAGCGGCTCCGGGATTGGACTGTTCAGGATTTTCTGTACAAAATATGGATTGTTCATCAGAGTTATTTATACAATATGTTCAGTTAAAAATAAGCGGAGTATAAAAACATATCCATCAGCCCGCGCAAGAGCAAGCTAGAAATAAAAACCTCGGCTTTCATCGGAAAGGGGGGTTTTGGGCTACAAATGGGTACACCTATGTCTGGCTCCGAGCGAGCGAGGTGCGGTCGAGAGCGCCTCAAAGTTCTCAATCCGCCCAAAATACGAAACGACTATCAATAAAACTGAGTCGTTGACAAAGACTTTCCACGTTAAAAACATCGGTAAAAAACATTAAAAACATGTGTACTGACGTACCGCACCAAATTCTTTTCAAAGTGTGCGTGATGTACTAACGTCAAACTCTGATTTCACGAAATAGTGCCTTTAGGTGGAGTATTCCGCAGACGGTCGATGGTCGTCTCCACTAGCGCTCGGTACACGAACACGTATTGTTTCTATCTACAATACTAACCTCAAACTCGACCTCCATGAGGCAGGCGGTGCCTCCAGGGGGGGTATTCCGCAGCCGGTCGATGGTCGTCTTCAGTCTGCAGGCCGGGATCTCGGTGTCGCCGTAATGCGCGTACTCCACTAGCGCTCGGTACACGAACACGTATTGTTTCTGTCGACAACATAATGCAATTTACATCCAAACTTACTTTTGTTCAAAGTAGATGTTTTTAAAATATATTAGTAATACCTAAATAAAAAAATTTCAACTTCATTGGTATGTAAAATGAGTAGAGTAAGTTTCGCTGACGCAATAACCACAACGACGCTGTTGGTCAAAACGATCTAATCCATAGCGTCACGATTATTGACATCATAATGCACCATCAACGACATGGCAGCTAATAGTCAAGATCCCCAGCGACTACATCAGGAAATTTCTCTGCCTCCTCCGCTCGGCGACAATATTGAATACCGCCGCGGGGCTTTCAGCTCTCCACTCCAACTGTTTATTAACCGCCAGCGTCCGACCCGGGTGCTTTACTCCTGGCTTCACTTACCAGCGACTGCACCAGGAAATTCCTCTGCCTCCCCAGCTCAGCGACAGTATTGAGTTCGGCCGCATGGCCCTCAGCCCTCAGTTGCTCCAAGAAACAGTCCAAAGCCACCAGAGTCCCGATAGAACCGTCCCTGGCTACTAAACTCCTGCCTTCACTCACCAGCGACTGCACCAGGAAATTCCTCTGCCGCCTTAACTCAGCGACGGTATTGAACACGGCCGCGTGGCCCTCAGCTCGCAGTTGCTCCAGAAGGCAGTCCAAAGCCACCAGAGTCCCGGTGCGCCCGACGCCGGCCGAGCAGTGCACCACGCAAGGTCGCACTACCGTACTCGACCACGCTTCGTTCACTCTCTGGGAATATTATCAAATGTTGGAATTTCCATCCAGCCGTAACGAAGGCATTGTTATGAGCATAGCCGATTCGATAAATAACTTTCAAGTGACTTAATTGTTTTCATGATAACCTAGATTTTTCCCGCAGTTTTGCCCGATAGCACAAAAAGTATATTGATATATACCTTTTGTGCTCCAATAGAAAGCTTTTCATTTTTCAGCCTAAAAAGTCAAAAACATTCCGAACTTGAGGCGTATGAGTCAGCTTGAGAAATTCAGATTTTATTGAATATTTTCTTTTTGTTACCAAAATTCATCTATTAGTTTTAACTAATGCACATTTTGAATAGACACTATTTACAACCAAAATCTAATATTTAAAAACCAAGTGGTTTTTAAGTGTATGTATCTATTCATGGTCGCTAAGTGAGTTCTCATAAATTGTAAATGACAAAAAAAAAGCAAGAAATGTCCAATCCACGCAAAAATTAATTCGATCAGTCTCTCTGTTGCTGCGTGAAGGAGTAACAAAGAAACCAAAAATAACACAGACACGTTCCAATTTATATCAAAAGAAGAAGTAGCATATCATAATGTTACCTTGATAAACTTCAATATTGAATAGGCATGCTCCGGCGCCGCAAAATCTTTCCACATTAGGAAGTGGTATTGCTTCACTATACGCGTGTCGGAATCTTTCATTTCTCTGGGGGATGTCGGCACGCTGCCGTCCGTGGCTTCTTTGCAATCTGAAACGTATTTACACAGATATAAGATTGAATTTTGAAAGTTATACTTGACAGGTCTAATCTTCGTAAAAATATAGGTGCCTTTTTCATTAAGACATATTAAAAGAATAAATGTTTTAAGTCAGTTATTATTCCGAGATCCTTCTTACTTGTACCCCTACCATGGCAAATAGACAAAATTGTCTTTTCTTCAATTTATCTCTTCACAGAGGAAACAAGGTAAGGAATGATATTAAAAACTGACATTACAAGTTTATACAATGATTTATCCATTTGCCATGATAGGGGTGCAGATTTTGTGAGTTGAAATATAATTAACTTTTGACCAAAAAAACTGAGGATGCGTTGGTATGGAAATGATGAAAATATAGGAGGTACTCCTATATTTTTTATGCATAACAACGCATTACTTTTTACGTAGTAGTCCGATTTCGACTCAGGTTTGCGTTTGACTACATATTGCCTAATGTTGAGCAGATATGCGGTCTAGGGTGTAGCACGCTTACCTAGAAGATTCTTTTTTTATTGGAAAGGATATAGTTCGAAATTGGTCTCATTTAAATTTTATCGAAATCGGCTGAGCCATTATTGATAAATCAACAATAATGTGAAAATGCTACATCGATCCCCACGAAATATTCGCGAATTCTGAACACGGTTGAAGACGGTTGTGCTATTTTTTGCAAAAAAATAATTATAGTTAAAAACAGATTATGCTTCTTACCCCCATTTCTTTTAGCGACGCCGTTGTTTTCGACGATGGGCTGGCCATCGGAATTGGTCTGCTGTTTACTTATTCTCAACTCTCGAACGATATAATCTGAATACCTGTGATCAAAACAAACTACTTCATTACGAATCTTAGAGGTTTCTACAAACAAGTGGACGAAAGGAAAAGCGGACTCTCAAGGCACTTGTCTCTTTTTGACCGACGAACCACCGGAGGAGGTATACAATTCTACACGTATATATTTTTTTTATATATAACCCATAACTTTTTTGTAGTTGTCCGATTTCAATATTTTTTTTTATTGGAAAGAATATACTTCGAAATTGGTCCCGTTTAAATTTTATTGAAATCGGCTGAGCCATTTTTGATAAATCAACAATAATGAGAAAAATGCTACATCGATCGTGCATAATATTTGCGTTCTAGCGATGCGCCCCGGCTTCGCACAGGTGTAATATACATATAAACATTTCTCTTGATCTATTAAAACAAACTGCATCAAAATCCGTTGCGTAGTTAGTAAGATATAAGCATACATGGGGACAGACAGCGGGAAGCAACTTTGTTTTGTACTATGTAATGATTCTGTACACGTGTGAAGTCAGTCATACTATTTTTTGCAAAAAATAATTATTAAGAGAAACGTTGCAACAATACGGATATTATGAAGAAAATTGCGCTCCGCTCTACGTTCGGATCTTTATCATAGAATTAGCAATAGGACGTCCATGGTTGAACATAGGCCTCTCAAAGGACTTATAGTAAGGTCGATTAGAAGCGGTTTGTATATACAGGGTTATTTCTAATCAATTAGCATCCTTCTAGGGGCTTATTCTGTACATAAAATCTAACCACTTTAGTTCTACGACTTTCGTCAAAACTAAAAAAAAATCAGCTGTTTCATACATTTTAAGTAAGTAAGTAAGTAAGTTCGTATAGGCCGGGTGGCTAGCCTTCATACATTTTGTCGCGGGTGAACTAAATTTTTCTATAGAACAACAAAAATTTATTTTGAGTTTTGAAGAAAGTCAAAGAAGAAAGTACAAAAGTTGTTAGTTTTGATGTACAGAATAAGCCCCTAGAAGGATGCCAATTGATTAGAAATAACCCTGTATATATACCTTCTGTACATCAAAACTAAAACTTTTGCTCAAGCGCTTTTATGAAATCTCAAAAGAAATGCTGTTCCATAAAAAAATATCGTTTACCATTATCAAAATGTACGGAACAGTTGTTTTGTTTTTAGTTTTGACAAGAGTTGCAAAACAAAAGTTGTTAGTTTTGATGTACAGAATAAGCCGCTAAAAGGATGCTAATTGAGTACCAGTAACCCTGTATAAATACAGTCTTGATCGTCAGTCCACTTTGTGCCAATCCGATGAGTGCATGAAAGTTCTAGAAACATGAGGATAACAAACCTCCTTTCAGCGACGTGTTGCACGTTGATATTTCCGAAAGCGCGCGACCCTCGAATCTCGTCCGGCCAGTACTTTGAGCATTTCACCTGCACAACCAACATTATAACGGGTGATTTTTTAAGAGCTTGAGAACTTTTTTAAACAATAAAACGCATAAAATTTGCAAAATCTCATCGGTTCTTTATTTTAAACGTTAGATTGGTACATGACATTTACTTTTTGAAGATAATTTCATTTAAATGTTGACCGCGGCTGCGTCTTAGGTGGTCCATTCGGAAAGTCCAATTTTGGGCAACTTTTTCGAGCATTTCGGCCGGAATAGCCCGAATTTCTTCGGAAATGTTGTCTTCCAAAGCTGGAATAGTTACTGGCTTATTTCTGTAGACTTTAGACTTGACGTAGCCCCACAAAAAATAGTCTAAAGGCGTCAAATCGCATGATCTTGGTGGCCAATTTACCGGTCCATTTCTTGAGATGAATTGTTCTCCGAAGTTTTCCCTCAAAATGGCCATAGAATCGCGAGCTGTGTGGCATGTAGCGCCATCTTGTTGAAACCACATGTCAACCAAGTTCAGTTCTTCCATTTTTGGCAACAAAAAGTTTGTTAGCATCGAACGATAGCGATCGCCATTCACTGTAACGTTGCGTCCAACAGCATCTTTGAAAAAATACGGTCCAATGATTCCACCAGCGTACAAACCACACCAAACAGTGCATTTTTCGGGATGCATGGGCAGTTCTTGAACGGCTTCTGGTTGCTCTTCACTCCAAATGCTTATTTACGTAGCCATTCAACCAGAAATGAGCCTCATCGCTGAACAAAATTTGTCGATAAAAAAGAACATCACATTTCGAACCGAACACTGATTTTGGTAATAAAATTCAATGATTTGCAAGCGTTGCTCGTTAGTAAGTCTATTCATGATGAAATGTCAAAGCATACTGAGCAAATAATAATGCATGAAAATCATAATCTCAAAAAATCTGAGCAAATACTAATGCATGAAAATCCTAACCTCAAAAAAATCACCCATTACTATACGAATATACAACTATACTCTATAAAATTTAACTTGATCTCTGCGAAAGTGACATTGACATAGAAGATTGACATTTTTAGAGTTGGAATAGTGGTGGAAAAAATCGATTATCAAACAATGTTGTAATGAAATCGAATGAGTAGTTGAAGGTGAGAAATTGGATTTTATTTACTTACTATTATTTAAGATCAAGTATGTACACATGTAAATAATGTTATGGTATTAATTAAATACTCATACTAATGTAACGATAGTATTTATCGACGTTTTTCACTATTATCGATGCTAATGTAACATATAATTGGGTTTAATTTAATTACACATGTAAAAAATGTTATGATATTAAAATATACAATAAAATTAATGATAAATTAAGTTTTATTTAAAATATCGTTAGTACAAACTATCGATATTTTAAATAAAACTCTATCTAAAACTCTGTGGTCACGATCATTCGTCGCCCATCACTAATGCCCATAAAGTATGAAATTGACAGGTACTGTCAGTACTATTAAGAAATTCAGGACTTCATAGGCGTGATTTTTTTGACAGCTGTAGCAGAGATCAAGATACATTTTATGGAGTATAATGTATAAGGACATAAGGTATATTTTCCTTCTTTGAGTATTTGATCTGAACATTGTTTGCCGTGGCCCGTACGACCCTCGTACGACGCCCGGACGGGACCCGTCCGGGCTTTTACAGAAACGTGCATCGTACGGGCTCCGTCCGGCACGACCCGCACCCGCCTCGTCCTAATATAAATCATCCCTTACGGTTAATTTAAAATCGGTGAATGATTGTTGACTATAGGCCACAGCCAGTTTAAAAGCTGTATGAAACAGTTTTAAAATTGACCTTTTTAGAGCAAAAAATACATTTATACGGAACTGGATTATAATTAAAATTGAGAACAATTTACAATTAAATTTACATTTAAATTTACAAGAAATTGTTCCAAGGGTGAAAGCACTCTTACACCTTTCTCACTTTAACAAAGTATATTTACGAATAGCCTTCTCTTTTCACCACGTACCTTAGAGTACTCTTCAAGATTTGTCAGCATAACAATGAGTTCCAGTCCATGTTCCCAAATCATGCGCCAGAAGTCGTTGACCGTGGTGTCCGTAGGACCCTGCGCGCAGATGAACTGTTTCCTCTCCTGTGGAATTATCAACTCTATTTGTAACATGGTAAGGTTCAACGTTGTACGTATTTTGCTTTGGCTTTGGTGAATAATATTTGTTTTGACATGAATTTAATTTAAGGTGTA
The DNA here is from genome assembly GCA_949316475.1 of Hypomecis punctinalis. Classification (NCBI taxonomy): domain Eukaryota; kingdom Metazoa; phylum Arthropoda; class Insecta; order Lepidoptera; family Geometridae; genus Hypomecis; species Hypomecis punctinalis. Next base: position 8,714,542 of record OX438819.1, on the reverse strand, counting down.
TTAGACTTATTTGAATTAGTAAGGAGGATAGTGGCATCTCAGAGCAAATAAAAAAGTCAAGAGAGAACTTCGTTTAACAGTCAAGTGGGGCCGGTTTTTTATACATGTGGTGAGTGCGTCAGTGTTGCGCCGCCAAAATTCGACTGACAAGCCAAGGCGTAGTTGCCTTGTATGTTTATGTGTATGTAATTGTGGATATAGGTAGTTATCTATTTTTGTTCTATTTTTTTGTAAGTTTAATTCATCAACTAATTTTGTGAATTTTCGCTAGTTAAGTTATACACATAAAGTGCAGTAAACATATAGTATACAATATTCTAGAGTCTGGCTAACGAAAGTTGATACTGACAAAGCGCGGCAAATTTAAAAAATATCAGCATGGCAGCCCTAAACTGAGAGGGAAACATTTTCTCTCACTCACACTATGTAGCATTGTTACCATACCGCGATTTTGATACTTCCAAATCTTTGGGGGAATCGCAAAAAAAATCTTTTTTCAAGCTTTAACTTGTCGTGTAGGAGTTTTATATTCATTATTACGTTAATTACTTTCTAGTTTTTGCCCTTATTATTAATAACGTTAACTGAGGCTTCGCATTGCTCTCCAAATAATCCAAATGATGTTAACGCGTACCTATCTACTTCATTACGATGAAGACTATAATAATATGTATAATGAATCATTTTGTTCAGTTTAAGGTAGGTAAGGTAGGTGTAGGTAAAATATCCCAATTTAAAGGTAAATCCGCGATGGTAGTAGCACCGTGTGTTGTCATTTAAAAAAGTTTGCGAAAAATTCCAGTATCAACTTTCGTTAGTCAGACTCTACGACATAACTTAAGGGTCTACAGTCTACACAGCAAAAGGGTTATATGCTAGAAGGCTCAGAGCAAATAAAAAAATCAAAGAGAGAACGTCGTTGAACAGTCAAGTTAGGCCGGTTTTTTATACATGTGTGAGTGCGTCGGTGTTGCGCCGCCATAGTTCGACTGACAAGACAAGGCGTAATTTCGTTGTACGTGGATGTGTGTGTAATTATCTGTACACGGCGAGGCGTAGTTTTGGTTGGCTTCAATTGTTTGTTCACAACATTCTCTCTTGATTTTTTTATTTGCTTTGAAGCTAGAAGGGTGTATCTTCATTAAGAAAAAAAAAACACTACTTTCAGCTATCACTGAACACAAATTCGGAATCTTGATGCTCAAGGTAATCAAATCAACTGGAATATGAACTTTACAAATCGTATGCGAAACGATGAAACACGCATGACAAAAAGAAACAAAAATTTCTAGTAAGAACTAAATTTCCTGCTAAAATTAAGAAAAAATCTAAGAAGATACTAAAGAGGTTTCTATGTGCAACATGCGATACCTGATTAGACTCCGATAGGTCCTTAGAAAGCAGAGGGACAGACAGACAGACACAGTTTATACACAGGTCACACAAAGCTAGGTTCACAGCCAGAAAGGTACCCTATAGTCAAGCATTCACTAAGCCACTATGTATAAGTATGGTATAGGCAGAATCAATTATAAGTCGGCGGATGTGAAGTTAGCTCCAAGCTGCGCAATATCCAACAAGGGGCCTTATTTTGTAAGCGCTCTGACGTTCGGCTTCGCTTTTTCTCCTGCTCGCGCCAGTTACTCACGCCGCGAGAGCGAGCGGGAGGAAAAGCGAAGGCGAACGTCAGAGCGCTTACAAAATAAGGCCCCTTGACTGAAGCTCACATGAAGCTGCGCGTTGATTGGGTTTCACGCCGCATGTAGCTAACTTCACATCCGCCAACTTTTATGACTCAGCCTAGTATGGTTTTTGGAGACTAATTTAAAGATATAAAGACGAATTTTAGGGTGTGGAATTTGCTGAATCGTTAACAGAACTAATTTAAAAAAAAAAACAGAGACAGCATAATGATATTTTTGTTCAAATTATCTTGTCGTAAACAAAAAAACACCTTCAAAGCACTCGCCGAAAAATCCTTTACGTAAGGACGCGGTGTGGCCAATATAAAAATCCTTAAACGGACTCCCATAACACTTAAACTGAACTATTATTTAAATTGAATCGGAGAAGAAATAAACAAAAAAGACATACAATTATTACATAGCGTGAGCGTAGCGAGCACAAATTTACTTCGAAGTGTTTTTTTAATAAAAACTTTTATTTTTTAGTGATCTCCTTCTACTCTCTTGCTTTTGAAATAAGCCGGCTTTGCTTACATCTACGATAGAATCAAAATTGTTTTTTGTTTTCTTTCTTGCTGTGGCGCTTTTCTAACTGTAACACCTAGTAAATACAAAAAAGTAAATTCATTTTTTCTTACCTGGTATCCCATAACGTAGTTAGCGTTGATATAGTCCGATCCCGTGATGCTATCGATCTGTGACAACTTGACCCGGGTCTGGTCGTATGCCTTTATATCCGGATAGCGGTTCTTGGGTTGGTTCTCTCGAGCTTCGGACGCGTGCGTGGTTCGGTCGGGGAAACATTCCGGCAGGATCTGTAACAACTTGATCGGTTCGTGTGTTCAGCATTATGTTGCTAGTGAACGAAAAATGGTAAGTTGAAAAATATTAAATATTCAGAATAATGACAAGTAATAGAAACCTTGCTAAATTTTACTTTAATAAAATTAAGTTACTCAGAAAGAGAGAAGCGTCAAAATCACAAGTTTAAATGTCACAATGGTTGAAGTTTGGTCTACTTAGTCTTTTACGACATGATCGGAAATTAGAACCCTCTAGTTCCATCAGAAGGTCAATGCTAGTTTGTGAAACCCTTCGATATTACGTAAGTTCGGGTGTATGTGAATCTTTTTCTAACACCTTTCATTTTTCATATTTCAAATGGGACAAAGTGATGTATATCTCTTGTTATTTTAGTATGATTTCTATTACTTTAGTCCTTATTCTGAGTTGATATACAACAAAAAAAAAATTGATGTAAAACAAACAAAAGTAAAGAACAAAACAAACTGAAGTAGTGGATTGAAGGCAACTGCCCGCACAAACTGTTGGTATACTCAATCATTCACGCAATGGAGCATTGCCTGCCTACGGTTATGTTGCGACTAGTACTTTACAACTCATGTTAAATAACTAAATCCAAAATGGCGTTCACGAGATAGACGATATAGCCGTGGTGGTCAAGAGGTAGTGACACTCGCCTTACAATCGTGAGGTCGTGGGTTCAAATCTCCGGTCCTGTACCAATGAGTTCTTTGGAATTTATATACGTACGAAATTTTACACCACTGGATTTTCGGTGAAGGAAAACATCGTGAGGCAACCTGCATACGTCCGTAGGCGTATGTGAATCCACCAACCCGCACTGGGCCAGCGTGGTGGATATGGCCCAATCACCCTTAGTGGGTAGGCCTACGTCCTGCAGTGACTTATTAAAAAGGCTGATACAGTATAGTACAGGTCACGAGATGGAAAAATCGAATTTCGCACATTTACTTATGTAGTAGCTGTACGTAGTAAATATTACTTAAACTATACTCATTCGATGACGCTCACACGCAGCGTGCGCGGGAATCTCGATCCACAGAGCCGTACGTAATAACTGTTACCTAAACTATGATCGATGACGGTCTAACAATGTTCGCTGGAATCTCGATCTTCCGCGCCCTTTCTTAGTAAAATTTATATGAACAACGGATACAACTCACAATTATTTGAACGGTCGAGCCGCTATGCGTCCGACCGGTTTCATAGTAGTTAGTACTCCTTCATCAGGGAATACGCGCGCCCCCGACAGCGCGAGAGTGCGCGGGCTGAAACCGGTCGGACACATAGCGGCTCGACCGTTCAAATAATCGTGAGTTGTATCCGGTGTTCATATAAATTTTAATAATGAACCCTTTCTTAGTGTCCGTTTTTTCTTGCAGCGGGCTTTCAGGTACGCGTTAGTCCTCTAAAAACTCAAAATATCCACACTATTGTCCCCGTCCCAGACCCCGGTCAACCCTGGTATAACTGTTGCGCAGAGACTGTTGTATTATCTGTAATCGTAGCTGCACCAACTGGTAGGAGCTGATATGTAATGGAACTGGTACCAACCTCGAATTCCTTCTGGAAGCCGTAGTCGGAGTCAGCCTGCTTCTCAGCGTAGGCGGCAGCGAGGTCCTCTCGTGCGATGGGCGGCATATTGGGCGGAGCTGACGGCACCATCTGCGGCCGCCCGCCCAGACCCGTGATATATCTGCAAGAAAATGACGTGGTGGTCTAGTGGTAGTGACACCTGCTTTACAATCGTGAGGACGTGGGTTCAAATCCCGGTCCCGTACCAATGAGTATTTTGGAACTCATGTACGGATTTTCACACTTTTCTGAAACCTTCATAGACATTATGAATGTTGAAGAAATTGGATGGTGTATAAACGATGTACAATGTGGATATTTGTATAATGTACGAGTATGATCGCTAGGTGGCGCATATTGTGCGGTATCATTTTATGAAACTATTCATAACTGGACATTACATTACACCCCTCATACAGGTGTAACATTTTATTTTATAATTTATATTATTTTACTTCATATAATTTTTGTAACTCTAAGCCAATATTTTTTATGTATAAATGTGTGTGTGTGTGTGTGTGTGTGTGTGTGTAAAATTACCAGAATAGTAAAAATCTTGCTTACCTGTACGCAATTTGCAAGGGGTTGAGTTCTAGATGCGCGTGCGGCGGCATTTTGCGCGACCGCCGCGTCTGGCGGATGCAGAATATTATCATCAGCAGCAACACTAGGGCCGCTATGGCGCAGGTTGCCTGGAAATATATACAAACATATTATTATCTCGGTAGCAGTTTATCCATCCATCACGCCGTAGGACGTCCACTGTTGGACATAGGCCTCCCCTATGAACTTCCAATAAGGCTGGTTGGAAGCGACTTGCATCCTAAGATCTTAAATCATCAGTCCACCTAGTCGCTAGTCCTACGTTGCGCTTGCTGGTCCGTAGTCTCTTTTAGAAAACTTTACGACGCCATCATCGGCCATCCCTTCTTCGAAATGTGTGCCCTGCCCATTTCCACTTTAATTTGCTAATTCTTTGGACTATGTCAGTAACTTTGGTTTGCTTACAGATCTCCTCATTTCTGATTCGATCTCGCAGAGAAAATCCGAGCATAACCCTATCCATGGCACGTTGGGCTATTTTGAGCTTATTCATAAAAAAAGCCTTTTTTTGCAAAAAATGGCATGACCTGTTTGAACCGTGTACAGAATTCGCGAATATTTCGCACGGATCGATGTATCAATTTTCACATTATTGTTGTACAAATGGGACCAATTTCGAAGTATACTTCTATTGATACTTCATACTAATATACTTTGACTGCCTCGGTGGCTCAGTGGTTATTGACCCTAACTTCCGGGTCAAAGAGGCGTGGGTTCGATCTCTACCCAGGGCAAATATTTATGTGATGAACATAAGTGTTTGCTCTGTGTCTGGGTGTTATTTAGTTACTATCTATATAAGTACTAGCTGACCCGGCCACGCGTTGCTGTGGCTAAATAAATTAAAATTGCGACTATAATTTGAGATTTAAACTATCCTATCTCTCAAGTTGGATCGAACTGCACATGGTGTGCGAATTTTATTATAATCGGTTAAGTGGTTTAGGAGTCCATTGAGGACAAACATTGTGACACGAGATTTATATATATTAAGATGTATTTAAAAATATGTATATGTAGTATATCAGTCCCTGGCAGCCATATCACAAGCTTTGCTTAGTTTGGGGTTAGAGGCCGTGTGTAAGATATCCCTAAATATTTATTATTATTTATTTATACTCAATAATAAAAGAATGATCGACATCGGACCACTACGTAAAAAATATGCTTTCGAATTGAGTACCTCCTCCGCTTCGTCGGTCAAAAACTACGTAATATCACCTGTAAAGCAATTTCGATGGGAGTGGCCGGTTGCGGCGCCGCGACGGTTGGCGCGGGCATCAGCACATTCACGTAGTTGCTGTACATAGGCTGCTCGTCCGGGATATCCGCTGCAAACATACTCGTATGAACAAACCATGTTGTCTTTATTATAGGTCGCGTCACACAAGTTGGCGGAAGTGGAGTTATACTCTATAAAATTTAACTTGATCTCTGCGACAGTGACATTGACATAGAAGATCGACATTTTTAGAGTTGAGATAGTGGTGGAAAAAATCGATTTTCAAACAATGTTGTAATGAAATCGAATGAGTAGTTGAAGGTGAGAAATTGGATTTTATTTACTTACTATTATATAAGATCAAGTATGTACACATGTAAATAATGTTATGATATTAATTAAATACTCATAATAACGATAGTATTTATCGACGTTTTTCACTATTATCGATGCTAATGTAACATATAATTGGGTTTAATTTAACTACACATGTAAAAAATGTTATGATATTAAAATATACAATAAAATTAATGATAAATTAAGTTTTATTTAAAATATCGTTAGTATAAACTATCGATATCATAAATAAAACTATCTAAAACTCTGTAGTCACGATCATTCGTCGCCCATCACTAATTGGCATGCCCATAAAGTATGACATTGACAGGTACTGTCTGCACTATTAAGAAATTCAGGACTTCACAGGCGTGATTTTTCTGACAGCTATCGCAGAGATCAAGTTAAGTTTTATAGAGTACTAGCTGACCCGGCCACGCGTTGCTGTGGCTAAATAAATTAAAATTGCGACTATAATTTGAGATTTAAACTATCCTATCTCTCAAGTTGGACCGAACTGCACATGGTGTGCGAATTTTATTATAATCGGTTAAGTGGTTTAGGAGTCCATTGAGGACAAACATTGTGACACGAGATTTATATATATTAAGCTACAAGCTGCGCGATATCCAATCAACGCGCGGCTTTGTGTGAGCTTCAGTGAGGGTAGGATGTTGCGCAGCTTCTATTGATGGTATACTAAGTCGAAAGGAGGTGATGCAGACCATCATTATGAACAAGTTTTACAGATTTATGGGAGAAAAAAACATCATCTGTTTTATACATTTTGTCGAATTGCAGTTGCAATTTTGTGTACAGTAATAGACTTTTTTCTACAATTTTGGGTTGGCCCCATACTCATTAATTTATACAAAATTTATTTATTTAAAACTTTATTGCACACCATTTGTAAAAAAGGAGGACTTAACGCTAAATAGCATTATCTGTCAGTCAACCTACAGGTAGAAGACATTGGGAAGTAGGCATGAATAAATAGACAAAGAGATAAATTAACTAGAATCAACACAGATCAAAACCATACAAAAAAAACTAAATAATAATACAATTTCAAAATAAATAAAATACATAAACTTTTATATTAAATAATAAGATGATAATTAGTAAAAGATAAAAATAGCTTATCCTATGTGTTCGAGATTTTGGACAACTTTAAGTAAAATTGAATACGTTAAAAGAAATACTGCAGATAATTATATCTTATGAGTTAAACTTACAAGCAAAGATTGTTCTTGTAAACATAGTAAAAGTTGTTCGTAATGATGGTCTAATCACCGTCTATTGGGTTAGTACAGGTAAAGCAGATAACCCTGTAGTTGTGAATTTTCTTTCTTGCGTGTATTCTTTACTGATAAATTGAATGAAGACCGATCCAATACATTTATCCGTTTCGCAACGCATAAAACCACACGAACTTTCGCATTGGTGCTATAAGATAGACAGACAGACAAAACTCTTTATTTATAACCACAATATGGAAAATAAACACTATTTACACATATACGATAAAAAAAATATGATTATAAAGTGGCGGCCTTATCACCCATGGCGATTTCTTCCATGCAACCTTCTATTGAGCTTAAAGACACAGTCGTTTAAAAACATAAAGAAACTTACTGATAAGCTCGACGAAAAGGGTGTAATTAGCTGTAGGGTCGAGGTAGCCATCCATCGGTCTTATTTCCAGCTCTTCTGCCTTTTCCTCCGAACCGAGCCGATTGTGTGGAGAGCTGGGGCTGAAGAAAACAATACATAATAATTATGTCAGCGACAAAACGTACAAAGTGCGGAATGCGGGTTTTGCAAATCAAATCGAATGACTTTTACGTTACGTCGAGCACAATGGCGCATACACTTGAGGTCAATCAAAAACGTTACCTCGCTTGAGCTCGATCCGTTTGGCGCTCATTATATTATACGTAAAAAACAGTTTTCTGTACGTGAGATGGCGTTGTAAATTTTCCATACAATTGTTGTTTTTAAACTTTCGCGATTTGAACACATTATTAATATTTACTACGGAACTAATCGCGCACTAAAATTACGAGATAAATAAATACCTCCTCATCCCGACGTTTCGGCCGAGTTGCATCGACCACGGTCGATTCGCCAATTGATTGATTGAGAGTGCGCGATTAGTGCCGTGGCCCGTGGTATATAATAATAATGTAATTCCATACAATTGTCATCAAAAGTAAACATAGTCGGTTAAAAAAAAAAAATGGTTTATTCCCTTTGCCCACAGAGTTACCAGAGGGATAATGTAGTCGATCGAGAAGTGAAAGAAAGAGCTGCATTGATTTGATATGGTATGAGTTAGAAAGAGACCTGAAAAATATCTCGATTCAGTGGCTATTTGCCGTGTTTTTGTCCCGATAGTGTCAAATTCTTGTCTAATTCCAATACATATATTTGACAGTTGACAACTATACTCTATAAAATTTAACTTGATCTCTGCGACGGTGACATTGACATAGAAGATTGACATTTTTAGAGTTGAGATAGTGATGGAAAAAATCGATTTTCAAACTATGTTGTAATGAAATCGAATGAGTAGTTCAATGTGAGAAGTTGGATTTTATTAACTAACTATTATTTAAGATCAAGTATGTACACATGTAAATAATGTTATGATATCAATTAAATACTCATAATAACGATAGCATTTATCGACGTTTTTCACTATTATCGATTGTTTTAACCGTTTAGCCATGTCAGAGGCCTTCAGGCGGCCTAAAAACTCTGACACCAGGGCTAGCCACCCGGCCTATACGAACTTACTTACTTACTTACTATTATCGATGCTAATGTAACATATAATTGGGTTTAATTTAATTACACATGTAAAAAATGTTATGATATTAAAATATACAATAAAATTAATGATAAATTAAGTTTTATTTAAAATATCGTTAGTATAAACTATCGATATTTTAAATAAAACTATCTAAAACTCTGTGGTCATGATCATTCGTCGCCCATCATTAATCGGCATGCCCAAAAAGTATGACATTGACAGGTACTGTCTGTACTATTAAGAAATTCAAGACTTCATAGGCGTGATTTTTCTGACAGCTGTCGCAGAGATCAAGTTAAATTTTTTAGAGTATAGTGATAGCGATTGTCCATACATTTTTGCGGTTGACAATTGCCTCGAGCGCCAACAGCGCTATCTCTCTTGTGGTAATAGCTCTGTGCCTTTGCCATACTAAGGGTGTAGACTTTTAGGCGGTTTACAACTAACACCACGATTAGTAAAATAAACACGACATAATTTTATAGACATGTGAAAACGTGACAGCTGTACTTCATCATACGCAAATAAACAACACTATGGTGAAGTATAATTACTTTTAATTTAATAATCTACTTATTCTTAATAAAAACAAAGAATCTATAAATTTTTGAAATGACACACATATATCAACTCTGTAGGGTTATTTTTGACCGACGAACCACCGGAGGAGGTGTACATTTCGACGCGTATATATACAGGGTTATTTCAAATCAATTAGCATCCCTTTAGGGGCTTATTCTGTACATCAAAACTAACAACTTTTAATCTGCTACTTTTGTCAAAACTAAAAAAAAAAACAGTTGCTCCATACATTTCGTCGCTAGTGAACTAAATTTTCTACAGAACAATTTTTTTTTTTAGTTTTGACTAAAGTCGTGGAATAAAAGTTGTCAGTTTTGATGTACAGAATAAGCCCCTAGAAGGATGCAAATTGATTAGAAATAACCCTGTATACATATATATATTTTATGTATAATCACGCATAACTTTGTTCATAGTAGCCTGATTTTTTTTTTATTGGAAAGAGTATATTTCGAAATTGGTCCCATTTAAATTTTATCGAAATCTGCTAAGCCACTTTTGATACATCAACAATAATGTGAAAATGCTACATCGATTTGTGTGAAATATTCGCGAATTCTGTACACGGGTGAAGTCGGTCATGCTATTTTTTGCAACAAATAATGTATAAAGCGTTATTTATTGATGACATACCTATCGTCATAGTTTCTTCTGGTCCTTGGAGCCATATTGGGTTCTTCTTCTTCAGTGCTCACGTCATCGTCATCTGCAAGAGATACATATTTAATTGTATTATTTTAAACTAAATCGCCGTAGCCGCTCTGGCCCAGTGCGGGTTGATGGATTCACATACGCCATCGAATTTCTTCTAAGGACGTATGCAGTTTGTAACGCGATGTTTCCCTTCACCGCAAACCTAGTAGTGTGAAAATCCGTACATAAATTACAGATAACTCCGTGGTACGGGATCGGGATTTGAACCCTGGACCTCACGATCGTAAAGCAGTTGTCACTACCACTAGACCACTGCTTACACCCCCTCACCCTTCACCAATTCCCCATTCGTGGGCAGGTCTACGTCCTGCAGTAGACCATTGAAAAAGTTGGTACATTACCTACAGTAAACTAGTCTTAGAGAATAAATAACTAAAGTATAGAGCGCTAGCACCGCACTAGACGCCCAGTGCGCGTCGTAGGCAGGTGTAGTATAGCTACTTATATGTCTATGTTGGCGATTCCTAGGGATGGGCACGCGGCGAACGCAAACTCATATTGTTGTCGATAGATGCAGGTTCAGCGCGGTACAAACAAGTACAAATAATTATATTTCTAAAAAAAAGAAGCAAACTTTATTCCATATGTTTGTTTTAAGCGATAATCCGTTTTCGGTCTTTTGGAAATCTGAAAAATAAGAAAACAATCGATATTTTTTTTATATTTCAATCTAAATCACGCGGCGGGAGTGCGGTGCCTGTGGCGGTGCGCAGGCGGGCCTGCGCGTCCCACGTCACCTTCACCCCCGCGATCACGGATTAGTTTTTATAAAAATAAGTATAATAATCGACTTAGCGATGAAATGTGATACTGGATTTCAATTTTGTGTGTTTTCTAGTATTGTTTTTATAAGGTTGAACTGCACATTTCACCATTTTAATACGTAAATTTGAAAAAAATCCCTCGAGAAACGCACTCTCCTAGTACTCAGCTACGACTACAAGCGCTCGCGGCGGGAGCGTCGTTTTGTTCTCACCTGTGCCTACTGTTCCCACTTCGTTGTGCGCGCTCTATAGTTATTAATACTCTAAGACTAAAGTGTTGCTAGTGGTTTTATAAGTGGTGCTAGTGGTGTTATAATAAGTAGCGCTGGTGGTTTTATAAGTGGTGCTAGTGGTTCCAGAAGTTGTGCTAGTGTTTTAGAAGTGGTGGTAGTGGTTTCAGAAGTTGTTCTAGTGTTTTAGAAGTGGTGCTAATGGTTTCAGAAGATGTGCTAGTGTTTTAGAAGTGGTGCTAGTGGATTCAGAAGTTGTGATAGTGTTTTAGAAGTGGCGTTACTGGTTTTATAAGTGGTGCTAGTGGTTTTATAAGTGGTGCTAGATGTGACCAGATTAGATTTTAGAAAAATACCGAAACACCTTAAAAAATATATTTTCGGTATTTACGAATTACCACCAATCATCATCATCATCATCATTTCAGCCATAGGACGTCCACTGCTGGACATAGGCCTCCCCTAATGATTTCCAATAAGACCGGTTGATAGCGGTTTGCATCCAGCGCGATCCCGCGGTTCTAATAAGGTCATCCGTCCACCTTGTGGGTGGACGTCCTACGCTGCGCTTGCCGGTACGTGGTCTCCACTCGAGAACTTTTCGACCCCATCGGTCATCAGTTCTCCGCGCTATGTGCCCTGCCCATTGCCACTTCAACTTGCCAATCCGCTGAGCTATGTCGGTAACCTTGGTTCTTCTACGGATCTCCTCATTCCTGATTCGATCTCGCAGAGAAACTCCGAGCATAGCCCTCTCCATGGCTCTTTGGGCTACTTGGAGCTTACTAATAAGGCCCATAGTGAGAGACCACGTTTCTGTGCCATAAGTCATCACTGGCAACACACACTGGTCGAAAACTTTCGACTTGAGGCACTGAGGTATGTCGGACGAGAAGACGTTACGCAATTTTCCAAACGCTGCCCAACCGAGTTGGATTCGGCGATTGGCCTCTTTCTTGAAGTCGGACCTACCTAACTGGACTACTTGTCCCAGGTAGACGTACGAGTCAACGACTTCAAGAACCGAGTTCCCAACTGAAATAGGGGTGGGTACAACATGAGAATTACACATAACCTTTGTCTTATCCATGTTCATTTTAAGACCCACCTGTTGAGAGACTCGATTAAGGCCTTCGAGCATCGTGCTGAGTTCTTCCATCGACTTTGCCATGACTACGATATCGTCGGCAAATCGAAGGTGAGTGATGTATTCGCCATTGATGTTGATGCCGAGTCCTTTCCATTCCAAGAGCTTAAAGGCGTTCTCCAGAGTAGTAGTAAACAGTTTCGGAGATATTACGTCTCCCTGTCTTACGCCTCTCTTCAAAGGGATCGCCTTGGAGCTCTCTTCCTGTACTCGAACCGACATAGTGGCGTTGTTATACAAACACTTCAGCACTTCAATGTACCGATGGTCAATACGGCATCGTTGAAGAGACTCAAGCACAGCCCACGTCTCAACCGAATCAAAGGCTTTCTCATAGTCCACAAACGCCAAGCAAAGTGGCAGGTTATACTCCTCGGTCTTCTGTATAACCTGCCGCAGCGTATGTATGTGGTCCATGGTGCCAAAGCCCTTCCGGAAACCGGCTTGTTCGGCAGGCTGGAAGTCATCAAGCCTGCGTTCGAGACGATTCGTAATGACCCTTGAAAACAACTTATAAACATGGCTCAGAAGCGAGATGGGTCTGTAGTTTTTCAATAAGGTGTTGTCACCTTTTTTGAAGAACAACACCACCACGCTTCTGTTCCACGCTTCTGGCGTTATGCCCTCGAGGACGACGGTGTTAAAAAGCTTCTGAAGGACTTTTAGTACCGGCGTTCCACCCGCTTTCAGAAGCTCTGAAGTGATTCCGTCGTCACCCGGCGCCTTATTGTTCTTAAGTTGGTTCAGGGCCATCCTAATCTCGTATAGGCTAATGTCCGGGATGTCTTCGGTGAAGTGTCGGGTCAGCTTGGCTCTTGGGTCTTTGGCCGTGCTGTTTACAGGCTTTGCTACCGAGGCGTATAACTGTCCGTAAAACCTTTCGATCTCCTGCAATACCTCTGCCTTGGTTGACGCTATACTGCCATCTTCTCTCTTCAGCTTTGTCAACTGGCTTTGCCCAATAGAAAAATGCCTCGCGAACACTTTGGAGCCTTTGTTCCGCTCTATTGTCTCTTTAACATGTTTAGTATTAAAGAGACGAATGTCGCACCGCACCGATTTTGAAATCTGTCTATTGAGCCGCCTGTATGACTTTACATCATCGGAAGACTGCAGTCTTAGCGAGCGTCGTTCGGCCATGAGATTTAGAGTATGATCGGAGAATTTCTTAGGTTTATCTGAACGGCGGGGTCTAAAGAACTTAGAACCCACCGTTTGGACAGTTTCTACGAGCCCGTTATTGATCTCGTCCACCGACGCAAAGTTCTCCAGGCAAGCAAAGCGATTTGAGAGCTCGAGCTGAAAGTTCTCGGGGTTTTGTATGTGGGCACGAGTAGGTCGGAGCGTAGACTTCATCAGGCGGGACCTTTCGAGTTTAACGTTGATATTCAGTTTGCCTCGCACGATTCTGTGATCACTGCCAGTTTTTACCCTGTGGATCACGGAGACGTCGTTGAATATCCGTTTCTCGCTAGTCATGATGAAGTCTATCTCATTTCTCGTGGTACCGTCGGGACTCATCCAGGTCCATTTCCTGCGAGGTGGCTTCTGGAAGAAAGAGTTCATCATGAAGAGTTCCTCTTTCTCCAGAAAGTCTGCCAGCATGTGGCCCCTGGGGTTCCGTTGCCCACATCCAAATTGCCCCACTCTCAACTCATCATCGCTTTTCTTGCCCAACTTTGCGTTGAAGTCTCCCATAACAACCGTGAAGCGGGTCTTAGACGTATGTATGGCCCGACTTACGTCCTCATACATAGCCTCCACTTCATCATCTGGGTGTGACGAGGTCGGTGCGTATACCTGGATGACCTTCAACGAATATCGTTTGGATATTCTGAGTATCAGGTATACAACCCTACTCGACACACTTTCGATGGTAATGATGTTGTTAACGAGAGACCTGTGAACGAGAAAGCCGACACCACCTTGGGACCGTTGGTCACCTTCCCGGTAGTACAGTAGGTTGCCGGATTTCAGGGTTATCGTGTCCTCGCCCTCTCTACGGACTTCAGATAACCCCATAATATCCCATCGCAACCCACTCAACTCTTCTTCCAGTTCCGCAATCTTCTCATCAGTCCTCATGGTGCGCACGTTATATGTTGCCAGGGCCAGTCGTCGTCGGTTGGGGTGGCAGCCGGATCTCTGCCGGGGATTCTTAGCACCCCTTGCTCCGCCGTTACCGTGGTCGCTGCCGGAACCAGGACTAGCGGAGCTGCCGGGGACTGGGGGCCTGGTTTCATTTTGTGCAATCATAAGGGGGATTTGCCCATAATTGCCGCGCTGGGCAAGCGTGTTGGCAATCGCAGGGCGTAGCTCTCGCGACAGGGATGCTGCTGCCCATCCCCGCCCTGTTGCACTTGAGCTACGCTGTTCTGGATGGGTATACCGCCAACTGTCGGTTCCGTAGTACCTCAGTCGGCTCTTACGACACCTGGTACAAAAGGGGGGTGCTATTCTACTCTGCCGGCACCCCACGGCCAACCAAAAGTTCATCAAAATCGCGCAAATCCTTCGGTGCCTTTCAATACCCAAATATAATCAAAAATACCTTTTTACAACACCACTTTTTTCCAAAATATACTAAAGAATACCTCCGCAAATATACCCACAAAAATACTGATGTTCGAAAACGTTTCTCAAATATACTGAAAGAGTATTATAATACTGATTCTGGTAACACTGGTGGTGCTAATGGTTTTATAAGTGGTTCCAGTGGTTTCATAAGTGGCGCCAGTGGTTTTGAAAATGGTGCTACTTACCAAAATCAGCGCCGGTGGAGGTAGAAGTGGGGGCAGTAGTGGTGCTAGTGGTTGTAGTAGTGGTGCTAGTGGCGACACGCCTCATCAGACAGTGTCGGCAGGCGTCCGTCTTGTAATCGTGTTGATTATTTACGTTGACGTAAGTCTTGTTATCGCCCATCACTAGTTCAGAATCGACCGGGAACCCTTGGCTGTGGAGTTAATTAAGAGATTAAATAAAAAATAAATTAAAAAAAAACAATACAATAAGTTTCCTATGGCAGCTAACAAGAGTTTAACTTTGAAACAGCTGAACAACTAATTCACAATTCAATAAAAAATAAACAAACTCAAAATTTGTATATCCGTTCGGGAGCTACGATGCCACAGACACACAAACACACACAGACACGTCACACCCTGTCGTTTTGAACGTCGAAGGTTAAACAGTTTAATACAATGGGCATTGCGTGGGCGGTTGCGCGTGCGCATCTCTGTATTCCAACACGGGAATGTCGCTGGGAGGTGGTATTTGTATTTACCTGGTGAATACATCAGTGATATATGCGCATTGCGTGGGCGGTTGCGCGTGCGCATCTCTGTATTCCAACACGGGAATGTCGCTGGGAGGTGGTATTTGTATTTACCTGGTGAATACATCAGTGATATATGCGCATTGCGTGGGCGGTTGCGCGTGCGCATCTCTGTATTCCAACACGGGAATGTCGCTGGGAGGTGGTATTTGTATTTACCTGGTGAATACATCAGTGATATATGCGCATTGCGTGGGCGGTTGCGCGTGCGCATCTCTGTATTCCAACACGGGAATGTCGCTGGGAGGTGGTATTTGTATTTACCTGGTGAATACATCAGTGATATATGCGCATTGCGTGGGCGGTTGCGCGTGCGCATCTCTGTATTCCAACACGGGAATGTCGCTGGGAGGTGGTATTTGTATTTACCTGGTGAATACATCAGTGATATATGCGCATTGCGTGGGCGGTTGCGCGTGCGCATCTCTGTATTCCAACACGGGAATGTCTCTGTGATATGGTATTTGTATTTACCTGGTGAATACATCAGTGATATATGCGCATTGCGTGGGCGGTTGCGCGTGCGCATCTCTGTATTCCAACACGGGAATGTCTCTGTGATATGGTATTTGTATTTACCTGGTGAATACATCAGTGATATATGCGCATTGCGTGGGCGGTTGCGCGTGCGCATCTCTGTATTCCAACACGGGAATGTCGCTGGGAGGTGGTATTTGTATTTACCTGGTGAATACATCAGTGATATATGCGCATTGCGTGGGCGGTTGCGCGTGCGCATCTCTGTATTCCAATACGGGAATGTCGCTGGGAGGTGGTATTTGTATTTACCTGGTGAATACATCAGTGATATATGCGCATTGCGTGGGCGGTTGCGCGTGCGCATCTCTGTATTCCAACACGGGAATGTCGCTGGGAGGTGGTATTTGTGTTTACCTGGTGAATACATCAGTGATATATGCGCATTGCGTGGGCGGTTGCGCGTGCGCATCTCTGTATTCCAACACGGGAATGTCGCTGGGAGGTGGTATTTGTATTTACCTGGTGAATACATCAGTGATATATGCGCATTGCGTGGGCGGTTGCGCGTGCGCATCTCTGTATTCCAACACGGGAATGTCTCTGTGATATGGTATTTGTATTTACCTGGTGAATACATCAGTGATATATGCGCATTGCGTGGGCGGTTGCGCGTGCGCATCTCTGTATTCCAACACGGGAATGTCTCTGTGATATGGTATTTGTATTTACCTGGTGAATACATCAGTGATATATGCGCATTGCGTGGGCGGTTGCGCGTGCGCATCTCTGTATTCCAACACGGGAATGTCTCTGTGATATGGTATTTGTATTTACCTGGTGAATACATCAGTGATATATGCGCATTGCGTGGGCGGTTGCGCGTGCGCATCTCTGTATTCCAACACGGGGATGTCGCTGGGAGGTGGTATTTGCGTTTGAGGTAGCAGCCGTACCATATATACCCTGAAATTTGAAACAGGCCAAGTTTTGACACTGTGTTTTCAATCAACTACAAAAAGGAGGTTTTTTAATTCATTTTTTCAAAATCTATGTTATACGATCATTGCACCCATAGGCATGATGACTAAGTAAAAAAAAAATTATTTTAATTAGTTTTTTTATAGTCCTACCAGCCCCCCCCCCTACCGCCTAAGCAATAGCAATCGTAATAGCAATCGTTTATGACTTCATTTTAGTCATTTGGCACCGCCTATGTGACGTTAGCTATCAATTGCTTTGCGCGGATTGCGAAAGCAATCGTTGAATAAACAACTTTGATGGCTAACGTCACATAGGCGGTGCCAAATGACTAATATTAAGTCATAAACGATTGCTATTACGATTGCTATTGCTTTAGGCGGTAGGGGGGCTGGGGACTGAGACAGGTGCGGGCGCCGGGGACCCGGCGCCTACGACACATACCTGTGTTGTCTCCCCGGCGCCCCTGTACTGCGCAGGCGAGGACTAAGTTAAGCGGTAGAATTATTATAGTTAAATTATTAAAAAATGTTGGTCCCGTATTTTATTCTTTTATTGTTAATCAAACAATAAATGACAAAGATAAACCTTGTCAAAGTTTGGGAGTGGGGACTCGTGAGTTTTTAGTCATCTAGCCTTCGGGCATATATTTGCTCGAAGAGCCACAGTACCTAAGTGAAAGCAGTAAAAAAATGTTCGAGCGCCGTCATACATCCTACTAATATTATAAACGCGAAAGTTTGTGAGGATGGATGGATGGATGGATGGATGGATGGATGGATGGATGTTTGTTACTCTTTCACGAAAAAACTACTGAACGGATTGATATGAAACTTTGCAATAATATAGCTTATACATCAGAATAACACATAGGCTACAATTTATAAAGATATTTTGTGAATTGTCCAAAATATAACGATAAATGTTGAGTAAGTAGGTTCTGCCATCTGCGAGCTACTCTAGCGTGCGCTGCAAGAATGTCAAAATAAACAACTGTCGATCGAATATCTGTCAAATCAATCGATGAGCAGTCCTTGGATATCATCATACTGATAATATATTATGTATATACCTATATTTAATAGTCAATATTATAAATCCGAAAAGTTTGTTAGTTTGTTCTTCTTTCACGCAGCAACGGAGCAACGGATTGACTTGATATTTGGCATAGATATAGTTCGAGGGCCGGAAAGTGACATGGGCTACTTTAATAAAAGGTTCCTGTGAGATAGCATAAATGTCTACTTCCACGCGAGCGGCGCCGCGGGTAGAAGCTAGTATCTACATATACATTAAATAATCCACAATGACCCATTTTCTCGAATCTCGACCTTATGTCACCTAATTAGTGCGTGTAACCGAGCACTTTGGCATCACGCGGCTAATCTGCTTGCAATGACCTTACGACAACTTAAAAGCCTGCCCACTACGTAGCTTGGGCAAGGTTTTGGCTCGGACACTTTTTTGCAAGATTGTGACTCTATATATACTTGCTCGATGTATCTAGCCTATTATAATGAACCGACTTAGAGACTTTCAGCGGTTTCTGAAAAAAATTACAATATACTGAAAATATATCATACATCGATTCACTAAGCGATCAACAGAACTTTATACGTAAGTAATTTGCAATGTGCAAACTTCGTTATTTTAAATTGGCATTGTATTTTATTACTATTTTTTTTCTTTGATTGAATTATTATGATTTAGTTCCTACTGTTATCCGGCGGAGGGCATTGCTTTTCCAAAACACAGGTTAGTTCCTAGCTTGGATGGCAATGTTTCTCAACTTGATAAATCACTGAGTATTTCATGACTAGTATTAATAAGATAATTATTATATTATTATTATGTAATTATTAATGATTGAAGTCGGATATACAATTTTGGCAAAAAACATCGATGAAAAGAGTTTGCACCTTGAAGCTTGAAGTCTCAAGTTAAGATTTTTCACAGAATGGTGTCGGCACCGCTCGGTCGCGAATTATGACTGATATCTACAAATCAAAACACTTAAATAGTGCCTTTATTAACTACAACAAAATACAATACTACTTTATATGCTAAAATAACCTACACTACTACTACATAAAAAGCAATAGGATCATCCACAAATCCTTAAATATATTCATTTGTAACTACACAATTAGGTACATATTAAGGGATAACAAAGTTATTTTAATAACTATACCTAAAGCATAGTCACGAACTGAACTGAACTAACCCTGTAGGTATAACTGACGTACCAAGCCGAAAGGATCACAAGGAGAACAAGAGGAAGGAAAGGAGGAGGTGAATCAGACCATCATTATGAAAAACTTTTACTATGGGGTTAAAGTAAGTTGCTTATAATGACGGTTTTGATCACCCCCTTCGTACAGGGCAAGTAGATAACCCTGAAGATAAGTGATAGACATAGGCCTCCCAGGAGCGCTTACCAACGGACTATTAATTTGTGCTTAGTGACCTTTAAGTTATTTTTTGCAAAAAATGGTCGACTCACGTATGGACTTCGCGAATAGTTCGCACTAGTAGTAGCATTTTTCACATTATTGTTGATTTATCAAAAATGGCTAAGCCGATTTTAACAAAATTTTAATGGGACCTACTTAGAAGTATTCTCTTTCCAATAAAAAAAATAATTATCGAAATCGTACTACTTTGTAAAAAGTTATGTGTGGTTATACATCCTACTAATATTATAAACGCGAAAGTTTGTGAGGATGGATGGATGTTTGTTACTCTTTCACGCAAAAACTACTGAACGGATTGAGATGAAACTGTGCAATAATATAGCTTATATATCAGAATAACATATAGGCTATAAATTATAATGATATTGCGTCACAAATCAAAATATCATGCGGGCGAAGCCGCGGGTAAAAACTAGTAAGAAAATATACGCGTCGAATTGAGTACTTACCCCGTTTCGTCGGTCAAAAAACTACATTATTTGTACACAATAGATAAAAGCAGCCGCAGTTTAGTTACAGTCAAGTTTTCCCCGACGACTAATAAATATGAAATACCAACAATGCTTATCCAATTATGTTTTAAAACAATCATTTTCCTGCTAAATTAGTAGTTAAATACTTGCCTATAGCAACAGATTGGTCCGTTCCTTTCTGACACCCTCGGCAGATTCATTTTGAACATGTATCGATCTTGTTCTAATATCTGTAACAATCAAATAATATTTTAGTCTTTAATTTCTGACTACTAAGTGCGTCATTTTGAAGATGGAAAATGATGCAGATATATATACAGAGTTATTGGTAATCAATTAGCATCCTTTTAGGGGCTTATACTATACATCAAAACTAACAACTTTTGATCTGCGACTTTTGTCAAAACTAAAAAAGGCCCTACTTGATTACTAAATAAAAGGATACTAATTGATCACCAATAACCCTGTATAATTTGGAACGTTTGAAATAAAAAAGGATATTTCAAACTCTTCAAATTTTTTAACATAATCAGTACATAATCAGAAAGTCGCCGCACTACCATCCCCTGCACTGCTGATTTCCTTCGATACATCGATGTTCTAGTTAGCCAATAACCCGTCATAATATGGTGATCCGGTTGAAATTTAGGACTGGTGCTGTGATTTTAATAAACTCGGACCTTCATCAAATCAATTCGAATTATCCCCTGGTCCATCATTAGAACAACTATCGTAGGACAACAATTTGAACTAGAAACGACCCGTGTGTAAATAATGTATACACATGTAATATGTGATGTAGTTGTAGCGCATAATATGAAGTTATACGCGTGGTATTATGTAGTAACCCGCACTGGACCAGCGTGGTGGATATGGCCCAATCACCCTTCATGGTTAGGTCTACCTCATGCAGTGGACTATCAGAAAGGCTGGTACAGGTATTACAATTTTCCGTATATGATATGCGTATTACGTAAGTACATGTGCTGCGTATTACGTAGTACATGTGGTGCGTATCACGTTGTACATGTGGTGTACTGTGTTGTAATAAGTGTGGTGCGTATGATGTAGTACAGCAGTATATATGGCGCATATTATGCAGTATATGTGGTGCGTATTATGTAGTATATGTGGTGCGTATTACGTAGTACATGGGGTGTGTACCATGTAGTACATATGGTGCGTATTATGTAGTACATATGGTGCGTATTATGTAGTACTTGGTGCGTATTTACATAGTACATGTGGTATTATGTAGGACATGTGGTGCGTATTATGTAGAACATGTGGTGCGTATTATGTAGGACATGTGGTGCATATTATGTAGTACATGTGGAGCGTATTATGTAGTAGTGTCTCGTATTATGTCCGGGTCATCGCACTAATGTTCACGGTGTACTGTGTGTTACGTAGTACATGTAGCGCGTGTTATGTAGCAGTACCTTCCTCCAGCGCGGGCGCGGCGGCTGGTCGGGCGGCGCGGGCCGCGTGACGCAGCCGGTGCTGTTCTCCCCGCCACGGCGCCGCGTCCGGGTCATCGCGCTAATGTTCACGGTGTACTGTGTGTTACGTAGTACATGTAGCGCGTGTTATGTAGCAGTACCTTCCTCCAGCGCGGGCGCGGCGGCTGGTCGGGCGGCGCGGGCCGCGTGACGCAGCCGGTGCTGTTCTCCCCGCCACGGCGCCGCGTCCGGGTCATCGCGCTAATGTTCACGGTGTACTGTGTGTTACGTAGTACATGTAGCGCGTGTTATGTAGCAGTACCTTCCTCCAGCGCGGGCGCGGCGGCTGGTCGGGCGGCGCGGGCCGCGTGACGCAGCCGGTGCTGTTCTCCCCGCCACGGCGCCGCGTCCGGGTCATCGCGCTAATGTTCACGGTGTACTGTGTGTTACGTAGTACATGTAGCGCGTGTTATGTAGCAGTACCTTCCTCCAGCGCGGGCGCGGCGGCTGGTCGGGCGGCGCGGGCCGCGTGACGCAGCCGGTGCTGTTCTCCCCGCCACGGCGCCGCGTCCGGGTCATCGCGCTAATGTTCACGGTGTACTGTGTGTTACGTAGTACATGTAGCGCGTGTTATGTAGCAGTACCTTCCTCCAGCGCGGGCGCGGCGGCTGGTCGGGCGGCGCGGGCCGCGTGACGCAGCCGGTGCTGTTCTCCCCGCCACGGCGCCGCGTCCGGGTCATCGCGCTAATGTTCACGGTGTACTGTGTGTTACGTAGTACATGTAGCGCGTGTTATGTAGCAGTACCTTCCTCCAGCGCGGGCGCGGCGGCTGGTCGGGCGGCGCGGGCCGCGTGACGCAGCCGGTGCTGTTCTCCCCGCCACGGCGCCGCGTCCGGGTCATCGCGCTAATGTTCACGGTGTACTGTGTGTTACGTAGTACATGTAGCGCGTGTTATGTAGCAGTACCTTCCTCCAGCGCGGGCGCGGCGGCTGGTCGGGCGGCGCGGGCCGCGTGACGCAGCCGGTGCTGTTCTCCCCGCCACGGCGCCGCGTCCGGGTCATCGCGCTAATGTTCACGGTGTACTGTGTGTTACGTAGTACATGTAGCGCGTGTTATGTAGCAGTACCTTCCTCCAGCGCGGGCGCGGCGGCTGGTCGGGCGGCGCGGGCCGCGTGACGCAGCCGGTGCTGTTCTCCCCGCCACGGCGCCGCGTCCGGGTCATCGCGCTAATGTTCACGGTGTAATGTGTGTTCGGTTGGAGATCGTCGAACCTGAACACCAAAAATTTAATAGATCTTATTCTTATTCGGCGCGGGCGTAATAGGCCTCGAAACTCAATTTCTGAAACGTTACAATCATTTCTGACGGGCACAGAGGATCACATTCTATACATTCGCACAAGCATAGATTTTAGATTTTCAATGCTCGCTCCAGGTCTTACTCGGTTGTCGCGATAATTTATCCGTTAGACTGATTAAATTGTAGAGCCCCAGGGCCCTGATTCCCTGTATTTATTATTTATTATATTTTTTTCCCTCGTAAATAAGAGATCCGTGCTTACTTGTGGGACATTTTAATTTAAAGCGGATATGAAATAAAGATATGTCTTTAGTACACAGATACGTTCTAAATTCTAGAAAGAAAGGCTTACTTTGCACTTCTGGAGTCGTTAGTGGTGAATTTAGAAAGCGGACCCCATGTTGTGTTCTTCCAAATTCCGAATCTGTCAAGGTACGTCGCCACACCTCTAAGTTCCATCTAAAACAAATTGAACACATGTAATATTCGCAAGTGAGATTAGAAAATCTGATTACAAAACATAAAATTCTAACAAACATACACAATAGATTCAATCAGCCTGCAACTAGTATTATTAGATCTACTATGAGCTATGTTCAGTAGTCATAGTGCAGGGAAGATCCAGTGTTCAATTCAATTCAATTCAATTCATTTATTTCTCAAATATAGGTACATCAGTGTACACTTATGAATGTCAACATTTACAAAAAAAGCAGTCAAATAAATTACAAAGAACAAAACAAATTAAAATCATACAATAACAAAACAATAGTAATTCAATCAATCGGAAAATCATCATAAGTATATAACAATAAAGTATATAAGTAAATCACAAGTCAATTCGCGCAGAGAATCCCTGTCAGAAATATAATCCTTGATACTATAGTACGCCTTTTCCATTAGGCCTTTTTTTATTACATTTTTAAACTTTGTGTCGTTCAAGTTTGTTACTTTATCGGGCAGTAGTACTAGACATGCTATGGCTGAGACCACAGAGCTATAGCAACCAGAGGGATAATGTGGTAGACTGAGAAATTCTGAAGGAGATGCATTGATTTAATATGACATGAAAAAGAGACATGAAAAATATATGTAGATTCGGTGGTTGTTGCCGAGTTTTTCTCCCGATAGTGTCAAATTCTAATTCATATTTGACAGCTCTCGGTAAGATTATTTAAACATTTTTGTGGTTGAGATTTGCCTCAAGCGACGACAGCGCCTAACTGTCTGGTTGTATTAGCTTTGTGGCTGAGACAATTCTTATAAAGAATATGCGCTTAACATTTAGAATGCAGACTATTTTTTCTTTTTTCTATATCCTACTAATATTATAAACGCGAAAGTTTGTGAGGATGGATGGATGGATGGATGGATGGATGGATGGATGGATGGATGGATGGATGGATGGATGGATGGATGGATGTATGGATGTTTGTTACTCTTTCACGCAAAAACTACTGAACGGATTGAGATGAAACTTTGCAATAATATAGCTTATATATCAGAATAACACATAGGCTATAAATTATAATGATATATTGCGTATGGGGGCGAAGCCGCGGGTAAAAACTAGTAATCTATAAACCCCTTGGATTATACCTGTTAGAATAATGTTTGATTTTAGATTAGTTTCTTTGTATGCCGCTTAGTAATGTCATGAGTTGTCGTCAGTTTAAATCGTCCGGTATCATTTAAAAATATAGCAAATCTAACTTTCGCCCGCGACTTCGCGCGTGCTGTATTTTAATTTTTTTGCTATCCCATATGAACCTTTGAATTTTTCCAAGATAAATAGTAGTCTATGTCACTATCCGACCTTTCAACTATATCCACGCCAAAAGTCAAGTCAATCCGTTCGTCTGTAGCTGCGTGAAATAATAACAAACCAATAAACACACTTTTGGATTTATAATATTAGTAATTGAGAAAGTTCATACATTTTTTTTTTTTTTTTTTTTTTTTATTTTTTTTTTATTGAAAGACTACAAAACTGAATGAACATTTTAAAAAACATAAATAACTTACATAAAAATAATAGCTAACGAGCACATTCATTCTTCTAGGAGTAGTCCTAACATGGTTAAGTAATAGCTACAAGTTATAAACAAAGACGAGAAAACAAAAACAGATATGTTACTAGTATACAAACAGAAACTAAATTTTGATTTGTCTACCCAATCATTCTTATACAATATAAACATAATAATTAAAAATTAAAATTAAGCTCGAACGCAAAACAAATAATAAGTTAGAAATGCATAAAATACATTAAAAAAAAAAATATATATATATATAAAACAGAGAACACACAACTCATAACTTATGAGAACGTATCAAGATAACCCAACATCATTCCATTGCTCTAAGTAGGTTCAGTTTTAGAGAGGTCAACGAACCAAACCTGAAAATATCTATGACATCTTTAAACTTATCGTAGGAGTTGAACATGCGGTATATTGGAGAATGCATAAGGAGATTGGTTCTACACCGTGGTCTAGCAAATGTAGGTTTACTAGCAGATAAATACGTTCCAGAACGAGGAACTTTGAGCGTAACTCTTTCAAGGAGTTCGGGGCAGTCAACAAGGCCATGCAATATCTTATACAACATGACAATATCACTAGCCATACGGCGGTTGGCAAGCGACATTACATTGTAATGCTGGAGTCGAGAATCGTATGATCTAAGTGATTTGCACAATTGATCCGTATACGTTATGTGGTAAAGAAACCTGGATTGGACCCTTTCCAGCCGATCAGCATGTACATTGTATACAGGATTCCAGACCACACTACAATACTCCAAAATACTACGAACTAGGCTATAAAAGAGTCTGATAGAGAGGAAGGAATTACGAAATATTTTAGAGTGCCTAACAACAAACCCACCAATTTTCATAGATTTCTTTATCACATGGTCGTAGTGACTATGAAAGGAGAGCTTATTGTCCATCATCACGCCTAAATCACGAACACTATCGACCTCGCATAAAGGCTTGTTTTTAATTGTATAAGTTGCCGGAAATGGTGACTGTTTACGTGAAAACCTAATAAAGCAGCATTTGTCAACATTGAGTGACATATTGTTACTTGCACACCAATGGGTGATAGTATCAATGTCGGCCTGAAGGTCTTCGACATCTGTGGTTGTTTTAATGGTTTTATAGATCTTCAGATCATCGGCAAACATCCTGACCCCAGAAGTTAACAGTCCAGGCAAGTCATTAATAAAAACGGTGAATAACAAAGGCCCAAAGTGCGAACCCTGAGGCACACCGGACGGTACTGGAGACTCTAAAGACCTGAAACCTTTCACTACCACCAACTGCGAGCGCTTTTCCATATACGAACTCAGCCAGCGTAGAAGAGATCCATGCAAACCAGATTTCTGTAATTTATCTAGCAAAATATCGTGGTCTACTAAATCAAAGGCTTTACTGAAATCAGTGTATATTGCATGTACCTCCTCACCCTTGTCTAGACTTTCAAGGATATCTGTAACAAAGCTAACTAAATTCGTGGACGTGGATCTACGGGGTAGGAAACCGTGTTGGTCGCTGCACAAAAGATGGGAAATATGCCAGTAGATCTTTTTGATAACCAGTGACTCAAACAGCTTTGCAAACCCTGACAAGATGGATATTGGCCTATAGTTTTCCACAGACGCCAAATCTCCTTTTTTATGAATAGGGGTGATAAAAGCCAATTTCCATCTCGCTGGGAAGATTCCAGTTGAAAGAGAAGCCTGATATATTGTAGCTAAAGGCCACGCCAGATTATCCGCACATTTTTTTAATACAATAGATGGCAGCGAATCAGGTCCGGGTCCCTTAATTTGCAGTGATCCTAGAGCAATTTTAACTTCCCTTTCTTGAATAACAATGTTAGTTAAAGGAGGTATACCAGTTTTGCAATTTTCATCGGAAGCAGATCCACTAGAATCCCTGGACTGATTGATCTTATATACATGCCGTGGCTAGGCTAGACTGATGTCAGAGTTTTAAAACAACCAGGGTCTACAATTTAAGGTGTCATCCGAGCTACGGTAGCGCTCAGTTGTAATTGCCACCCGCGGTCACCCATCCGAAGACTGACCGTGCTGAACGTTACCTAACTACTATGATCGCTAACGAACACCTAGTCAACTACACTATGAGTGCTACTCATTCAAAATGAGAGTGACGTGACCTGCACTTATATCCCCTCGGCGCGTATACAGCCTTGGCCAAAAATATTAGGCACCTTTAAAAAATCAAAATGCATGTTTACTACTTAGCCAATAACTGAGTGCTTATCTTAAATGACTTAACGGGGTCATAAATAACTTCTTCGAATATTAAGCGGCTTTTTGTTAAGGTCATAAAACACCTAGTGCCCGAAAACAAAGGACTCGGTTTTTATCGGTTCTTATCAGTCAATGTTTGGTCACTTGTGTTCTGGACTCTAACAAGTAAACAAGCTTTCATTTCTGTTGATGTGATTAAATTGACACCTAATTGTGTTAAAAATGCCAAAAAGGAGTGACATAAGTTTAGAAAATAGAGCAAAAATACAGGGTGCCTAATACTTTTGGCCAAAGCTGTATAGACAGACAGACAGAACTCTTTATTGTGTGCACAAATATTAATACATAATTACAAAAAAAAAGTAAACATATTAAGTTAGTGCCACAAATGGCGGCCTTCTCGCTGACAGCGATCTCTACCAGGCTGCAATACTGCAGGCTGAAAATGGACTTACAGTGTATCCCTTGATCTCAGCGTTAGGCTTCTCGGGGGGTCCCCAGGAGAGGTTCATGTACGTGGCGCCACATTCAGCTCGCACGTTGGTAGGCTTGGTCGGCTGACCGTCCAGAGTGGCCGCCTCCATCTCCTCCGACCAGCTACCGCAGTCCTCTTCGCCGTAGTCTGAACAGGCGCACACCTGCAAACATTTTGTTAATAGACATAATGACAAAAAAACCACGCAGAAGTGAAAACTTGAACATATAAAGTACTATCATTTAAGTGGTAAAATAAAGTATCACACACGCACACTCGCGCAAGAGCCCTACGCCGCTTAAAAGAAACTGCAGGAGCAGGCATACATTTTCGCCGCGCGGTGGAAAGAGAGGGGGGTATTACTTACTCTCCTACGCCGCGCCGGCGGTCCACGCTCCCTCCGTTTTACGAATTTTCGATCAGAGCGCTAAGTGCGAGATTTTCGCTCGAGCTCGATCACCTTAACGTTTGATGTGATTTCTCTGGAAATGGCACAGCGCCATCTTGTGTCACGTACAGACTGAATAGCTAAGTGTGAGTATTTTTTACGGTAATGTAACGAGCGCCAAACCGATCGAACACGAGCGCGGCAACGTCTGTGATTGGCTAATTCAAGCGTGTGTCAGTGTGCTCGCGTGTGTGCACGGCGCGCTCGGTCAACGCGACGTAAAAGTAATTCGATTTGATTTGCAAATCTCCCACTTGACACTCAGGTCGTGTCCTGACGCGAGTTTAACATTTTTCACCCATCCCAAAAAGTTCACAACGCCGCTAAACAACTTTTTACTTCAAAAAATACAAGCTAGAAGCTTCGCTAAACCCAATCTACTAAAGCTCACTTAACAGCCGCGAGGAATGTTACGCGCAGCTTGTAGTTAACATTACAGCCGCCAATAAGTTTGATTCGGCCTGTACAGGCTGCGCACATCCCTGCATCATCACAACTTTTATGATGTATAATCTAATTTATATTTTATTTAATGCGCACCCCGTCCATTATTCATACGCGTTCTGTCCTCTCCATCCTAAGGTTGCCTGGCAGAGATCGCTATCAGCGATAAGGCCGCCCATTGTTACACTGTTTATGTTTATTTGTTTCTTTTTTGTGTTTATTTCTTGGTGTGCAATAAAGAGTTTATCTATCTATCTATCCCTGCTTCTCGCGCAGCTGGTATAAGGAATTTGCTATAGCGCTATAATGGCTTGCCTCGTGTTCACAGACGCCAATAAGTTTGATTCGTACTATACAAAATTAACCTGTCATCCGTGCCACGGTAACGCTCAGTTGGAAAATGCCTTAAATGCCATGCGGCGGGTGTAAATTGTTCTAGCACCACTAAATGCAGCGTCGGCCGCTCGCCGCGCCGCGGATCCTAGGCCTGCGTCGGACCTAGGAAGTCCGGAGCGGGCGCCCGCTCCGTGCACCCGCCGAGTGTATGTATTGAAAGATAAGTTGGAGCAGCGCTAACTGGCGCGGACGCGTGCGATGGGTTTGTATACGCGCGGCGGGTGGCGGGTGCGCGGCGCGGGCGTATGCGGCGGGTGTAAATTATTCTAGCACCTCTAAATGCAGCGTCAGCCGCTCGCCGCGCCGCGGATCCTAGGCCTGCGTCGGACCTAGGAAGTCCGGAGCGGGCGCCCGCTCCGTGCACCCGCCGAGTGTATGTATTGAAAGATAAGTTGGAGCAGCGCTAACTGGCGCGGACGCGTGCTATGGGTTTGTATACGCGCGGCGGGTGGCGGGTGCGCGGCGCGGGCGTATGCGGCGGGTGTAAATTATTCTAGCACCTCTAAATGCAGCGTCAGCCGCTCGCCGCGCCGCGGATCCTAGGCCTGCGTCGGACCTAGGAAGTCCGGAGCGGGCGCCCGCTCCGTGTACCCGCCGAGTGTATGTATTGAAAGATAAGTTGGAGCAGCGCTAACTGGCGCGGACGCGTGCGATGGGTTTGTATACGCGCGGCGGGTGGCGGGTGCGCGGCGCGGGCGTATGCGGCGGGTGTAAATTATTCTAGCACCTCTAAATGCAGCGTCAGCCGCTCGCCGCGCCGCGGATCCTAGGCCTGCGTCGGACCTAGGAAGTCCGGAGCGGGCGCCCGCTCCGTGCACCCGCCGAGTGTATGTATTGAAAGATAAATTGGAGCAGCGCTAACTGGCGCGGACGCGTGCGATGGGTTTGTACACGCGCGGCGGGTGGCGGGTGCGCGGCGGGTGGCGGGTGCGCGGCGCGGGCGTATGCGGCGGGTGTAAATTGTTCTAGCACCTCTAAATGCAGCGTCAGCCGCTCGCCGCGCCGCGGATCCTAGGTCTGCGTCGGACCTAGGAAGTCCGGAGCGCGCGCCCGCTCCGTGCACCCGCCGAGTGTATGTATTGAAAGATAAGTTGGGGCAGCGCTAACTGGCGCGGACGCGTGCGATGGGTTTGTATACGCGCGGCGGGTGGCGGGTGCGCGGCGCGGGAGTATGCGGCGGGTGTAAATTGTTTTAGCACCACTAGATGCAGCGTCGGCCGCTCGCCGCGCCGCGGATCCTAGGCCTGCGTCGGACCTAGGAAGTCCGGAGCGGGCGCCCGCTCCGTGCACCCGCCGAGTGTATGTATTGAAAGATAAGTTGGAGCAGCGCTAACTGGCGCGGACGCGTGCGATGGGTTTGTATACGCGCGGCGGGTGGCGGGTGCGCGGCGCGGGCGTATGCGGCGGGTGTAAATTATTCTAGCACCTCTAAATGCAGCGTCAGCCGCTCGCCGCGCCGCGGATCCTAGGCCTGCGTCGGACCTAGGAAGTCCGGAGCGGGCGCCCGCTCCGTGTACCCGCCGAGTGTATGTATTGAAAGATAAGTTGGAGCAGCGCTAACTGGCGCGGACGCGTGCGATGGGTTTGTATACGCGCGGCGGGTGGCGGGTGCGCGGCGCGGGCGTATGCGGCGGGTGTAAATTATTCTAGCACCTCTAAATGCAGCGTCAGCCGCTCGCCGCGCCGCGGATCCTAGGCCTGCGTCGGACCTAGGAAGTCCGGAGCGGGCGCCCGCTCCGTGCACCCGCCGAGTGTATGTATTGAAAGATAAATTGGAGCAGCGCTAACTGGCGCGGACGCGTGCGATGGGTTTGTACACGCGCGGCGGGTGGCGGGTGCGCGGCGGGTGGCGGGTGCGCGGCGCGGGCGTATGCGGCGGGTGTAAATTGTTCTAGCACCTCTAAATGCAGCGTCAGCCGCTCGCCGCGCCGCGGATCCTAGGTCTGCGTCGGACCTAGGAAGTCCGGAGCGCGCGCCCGCTCCGTGCACCCGCCGAGTGTATGTATTGAAAGATAAGTTGGGGCAGCGCTAACTGGCGCGGACGCGTGCGATGGGTTTGTATACGCGCGGCGGGTGGCGGGTGCGCGGCGCGGGAGTATGCGGCGGGTGTAAATTGTTTTAGCACCACTAGATGCAGCGTCGGCCGCTCGCCGCGCCGCGGATCCTAGGCCTGCGTCGGACCTAGGAAGTCCGGAGCGGGCGCCCGCTCCGTGCACCCGCCGAGTGTATGTATTGAAAGATAAGTTGGAGCAGCGCTAACTGGCGCGGACGCGTGCGATGGGTTTGTATACGCGCGGCGGGTGGCGGGTGCGCGGCGCGGGCGTATGCGGCGGGTGTAAATTATTCTAGCACCTCTAAATGCAGCGTCAGCCGCTCGCCGCGCCGCGGATCCTAGGCCTGCGTCGGACCTAGGAAGTCCGGAGCGGGCGCCCGCTCCGTGCACCCGCCGAGTGTATGTATTGAAAGATAAATTGGAGCAGCGCTAACTGGCGCGGACGCGTGCGATGGGTTTGTACACGCGCGGCGGGTGGCGGGTGCGCGGCGGGTGGCGGGTGCGCGGCGCGGGCGTATGCGGCGGGTGTAAATTGTTCTAGCACCTCTAAATGCAGCGTCAGCCGCTCGCCGCGCCGCGGATCCTAGGTCTGCGTCGGACCTAGGAAGTCCGGAGCGCGCGCCCGCTCCGTGCACCCGCCGAGTGTATGTATTGAAAGATAAGTTGGGGCAGCGCTAACTGGCGCGGACGCGTGCGATGGGTTTGTATACGCGCGGCGGGTGGCGGGTGCGCGGCGCGGGAGTATGCGGCGGGTGTAAATTGTTTTAGCACCACTAGATGCAGCGTCGGCCGCTCGCCGCGCCGCGGATCCTAGGCCTGCGTCGGACCTAGGAAGTCCGGAGCGGGCGCCCGCTCCGTGCACCCGCCGAGTGTATGTATTGAAAGATAAGTTGGAGCAGCGCTAACTGGCGCGGACGCGTTCGACGGGTTTTTACAGGAGCGGGCGTCCGCTCCGAGCACCCGCCGCGTGCGCACGCTTAACGTAGGGAAGGCCCTATAGCTCCGAATAGATTTTCGTCCTGTTCGTTGACCTCACTTAAGTTTAAACTCTGTAAAGCTCTGACTCATGTTAGTTGATTGCTGTTTTTGTAATAAGTATGGTTATCAGTCACGTTATAAACCTAATTTCGTAAGTTGTGTTCTAATACTTTATTTTTGTTTTATTATTAGTTAGTCGCGTTCTAGATGTTGTTTCTTTTTTATTTCAATTTGTTAATGTTAAGATGTAGCGTGTATTATTTGCATGTTAGGATTACATCGTGAAGTATAGATGTACTCGTAAGTATTTTTAAAAATGTTTGTTTTGTAATTTACACATTAATACTGTTTTGTAGTCTAAAAAAAAAAAAAAAAAAAAAATAGATGAAATTCAAAAGGCTATGGACGCTGTGGTCAATGTTGCCAAGTTTGTGTACTTCGGTTTTGACCTTCTGTTTTACACAATCATTGTTTGAAGATATAAGTAACTAGAAATACAATGAATTAATAATTACAGATAAATCCATAGATGTCTAATTTTCAAGTTAATAGGACAAGTTGCTAAATCTATTTTGACGCTAAAGCGTTTATTTGTTCGCTAAAACAAAAAAAAAAGTCGCCATTTCTAAATGGTCGTTACATTGGTAGCATTGATTTGGATGCCCCCTTGAAACTGTATGGTATATTTTACTCAATAAACGTTTATTATTTATTTTCATTTATTAATAGATGTTATCCATTCGTGTCAGTGGAGGCTTTTAGGGAAAGAAAAGATTTTGTCGAATATCAATAAGACACTAAAATGTTATTGGCTTTAAAATGTTTAAAGTTAAATACATCCTCACCCGAAAGACATAGGTGCTATGCGGCTCCAAAGAATCAAACATATAAGGCAAGTTTCGATCATCACGAGGATGGTACGCTTTCCTCGTTTCATTTCCGTTCTTTTTCTTCGCTTCCAACAGATAGTAATGTATAAACTGCTTTATTTCGTCTTTGGGCGCTGCCCAACCAATAGTCACTGATGTTGCAGAAAACCCGTTGATTGAAATATTCGGAACAAAAATCGGATCTTCCTCCAGAGTTGTCACTGTTTTATTATTCGACGTACTACGATTGTACTCAGTTGTCACTTCTAAATAAAGTTCATAGCTCGTATTCTTTTCCAAATCAGTTATCACATGGGAAGTCTTTTTTGCCCCGCTTGTGTTAACTTTAATAATTTCAAATACGTAATTTGTATCATTGCCTTTTCTCTTTTTCAAATTGTAACGAATGATTTTGGAATTGTAATCAAAAATTGTCCAGTTTATGAAGATCTTTGTAGTGCTTATAGCTATAGCTTCATTGAGGATCACTACAGGATTGTCATGGACTATAATGTCTACGGAGCCAGATATTTGTTGGGAATCTATATCTTCCATTTCGCACAGATATGTGCCAGTGTCGTTGCCCTTGAGATTGGTCCAGTTGTGATGACTTTTGTATTGTTTAGCGTTAATTTTCACAGTTTCGCCGTCAAAGTAAGTGCCTTCAACACCTTTTTTGTGAAACTTCACATTTGTGAGATTGTATACTGTAAAAAGAAAATAATGAATCGATCAGAACAAATAGATCTTATCCAATTAAACTTTAAAAATCACCATAATATCCAACGCAGCCACACAATATAGCCCGGGAGGTAATCGCAAAAATTGCAACTACGTTTTAAAAGCTGAATTTTTGGTATTACATTGTCGTGGTAGTGTACAACAATACCCCAGATTCAGTCAGTTGGGATGCTTATTGTTCGGTGGAGATACCAGATTAAATTTAAAAAAAAAAAGTATATGTACATATAGCAACTACTTTTAAAAGTTTTAGCTACTTTCAAGCCTGACTAGCGGGGCTTGGTAATATTCCTTTGTGCTTACTAATTCCTACACCATAGGAAAGTGTACAATAGTAAATTATTGTAGAACAAAAATATTTTTTTCATTTTCTGTGTGAATAATACATAGTGCTAGTGATACAAATTATTTATTTTTATTTTGTGCTTTGGGTGGCTTAAGGATTTCACACACTGAATGCATTCTGCAGTCTGCAGTCAGATCAAATTGAATGCAGCCTGCATTATGTATCAACGTTATCGTTCAGGTCAATCGGTCAGCTGTCCAGATGGTCAGGCGTACCTGCTCGTACGCGTCCTTACGTACTTTCCGCGTGACCGCACGGTCAGATTGCGTACCTATACAAAATATATTGAGACCGACAATGTCGCTCATACATAATGCGAGCTGCGATCAATTTTACCTGACTGCAGATTGCAGAATGCATCTGGTGTGCCAAATCCTTTAGGGTCACGTCACACAGAGGCACGACGCAGCGTCCGCTTCTGTGTTAAGTGACTTTAATGCAAACAATGCCATGGCAAATGTAAAATAATTCAAACTCACCTTCAAAAATACATGTCAACGTAACACTAGGGTTATCCTTAGCATTGAAAGGGCCTTCAGGGTTCTTAGTTGCATTGATAAGTCTTCCTTTAAAGCTCAGATCGAGGTTCACTACTCTGTTTTCTTCCTGTCCATCCAACATTGGCCACACACATGTGTAGTTGCCAGCATCTTCTGAAGTGACATTGGCGATGGTGATGGTGGATATAGTAGTTTTCAACGTCTCACCATCTATGTTACGTTCTTGTGAATTGCCTTTGGTGACATTTATTTTTTTCCTGATGAAATGTAAGCTATTATTAATACCTGCATATTTTTTTGACATCATTATTATTATTTTCTCAGAGCAAATAAAAAAATCAAGAATGTCGTTGAACAGTCAAGTGAGGCCGGATTTTTATACATGTGGTGCGTACGTCGGTGTTGCGCCTTCATAGTTCGACTGACAAGCTAAGGCGTAGTTTCTTTGCATGTGTATGTGTGTGTAATTGTGTTGTATTTGTTCACAACATTCTGTCGTGATTTTTTTATTGGGTCTGAGATTATTTTGTTCAAAAAAACCAATAACATGTAAATTTTTGGATTGTCTGCTAGTTTTACTTTTTGCCTAAATGTAGGAGACCACTTAAAACTCTAAAATATTTATATTACTACCAATTTCTATTTAACATAACATATACTTGAAATGACTTCCGAATCCTTTACGTGTTTAGTGGCCCGTCAAAGCTACGTCAATACATATATCGATAGGCCGAATCTAACTTTTTGGCAGCTGTGAAGTTAGCTACAAGCAGCCTAAAAACCAATCTATCCCAAAAAAATAGCCCAACTATCGCGTAGCTACTTCTAGTCTGACCGTTAATTTAACTGAGTCCTCGCCTGCACCTGTTTCAGGCCTTCTTTGTCGTCTACCCCAGCGCCCCTGTACCGCACATGCGAGGACTAAGATAAGCAATCAGACTATAACAGCTGTGATTCAGTCAGGATTGGATTATCTGCAGTTTGTAGCTAACATTACAGTGGACAAGAAGTTTGAATCGATCTATCACACATTAATTTCCACATAACTTACCTATCATCAGGGCCAAAAGGTTTCCCTTCAAACATCCAAGTAATATTAGCTTTGTCTGAGGGCACAGTGCAACTGATAGTCGCAGTTCCCCCCACTTCCCCTTTTGCAGACGCGTTTTGAGCTAAAATAGCAAACATAATACTATTATACATCATAACTGAAGATAAACCAAATTTAAAAAAGTCAGCCAAGTGCGATTCGGGTTTCCTTACCATATGGAAGCCTTGAAGGGCTACCCTTTATTTATTTTAATAATTTTACTTTTGAAGTGGATATAAAACTAAATATTCTGTAAATATTTCAAGTGTCTACCTGTTTCCATTATTAGTATTGAGAGAAAAGAGAGAAAAACGGCAAAATAAAAACGTTTGTTGTATGGGAGCCCCCTTAAATATTTATTTTTATTATGTTTTAGTATTTGTTGTGATAGTGG
This sequence comes from Hypomecis punctinalis, assembly GCA_949316475.1. Classification (NCBI taxonomy): domain Eukaryota; kingdom Metazoa; phylum Arthropoda; class Insecta; order Lepidoptera; family Geometridae; genus Hypomecis; species Hypomecis punctinalis. The sequence continues at coordinate 8,678,545 of OX438819.1, read as the reverse complement.
CAACAGAAATACATCATCTGTGAAAAGGACATGTCCACAAAATGTATGGAGGCTGGTATAATAATAATCAAAAATTCTAACCACAACACTCATTACATTTCGAGAAAGTTCATATTTTTCTGAGTCTATTACAACAGTTAAAAACAAAAAAGAGCCCTCCGATTTTTTTAAAATTAATTTTGAATTTATTAGAAAAAATAAATATATTTGGCTCAATAGGTAGTTTATCTCTAGCAGCCCTGATTAAGTAACTTCCAAATTGTTAAATAAAAGCATTTTTACCAATTAGACACACTTTTTAAGTGATTTTTTGTTACATTGTACCTACTAACTGGTCACACTGGTAGGTTATAATTTTTAATTTTAGCAAATTAAAAGATGAATGTGGAAGAATCAGCTACGAATGCAAGTAAAATAACTATAGAAGAACTTTATTATTGCTAAACTAGAAAAAATAATAAGTTGTATAGTTAATTTTCATACAATTTATTTATAATCGGAGGGGTGAAAAAATCTAAATTAAATATTTTTAGGAAGCCCATATAACAAGCTTTCAAATGATGTATATATCATCTTCGTTCGATTTTTCTCTGAATAATATACCACTTGTGGACATCTCCTTTCAACTAGACAGTTCTATCACCGTTCATGAGATAGATAGACAGCCTGTTGACAGACAGACAGACGGATGGACAGACAGCACAGTCTTAGTATCACCCAAAGAAAACAGTGCAGGGTGAATTGTGTCTCTAGACTTTTGTGACAACGATAACCCGTAAATTCATTCTTATGGGATAGAACAGAAATTAAAATATCACAAGGAGTAAGTTGTGAGCAAAAGCTAGTAAGGATGCTTATATTATGGATGCGTATATTTAGGCAATGACAGTCCGGAATGTGATTAAGGAAATTAAAAGAATTGTTTAGGCATAAGTAATAACAGCTTTAATGTGTCAGGAATAAGGGATAATTTTATTCTATTTTGATAGGTCCTTTTGTATTTAAATATGTTGACAACATTCTACCTAATAACTTGATACATTGTCATTATCACAATCCAACGAATATTATAAATGCGGAAGTTTGTAAGTATGGATGTTTGTTACTCTTTCATGCAAAAACTATTGAATGGATTGAGATGAAACTTAGCAATAGCAATGCTCAATATGTGTTAGTCTGATAATAACACATAGCCTACAATTTATTTATACCTACATTGCGTGAAACAAAGTTCACAAGTCAGCTAGTAATGAAATTATTTCCAATGCTATAATCTTACATAGTACAAAACAAAGTCTCTTCCCGCTGTGTGTCCCCATGTATGCTTATATCTTTAAAACTACACAACGGATTTTGATGCAGTTTTTTTTAATAGATAGAATGATTTAAGTGGAAAGTTTATATGTATAATACACCTGTGCGAAGCCAGGGCAGGTCTCTAGTAACTAATCATGTAAATTCATGAGAAAGAATAAGGTAATCAACCACGCAGCAACAGAGCAAGATAGACAGATTTTTACACTGAGTTTTAACACAGTTTTAATACAGTACAGTACAAAAATAAAAAAGGCACAGCTGCAGGCAAAAGCTTGTCAAGTTATAAAAAGTACAGGCTAAAAAAGGTCCCGTGCAGATTCATTTTACATAGTTTTCCCAAATTAATTTAACCCATTTATAGAACATGTAACTACTAAATACTCTGACACTTTCATAACTCTAGGTTTATTATGGATTTATTATCATCACAATACATACAAAAGCGGGCGCAAGCCATGTAAGCATAATAAACAGTAGTGAGAAAAGGACAGCATCTGTTTTTGTCAAAGCTGCACCTCATTATTCATGAATTGGTTATTGAGTTCAGCATGTTCATACAGTCATGATATTGTTATTCCATATTTTAATCAGTTGTTTTTTTAATGTGGGCAAAAGTGCCTTTATTAACTACAATAAGATACAATACTACTTTAAATGCTAAAACTACCTACACTACTACTACATAGAAAGCAATTGGATCATCCACAGAACCTTGAAGGTCTAAAGACAATCCAAATGCTCAAGCCAATCGGATGTTATGTACAGAACATGAGAAAATGCCCAGGGCACACATGCGCCAATAAAATATGAAAATAAATAAACTTGGTTTAACATAGTTTATTATAGTACTCTGAAGTTATCACAGGGAATATAAGGTGTCATGTTATGATGTGATAGTATTGTAATGATTTCTTGTAGGTAAATACTACATGTATATGGTTTGCTTTACATTTTCCAGCTACAGGAACATGTTCATTGCGGTTGATTAATCACCACCGCTTGTTGTGGCATTTGAGGATATAAACTAATTGAAAAAATGATCGTACAAGCATAATCGGTGTAGATAACAAGACTCGTGTAATTTGAAACAGAATGCTTTGGCGAACATAGTAAAGCTCAAATCTGTTATATACAACGACGATTATGATTTAAATTTGTTGTTAACTCACCCCAAATTGGATACCATATTCCCATACACACAAAATACAGAACAAGTAAAGCGGGACACCTCATAGCGGTGCGACCCATTGTCATGGCGGAAGCTCTTCTATTTTACATTCAATGAACGTAATTACACAACTATAATCACATAACACAATCACTAAATCATTTTCAGTTCTTTTAAGTCGTGAATATTCCGATTATTTTTAGAAATTCGAGTAAATTGTAAAGCGGCTGACACCCAAAGCCGAACAAACAAATTTATTTGACGGGGTTACCATATTCAAATAAAAATACGGAAATGAATTATGTCATTTTTTTTTCCAACTCCCAACATGATTAATTTACCCATTGGAAAGTTTCATAAATCCAAAGTATATTTATATATATATATATATATATATATATATATATATATATATATATATGTATTGTTATTTTCTTGTTATTTCTAGCTAGGCCGTATAATCATAAAGCCGCGTATTTCAGGGTTTTTAATACTAATGCTAAGTCGCGACTGTCAGTCGCGTCCGTCAGCCGCGCCCGATTGTATGTTTCCGGCTTTAGGCATTATTATTACATACTGTTTTGTAGCCAAATAAAAAAAAAATGGTTTCCAGTTACGTATTTGGAGATAGTACCTAACTAACTTACTCACTTACTAAATAACTTACTCATTCGATCCTGATACATCATGTCTAGCAAGAAATCCAACTACACCTTTGTATGTTACAATCTAACTAGGTTCAATATAAATGTATAAATTTTTTTGACGTTGATTTCCCACGATCAACGCTTCCTCTTTAAAATTTCAAGCCCTCTTATACAATCCGATTTGGTAAACCTGAATTAAATGGGGCCCATAAAATAGCCAACATTGCTATAGACATCCTGATAAAAATCAATGTCATTGTACGATTGAATAATTGGCTAACCACTTCCTACCAGTATTAATAATAATAATATTCATACACACCATTTTCACAATTAGCTTGTTATGTGTGTGGTGGCTTCAATGTTCTTAGATCCTTCAATCCTTACCTAGAATTTTGGGTACAAATATGTTGCTGGTATCACTGATTCTATGGTTTGATAAAAATGCATAGACAACTCAATAACTTTTTATTTTAATAGTTGCCAGTACAAAATGTATTATAGTAGAAATCAGATCATTTGATTGTCGGTCGGGATGGGATTATTTTATTTGCTGAACTATATTAAGGCTTAAAAATATTAAAACCTAGCTTCGAACAACAAAATTGCTGTAATGTTGCACAAATTAGTGCCCTTTTCATATTTAGGTGCAAAATCTTGACCAAATAATGTTTGGGATCCTACTATGGCAAAATGTGCAGTAGAAAAAAAAAACATTCTTTGGTAACATTAGTTGTTTATTGACATGACGAATGACAGACGGCGGGGTCCAGTTCGATGGCAGCTTGATTAAAACAATTTAATCGAAATAAATGGCTCTTTAACCATATTATTTCTGTTCCAATCCAATGAAGAAGTGAACATGTGTTATGTAAATATAATTTAAGCGTTTTACGCACGTTTTTCGTGCGTACAGTAGTTTCTAAGATGTATATTCAGTACTCGATAGGAGCCATTTTTATTGTATTTATTTTGTGTGTTCATTGTGATAATGATTCTAAAGACAACGAAATCAAGAAGATTCACGGTGAGTTTGTCCATGATAAAATTATTGCGAGGTTAATTTGCTGGCTTGAAACCGTTGATTTAGGATTCACGCCTATTATCATTTTGACAGACCGCCCACGGTTTCGCGTATTTGCAGAACCTTTTAGACAAAATGAGACAAAACAGTATTCTTTTGGACTTCAGATTAACTTAAAATTAGTTGATAATGCTGGCAAATTAGTCTCTATGTTTTAGTTATTGTTTGTTAATTGTTATTATGCTATGAAATCTCTACCTATCAAGCTGTGATTCCTGTACATTGCAAGTAGGCTAGGAACAAGAATCTAGAATTTTCAATGAATAGTAATTTGAGATGACTTCAATTTACGGGTCAATACAAAAACAAGTTTTTATCTGCTATTGGTGCTAATGAGCTATTGCCCTTAATTTGTTTCTTATTGGACTTTCAGTAGATAATAGTTTTGAGATACTTAACCCATTCAAACTATCTGGCTAAATAGAATAGTAACAAGACATTCTAATTAATTTAACGTGTTTAGTTCTGTACAAGACCAAAAATCATGATAGACTAACAATTGAATACCTAATATTTTAAAAGAAATTACTATGTCATGTCATGAGCCCTTCAGGCGGCCTAAAAACTCTGACACCAGGACTAGCCATCCGGCCTATATGAACTTAATTAATAACGAGAAACTTTATTTAAGTTGAGCTAGTTAATTCAACTTGAATAACAACAGCACTAACATTTTTTTTACTCTAATCTAAACATAAATTAATATTTTATTACAATACATTTTACTAAGAAAACTAACATGGTATTCGTACTTAAATGTGAGTCACGTCCCATTATACAGTATAAAAACATACAATACATAACATATAACAGAAACCTATATGTCCAGAGCTTTACATATTATCAAAGATGTTATGGGGTCTGGTCTATTTGTATATGATTACAGTGTAGACTATACCTTAGCTTAGTTCATTACTGGAAAATATTGTGTCAAGTAATTAGTTTATATTAAACTAGCTGTGCCCCATGTTACCTGCGTTAGCCTAAAATAAAAAGTAGCCTATGTATTAATCCAAGATCTAAGCCACCTTTATACTGAATTTCATCCACATTGGTTCATCCGTTTGTAACAAATCTGTTTGTAAAAGAGTAACAAACATCCATACATACTCACAAACTTTCACGCTTATAATATTAGTAGGGTGGTGTCAAAGAGATTGTTCCTTAATTTGAAACCTGCAGTAGTTTTTGTGGCGCCACATGTATTTTGCAAAAAAAAGAGGAAGAATTAACATTATGTAGAATCATAAAAACTATAATACTTTATATTTATCATGGAAGAGATTGCTTCCAGCGATAAGGCCGCCTAGTGTTGTACCATCTGAATTTCACTAATTAATGTATTTATTGTTAGTTTATTTTGTGTGTACTATAAAGAGTTATTTGTTTGTTATTTACAATCTTGTTTTAAAATCTCCTAACCAAAAAGTTTACAGAAAGCAATAAACAGTAACCACTCGCTATCTAAATAGATTTCAGACAACAATTCATTGAAGCATTTTATGCTTTGTGCTCTATTTTCTATATTACGGGCACTGATTCTCCTATAAAACACTAATCATGTACACTTAATTTTTAATATTAAGGATTGTGTTATGATTTGATTATACAATTTTTGACTTCTAAGTAATTTTAAACCAAGTTTATTTTAAGACATTGGAAAAATGTCTTTGTCACTACAATATTTTTAAGACAAAACTGAAAGTTCATATTACACTGGCTTAATATTCATTTCAGAGCATCAAAGTTTGAACTAGTAAAGTGACATTCACATTATAGCTGTAGGGAAAATGCAGTGGTTTAAATGAGTTTTTAAACTCAAAATTCTGAACAAATTTTACTGTAGGACTAACCACATAATAGCAAAAATAGATCTGTATGCTGAGTATGAGTTTTGTCGTAAACATGACGCGCTCTTCGGCGAGCGCGTAAGCTTGTAATTTGTATGAAGATATGTATAGCGCCACTAGCGGCGCGTTTTTGAAATACAACAAGTTCATACAAATTACATGCTTACGCGCTCGCCGAAGAGCGCATCATGTTTACGACAAAACTCACACTCAGCATACAGCTGTTCCATATAGAAAGTTCATTGACTGTCAAAATTGTCAAAATGTCAAAATGTATGGGACATCATCATAATTATTAGCATTATCAGCCCTAGGAAGTCTACTGCTGGACATAGCCTGGTTGGAAGTGGCCTGCATCCAGCGCATTCCTATGGTTTTGCCGATGCGTGATTTCCATTTGATAACTTTACTGCCCCATCGGCCATCAGTTCTCTGAAACATGTGCCCTGCCCACTGCTGAATCAACTTACTAATACACTGGGCTATGTTGGTAACTTTAATTATAATATTAAATATTAGGGGACATCTTACACACGGTCTCTGGCCCCAAACTAAGCAAAGCTTGTGATTTGGCTGCCAGAGTCTGAAATACTACATAAACTATTACATTTAAAATACATACTTAAATACATATGGATAGTACCTAATTAACACTCAGACACAGAGCAAACAGCTATGTTCATCACATAACTGCTTGCCCTGGGTGGGGATCGAACCCACGCCTCTTTGATCCAGAAGTAAGGGTCACTAAGTGTTCGTCCCATACAGGGTTGGAAAAAATCATGATTTTAAAAAAAAAAATCGAATAAAGCACGATTTTTGAAAATATCTCAATTAATAATTTTTTGATATTTTCTTTTTATTATTTAATTTATATTTCTGCGCAAACCTGAACGCGCCCTCAAGGGATTGCGCGGGGATTTCCCTTTTGTCTTGTCCTACATGTGAATGTTAAGCAAAAGGGCCCGAGGTGCGCAGTGTTTTGTACATTTCGCTTGATCTAGATCTTTGCTTGATCTATGCTAGATCTTACTTTCGTTCTAACAAGCATTCATTCTTGGAGGTTGCTTTGGAGGAAGCACGAAATCACTATGATGGTCCAGTTTTGCTACTGTTGATAGTAAAATTTAAGTCAAAATCAAAACCATTCAAAAATGTGATGTTCGCAGAAGAAATAGTAAAATATTTGACACCACTAGAGTGGTGGATGTCACAGAAAAATATATTTAGTGAAGAGGAACAGTCAAAAAATTTTCCAGTGGTGAAGCAATCGTTTGGGGCGGTAGCTTCTTCAGCTGCTGTGGAAAGAGTGTTTGCCACCTTTAGAATTGTTCAGAGCAAATTAAGAAACCGACTGGGAATTGAAAAGCCTGGAAAACTATTTTTTTTATTCAAATATTATAATAATGATATTGATTTATCAGATTTAAACGACCATTCAAATATTATAATAATGATATTGATTTATCAGATTTAAACGACCCTAGTCTTTAACTTAATTATGATATCTAAATCTGTTTTTTTGTGAAAGATTGATTTCTGTGAAAGAAAGTGAAATTAAACATTTTCTATTAAATCATTGATTTTTATTGAAAAAATCATTTGATTTAAATCATGATTTACTTAAATCAAAATGATTTAATCGTGCCAACCCTGGTCCCATAGTTAAAGTTGTTTATGATAATAAGAATAGGTTCTTATGTGTTGGTCCCATAGTTAAAGTTGTGTAAGACTATGAGAATATATGTTCTTCTGCAAGTCCTGCATTTTGTAAAGTAACTGCCTGTATTTTAGTACTAAGTATCTTTTCAGTGTTTATTGACTTCACCATTTATTTATTTATTTCATTTCCTCATCATACTTACAGCAACGCCAAAACGCATGACGAGTCATTGGGTATTTTACAATCTTTATTTAGTACAGAGATATTATACATGTCAAAATAATCAAAATAAATGTCCAAATAATTTCAATAAAATGAATAATAAGGCAAAAATGGACACAAACAAACAAAAAACGGTCAAACTTATGTCAGTAACGTTAATACTGTAATAATTAATTAAAATATAAAATTTGTTATCAAAATCAAAAGTGATAATGAGATCCTTCCAAACTGATGATGATTAAAGAGATTAATTTAATTATTGAGTAAATTGCACTGATAAAAGTAAATAAATGCCTTTTGTTGATAAAATGGTTAATTATACACAGGTAATATTCTTAGTACTCAAACTGTCCATGACTTATAAATTCTCAGTACAGAGATAATTTTTCATAGGATATGTTATATGATTAGGGGTCATACTGTCAGGGTAGGTAAACACAAAGTTAATCCATGCCCATATCTAAAATAAACTGAGTTTGAACCAACCAAGTCATTGTAGGCTAAGCAAACAAAATACATACAACAAAAGGTCCTACAGGCCCCCTACTGCCTAAGCAATAGCAATCGTAATAGCAATCGTTTATGACTTCATTTTAGTCATTTGGCACCGCCTATGTGACGTTAGCCATCAATTGCTTTGTGCGGATTGCGAAAGCAATCGTTGAATGAACAACTTTGATGGCTAACGTCACATTAGGCGGTGCCAAATGACTAAAATGAAGTCATAAACGATTGCTATTACGATTGCTATTGCTTAGGCGGTAGGGGGGCAGGTCACAACAATGTTTGGGAAAAGTGTTGTGCTTGTCAGTTACCTACCTAGATTTGGAGAAAAAAGTAAATATGATATGGCATCATATGGCTGGCCATCGTTGCCCCCTGTAGGGTAGTGGAGGGGTGGAATTTTTACATCATGTTATTATTAAGTGATACAAATTTTATTACAGGACATTATAACTTCAAAAATAAATAATAAATATTAAAGGGGGCTCCCGTACGGTACAGAACACTTCGTGCGCGAGTCTGACTCACACTTGGCCAACTTTATTTAACATGCTTTAGCTTTGTTTAGTCTGCATCATATTTTGCTTTGATTTACTGTCAATATATAGCGAGAATGGATTTAATTGTCATAAATGGAGAACTCTTAACCAAGATGTATGCAACAGATAATTGCTCTTTCGCAATTTCATGGTCAGTTTCATATTATAAAGATGTCCTAGATAATTATTTTTCGCGGAAAATCGCAACACTGACATCCACCATGTACAGAATTCTAATAGTTTTCACGAATTGATGTGACATCCATTATGAAAAACGGCTCAGCCGATTTCGATGTAATTTAAATTGGACCACTTTGGAAGTAGGTACATACCCTATCGAACTAAAAAGATTTTTTAAATCGGTTCACAATTGACGAAATTATCGATGAATATACAAAAAAAATACATACAGACGAACATAGTACCTCCTCCTTTTTGGAAGTCGGTAAAAATGCCCGTTCTTTAGAGAAACACCGTGTAGTACACTTGAGAGCGCCAAGCGTGTGGTGACTCATTGGTTAATAGGTTTAACCTTCCCGACGCCAAGTTCGTATGGTCCTCGGTTCCTTGTCTTGTTTTATTTTTAACTTAACATACGAACTGATAGGGTAATCTGTGGCTGTAGGTGCAGATTAAAGGCCTCTACTGACGATGTTTCTTTCGAATGGACGCCGGTAATCTTGCCCATTTAGTGAAGTCAGCTGGCTTTAACATAATCATTGTTTAAAGAATAGTCATCACCTAAATTACCTATAGTGTACTGTACTGTATCAGCCTTTGAATAGTCCACTGCAGGACGTAGGCCTACCCACGAAGGGTGATAGTGTAATCATTACTATAATAGATCCAACCGTTTATTTTCTTTTTGGCAGCACCAATAGAACGTAACTGCGTCATGTTACGCAAAAGTTCACTTTTAAATGCGAGTATCCGTATATTGGCGCCGGAGGGGCAACATTGGTGTGGACGGCTTAGGGTGTCGAGAGGTGTGCTGCGCTTCCACTAGACGCTACTCGCGGCGTTATGCCCTTTAACACTTCCACCCTGGAGCTTAGGTTCTTAGCTCTTGCGGTTTCTACTCCAAACCGGCCGGTTAAGGCAAGAGAGGAGTCAGGGGTCTCATTTAGCCCCAGGGAATCAGGGTTCGCGGTGTCGCCACTCACCGACGACTCGCCACAAAGTCGCCCCTGCGATTTATTTCTTTTATTATTAGACACCATTTAATTTCAATTTTGTTGTTACGTTCTACGTTTTATTAAATAATAATATTACTCGCCGTAAAAATACTATTTTGCTTCCATATGATACAATCTACTATTGATAGTCTATCTGACGAACTATATATTTTCATCATGCCTATCCTAGCGGCAACATGATTGAATTGAGCCTTTGTATGATTTGATCGTCAGTGGCGACCCTTACAAGTTTGTTGCTATCGTTTTAATTATGATAAGTTCGTGCCTGCGATGTCGCTTGCATTTTGAACATCCAATATAAACAAAACTAGTACATATATTTTGTTATTGCCGTTAGCTCTAAGCGCAATCTAATCCACCAATCCGCACTGGGCCAGCGTGGTGGATATGACCCAATTACCCTTTGTGGCTAGGTCTACGTCCTGCAGTGGACTTTTAAAAAGGCTGTTACAGCATAATCTAATGTTAACTATACTAAACGCCACACAAGTCGGCGGATGGTTATGCGCAGAACGCTGCGCCAAAGCTGAAATATAGGTATGCACGAGTGTAGGAGTCTCTCTGCGTGATCTAATCAGGAATGAGGAGATCCGTAGAAGAACCTAAGTTACCGACATAGCCCAGCGGATTAGCAGGTTGAACTGGCAATGGGCAGGGCACATAGCTCGGAGGACTGATGCGATGGGGTCGGAAAGTTCTCGAGTGGAGACCACTTACCGGCAAACGCAGCGTAGGACGTCCACCCATAAGGTAGATGGATGACCTCATTAAGACCGCAGTATCGCACTGGATGCAAGCCGACACAACCGGTCTTATTGGATTTTTACGGGAGGCCTATGTCCAGCAGTGGACGTCCTATGAAACGATGTATTCTATTCATTAGCTTCCGTAATTACTTAGCATTTATATTACAAAATAATAACGCGATTACTGTCACGTATTTATCCTTTATACCTATAAGTAATTCTGTGCCCAAACATACGTAATAAGCGACATCAGACAATGGTACACATGGTAATGAGAAATCAATGACTCAAGGTTTCCACAGCGGTTATCCTTATTTATGATATATGTACTTTAAATAATATACAATAGTCGACTATCTTATTATGTTTATTAATGTACATAATATGTGGAGACTGTAACATGTTTATATATTCAATTCAATTCATTTATTTCGCAAAACATGGGTGTTACAATTTTCATTTGTTGTAGTCAATAAATACAAAGATCGCCATGTTTTAACCAGTCCATGTATGCAAAATATCAAAATGTACATTGTTAATAATTCATCAAATTAGTAATACCAAAACTATTTGGTTATGAAAAAATAAATAGTCTCATAATTATTATTCTTACATAAAAAATATTACAAGTAATAAAAACGGGTAAATATACAACAAATTGCCTCAGTCATTAAAAGACATCCATATTATATTTTTATAATATTTTAGTAAGTTTACTTAAAATTATCACAAAAAAAATATAAGTCAAAATAATTATTAAATTATTATAATCTTTCTTTCAAAAAATCGTCAATGCAGTAAGTAATATGCCTTCTCAATCAAAAAATTTTTAAGATTATATTTAAAAATATTATAAAAATATAATATGGATGTCTTTTAATGACTGAGGCAATTTGTTGTATATTTACCCGTTTTTACAAATATACTTCTGCTGTAAAGAGCTAATCGACATTTTGTACCGAAGGAAGAGTCAATATTTTTAATTTTTGAAAATACGGCTTGCAATAGTCCCTTTGTTTCAGACCACAGATCGCACGAATACATTTCTTTTGAGCTCTAAATGCAGACATTTTCTCTGTAGAGTTTCCCCAAAACAGTTCTCCATATCTTATAGTGGAACCGACATTAGCATGATAGGCGCTTAAAAGTGCCTTTTCATTGGCTACTTAACGCAACACGTATAACGCATACGAAAAGTGATTCAGTTTTATACATACACGCTCAATATACGAAGTCCATGATAATTTTGCGTCTATTATACCTAAGAACGTTGTTTCCTTAATTTCGTCGATATTTTTACCCTTATAATTAAGTTGAGTTTGTCAAATTTAGAATTAATATTTTTGAATGTCATTATGTCAGTTTTATCCAAATTAATTTTGAGGATATTATTATGTAGCCAATTAATTATTGACTCCAGTGAGTTATTGTTATTTTTATGATTGCCAGTGTTAGTGTCTGTGAAAATAGCTGTGCTATCGTCAGCAAACATAATAACTGGCTCATTAATCGCTTCAGGAAGGTCATTTATGTAAATTATAAATAATAGGGGTTCAAAAATGCTTCCCTGCGGGACACCGTATTTCAAGATTCGTCTGTCAGATCGATATTTTTCTTCAATTTTAGTTCTGGCATTGAGCCTCGTGATTTCAGTATATTGTAGTCTATTAGCAAGATATGATATGATGAGATTTAGTGCGATACCTCTTATACCATACTTCTCCAATTTCCTTATTAGGATACTGTGGTCAACGTGAGCAAACGCCTTGCTCATATCCATATATAGTGCAGTAACTCGTCTTTTATTTAATTTATTATACAAAAGCATAATTATTATTTTAGTTAAGAGGAGGAAGACAATTTTCACTGTCTATATTTCGATGTTGGTGAAAAAGAATGAACGTAACATGTACGTAAGAAGTAAGATACTTATCGGTATAGGTCGAATCAAATTTCTTGGCGGCTGTGAAGTAAGCTACATGCTGCGCAAAACCTAATCCTCGGAGCTGTTCTGTGAGCATCAGTCAGGATTGAGGTTTGCGCAACTGTATACTTTGAGTCACGTAAAAAGAACGCCGGAATGTCAAGCTGCGCACAAGGATATTTGACTCTTATTGCATACGTTATAGGAGTTAAAGGATATGGAAAAGATGCGGTTTTTGAAATCTTGCAGAAACAAAATATATACCAATAGAAAGCTTATATAATTATCTTTTCAAACACATATTTTTTAGAATTTTTTTCATCGCCATTTAATTTTTAAATGGGTTCTAAAAACATTAGAAAAATGAACTATGTGCTACACCAAATAACTGCATTAAGCCTAAATTGAAAAAAAAACCTGACAGTGACATTATGAAACAGCAAAAGGAAATGACATTGTCAATATTGAACAACCAATAGAGGGCTGGTCGCCATGTTTTAAAAAATAAATAAATGTCAAACTCTAAAATACCAGCCCGCTATTGGTTGTTTGAAGATTCCTGTCTGATACGTAGACTACGTAGACCTCCTCTTAGTATTACCAGTTCAGTCTAAATATTTTCTACTTAGTGAAATAAAAAAGAGATATTATAATAAAACGGCGATACACAAAAACATGTTTTTGCGTGAAATAATATTCTTAAATATGGCACTATACATTAATACAGCTCGCATCGCTGCCGGTTTTCAAGGACCGCCTCCCATATAAAAAGTTTACCAACTCCTTTCCTTGCTGCAATAGGCACGATGACTAGATAAAAAAACATTATCATAATTAGTCCGTGAGTTAGATTGTCAAAAAATATTGGACAACTTGTCAAAGTTCGGGAGTGGGGGTCGTGACGTCATCTCTCTCACAGAAGTATATACATTTGTATAGCACTTGTGACGTCACGCGGAACTTTAACAGGCCATATGTTCATCAATTTTTGTTTGATTGACAAGAGAAAAAATACGTGTCTAATATTTCTTGAGAGTCTATCAGAGGACTATTTTTTAGTCATCATGCCTAAAGTTGCGTACTAGGAGAAATAACCCATATTTACTGTGACATAGGAGTTAACTTTCCTTGTGCGCAGTTTGAAGCGCCAGCGTTCTTTTTACATGACGCGACCTGTAGCTAACACAATAGTTGCTAATAAGTTTGATTAGGCCTGTAAGACGACTGGTATTAAACTATCTCCCGGCTTAGCCTGGTATGATGTGGGTTCTTCAAAATTCTTAGACATACATATCCTTATGAATGTGTTCTTTGTCGAAAGTTTTATATAGCGGCAATCATCAATGTATATGTATGAACATAACTTCTACAAGAGACGTGGTTTGGGATGAATCTATTCGACTTCGATGGCCCTGTGTGAGGCTACCGTAACTAAGCGAAATGGGTAAAAAAGAGCGCAGAATGTATTAAAACACTCTTAGGTAACCTATTAATAAATATAATAACAAACCGTTGCGGGTAAATATTTAACAGAACATTATAACAATAGCTGATATTTTATTACCATCATATAGTATTAGGTACGACGTCCTTTTCTAGATATAGGTACTTACTTAGATACGCTATACTTCGGATATTACTTTATTGTATTGGCCATTTAATAATGGGATCGTTCAAGTATTACGTATTCACTATTGAGGGGTGGAGGGGTTTATCATTTGCTTATTTTTGATGACATGGGGGGTGGGGGGTCTAAATGGTGATTACGTCAGCAATAGTTATTTATTTATTTTCGTGCTAAATCTATTTTCTTATTTCTATAATTAAATCTGCAGCTCATGAATCCATATAAAAAGAATAATGTATACTACAGGTATCAATGTTTATACGTAAGAATGGGGGGATGGGTAAGAACTTTGCTTACTTTTGCTGACAAGGGGGGATGAGGGGTATGTAATTGTAATAAATCTGCTTACGTAATACTTGAACGGCCCCAATCCACTGCTGAACCTATAGGCCTACCCGCGAAGGGCGATCGTTGCATCCACCACGCTGGCCCAGGATTCACATAAGCCCGGAATTTCTTCTACGAATGTGTGGAGGTTGTTGCACAATGTTTTCCTAATCGAAAAAACCGAACAAGTGCGAGTCAGACTAGCACACCGAGGGTTCCGTATAAATCCAGAAAATTTCACAAAATTGGTATCTCTTTACTATATCACCTACAAAAAAGGTTTTTTTTTCACTTTTCTCGTCTCTATTAAAAATTACACATTGTTAAAATTATTAAAAATCCGTTCTAGCATGTGCTAATGAAGCTCTTTTATATGATACCTTACATGATACGATTTACTCTGAATTTTCAACCCATATTGTGTGAATCTAGGCTCTATTTTTTTTTAAATGTACGGTTTTCACATTTATTCCTATATGTGTACTCTGAGACAAAACTTCTCGCCAAATTTCATAGTTCTATGTCAACGGGAAGTACCCTGTAGGTTTTGATTTTTGTGAGTGTCGAAATATGCGAATTTTTACGACATAAACGGCTCTAAATTTTTTAAACGGTAACTGAGAAGTTTTTCTTTTACACAACTGCAAGAGACCATAGATATACGTATATGGTTTATTATTTATTTATATCTTATCCGCTTGACTGGAAGTAACAATCTGGGCGATAAGGACTTCCATTGACAATATTTCTGTCATTAGTGCTGATAATGTCGTATCTAAGAAGTCGTTTGCATACAATAATGTGATGTTTACTATTGAGTATGTACGTGCCATAGTTTTATCGTAATGTAAAGAGCAAGTTTTCGCACCAAATTGAAGCTTTTGCTTATTTCACAGCAGATTGCTTTTGTGCTAATTTGGAAACCAATTCCAAGGTTAAAAGAAAAAAAAAACCGGACAAGTGCGAGTCAGGCTCGCACATCGAGGGTTCCGTACAAATCCAGAAAAAGTTTATTTTTTCACTTTTCTCGTGATACATCGAAAATTAGACATTGTTAAAATAGTTAAAAACCTGTTTTAGCATGTGCTGATGAAGTTATTTTATATGATCTTACATGATACGATTTACTCACTTTGAATTTTGAACCCATATTTTGTGAATTTCAAGGCCCTATTTTTGTGATTTAAATAAAAATGTACAGTTTTCAGATTTCTCCCTATATGTGTACTCTGAGACAATGCTTCTCGCCAAATTTCATAGTTCTATGTCAACGGGAAGTACCATGTAGGTTTGGATTTTTATGAGTGTCGAAATATGCGATTTTTTATGACATAAACGGCTCTAACTTTTTTAAAGGATAACTGAGAAGTTTTTCTTTTACACACAGTTGTGTAAAAGAAAAACTTCTCAGTTATCGTTCGTCAAGAGATCGTAGATATACGTATACAGTTTAAATTTCAACTCGATATCTTTACGAGTTCCCGAAATAAAGAGTCTTGACATACACACAGACGGACAACAAAGTGATCCGATAAGGGTTCCGTTTTTTTCCGTTTGAGGTACGGAACCCTAAAAAAACGTTTAGACGCGTTTTCAATTGACCATAATTATTTTTCGCAAAAAATGGGATAACCGACTTCACCCGTGTACAGAATTCGCGAATATTTCGTACGGATCGATGTAGCATTTTTCACATTATTATTAATTTATCAAATATAGCTCAGCCAATTTCGATAAAATTTAAATGGGACCAACTTCAAAATCCTTTGTCAATATATTTTATTCATTTATTTAATAAAACGTAGAGTAACAACTAAATATACCAAAACCTAATAAATAAAGTCATACCTATTTAATTAATGTGTCATAATATCTACATTAATAACAAAACACAAGACTAGCTCACAAAACATTAATCGAAAAGCCCGCCCCTGATTGTCCCCGGCGCAAAGGTCCCCATCACACTGGCTGCATTACCGCGCTGAATGGCAATGGCCAACTTCTGCACCAAAAAACAACCGGAGCGGGGGTCACCGTTTCACCGGAGCGGGGGTCACCGTTTCACCGGAGCGGGGGTCACCGTTTCGGTGTCAAAATTTGTAAACTTCAAAATATATTATTTTCACTAAAAAAATAATTATTGAAATCGGACCACTACGTATAAAAGTTATGCGTGGCTAGGTTAGGTTAGCACTGGTAACCACTGGTTACACATAAAAATAATATTTCGCGTCAAATTGAGTACCTCGACAACCTCCTCCGTTTCGTCGGTCAAAAATAAAATTAACATTTCATAGCACAATATCATTAATTGTACAAAAGAAGGACTTAGCCGCCATCCAATCTCAAAATACCTGTATAGAGCCCTAGTTAAACTGACTTTTCTCCATCAAACCTTGAAGTTGTCGAAAAAAATAAAATACACAAAATTCTAAAAACTATACGGTAGGGGTGCTACTAATGAGTTGTTACATGGCTGATATAAGGGTTGCCTGGAAGAGATTGCTATAACCAATAAGGCCGCCCTTTGTTGCACTATTTTATGTCGCTTGTTTTTTTTCCTTTCTGTGCATTTTTTCTGAATCATCAACTCGAAACACAATTCAAAAAACTTCGCTCGATAGAAATTAAATGCGAAGATACCGCTTTTTAGAACAAATTCATGATTTCTAAAGGTGGGCACACACGGTCAGTTAAACTGATCAGTTTTTCGCGTCACTCCAACTGGGAGCTCATTCAGTTACTGAAAAGATGGGAATTGGTGGTTCCATATTTGAAGACAGTGGAGCCATGATATTTCTTCGATAACTTGTGTTAAGTGTTTCAATTTTTCATGAGAAATTATTGGAACCAAAGTTGGTTGAAACTCGATTTTCCACAACTGTGATTTTTATCAACTTTTTCTAGGATCGATATTTTTTTAATAAGCCGGTGGTGCCATGATGTTTCTTCGATAACTTTTGTTATTTCAATTTTTCATGAGAAATTATTGGAACCAAAGTTGTTTGAAATTTGATTTCCTACAACTTTGATTCCCATCAACTTTTTCCAGGATTGATATTTTTTTAATAAGTTAGTGGTTCCATTTTGTTTCTTCCATAACTTATTTCAATTTTTCATGAGAAATTATCGAAGCCGAATTTGCTTGAAATTTGATTTCCTACAACTTTGATTCTCATCAACTTTTTCTAGCATTGATGTTTTTTTAATAAGCCAGTGGTGCCATGATGTTTCTTCGATAACTTGTGTTATTTCAATTTTTCATGAGTAATTATCGGAATTAAAGTTGTTTGAAATTTTATTTCCTACAACTTTGATTCCCATCAACTTTTTCCAGGTACGAAATTTTTTTTAATAAGTTAGTGGTTCTATTTTGTTTCTTCTATAACTTGTTATTCCAATTTTTCATGAGAAATTATCGAAGCCAAAGTTGCTTGAAATTTGATTTCCTACAACTTTGATTCCCATCAACTTTTTCCAGGATCCATATTTTTTTTTATAAGTTAGTGGTTCCATTTTGTTTCTTCCATACTTGTGTTATTTCAATATTTCATGAGAAATTATCGGAACCCAAGTTGTTTGAAATTTAATTTCCTACAACTTAGATTCTCATCAACTTTTTCTAGGATCGATATTTTTTTTAATAAGACAGTGGTGCCGTTTTTTTTCTTCTATAACTTGTGTTATTTCAATATTTCATGATAAATTATCGGAACCAAAAATGTGTTAAATTTGATTTCCTATAACTTCGATTCCCATCAACTTTTTATAGGATCGATAATTTTTTTAATAAGGCAGTGGTGCTATTTTGCTTCTTCCATAACTTGTTATTTCAATTTTTCATGAGAAATTTTGGAAACCAAAAATGTTCAAAATTTGATTTCCTACCTACAACTTTGATTCCCATCAAATTTTTATAGGATCGATTTTTTTTTTGATAAGACGGTGGTGCCATATTGTTTACAATGGCACCACTGTCATATTCGAAAAATATCGATCCTACAAAAGTTGATGTGAATTAAAGTTGTAGTAAATCAAATTCCAAACAACTTTGGTTCAGCTATTTTGTTTTATAAAAATCGAAATTACGTCAGTTACTGAAGATTCAGTTAATCATCGAAGTGGTACAAACATGCAAACCATCGCAGTACCTATCGGCAATAGTTGACTACATTAGGACCCCGTTGCAATTATTTGATGAACTGATGCGATCATTTCATCATGTGTGCCCAGCTTCTGGTAGTGGTTTATACATGGAGCTACCAATTCCCACCTTTTAATTTACTGAATGAGCCCTAATTGGAGTGACGCGAAAAACTGATCAGTTAAACTGACCGTGTATGTCCACCTTAAGAAAGTTTATTACATTTTTGGGCACTTTTCTACATGTTTACAATTTTTTTTTAATCTGTTATTTATTCAAATCAATTGAATTTTGACTTTCATCCATAAAATTTAGAAAAAATTGGTTATATCAAATTTATATTGATTTTTGAATGCGAAAATCGAGCGATACCGGGGGCGTATTGGTCTTCACCCGCTCATATGAAAAATTACGCTGATCTGATACTATGGCGCCTTAACGCTATATAGCATTATCGGCCAGTCAACCCTTAGTCAATATCCTTCAAATCGCTTCGTAATACCAACTACTCGAGGCCCACCCAAAGTCTATTGGGCTATATTTACCACGCTACCCTAGTACAGGTTGGTGGATTAACAAGCTATCGAATTTCTTCTACGGACGTATTATATGACAAGTCTCATCACGATGCAAGGTTCATTTACAGAAAAGCAAAGGCTGCATATTTTTTAAAGAACTTATTGGTACAGGACAGGATTTTAACTCAATCTTAAAGTTGTTGTTTGCCAATTATAATTTACTTTTCTAGAAAAAAATCAGTTGTATTGAATAGTATGAGACTGGCTACTAAACCGCTACGTCACCAACCAGCACCGTTGCGTGATACGCATGGAGCATTTCGGCACAGACAAAATATTCTCGACTATTGTTGATTGATGATTGGACGTTGTAGTGAGCATAGGTAGAGCATATCGTGTGGTTTTTCGTGCCTGATGTCCCTAGCACGGTTATGGTATGATACCTACGTTATAGTGACCAGAAAATCTTAACTAAAAATAAACCAAATGTAACCATTTTATTTTTGTTCACAGTTCCGTCCGCCCCGCAAAACCTCACAGCCGACTACATATCTGACGAGGAAGTCCACCTATCCTGGGCCCCTCCGCTCACTTCCACTGTCATCGACATCTCCGACACACAAAACGACTTCAACCCTACACTAGCCGACGAGCCTACCAACATCATCAGCAACCTTCCTCCAGACGTCGCAAACTACAAATACTTATACAACAGCGATAGACTAAAGGACGACAATGAGTTCTCGATCTCAAAAATCATGGACCCGCATAGGAGCGCCCGTAGAAGAAAAAGGCGCCACGAAAACGCAACAGACGTTAAGTTTCATTCGGATTTGGAATCGGACAGGTTCGCATTCGAAGGGAAAGCTTTGAAGAAATTGATGAAAAGACAGAATGCAGAAGTCATGGAGATTGCGTATGTGTTGTTCTATGAAGAAGGAAAGCCGAAGTACGGTTTCGAGGTCAATGGCGTCCAAAGGCCTTACGATGTGAGGGAGAAGAATTTTTTTGCGACGGACATGGCGATGGAGACGAATAATGTGAAAAATTTGACGTTGCATAACACTTCCGGGAAGGTCACGAAGGTCGTCGGGTTCTGGTTGAAAAACTTGAGTGAGTACCTTTTAGAACAATTTTTTTTGCGTGATTTATTCTGTGTTTGACTATCATTTCGTCTGGTGTACTTGTAAGGTTTTATCGGTTGAGGAAGAAGAAAGTGGAATGATCTATTTTATAGCTTGGGTCTTATAGAGGTGCCATAGCATGCTCATTCGTAGCGTTTATTGTTATTAGAGTATTCATGGACTGAATTTCCAAATGCATTTGCACTGCACTTCAATAGCTAGGTTTCTATTTTTTAGTTTTTGCAGTTTTTTAAATGACCTTAAAGTTATAAGCCTCTAAAGTCATATTTTAACACAAAACTTTGGCTGAAAAGTATACAGAAACAAAAACTCTTCTGAAAAAAATAAGACGTCTGGACGTGCAATTGTTCTTACTCAAGCGATTGACACAAAAACATAACATTTTGTTACAATTTAATGAGTGAAAATAGTTTTCTCCCGGAACTTAAATTTTATCATAAATGTACTGAAAATTCTCTTGACGTTCTACAGAAAACGCAAAAACAGTGGTCACCTCACCCTCTTAAATATACAGGGTCATAGGAATTAAACGCAAAACATTTCTAGATGTACTAGACCCGCCCTTAAAAGGTTCTAGTACATTTAGAGTCTAGATTCTAGGTGTACTAGACCCGCCCTTTAAACAACTTTTGTACTACGACTTGAAAATCACAAATAGCTTCGCTTCTCCATACATTTTTCCGCGCGATGACGAACTTTTTGTATGAAAAAGCTTTTTTCTCCGTGATTTTCCAAAAGTCCTAGAACAATAGTTATTTGTCTAGATGTACTAGACCCGCCCTTAAAAGGTTTTGCGTTTAATACCTATGACCCTGTATATAAAGATTGGTCTTATATTGAAAGTGGTTCCCATTGATAACAATAAGGTGCTAGCGATCCATAGTACTCCATCAATCGTTTGGTATAATCTCGTCATTATCATTAGTATGTCTAGCCGAAGCTGTTATTTCCGCCAACGTGATCTCAGATACCCATTGATAAAATCGCACAACGAGCCTATTCATCTATCGATAGCGAATACGATACTCTACTATGTTGTTTCTAGATAATGGTATAATTAACCGGTTTTCACATCCCGTTATTTGTTGAATTAGATACGGATGTGCGGTATTATACATAGTTATTATTGGCTATTTAAATGCCTAATATGGATTCTCTTATCGGCATGTTTAATAATTTATCGGTTTTTTGGCGGAAACATTTATTAAATACTAGTTTTTACCAGCGGCTTCGCCCGCATGATATTTTGATTTTTGACACAATATCATTATAATTTATAGCCTACTTATGTGTTATTCTGATATATACCTAAGCTATATTATTGCAAAGTTACATCTCAATCCGTTCAGTAGTTTTTGCGTGAAAGAGTAACAAACATCCATACATCCATCCATCCTCACAAACTTTCGCGTTTATAATATTAGTAGGAAGTAGGATCTATACAGGGAAACAAAAAATATCTATGTATACAGTGAAATTTGGTTAAGTGGGACCTGGATAAGTGAGAAACCTCCATTATTGGAACTCATATGTAATGTTCACATAACACGTTATTTTATTTAATAACTAGTTTTTACCCGCGGCTTCGCATGCATACGCAATATATCATTATAATTTAAAGCCTATGTGTTATTCTGATATATAAGCTATATTATTGCAAAGTTTCATCTCAATCCTTTCAGTAGTTTTTGCGTGAAAGAGTAACAAACATCCATACATCCATCCTCACAAACTTTCGCGTTTATAATATTAGTAGGAAGTAGGATCAATACAGGGAAACAAAAAATGTCTATGTATACAGTGAAATTTGGTTAAGTAGGACCTGGATAAGTGAGAAACCTCCATTACTGGAACTGATATATAATGTTCACATAACACGTTATTTTATTTAATAATCACACCTCTATAACTGAAATAATCCGTATTTTGACCTCTATTAATGGAAGCTTCTGTAAATTAAACAGATATTTATACCTGTATATCTGAGACACTGTTAAATGGAATACCTCTATACCTTTATATATATAAATCTCGTGTCACAATGTTTGTCCTCAATGGACTCCTAAACCACTTAACCGATTATAATAAAATTCGCACACCATGTGCAGTTCGATCCAACTTGAGAGATAGGATAGTTTAAATCTCAAATTACAGTCGCAATTTTAATTTATTTAGCCACAGCAACGCGTGGTCGGGTCAGCTAGTACCTTTATAAGTGAAACCGATTTGCAGGTCCCTTGATGTCTCACTTAACCAGGTTTCACTGTATGAAACGCTGGCATATATGCCAGCGTGATAAGATCGCCTTTTTTCTTGAAAATATCTTTGATGTCTCCACGACTACATTCAACAACAATGTACTATCTATGCCTTTCAGTTCTTATTTCTTACTCGTATAGTTTACCAGGCGATGTGGTGGAGAACTATTTGAGTATGTTTTGTGCTAGTAACAGAAATATAACGTAAAAACTTCCTTAACAAATAAAAATTAAAGTAGATTTTTCTAACGTAAAGTTACAATTATTTAGTTTTATCAATTTGGCAACATGGTTTTAAGTTTTATTTGTTCGAATATGCTACCATTTCATTCATGAGATTCATTGATAGTTCGTATTACAAAAAATGGCAGAATTACTTGCAATCAATTGCCATCAATATTTCATTGAGAGTATGAGAATCGCTATTCGATGTTATAGTTTGAAATTTTCTTGTCGCCAATTTCAATCTAATATTCAAGTGACTATTATTTCTAAATACGTACATCGATATACCTAAAACGAATTTGAATATTCACTTTATAATGTATTTACATTACATTATATTATTAATTTACATTATTACAATAATGACTGCCTCGGTGACTCAGTGGTTAGTGACCCTGACTTCTGGATCAAAGAAACGTGGGTTCGATCCTCACGCAGGGCAAGCATTTATGTGATGAACATAGGTGTTTGCTTTGTGTCTGGGTGTGATTTAGGTACTATCTGTATAAGTATGAATTTAAAATTTGTATAAAATAAAAAAATAAATAATAAAATATTTTATTACGTATTACAACATGTGGAGGTACTTACAAACAATCTTAAAAATAAGGTGCGGTGGAAAGTCGCAAAAGTACCTTTAAAATATTTGGAACTTACACTAGGTCTCGTAAGAGCCTGTATAGCAGGGTACATTTTTCTGTTGTTCTTTTGACCGCTGAAGTAACCTAATTTGGTATATGTGGTATATCTGTCTCTGGCAGCCATATCACAAGCTTTGCTTAGTTTAGGGTCAGAGACTGTGCGTAAGATGTCCCCTATATATTTATTTAATGATACTCAAAATTCTTTATTGACATTTTCAGAGCCATTCACACCTTACAAGATCTGGGTGCAAGCGTTCTACAATTTCTCAAACGGTCACTTCAACTCGTGGGAAGTGGGCTCGCGACTCGGGAACAAGTCTGACGCTCTCTACGTGCTCACTGACGTCAGGCCGCCTTCTGCTCCATCTGTGCTCAACCTCACTTGTGATCAACCTAAGCGTAAGTTCAACTGTCAAGATTATGGTTAACTTCTTATATAATGATGTCAAACCATGGAAAACGGGTTCGCGACTCGGTAACAAGTCTGATGCTCTCTACGTGCTCAAGGATGACATGCCGCCTTCTGCTCCATCTGTGCTCAACCTTACTTATGATCAACCTAAGCGTAAGTTCTATCACGATTATGGTTAACTTCTCATATAATGACGTCAATTCACGGGAAATGGGTTCGCGACTCGGGAACAAGTCTGACGCTCTGTACGTACTCACTGACGTCAGGTCGCCTTCTGCTCCATCTGTGCTCAACCTCACTTGTGATCAACCTAAACGTAAGTTAAACTGTTAATCAATCTCTGGACTGAGCTGAAAGGGGGTGGTTTAGACCAACACTATAGAAAACTCTGCCCACAGGCATAGTTAGACCAACCCGGAATTCGAGAAAACAAATTGCAATATAATACAAAATTGCAACTCGGAATAGACAAAATGTATCAAGCTGTACTGTACTGTACTATTAAAAGGCTGCTTTTAATAGTCCACTGCAGGACGTAGGCCTACCCACGAAGGGTGATTGGGCCATATCCACCACGCTTGCCCAGTGCGGGTTAGTGGATTCGCATACGCCATCGAATTTCTTCTACGGAAGTATGCAGGTTGCCTCACGATGTTTTCCTTCACCGAAAAGCCAGAGTGGTGTGAAATTCCGTGTATAAATTCCAAAGAACTCATTGGTATGGGACCGGGATTTGAACCCGCGACCTCACGATTGCAAGGCGGGTGTCACTACCTCTAGGCCACCACGGCTAGCAGCAGTTGCATCAAGCAGTTGATCTTTTTTCTCGATTTCTGGGTTGGCTCCATAATAAAGGTTGTTCATAATATCGTAATGAAGGTCTGAATCACCCCCTTTCGGGTTAGTACAGGGCAAGCAGATAACAGAGTTATATGAATTTGAATTGAATTGAAAATACATAGAAATTATTTATCTATCTTCAGGGACGTTGTACCTCCAATGGCGGCAACCGGTAGATTTCAACAACTCGCTCGACCAATACGTGGTGACCCTGAGGAAGATTCCGGAACAACAGCCGCGAACGAGGCTCACTCTGCCCACTAGCAAGAACGATATCGAGACTACTATCAGTGTGGTAAGTCGTCATCGTCTTTTCAGCCATAGAACGTCCACTATTGGACATAGATCTCCCCTAAAGATCTCCAATAATCCGGATGATAGCGGCTTGTATCTAGCGAGACCATGGAGGAGACTGGAGAGCACGTGGGCCTTGTTTTCGTTGAAACAATAGGTCACCGATTTTAAGCGGGGGGAGAGGTAAGCTCCGCTGGCTGTAATTGGCTGACGCCAAAATGATGCAATGACAACATTTCTTGTAGTGGTGCCAAAAATGTTACTAGCAAAATATCGATATCGATATATTTGACTTGTTTCTACTTTGAATAAAATATCGTATCGCAATAACTCGTCTTTTTAACTATTGACACGATACTAAACCAAATATCGTATCGAAACCACACAATCATCGTCTCAACAAAGAGCGGTTTTAGAAAATATTATTTCTGTGTACTTTGCCACTTACAGGTTGGCCGACGTAAAAGAGTATTGTTTATGTACCTAAAACAATAAACTTTGATTGTATAAAAGACAATATGTTCTATTTTTAAAATACGATACCGGATCGATCCAAAATATCGTATCGAAACAAGCGGATCGATACACTGCGATGCGATCCATTTCAATCCCAAGTATCTATACCAACACCTGGATCGAGCATCCCTAGTCGGTAGTCATCTAAAGCGCCTATCGATGGTGAGCGCGGCCGCCCCTCGCACTTTCTCCACTGGTTAATATGCTCCTTGAGCAAGACCCTGCGGTCCTAATGAGGTCATCCTTCAACCTTGTGGATGGATGGGGTCAGCTGCTTTCTCTTGCCAAAGAATATATAATAATACTACGTATAGAACGGTCACTCGTTACCCTCCACCCGTTTGAGTCTTCCTCACTTCCACCCCGCGTTTCACTTACCGATCGTGTACTCTGCGCGCGGGCTGCACTGGCCGGTGGATTTTCTAATAAAAATACCTAGATTGTGACAATAGGGAAGACTTGTGCTGTGTATGGTTGAATATCAATGATATGTAACAAAACAAGTATATAATTTTAAATGTTTCCCTAAGGATAAATAAAAGGAATTTATTTTAAATTGTTTGGTAACTTCCTCTTCATATTTTCTTTCAAATGAGGTAGATCAGTTACTTTTTGTTATAATGATTCCAAATTAAGAATTGTTTTTTAGGGTTCCGTACTTCAAAAGGAAAAATAGGGCCATAAAATACACAAAATAATTATGGGTTCAAAATTCAAAGTGAGTACATCGTATCATGTAAGGTATCATATTAAAGAACTTCATTAGCAACATTAAACGGAACCTTTATAGGATCACTTTGTTGTCCGTCTGTCCGTATGTAAAGACTCCTTATCTCGAGAACGCGTAAATATACCGAGTTACCGAGACAAAGGAGGACAGACAGGTGCGGGCGGCGAGTCCCCGGCGCCCAGGTCCCCGGCACCCGCAACTATCTCAGTCCTCCTTTGTCATCTCCCCCGGCGACCCTGTACCGCGCAGGCGAGGACTAAGTTAAGCGGTAGGATTAGTTATATATTGAATCATACAAGTTGGCGGATATGAAGTTAGCTAAAATCCCAATCAAATCAAAATCAAAAATATTTTATTTTTAGACACATAAAGCCCGATTACAGAGGCACCAGTGTAAATTTAATAGCAACGTAAAAAGCGTTCTCTCTATCGAATGCCTAAAGTGAATAATTATTTTTTGAAAAAAATAGCATGAGCGACTTCACCCGTGTACAGAATCATTACATAGTATTAAACAAAGTCGCTTTCCGCTGTCTGTCCCCATGTATGCTTATATCTTTAAAACTACGCAACGGATTTTGATGCAGTTTGTTTTGATAGATAGAGTAATTCAAGAGAAATGTTTATATGTATATACACCTGTGCGAAGCCGGGGCGCATCGCTAGAACGCAAATATTATGCACAGATCGATGTAGAATTTTTCACATTATTGTTGATTTATCAAAAATGGCTCAGCCGATTTCGATAAAATTTAAATGGGACCAATTTCGAAGTATATTCTTTCCAAAAAAAAAAAGAATTATTGTTACGCGTCGAATTGTATACCTCCTCCGGTGGTTCGTCGGTCAATAAGAAACAGAAATATGCTATTTACCTATTATAATTACGATGGCGCCTCTGTAATCGGGCTTATAGGATCAAATTAGAATTCAAATTATTATCCAGTATCAACGCGCAGCTCTATGTGAGCTTCATTCAGGATTGGATATTGCACAGCTTGTAGCTAACTTCACATCCGCCGACTTGTATGATTCGGCCTATACTTATACTCTTTAAAATTTAACTTGATCTCTGCGACAGTGACATTGACATAGAAGATTGACATTTTTAGAGTGGAGATAGTGGTGGAAAAAATTGATTTTCAAACAATGTTGTAATGAAATCGAATGAGTAGTTGAAGGTGAGAAATTGGATTTTATTTACTTACTATCATTTAAGATTAAGTATGTACACATGTAAATAATGTTATGATATTAATTAAATACTCATAATAATGTAACGATAGTATTTATCGACGTTTTTCACTATTATCGATGCTAATGTAACATATAATTGGGTTTAATTTAATTACACATGTAAAAAATGTTATGATATTAAAATATACAATTAAATTAATGATAAATTAAGTTTTATTTAAAATATCGTTAGTATAAACTATCGATATTTTAAATAAAACTATCTAAAACTCTGTGGTCACGATCATTCGTCGCCCATCACTAATCGGCATGCCCATAAAGTATGACATTGACAGGTACTGTCTGCACTATTAAGAAAATCAGGACTTCATAGGCGTGATTTTTCTGACAGCTGTCGCAGACATCAAGTTAAATTTTATAGAGTATAGGCAAGCATTCGGTAGTTAGTTCAAGCAGTTCTTCGCGACACACTTATGTTTTTAAGGAAACTTAAGTTAGCGACTAACTTTAATTGAATCGTACTGTAAAGACACTTAAGTTCAAATTGCTTCAAAGGAAGCCGGTTATACTTAATTGCTGCCTCACTGAATACAGGAAAATTCTTAATAATCTTAATAATTAAATTCCTATAAAACTAGTGAATCAGCAATATGTATTTTGTTTCATTTCTATTTCATTTTCTAACAAAAGTGCACGTAGAATGTGATTTGTATTACTGTGTTTTGTGAAACAGGTTGTAGGTGTGCGGTAAGCCAACATAGTTAGTTTTTACCATTTTGGGTATGGGCCAATGTAAAGTTTGAGTGATGCATAGATAAATTGACGAACTGGCAGTCAGTGCTCAAAAATGCCCAAAATTAAGGCAACCAAGGTAGGTAGAGGGATCGCCACACAAGTCGCAGATGACACTTCGCTAACTATTGCACATGTGCACAATGCCTACGCAAGGGGCGAAGTAGTGAGCACGGGAGTAGGGAGCGCGCAGGAGGCATGAGGTTGACGGGCGGGTGTGACTCGGCGTCTCTCTGGCTCCCGCGCATAACTACATTCTGCCTTCGCAGCGTTCTGCGCCTAACTTCCCATCCGCCGACTTGTGTGGCGCGGATTATACTGTTCATTTAAAGTACAAAAAATATGCAGAAAATTGCTACTAAATATGAATTATTGAATATTATACATATTGTTACTGCGCAACCCCTTGCCTCTTGTTCACAGACGCCATTAAGTTTGATTCAGCTTATAAATAAGTAATTTATGTTTTGATATTTTAATCTTAGAAATATTAAACCCAATTATGAAGGCGCCATCGTAAATTTAATAGCAACGTAAAAAGTATGGATTGCCTGGAAGAGATCGCTACCAGCGATAAGGCCGCCTTCTGTTACACTAACTTAAGTATTTTTTGTATTACTGTTCGTTTTTATTTATTTTTGTGTACAATAAAGTATTTTCAATTCTATTCTAAAAGTATAATCTGTATCGAATGCTTAAAGTGAAAAAGAAACAGAAATATTATAATTAGCTATTATAATTACGATAGCGCCTTCCTAATTGGGCCTTTTGCCTATACAATGTGTTTGTCTACTGGTGTCGGAGTCTTAAGCGGTGACATCTATGACAAATTTTGAACAACTTTTACTATGGCACCAACTCTGAAACTTAAAAAAAAACTGCTATTCCATACGATTTTTAAAGACTTTTGACAAAAAGTATGGAAAAGCAGTTTTTTTTGCGTTTTCAGAGTTGACCCCGTAGTAAAAGTTGTTCAAAATTTGCCATATACGAGGGGTGATCCAAAAGTAATGATAATCAATAACAAACACAATGAATAAAATAAAAAAATAAATTTATTTCTCAACATAGTCTCCTAGCAAGTCTATACATTTAGTCCATCTCTTTTCTAAACCTAAAATTCCCTTAGAAAAAAATCTTTATCTTGACTCTCAAAAAAGTCCTCAACCGCGGCCATCACGTCGCTATCATCGTCAAATTTCTTGCCTCGGAGATGTTCCTTGAGTCGTGGAAAGAGATAAAAGTCACTGGGGGCTAGATCTGGTGAATAGGGGGGGGGTGATCCACCAGCTCAAAGCCCGCTTCCTGAATGGCAGCCATGGCAATTGCAGCTCTGTGAACCGGTGCGTTGTCTTGATGGAACAGCACTCCAGCCCGCAGTTTGCCTCGCCTTTTCTCCTTAATAGCCTCCCGCAATCTTCTTATTTGTTCTGCATAGTAGGAGCCTGTAATAGTGGCCCCCTTTTCCAAGTAGTCCACCATGATTATTCCTTCAGCGTCCCAAAAAACAGACGCCATAACCTTCCCTGCTGAGCTTGACACTTTGAATTTCTTCGGCGTCGGTTCATCGGATCGTTTCCATGTCATCGATTGTTGTTTTGTTTCAGGATCAAAATGGTGGATCCAGGTCTCGTCCATGGTCACAAAACGTGACAAAAAATTATCCTTGTCTGCCTGGAAATTTTCGAGATTTGCTCTTGACATGTCGACTCGTTTCTTCTTTTGCTCGTCGTTTAACATTTTCGGTACCCAACGCGCGGAGACCTTTCTCATATGCAATTCGTTCGCAAGGATTCTTTGAATGCTGCCATATGAGATCCCTGTGACCTCAGCTACATGCCTGATAGTCACTCTTCGATCTTCCAATACAACTTCTTCAACTTTTTTCACATTTTCTTCAGTGAGGGACGTCGATGGGCGTCCTTCGCGGTTTTCGTCTTCCGTCGATGTTCTTCCCAGCTTAAACTCCTTAGCCCAGCGTGCAACTGTGGAATATGGAGGAGAAGAGTCCCCTAATGTTTCCACCAAGTCGCTATGTATGTCTTTGGTAGACATTTTTTTCAAGCAGAGGTATTTAATGACAGCTCTGATTTCGTGTTTTTCCATTTTGATGTTCACTCCTTGACAGTCCGTATTCAAATGAATGTAGCTCCCGGGAATCGTGGCCTATTTATATGATTTTTTTTTCCTGAACTAGTTGGTAATTGAGCAAGTGACTGATATTTTTTTTGTATTTTTGTGTGCAGTAGAAATAACTGATTATCATTACTATTGGATCACCCCTCGTATGTCACCGCTTAAGGCTCCGACACCGGTAGACAAACACATTGTATTAGAAGTATTCATTCAAATATGAGCCCACAGAAACAGTAGATAAAAGGTAGGTTAACGTTTATGTAATGTAAGGAACTTTATAACTTAAAACATTATGTATTTTAATTGGTTTCTATTATGTGAAATACATTTAGTATATATTATCCTCAATAGTTAAAACAGCAGTATCTCAGTTGTGAGTAGAAAAGCAAGCCATTGACGTACTTGTGCTATTTGTGCTTAGCTAACTGCGCAATTGACTTATTTCTCTAAGGATTTAACAGATTTCATAAAAGAGTAGGGTTTTAGTGAAGTGAGTTTGTACTTGGTAACATTGAAAGTTTGTAGAATGGGCTAGATCAAAGCAATTATTGAAAAAACTAAATACGAAGTTAGAAAATATAGCTTTTTAATAATTTAAAGAGGTACAGAACATCCTTATGTAATACGTATTCAAAAATTTGACTTTCGATGTAGTCTAAGTTTATTTTTTGTTATAATCATAGACTTTGTTTGATATTTAATTTATCACAATGTTCTTATTTGTCTAATCTGTAGCTTAACATGTATCAAAGAAGATATAATAATACTACGTACAGTACATGTCTTGTGCCAGTGTGATGAGAATCCAGAATTTTAAACGGTATTTTTTCGGTGTCTGTCGACTTTTTAGAATATAATATCAGAATTTTAGTAGGCATATTTGCAGAGGACGTTTTTTTTTTTTTTTTTTTAATTGTATAATTGGCTTGATGACAAAAAAAATATACCTAATTAGTCCGTTAGATAGATTATTATTAAATAATACTTGTTTAAATAATATTTGATTCGATTTTTTTCAGGGTATTTGACTAGTTTTCGGAAATTGTTTTAAATTATTCGTTAGTACATAATAAGCTCACTACATTTATATTTCTGAGAGATCTACTGTATTAACAATGAAAATCAGTGTTAAAGAACAGATATTTAAGATCCCGCCAAAAACGACATTCTGTAATGGCGCTGGTCTTTGACGTCACGCACTAGTAAATAACGTTAGTCAATACTAGTAAATATGCTAGTCCACATCTAATATTTCACAAAAAATACTTTACGGGTGGGGGGTAACGATTGACCGTTCTATACGTAGTATTATTATATCTTCTTTGCCTCGGCTGACATGAGTGACTAATGCGCAACGACTCTTCTTGCGTGCAGACGCCATTAAGTTTGATTCTGCATATGAGCAAGGTTTAGCACGGTCAGCCTTCGGATGGGTGACCGTGGGTGGTATTTACAACAGCGCTGTTAGAGTACACCAAAGTTGATTTTGTGAGTGACAAAGATTTCGTTTCCCCCACAGGAGGTAGAGCTGTGGAACGTGACTCAATACGAAGTGAAGATCTATGCAGTCACGCAGTCCGTTTCGCGGGACGGACTACTTATCAATGGGACTGAGTCCCGCCCTGAGGTAAATTACACATCTATCCATCAGCCATAGCACGTCCACTGCTGGACATAGGCCTCCCCCATGGTTCTCTAATAAGACCGGTTGGAATTGGCTTGCATCGAGTTCGATCCTTCGCTCATAATTAGGTCATCCCATTCGTCTACCTTGTGGCTGGACGCCTACGCTGCGCTTGCCGGTACGTGGTCTCCACTCGAGAACTTTTCGGCTCCATCGGTCATCTGTCCTCCGTGCTATAAGCCCTGCCCACTGCCGTTTCAACTTGCCAATTCGCTGGGCTATGTCGGTAATTTTGCTTCTTCTACGGATCTGCGGATAACTCAATCTTCTTTAGCGAGCTTCAGTTAGGGTTGGGCTATCTCTAGCTTGTAGCTAACATCACAACCGTCAAGTTGTATGATTCGACCTAAACTAAATTCAGTCAGTTTTAATTTTTTTATATAACTAACTTCTTGAAACCGTATTTACATGACATAGCGCGCACTAAAATGTCGAATGAAACGGATCTTCGTCTTTCATTCAAGTTGGGCACAAATTTGCGTGTCAAATAAAGACAGATTTTAAGGGGTGTTAGTGGACGGTTTTATTCGGGGGTTTTAGAACCAAGAAAGTTGTGAACTAGTGCTAACTAGCGACTAGCTGATTGGTTTGACAGCATTTTAAAGCGCGCTATCTCTTTCGTTTGTTTCTGATAGTAGCTTGTTGACGAGACTGTTGCCGGAGCTACGCACGTTTTTAACCCATGCGTACGTCCGGTCGTCGGTTATGTATGGTACACTATGGGTGCTTGGCGCCGGATCTCGTTACCAAGCTTAGCCGGCACCGGTCTGCCGCATCAGACCGGGTAGAAACCGTCTCGCTAATAGGCTTAGCTGGCACTGGCCCGGCTCCGGATCGAATAGAAACAGCATCGCTAACAAGCGCCCTAAAGGGCCCTCCTTTAACATAACCGAGTCTGTGTGACCGTCAGATTCGAACTTACTGGTAATAAGCGTTCGGCAAACAGCATTTAAAATTTGTCGGCGAAAAACGCATTTAGTTAATGATCTAAAATTTAACTTGTTATTGTTGGTTTAGAGTTAGCTACAAAAATAGGATACTGTAGGTGCGATCGAGTAGCCTACTGATGCCAAAATTAACAGTTATAAATAAAGTGTAGATATTTCAGCGGGAGCTAAAAATCATAAATATTTGTTTTTGGTCCTCAGGAGGTGTCCAGCGACAAGTGTAGCGTTCACTCTGAAGCGATGTCTCCGGGCGCGGCCGCGCGCGGCAGCACTCAGGCTTTACTAGCGATCTGCCCCATCGCGCTCGTAGCCGCGCTAATAGTCGCGCTCGTTTACTGGCGGTAAGTATTAACACAAAATAAATTTTTCAAACAAAGAAAATTGATTTGAGCCTTTGAAACCCGCAAATAATATGGTTTTCTATTGGTACAATAGTTTTCTAAATCTTCTACAACTTCATAAACTTTAGCAATATTAGTATAGGATATATATAGATGTTATCATTATAATAATATACTACGGGACTAATCGCGCACTTAAATTACGAGATAAATAAATACCTCATCATCCCGACGTTTTGTCCGAGTTGCATCGACCGTGGTCACGGGTAGACTGGAATGTGAAACAGCTGGTACCGCCAATTCAACTTGAAAAATTGTCACCACGACACACAACACTGACGGTATCTAATAATGTCCCTCTACCTACTCTACGCGATTTACATTTGTTGATAACAGGATTACACGACGCCAATAACTTAAATCTATCCTCCCGGTTGAAGTTGTTATGTTTTTCGATTTTCACCGCTTCACGAACTATTCTTCTATTCTTGAAAAATAGTGTCGATCCGTGGAGAGGACTTGTGGATCGTGGAGCTCGATCCAAAGACCAGTACCTCCGTCAAGCAAATGCTCAGCTATAGCAGACTTCTGTATCTGGCGGTTTTTGACTGCCGCGATATGTTCTTTGATCCGTTCAGCAATAGTACGCTTCGTTTGACCTATGTAGGAACTACCGCAGCTGCAATCCACCTTATCTACACCAGGAGTCTGAAACGGAATGACATCCTTCGGCGTTCTGACTTGGCCCGGTAGTTTGGATAAGGGAGTTTACACTGTCTTGATGGAGTAATCCTTTAGCAAAGTCCCCACCTTATCCTCCTCACTCCTTTAACATAAGGCATGAAAGCCGGCTGCAAACATAGATGTGCCCCATCGCGCTCGTCGCCGCGCTAATAGTCGCGCTCTTTTACTGGCGGTAACTTTAATTTTTTTTTCAGTTATATATAGCTCATTAGACTCACAAATAATGTGGTTTTCTATTGGTAAAATAATTTTCAAAATCGGTTTAGTACATCCAGAGATAAACCCACTTCACAACCTTTATCTCTTTCTATATAATATTGGTATAGATAATTATGTCCCGTTGCGCTCGTTTAAACGATAAGCAATAAATTAATAACAGTAAATGACACACCCCCCTATCCTCCTTTAAAAACTCGGAATACGAATTTACATCCTACTAATATTATAAACGCGAAAGTTTGTGAGTTTGTGAGGATGGATGTTTGTTACTCTTTTACGCAAAAACTACTGAACGGATTGAGATGAAACTTTGCGATAATATAGCTTATATATCAGAATTACACATAGGCTATAAATTATAATGATATTGCGTAAATGTTCCATAATATGACGATAACTGTTAAGTAAGTAGGAAAAAATCTGCTATCTGCGAGCTATTCTAGAAATGTAAAAAAAAAAATTAACTGTCGAATCGAACAACCGTCAAATCGTTTTTGTTTTATTTTTTTTTATTTTCCACCTCCTTTATTAAGGGTGGTAAGGTAGGGTCTCGGGTTTGAAAGACGGAACGTGACATAGTCTACTTTTTATCCCGGATAAATAAAGGGTTCCCATGGGATAGCACAAAAATCAAAATATCATGCGGGCGAAGCCGCGGGTTAAAACTAGCACACTTATAATTTCCAACCAAATGCCTGGCTTGAATATTTTATTTAGTTTTAATTAGTATTATTTTAACTGTAATTTTATAATTTCTATTTATTAGTATTGAATGAATATATCGTGTAACCTTTTTGTGGTATAATAATTCAAAGTCCCTGATAACAAAATAATCAATTTGTTTTATAGATGCAGATCGCGTCTCAGCAAATGTATTAGCGCTGCGTACAACTATTTAGAAGAAGGCGGCGAGACGGCGCGCGCACCGCTCAATAAAAAACCTGGTAAGATCTTTATTATTTAAAAACCTTTTTTCATTTGACAAATAAGAGACCTATACTCTATAAAATTTAACTTGATCTCTGCGACATTGACATTGACAAAGAAGATTGACATATTTAGAGTTGAGATAGTGGTGGAAAAAATCGATTTTCAAACAATGTTGTAATGAAATCGAATGAGTAGTTGGATTTTATTTACTTACTATTTTATTTAAGATCAAGTATGTACACATGTAAATAATGTTATGATATTAATTAAATACTCATGATAATGTAACGATAGTATTTATCGACGTTTAATTTAATTACACATGTAAAAAATGTTATGATATCAAAATATACAGTAAAATTAATGATAAATTAAGTTTTATTTAAAATATCGTCGGTATAAACTATCGATATTTTAATTAAAACTCTATCTAAAACTCTGTGGTCACGATCATCCGTCGCCCATCACTAATCGGCATGCCCATAAAGTAAGACATTGACAGGTACTGTCTGTTCTATTAAGAAATTCAGGACTTCGTAGGCGTGATTTTTCTGACAGCTGTCTCAGAGATCAAGTTAAATTTTATAGAGTATAGGCTCCACATCTCGCCATTTCTATAAGAAGAATTGGTTTAAAACTTTGTAAGTATGCTAGGAACTAGAAAAGCTAAGTACGTTACTTTGTACGGATTACGCTTATGTCGAGATTGTCTGGCTGGTTACAACAGTACTCAAAACGTTCAGGCCAAAGAAGGTAACCGCTTATCACTATATAGTATAAAACAAAATCGCTTCCCGCTGTCTGTACCCATGTATGCTTATATCTTTAAAACTACGCAACGGATTTTGATACGGTTTTTGTAATAGATAGCGTGATTCAAGAGGAAGGTTATGTTATGTTACGCTCAAAGATCGAAAACGCTCAGTGAGCGGAAAAATAGCTCACAACGCGTTGTGGTCACAGTAAAACATCCACATGGCGAAATTCGTGTTATGGCACTAATGAAAATGCGCACGACGCGTTGTGGCAATCACAGAAAGACCCAATACCGATATTCGTGTCGTGGCTGATTTGCTATTCGATCTTAACGCGTTGTGGCAATGAAGAATCAATCTAAAGGCTATTTGACAACATTGAAAATATACTTTTGATTGTGGTAATCTTAAACGATAATAGCCTGAATAAGACATATTTCCCTTTAATTAAACTAAAATATGTCTAATTTTTGCAAATCGCACGATATAAAATACGATATTAATTTGATATTTTATCTGTAACGTAAACTCTTTAAGAAGGGCGGCAACTCTGGTGACGTCACATGATAGTAAACAAGAATTTGTCGATTGACTGTTGTTTGCGTAATTTGTGTTTTGTGATTTCGGGGTCATATTACAGGATCTGTAAGTTACTTTTAAAGTATTTTTTTGTCAATTTTTAGATGTGAACTAGCGTATTTACTGGTATTTACTAGTGTGTGACGTCAAAGACCAGCGCCATTACAGAATGTCGTTTTTGGTGAGATCTTGAATATCTATTCTTTAACACTGATTTTCATTGTTAATACAGTAGATCTCTCGGAAATATAAATGTAGTGTGCTTATTATGTACTGTACTGTACTAGCCTTTTTAGTAGTCCACTGCAGGACGTAGGCCTACCCACGAAGGGTGATTGGGCCATATCCACCACGCGGGCCCAGTGCGGGTTGGTGGATTCACATACGCCATCGAATTTCCTCTGTGGACGTATGCAGGTTGCCTCACGATGTTTTCCTTCACCGAAAAGCCTATGGTGTGAAATTCCGTACATAAATTCCAAAGAACTCATTGGTATGGGACCGGGGATTCGAACCCACGACCTCACGATTGTAAGGCGGGTGTCACTACCTCTTGACCACCACGGCTTCGGCTTATTATGTACTAACGAATAATTTAAAACGATTTCCAAAAACTAGTCAAATAGCCTATTATATCTTTAATTCTACGCAACGGATTTTGATTGTGGATACACCTGTGCGAAGCCGGGTCGGGTCGCTAGTTATGTATGAGTTCACATTTCGCAGCGTGACAGCCTTTAGTAGTGCAATTTATTTAAAAGATTAAGAGCAGTAGCTCTTAATCTTTTAAATAAATGATGATTTAGCTTTACCAGCCTACCACGATCCCCAGAGACCAAATCAATGTAGTTACTAGCAACTAGACTCTAGAGTACCAAGGCGATGAGTTTTTTTTAAATTAATGGTTTGCAAACTGGTTGATACAGTCAAAATTATTAAGTGATACAAAACAATAGAACATGTTAGGCTGTCCAACATTTTAAGTGCGTACAAATTGAGCACTAGAAGTTCGGCAAGTAAGAAAAAAAATAGTGCTAGGAGTCCTCCGAGCAAATATCTATGGTGTTACAATAAAAAAAGTGTCCGAGCCAAAACTCTGCCCAAGCTAAGACTTTTGGGTAGACTTTTTAGTTCGTCGTAAGGCGATTGCAAGCCGACTACAACGCCGAAGTGCTCGGTTACAAGAACCAATTAGGTGACATAACGTCGAGATTCGAGAAAACGGGTCATTGTGAATTATTTAATGTCAATATCTAAGTCGGTATGTATGACGGCGCTCGGACATTTTTTTACTACTTCCACTTAGGGACTGCGGCTCTGTAGATATTTGCTCGAAGGTGGATTCCCTCTGCGCGGAAGAAGTGAAACTTCGTAACGTTGAACGTTTAACGCAATAGTGCTTTCATATCCCTTCCATGGTAGCGTTAAACGTTTAACGCAACCTTGTTGGAAATCGCATTAGAAGTTTCACTTAAAAAAAAAACTTATAAAAATGAGAAAAAGAGAAAAAAAATAGCTTACTTACCCTGTTAAATGTTTACAGTGGTGAGCTGTTCGCCCGTGCACGCGAGCGGCGCGGCCGGCGAGACGGAGTGCGGGAATGGGACGCGCGCCAAACCGCCGCGCATGTCTGCGCCGCAGCACCCCGCGGTGCCGCGCGGCACGTTCACCGCGCACGTGCAGGCGCTGCACGCCGACGGAGACATCGGCTTCAGGTACCTCGGTGTCTAGCCACTGATCGACATAAAAAAAGTCTTCGACTTTAAAACCGCGGCTTTTCAAATCTACTTTTTGACGTTCCGTTTGACGATTAAATCTCGCTTCTGCAGTTTACCTTTTCGTTTAGAATAGCTATGCTTAGTTCTACAGCGTTGCGTAAAATTGATAATTTTAATTATACATGATCATAGGTATTAAACGCAAAACTTTTTAAGGGCGGGGCTAGTACATCAAGACTAACAAATTTTGTTCTAGGACTTTTGCAAAATCACGAAGAAAAAATCAGCTTTTTCATA
Organism: Hypomecis punctinalis; assembly: GCA_949316475.1. Lineage (NCBI taxonomy): Eukaryota > Metazoa > Arthropoda > Insecta > Lepidoptera > Geometridae > Hypomecis > Hypomecis punctinalis. The sequence continues at coordinate 8,639,666 of OX438819.1, read as the reverse complement.
CAAAAAGTTCGTCAACGCGCGGCAAAATGTATGGAGAAGCCATTTTTATTGCTAATTTTCTAAAGTCGTAGTAAAAAAGTTGTTTGTCTAGATGTACTAGACCCGCCCTTAAAAAGTTTTGCGTTTAATACCTATGACCCTGTATTTGATAGAATTATCTTTTTCACGCAACACTTTAGTACTGGACACGGCTATTTATAAGAAAAGGTAAACTGCAAAACAATGTGTCAAATGGAACGTCAAAGTCTACGATTTTAAAACCGCGGTTTCAAAGTTGAAGGTTTATTTACGTCGATCAGCGGCTTTTATATAGAGACGGTATAGTAACACGGAATGCGGGACTGGAACGCGCGCCAAGCCGCCGCGCATGTCTGTCGTGTTTAATTAAACTTTTCCGGGCCCCGTGTAGCAAAATGAAAATTAAGAATAAAGTTGATTCCCTGATATATTTTATGGTTCTAGGTTCTGGGAGCTTTTTAGGGAAAGTTTACAATATTCATCACCGCGGTATCATTATCTTGGTATTTCAGACCGTTGATACCGATTTAAATACCCACTACCGAAAAATGCTTAGGGGATACTTTTATGAAAAGCTGTAAAATCCGAGTTCTTTCCCACCGTCCACCTCCTGAGACCACCTGGGAGAACCATGGAATGTTTTTTTTTTACAACGGCTCACTTTTGTCCACCTGGTTGTACCTTGGGAAATATTTAGTATCCACCGTCCACGTAGTTACGAAATCTCTTCAGGAATTACTTCGTTCAAGGGTGATTCTGTAAAATGTCTGGAGCTCGGTTCGAAGTGCGCCACAGAACCAACAATGTAGCAGAAAATTCATTCGCAGTTGAAAAAAGATAGGTATTCAATAAAATAAATACGTAGGTATTGAGACTTTTAGTAAAAATATTGAAAATGATATGATAATGTTGTTTCAACTACAAGTTCTAAATAATGAAATAAGCGTTCTACGCTTACAGTAGAAAAATTGCGTTAAATAAGTTTTTATTTTTCTAATTTAAATTTACGAAACAAATTTATTAAGTTTTTAGGTTATGGTTGCTTTTTATTTTTCTTTTATTGAGTATAATAATGAATAAAGACATGTGATTAATAATAAGAAAATAGAGATGAATGGCTAATTACATAAAATAGGTTTAGGAACATAATATTTTATTTTATCATCTATAGATAGCCAGTTCCAAATTTTCTCAGGTGTACCGTCACCAATATCAAGGAAGGAGCTTTCTAGTTTTCTCCGAGAGGTGAGCCGTTGTAAAAAAAAAAACTTTCCACGATTCACCCAGGTGGTCTCAGTAGATGGACGGTGGGAAAGAACTGTAAAATCCCAGTTAAGAAAGTCTAATCTGCTTAATATTTTTAATATGCTTAACATCAGACAGTATGTAGTCAAACGCAAACCTTTATGAAATAAAAAAAAAGATGTTATTTTCTTGCAGCAAAGAGTACGAGATAGTGGTAGCGAAGTCGGCAGCGTTGGGCCACACCAGCCACCACAGCCATCGGCCCGAAAACAGACTCAAGAACCGATATCTCAACATTACTGCATGTAAGTAAATTGGAAATTAATTATTTTATACTACACCTGCTCGGAAAGTACCTTGATACTTTATCAAATTTACGGTAGAAAGTACGTCATTGCATATCGAACAAATATGCGGCGAGAAAACGCATCTGAGCGGGAGAGAAAAGTGTATGAAAATCCATTTCTTACGTGGTTTTTCTTTTTAAATTTTGGGTAAGACTATGCGCTGGTAACCTAAATATCAAAAGCCAAAAAGTTTTTACAGTGAGTTTTTATCTCCAAGTTCGCAAAATGACACTGGCCACTAGCTGTGTGTTGGATGGTGTCAAACAATTTGAAAAAAGAACATGTGAAAATTGCAGACGCCATTGGCGCCATTTTCAATTTGTGTGTTGTTTGAGGATTCAGTTTAGTTTTTTATTTTCCTCGTAGGTGTAGTATAAAGCTCTATGTATCACTCGAGAGAAAGTGCGATTCCCTATCTCGGGTGTTTTAAAGCCCTCGCCTACGGCTCGGGCTTCAAACGACACCCTCGACGGTAATCGGTCACTTTCTTCTCTCGGTGAACAATGTACTATAGTTAATAGTGAGGAAATCAAGTAAAAATAAATGTGGTCCCATTTAAATGTTTTACAATAAAACTAAGTTTTTAAATATCACAAGCTTTGCTTAGTTTGGCGTAAGCCGTGTGTAAGAAGTCCCCTAATATTTATTTATTTTCAATAATAAAATTGGCTGTAAGAGATCAGAAGTAAAATCTTGTATTGTAAAAAATTGTCTTCGAAAAACAAGCTCCGTCTTGATTCTAGAAACTGTCTGCCAATTTGGGGAATTATTGAGACATTTAAAAGGAAATTGTTACTTTGGTTCTCAATGCATTGTGGACGGGGCCGTCGCTATTTTAGGGTACTATACTTGGTTTGGCTCTCTAAAGTTATTTTAAATTCCACTCTTACATCCATGGTAAAATGTTTTTTCAGACGATCACTCTCGTGTATGCGTGTCCGGGGGAGCTCGATGCGGCGCCTCCGGCTGCGTGGGCGCCGGCCGAGGGCAGCCCTGCGACTACGTCAACGCTAACTTCATAGACGGCATGCTGCCAACCCTGCAGCCGCAAGACATAGCTAGGATCAAACGGAAACTGGACCGGAGGAATCGACCCCACAGGTAACATCTAACCTAAGCTGTGTTGTGTATAGGCGGGGGTAGGGGACAACCCTGCGACTACGTCAACGCTAACTTCATGGACCAACCCTACAGCCGCAGGATATAGCTAGGATTAAACGGACCAAAGGAATCGACCCCACAGGTAACATCTAACCTAAGCTGTGTTGTGTATAGGCGGGGGTAGGGGACAACCCTGCGACTACGTCAACGCTAACTTCATGGACCAACCCTACAGCCGCAGGATATAGCTAGGATTAAACGGACCAAAGGAATCGACCCCACAGGTAACATCTAACCTAAGCTGTGTTGTGTATAGGCGGGGGTAGGGGACAACCCTGCGACTACGTCAACGCTAACTTCATGGACCAACCCTACAGCCGCAGGATATAGCTAGGATTAAACGGACCAAAGGAATCGACCCCACAGGTAACATCTAACCTAAGCTGTGTTGTGTATAGGCGGGGGTAGGGGACAACCCTGCGACTACGTCAACGCTAACTTCATGGACCAACCCTACAGCCGCAGGATATAGCTAGGATTAAACGGACCAAAGGAATCGACCCCACAGGTAACATCTAACCTAAGCTGTGTTGTGTATAGGCGGGGGTAGGGGACAACCCTGCGACTACGTCAACGCTAACTTCATGGACCAACCCTACAGCCGCAGGATATAGCTAGGATTAAACGGACCAAAGGAATCGACCCCACAGGTAACAGAGGGTCGGGTTAGACAGGGGGCGGCCCTGTGACTACGTCAACGCTAACTTCATAGACTGCATGCTGCCAACCCTGCAGCCGCAAGACATAGCTAGGATCAAACAGCATTTAAAATTATTTGGCGAAAAGCGCATTTAGTTGCTAATCTAAAATCTAAGCTATTATTGTCGGTTTAGCGTTAGCTTAAAAAATAAGATACTATGGATGCGTTTGGGTAGCCTACTGATGGCAAAATTAACAGCTATAAACGCCAATAACGATCACATTCAGCGTTCGTTTTAAGAATTTGTGAGCAAAAGTTGCATTTTTAACTGTTTTTACCCACCGTTCGGATATCTCAAAAACTGTTAAAAATGCCATCGTGCACTGTCACTTTTGATCCACCTGCGGAGGTGGGTTCTTTGTGATCGTTTTCTGATATATAGAGTTTGACATTTAGCGTTCGTTTTGGGTATTGAGCAAAATTAGCATTATTGGCGAAATTCCCATACCGAACGGTTTAGAGCTAATACAATAGGGATGTTTACTAAAAAAATATAATTAGTCCGCCAAATAGATTGTCAAAAAATATTAGACACGTATTTTTTATTTTCTCAATTTAACACAAATTGATGATGATATAGCCTGTTAAAGTTCCGCGTGACGTCACTAAGCGCTGTGAAATGTACCGGCTAGTGCCGTCACGAGCCCCCACTCTCAAACTTTGACAAGGTTTATCTTAGTCACTAATTAATTGATTGACATAAGAAAAAATACGTGTCCAATATTTTTCAATAAACTAACTGATGGACTAATTATAATAATGATTTTCATACCAAGTAAACATCCCTATTAGAGAGATAGCGCTGTTGTCGCTTGAGGCAATTCTCATCTCAACCACAAAAATGTATGGAAAATCGTGCTCAGCGCTGTCAAAACTCTCAAATATGTATTGGAATTTGACACTACTGAGAGAAAAACACTACAACTAGTCACTGAATCGAGATATTTTTATGTCTCTTTCTAACTCATGCTATATTAAATCGTATCTCTTTTTTTCTTTTCTCGATCGACCACATTATCCTTCTGTTATCTCTGAGTTAACAATAATTTTCTATTCCCGCAGGCAACCTTCAATAAAGCCCAGCAAACCCCCTCCGAACCTAGCGGAGGGCATAGAGTCGGCTTTCCTCAACATAGAATTTTCTGGAATTGTGGAGTCGGACGAGCAGGACGGCGATAGTGATAGCGAACGCAGCGACACTGACAGTGAATTAGATGACGTTTATGTTGATATCGGTAAGTTCGTTTTTTGGTCGTGCTGTTTTAGAAATGATGATGCCAGCCAATTTATTGAAATCTAGCTGCAATTACCCACTATTTCTGAGTTGAATAAGATTTTGTTGATTTTTTAGCTTGTAGATATCTAAACTATAGAACTTGGAGTAATTTACTTATTAAAATGCGAATTTTTCAAATTGATTCAAAGGTTTCAGAGATTTCACTTAAAATACTGACGTAATTGGCACTTTCTCTTTAGCTTAGGGTCTCAAAGATTATCAGATAGTTGGCTTAGAAAAAAACGCATTTTGTACCGTCAACACATTTCTTCAGAGAGTGGAACTTTGTGCTAAAATATATCTGTTTTTTCAGATGGCGTTCAAACCCGAGTGAAGCTAGAGTGGCTAGTATGGCGACGGCGGTACATCGCCACCCAAGGCCCCACTCCAGCTACTTTAGACGCTTTCTGGCGCATGATATGGCAACACAGGGTCCACACCATCGTCATGATCACTAATCTGGTCGAACGAGGCAGGGTGAGTACATTAATCTAGTCGAATGGGGCAGGGTTAATACATTACCTAGTCGAACGGGGCAGGGTGAATACATTAGTTTAGTCGAACAGGGCAGGGTGAATAAATTAATCTAGTGGAACGGGGCAGGGTGAATACATTAATCTAGTCGAACAGGGCAGGGTGAATACATTAATCGAGTCGAACAGGGCAGGGTAATCTAGTGAAACGGTGCAGGGTGAATACATTAATCGAGTCGAACAGGGCAGGGTAATCTAGTGAAACGGGGCAGGGTGAATACATTAATCTAGTCGAACGGGGCAGTGTGAATACATTAATATAGTCGAACGGGGCAGTGTGAATACATTAATCTAGTCGAACGGGGCAGTGTGAATACATTAATATAGTCGAACGGGGCAGTGTGAATACATTAATCTAGTCGAACGGGGCAGTGTGAATACATTAATATAGTCGAACGGGGCAGTGTGAATACATTAATCTAGTCGAACGGGGCAGTGTGAATACATTAATATAGTCGAACGGGGCAGTGTGAATACATTAATCTAGTCGAACAGGGCAGTGTGAATACATTAATCTAGTCGAACAGGGCATGGTGAGTACATTTTCAGACGACGTTCAAACTCGAGTGAAGTTAAAGTGGCTAGTAAGGCGTTAGCAGTACATCATAACCCAAGGCCACATGCCGGCTTTCTGGCGTACGATATCACAACATAAGATCCACATTATCGTCATGATCACTACCATAATAAAGACTATAATATATTTATTCATTGACCTTTAGTTTTCATTTATTTATACCAAAAACATTCGGTGTATCGACTGGGGGAACAAGAGACGTGCCGTGAACGGATTCAGCTTGTATTTAGATATCTGTCTGCTCATGTAGTTCATTTTCTTACACCCCTAATGAAGCTTAATCTGAGCCACTTAACCTAACCCTGCGGACACTCGTAGACTGTGATGTTTTACATTATTTTTTGTTGTGTTACAGCGCAAGTGCGACATGTACTGGCCGGGCGGCGGGCGCGGCAGCAGCAGCGCGCACGGCGGCGTGCATGTGACGCTGCTGCACGAGGACGTGCGCGCCGCGTACACCGTGCGACACATGCGCGTGCGCAACACGCACCAACACGCGGTCAGTACATCCGCGCCCAGTATACAACGTGTCACAGAAAGGTTGAACAATACTGAAGGGCAGTCCATGTATCCAGTCACGAATCACCTGTATGAATTTTAAACTTCAAGAGCCGTATTATTGTTTCTATCTATCTATCAGCCGTAGGATGTCCACTGCTGGACATAGGCATCCCCCATGGGTTTCCAATAAGGTCGGTTGGAAGCGGCCTGCATCCAGCGCGTTCGTGCGATTTTTATTATATCGTCAGTCCACCTAGTCGGTGGACGTCCTACGCTGCGCTTGTTGGTCCGTGGTCTCCATTCGAGAACTTTCCGGCCCCATCGGCAATCTGTTCTTCGAAAAATGTGTCCTGCCCATTGCCACTTAAATTTGCTAATCCGCTGGGCTATGTCGGTAACTTTGGTTCGTTTGCGGATCTCCTCATTTTTGATTCGATCCCGCAGAGAGACACCGAGCATAGCCCTCTCCATAGCATGTTGGGCTATCTTGAGCTTATTCATGAGGCGCACATTAAAAGACCACGTTTCCGTTCCATATGTCATCACTGGCAACACACAACTATCGAATCGATTATTGTTTCTATATAAAACTAAAAAATATTTTTTTCGTATTATTTTGGACAACCCTAACAAATAAAAACGGTAGCGGACGCGTCAATCGATTAGCACCTCGCGTACAAAGCGCGTCACATTTTGCCTCCCTATATTGTAATTTATACACGTATTCACGTAAAAAAGTTTATCCATTTATTCGACCAAAACCGTAGAGTCCGAAATGTAATGTACCCGTATTATTCCCACAGGCGAGTTCTCCAACCAGCACGGAAAGTTCAGACAGCCCACTCGGCAGACTAGTGGTGCAGTACCACTATACAGTGTGGCCCGACCACGGCACCCCGAGACACCCACTAGCGGTCCTACCGTTCGTGCACGCGGCCAGCGCGCATCCTGCCACTGTTCTCGTGCATTGCAGGTATGTCTGGGGAAGGCTTTATTTTTTAAGCTCCGTAAGGCAGGGGTCCCCAAAGGATGGAAACCCTACAGAACAAACCTTTCAAAGGTGACGTCCACAAGTGGTATATTATTCAGAGAAAAATCGAACCAAGATGATATATACATCATTTGAAAGCTTGTTATATGGGCTTCCCAAAAATATTTTATTTAGATTTTTTCACCCCTCCAATTTTTTTTAAATGCGAAAAATAAATTGTATGAAAAATAACAATACAGCTTATTATTTTTTCTAGTTTAGCAATGATAATGTGCTTCTATCGTTATTTTACTTGCATTCGTAGCTGATTCTTCCACATTCATCTCTATATTTGCTAAAATAAAAAATTATAACCTGCCAGTGTGACCTGTTAGTAGGTACAATGTGACAATAAATCACTTAAAGAGTATGTTTAAAGGGTAAAAATGCTTTTATTTAACAATTTGGAGGTTACTTAATCAGGGCTGCTAGATAAACTACCTATTGAGCAAAATATATTTATTTTTTCTAATAAAATCAAAATTAATAAAAAAAAACAGAGGGCTCTTTTTTGTTTTTTACTGTTGTATTAGACTCAGAAAAATATGAACTTTCTCGAAATGTAACGAGAGTTTAGGTTAGAATTAGAGTTATTATTGTACCAGCCTCCATACATTTTGTGGACATGTCCTTTGCGTTGAGAGTGATCTTATCTGTACCTTATTTCTTATAGCTAAGAAGCTGAAAAAACTTACTAAACCTGTAAATACGACGTACAATCAACAAGTTTGACAACATAACCCGTAAGCTACAACGTATGTGTCTTTCTCTCCTAAGTAAACCTCACAAAAGACCTCAAGTTACTCAATAATACTTCTCGTGTCGTTTAATATCGTGTTGTTGACTTCGAGGCTAGTTGCAATTTTTAAATTCTAGATAATTGATGGATATGAGTGAAGGCAACCTATGACAATCGCGTTAGTATCCACAACATTAATAAGGCTCTTCTTTCACAGCGCGGGCGTGGGCCGAACCGGCACCTACATAGTCCTAGACGCCCAACTCAACCAGCTCAGACTAACCGGCACTCTCTCCCCCCTCGGTTTCCTATGCCGCGCGCGCACACAAAGAAACCACCTCGTGCAAACAGAGGAACAATACGTATTCGTACACGACGCTCTACTAGAACACGTTAGATCTGGCAACACTGAAGTAGAATTCCCCAAAGCCAAAGAATATCTCATCAAACTACTAGAAAACATACCCGAAGACGAATTGGCAGTTCTAGACCTCAATTCGAATAAACAAAAGAGCACGAACGATTTGACCAATGGCGTCGTAGTCAACGGTGAAACGTCAAGCATAAAATCTAGTCAGAATAGCGAAAAGGAAATCGTCGAAAATGGATCTGAGATATCGATTAAGACTGACGATTTGAATAGCGAACAGAGTAAGTCGTCGGCGAGGGATTTGAACGATTCGACGAACAATTTCAATTCGAATAATTGCAATTCGACCAATTCGAATAACTTCAATTCTAATAATTCGAATTCGGGTAATTCGAATAATTCTACGACGAATTTGGAAGACCAGAAAGATCAGGTTATGGTGAACGGGGACGAATCTGAAGGAGTGTACGATCTAGCGCCTCGCTCTACGGATACTTATAACAAGAAGATGCAAGCGTATAATAATATGAGCGAGCAGGAAAAAGAAGAAATCAGAAGGTACGTAAGAACGTGTTGTAAAAGTTGTCATTTTTTTATTCAGATTTTGTATTAGGTAATTTTTCGAAGTTTATTTATTAGTCATAGATGTTTTCTAAATTAGAGCTTACATACAATATTACTGTTGATTTTTGAAAATAATTATTGTAACCAAATGAAATTTTTAAATTCATATTTAAAGATTTTTATAAAATCCTTAATTATGCTAACAAACTACGATGGAGTTTATTTTGTATGATACCTACTAATGGGCATGATGCCAAAAAAATAATCTATCCATCAGACAGATTCTCATATTAGACACGTAGTTTTTTTTTGTCAAACAAGCAAAAACAGATGAAGTTAAAATTCCGCGTCACGTGACTAGTGCCATACAAATGCATAGATTTTAGACCTGTGTCGGTCGTGATTGAACGAGTCCCAATGACCGAAACATAATCAGCGCATGATCGAATCGTTCATTACTTGTTCAAGATCTCGATCATTTGTACCGTGCGTCGCATGTTCCGTGTCGCGAGATTCGCGCCAAAATGAGCCGTGCAACACTGCTGGCATACCAACAAACGGAACGTGTTTGGCTTGCAATGATACTTCGCGATTAAAATTCTAAATTAGACTACGTTTTAAGTAATATGATAGTTATTACTATAATGCATGCAAATAATGTTCTATTTATTTGATGATTGTATGTCTCTTCCGTTTTTTTATTTCCAAAATTAACTTTCTTGTCTCGTAATAAGAATCAATTTCGTTAACTTTTCTAATAACCTCTCATTAGAAAAGTTAACGTCAAAGATTGTTAATGTACATAAGATCTTATAGCCACCGTATGGTTCGGTCACGTGACCGATGAACGACCAATACATTTGATTCGGTTATTTCGCTGGTCGGTCATGAACGATCCGGAACATAGAGAATGTACGACCGATACACGACTAATAGATTTCTGTTAGAGAGATGACGTCACGACCCCCACTCCCAAACTTTGACAAGGTTTATCTTTGTCATTTGTTGTCTGATTGACAATAGAAAAAATACGTGCCCATAATTTTTTGATAATCTAACTCACGGACGATTGATTTATTGTTTTTTTTTTACCCAGTCATCATGCCTATATTTTATTGTCATAGATGTGCCATGATACGGTGATATGAACAATATATTCGTTTGTTCGAATATTACTCTCAGTTTTTATTTATATATGATTCTTTCTCTTCCACAAATGTATTATTTTCACAAGTTAATACAGATAAAGATGATAATGAAACGAAATCTTACAAATAACTTATGCAAAATGTATTACAATTTTAAAGGGGTAGGTAACATATTATTACGCTATGTATATCATTGGTTAAAGAAATTATGAGTATAATGTTAATTTGGAGGCACGGTAGTACCCCCGCCAATACAGGCATATCTAATTATAAATATTTCCACATGTCATAGAATAGTACTAATAAATAATGTTCGAGAATATTAGTTATTTATTAAAAATATTGATACATGGAAGATTTTGATAGATTTGTTCGTGTTTTAGAGCGAATCGAGTGGAAAACTATGCGCTGTTGGAACGGATGCGCACGTTGGCGAACCGACATCACAGCTACCAGGGACCACCGCCGGTCAATCTGCTGGAGAAACAATTCCTGGTATGCTTATGTTATTTTTAGGGTTCCGTACCTCAAAAGGAAAAAACGGAACCTTTATAGGATCACTTTATTGTCCGCCTGTCCGTCTGTGTGTATGTCAAGACTGTTTATCTCGAGAACGCGTAAAGATATCGAGTTGAAATTTAAATTGTATACGTATATCGATGAACTCTTGCTGTTGTGGAAAAGACAAGTTTCTCAGTTGTCGTTTAAAAAAGTTAGAGTCGTTTATGTCGTAAAAAACTGCATATTTCGACACTTACAAAAATCAAAACCTACAGGGTACTTTCCGTTGACATATAACTATGAAATTTGGCGAGAAGCATTGTCTTAAAGTACACATATAGGAATAAATCTGAAAACTGTACATTTTTATTTACATCACAAAAAAACAGGGCCTCGAAATTCACAAAACATGGGCTCAAAATTCAAAGTGAGTAAATCGTATCATGTAAGGTGTCATATAAAAAAACTTCATTAGCACATGCTAAAACAGGTTTTTAATTATTTTAACAATGTGTTTGTATGGAACCCTCGATGTGCGAGCCTGACTCACACTTGTCCGGTTTTTTTACTTAGATTACCAAGAAAATAAGTAACTGATATATGTACTTCCATTACAATTATGTTATAAAATATGTTGTTTCTTGACCCTTTAACCTATCTCTGGTAATCTATAGCCGCGTACCCACCTAGCGAACAGGCTCGCGCGGCAGCCTCGGTGTCCGGATCGCGAGCGATGGCTCGCGCGGCAGCCTCAGTAGTTTTGTTCAATTTACACGAGGCCGCCTCGCGAGGCAGGCTGAGCCACCATAAGTCCGCGAGTATTCAAAATGGACAGTCGTGTATTTTCAGCTGCAGCTATTTTCCTAGCTGCTTATTGTTTAAAGAAACGAAAACAGTCACGTATCAAGAAAAAACCTAGACGCTTCTGGATTAGAAAGATTTACGACCGTTTGCCCATGATATCAATATTATAGATAGAGACAAACACGGTAATAGACAAAACTTGAAGTAGCTTCGCGCGCGAGCCAAAACATAACCGTCCCCACCTAACGCACAGCGCTCACTGAGGCACCTTTGAGCGCGTCAAGTTTACCGACAACAGATGGCTCGGGGCCGAGCCGTGCTCGGCCGAGCAAACGCGCGCCCGAGGCAGCCCGAGGCACGTCCACACCAGCCGAGGCATTTGGCTCGCGAGGCTGCCGCGCGAGCCTGTGCGCTAGGTGGGTACGCGGCTTATGACTGGTTTAGTGGGTTTATTGTTCACACTTCAGCTTCAAAATTAGTGTAATAATTTTTTATCACTAAAAACAATTAAACTGTTTATAATGTCACTAATTGCATTGCTTAAACATAAAACTAAATTAAAGTCATAATTTCTAAATCAATTAAATTATGAAATGTTTTTCTTGATATATATTCAAAGTGGAATCGGAAAAGAAATAGATATAAAATGCTTTAAAGCTGATTCGTCTTAAGCACTGTCTAGAAGTTTTTCCGCCATACTGCGGAGACGCCAAAGTGATATTTTTAACGGTTTTTTAAATGCCATTTACTACGTGTTTTTGATGCTATTTTGCGATGATCACACCTTAATGTTTTTGAACCGTAGTATATTTCTTGTGTTTTCTCCTTCTACAGGTGAAATAGAGTCTAATTTCATTTGTTAATTTCCAGCTAATCACAAGGTCATGCGTCGAAGCTAGCGTTTGCGCGCGCGCCCCTCACAACGCAGAGAAAAATCGGCCTAATGGCATCTTACCGTCGGATGCAGCGAGGGTTATGTTGGTGCCGAAACCTGGGGTAGAAGGTTAGTAGTCCTACAAGGTTACCCTATTCTATAGCCGATATTTAACTTGGCGTGTAAATAACAAGTAGTGTAGCCGTGGTGGTCTAGAGGTAGTGACACTCGTCTTACAATCGTGAGGTCGTGGGTTCAAATCCCCGGTCCCGTACCAATGAGTTCTTTGGAATTTATTACGGAATTTCACACCACTGGCTTTTCGGTGAAGGAAAACATCGTGAGGCAACCTGCATACGTCCGTAGAAGAAATTCGATGGCGTATGTGAATCCACCAACCCGCACTGGGCCAGCGTGGTGGATATGGCTCAAATACCCTTCGTGGGTAGGCCTACGTCCTGCAGTGGACTATTAAAAAGGCTGGTACAGTACAGTACAGTAAATAACAAGAAATCTTCGAGCGAATATCTAACAGATAACAGAGCCACAGTCCCTAAGTGGAAGTAGTAAAAAAATGGCGCCGTCATACATACCGACTTAGATATTTGCATTAAGTAATTTACAATGACCCGTTTTCTCATATCTCGACGTTATGTCACCTAATTGGATCTTGTAATCGACCACGTTGGCATCGCGCGGCGTTGTAGTCGGCTTACAATCGCCTAACGATTAACTTAAAAGTCTGCCCACTACGTAGCTTTGGTTCAGACACTTTTTTTGTACGATTGTGACTATAGATATTTATATTAGGTCGAAGCAAAAAATGACGTTACCTGCAACGTCGGTTTACGGACGATAATTTTACTGAAAGAAGCCGAAAGCTAAGTCTGATCTTGCCTCTCGCTTGTCCGCACGCTCGCCTCAGGCAGAACGTTACTTCAAAAGTATGATAAATCACAAAGGAAAGGTGATGTCCACAAGTGGTATATTATTCAGAGAAAAATCGAACCAAGATGATATATAAATCATTTGAAAGCTTGTTTTATGGGCTTCCCAAAAATATTTAATTTAAAGGATTTGTTCCGTTACCGGTATTAAAATAAATAAAAATTCTAACCAGATCAATGATTGCTGTTTTATAAAGAGCATTCAAAATGTAATTATTATCTGATAAAAACATATTTTTAAAGCCCTGCAATATTTAGAAAATCGATAATATATATTTGGGGTATGTAACGTGAAACGGAACGGATATCTCGTAAAGAAACACGCTAATCTGAAAAAACTCAAAGCCAATTTAAAAAAGAAAATATAATAGAACTGTCAATGTCAAAGGAAATTGAATATTAATTTGATTTTCGATCAGTGTTGTCACCTTAGCCCTTTTGGAGCTAGATCTAGCACTGTTTACTGTAGGTGAACCCCTTGTATTTGTATTTGTTTATTCATTAGTGTAATGATTTAGCCCGGGCTTATTTTATTTTAAAGGGCTATCTAGCGCTTATTTGCCCTATTTATTTTCGTAGATAATATTATTTTGAATTTCCAATATACTTTTATAAAATAACAATTTAAAAAAAAATGCAGGGCTATATATTATTTTTTATTACTCCATGGAGCTTTTAAATTTAAGTACATTCCTAGAAAAATTAAATGATCTTGGTTAGAATTTTTATACTGAGTTCCTTGTAAATCAGGTACAACTCCTTTTTTCACAACTCCAATTTTTTTTAATTCGGAAAATAAATTGTATGAAAAATAACAATACAGCTTATTATTATTTCTAGTTTAGCAATAATAAAGTGCTTCTATAGTTATTTTATTTGTATTCGTAGCTGATTCTTCCACATTAATCTCTTAATTTGCTAAAATTAAAAACTATGACCTACCAGTGTGACCAGTTAGTAGGTACAATGTGACAAAAAATCACTTAAAAACTGTGTCTAATTGGTAAAAATGCTTTTATTTAACAAATCGGAGGTTAATTAATCAGGGCTGCTAGAGATAATCTACCTATTGAGCCAAATATATTTATTTTTTCAAATTAATTTTAAAAAAATCGGAGGGTTCTTTTTTGTTTTTAACTGATGTAATAGACTCAGAAAAATATGAACTTTCTCGAAATGTAACGAGTGTTGTGGTTAAAATTTTTGATTATTATTATACCAGCCTCCATACATTTTGTGGCAATGTCCTTTAATTTCAAATTGCGAATTTGAGCTGACGATAAAATAAAATCAGCATATCTCTTTTCATTCTTGAATGTCTAAACATTACAAATTTTCCGTATCCAAAAATCCTGAATTTTCCCACTAGTCAAGCTGGTTTGTGGATTTTGCCAAAGTGTGTGTTACAAGATGTTTTCTGTCCACTGCCAACCGGCTGTATGGGCACTCGCAAACATTGGTTTCATTTCACATTAGCTAAAGTTTTGTTAAACTCAACAGGTAGCGAATACGTAAACGCGTCGTGGGTGAGCGGGCGTCGACGGCAGCGTGAATACGCGGTCGCCCAGCAACCATTCGCGGGTTCCGCCGCGGAACTATGGCGGACTCTGTGGGACCACACCGCGCAACTGGTGCTATTGTTACATGAGCCTGATGATGAGGTAAGATGTGTAAGAGGTAAGAGGTGTACTGTGTCAGTGTGACTTAACAGACAGTGGGTAGGTAAAGGCATAGTGGCTGTATCGCTTAGCAACTGTTCGGGGGTCCGCCGCGGAATAGGCTCGTTTACTATATAGCCCGTCAAAGTTCCGCGTGACGTCACTAACCTACAAATGTACCGGCTTGTGACGTCACGAGCTCCCACTCTCAAACTTTGACAAGGTTTATCTTTGTTATTAATTAATTGATAGACAAAAAAACATATGAAAATAAATTTATTTTTTTGGGGAATTTGTAGAACTCGCTTGGGGAAGTACCATACCTTTGCATGTTATGTACCCGCCCAGCAATTGTGTGCAAAAATTGTTGTATTCTGTATTGAAAGGCACAGTTTGCTGTAAAACTTGGGGTAATAAGAGATTTGGAACTAGCCAGTATGTAATGTCTGTATCATTGCCATTTTGTATTTTTGTGAAACTTTTACAGTGTAAAGTAAACAATGGTAAAATTGGTGGACCCCGCAAAATTTATAACATAACTGATCTGACTATACCTTTTTGCGTCCGTATAACATACTTAAAAATCAATCATCCTAACTTTCAATTTATCTTTCACAGGAATGCGAAATATTCTGGCCGACAGAAGACGAAAAGGAGTTATTCGTCGCCAATTTCCGCGCATCGTTCGTCTCAAAGGAAACGTACGTCGCGCACCGGAAATCTGAGCGGAAAACGCCGGCGGAAACGCCCGCGGAACCGGAAACTAACGGCTACAGGAGACAAGAACCGGCAAACAGCGACTGCGCAGACGACGAAAGACTAATACCGGAAAACTCTCCAATAACCGATTCCGAACCGGCGTACAGATTCGATCGGACAGAGTTACGATTGGAACGACTCAGCGCTGGGAATCGAGACCTATCCGCGCGCAAATCGATCGCTAACGGGGACCTATTCTCGTCACTATCCGAGAAAAAGAACGGTCCGAAATCACCGCGAAGTCCTTCAAAAATGTCGCTGAAAAATTTCAAGTTGAGTTCTCCGACGAAGTTCAAATTTCCCGAGTGGGGTAACGGGAATCGAACCGCGGGGTCTCCGCCCGATACCGCGCCGCCCCCGCCCCCCTGCGCCCCCGCTTTGTCCGTCGAAGAAGAAGCAGAGTTGCGAAGACCGGTGTATATGTTTGAGAGAGTGGAAAAAGCACCCGATTCTGTACCTTCAGACAGGGTGATAGAGGTCACCAATGTTAGTGTGCATTCGTTGCAGGATGACTATCAGTTGAGTGTGAAGTTTATTAAGTGCAGTCGGTGGCTTGAAGGTGAGTAAGAGTTTTTGTATTATAGTTATTTCTTTAATTTTGATTGACAAAAGAAAAAATACGTGCCTATATAATATTTTTTGATAATCTATCTGATTGACTAATTTATATTTTTCGGAACGGAGGATGATTAATTACAAGTCGACGCGTATATTTTTTTAATGTATAACCATGCATAACTTTTTACAGAGTAGTCCGGTTTCAATAATTCTTCTTTTGTTTGGTAGATCATACTTCAAAGATGGCCCCGTTTAAGTTTTATTGAATAGGGTATTACAGTCATTTTTGAAAAGCATCTCAGTTAGATCCTGTTGGTCTAATAAACCACTAAAAAAATACAAAAAATATTTTTTTAATCCTTAAGTGTTTTAAAAATGCATTTTAATTTTACAATTTCAAATATTCGCGCGTAATTTACGTAAAACGATATCCATCGGTCATTATTTTACTCTGTGGTCATGAATCACGTCACTATGCTATGTAAACAATGCACGTAAATATTTTTCACGATAGTGTCTTTGTTTGTAAGTTTGAGATTTATGTTGAAAATGAGTTATTATAAATGGTTAATAATGAGTTACCGTTCGTGTACTGTTCTTGGAATACTAGTGTACAAACACCGGACAAACTATTCAATGTTTACATAGCCGGATGACGTCATAACATAGCGGCAACTATTTTATGCACAGATTAAAAGGACGGAATATTTTGTATTGATTTTTAAAATTTATTTTGTTGTTTTATGATCTAAAAGGTACATTTTCCGATTGCTTTTTGCTTAAGTTATCTCAAAAATACATTTACAGATTTTTTCTCGTTCATAGTAAAATAGCCTATTCGGCTAAGCCGTTTTTGAAAAATTAACAATGATGTGAAAATTAACAATGATGTGAAAATTAACAATGATGTGAAAATTAACAATGATGTGAAAATTAACAATGATGTGAAAATTACTACATCAATGATACATTGATCCGTGCAAACTATTCGAATTTTGTACACGGTTAAAGTCGGTTATGCCCTTTTTGGCGGAAAATATTTTTTATTAATAAGATTTTCTTACAGGTCACACAACGGACTACGTAGCGGGCAAGCCAGATGAAAATGAATTTGTCAAGGCGGTCCGACAAGCGATCACCGACGAGCAAAAGCAGGAGGCGGTGGAGCGCCTCATAGCGCCTTATAGGGACTCCTTCGGCCTCATAGAGTTCGTGGCTGGCTGCCAGATGGAGTACAAGAATGGACCTGTCGTTGTAGTTGACAAGTAAGTATTGTTATAATATAGAAACTATTATATTAAGGAGGCAAGTTTCTCAAGCTGGTGCGACAACTGACAAGTATAGGCAGGAGGCGGTGGAGCGCCTCATAGCGCTTTATAGGGACTCCTTCGGCCTCATAGAGTTCGTGGCTGGCTGCCAGATGGAGTACAAGAATGGACCTGTCGTTGTAGTTGACAAGTAAGTATTGTTATAATATAGAAACTGTTATATTAAGGAGGCAAGTTTCTCAAGCTGGTGCGACAACTGACAAGTATAGGCAGGAGGCGGTGGAGCGCCTCATAGCGCTTTATAGGGACTCCTTCGGCCTCATAGAGTTCGTGGCTGGCTGCCAGATGGAGTACAAGAATGGACCTGTCGTTGTAGTTGACAAGTAAGTATTGTTATAATATAGAAACTATTATATTAAGGAGGCAAGTTTCTCAAGCTGGTGCGACAACTGACAAGTATAGGCAGGAGGCGGTGGAGCGCCTCATAGCGCTTTATAGGGACTCCTTCGGCCTCATAGAGTTCGTGGCTGGCTGCCAGATGGAGTACAAGAATGGACCTGTCGTTGTAGTTGACAAGTAAGTATTGTTATAATATAGAAACTGTTATATTAAGGAGGCAAGTTTCTCAAGCTGGTGCGACAACTGACAAGTATAGGCAGGAGGCGGTGGAGCGCCTCATAGCGCTTTATAGGGACTCCTTCGGCCTCATAGAGTTCGTGGCTGGCTGCCAGATGGAGTACAAGAATGGACCTGTCGTTGTAGTTGACAAGTAAGTATTGTTATAATATAGAAACTGTTATATTAAGGAGGCAAGTTTCTCAAGCTGGTGCGACAACTGACAAGTATAGGCAGGAGGCGGTGGAGCGCCTCATAGCGCCTTACAGGGACTCTTTCGGCTTCATAAAGTTCGTGGCTGGCTGCCAAATGAAGTACAACGATGGACTTTTTATGAATCTCCAAACTTTATTTTTTGTGTAGATATGTCGTCAAAAGCGTAGAAATGATTTCAGGAATGGCAATATGCTGTTAAGAGTGTCATTATTATGTCGTCTTAGAGTGTAGAAATGTTGCTAACATAGAGTTCGTTGCTGGCTGCCAGATGAAGTACAACGATGGACTTTTTATGAATGTCGAAACTTTATTTTTTGTGTAGATATGTCGTCAAAAGCGTAGAAATGATTTCAGGAATGTCAATATGCTGTTAAGAGTGTCATTATTATGTTCATCTTAGAGTGTAGAAATGTTGCTAAGAGTACAGAAATGTTGTCTTAAGTGTAGGAATGTTACTGAGAGTGTAGAAACGTCGCAAGTACAGAAATGTAGTTGAAGTAGCTAAGAGTGTAATATTGATGCCAAGGGTGTGATTAATTACTGTGACGCAGTAGGCCGCGGTAATGATGTCGAGTTGTTTACATCTAAGTGCGAGATTTTTCGTTTTATGACTTGAGCGGGGTCGGCCTTTGTCTGCCGTCTATTGTTTAGTTTTTTTGGTGTTTTCGTATTGGACAAACAATAGGGAAGTCTCGAACATTCAAGTTGTTTACTTGTTAACATAATAGCGTTTATTAGATCTAGTAGTATCACGAATTATCTAGTGAATTCCAGACTGTAATAACGGATATAAATACGCCGACCGACCCTTGGGGACTCAGTTATTCTTTTACCGTCGAAGCGAAAACATCTCGTGTTCAAGTACAGTACCAGTGATTGTGAAGTGACTAGTTTGTGTGAATATCATTGCCAGTGTGAAGTGTTTGTGCGAACAGTTGTGTCGTGCGTATCGTGATTTTTTGCAATAAAGTGCAAAGTGAATAATCGGCGTTTTAACTGATTATCCAAGAACCCATCTCGTAACATTACTTAGATCATTCCTAAAAAAAATTAATCGTAACAAACATGTATAATTGGTACCTTTTCCCCACAGATACGGTGGATGGAAGGCAATGACCTTTTGCACACTGTCGGCCGCGTGCGGCGGCGCCCGCGATCCGAACATACCCGACCCCAACGCTCAGTTCCGGGCCCAGGGAGACGACAGTGCGTCGATATACACGTGGGCCGCGTTAGGGGCGCATGCGAGAGTGGGCAGGGGGGCGCATTCGCATTCTGCGCTGTTGGCTGCTTACTGCGCGCTCGCGAGCTATGGGCCTGCTGTTAGGTGAACCAGGTAAGACAAATAACTTAATTTAACTTTATATAATGATAACAGTAAGTATTAATAACGTCCATGAATCACACTTGATTCATAAGAAAATGGGTTTTTTGAGATACACGATATCATCAGGTAAAGTCACTCATAGTTTCAGCTGGCACTAGTAATGATATACACAATTTCAGTAGAAAGGCAAAAGTAACAAATGACATGATATGATTCTCAAGTTCGCGATCAGATTGCTCAGTTCAGAGCTCAGGGAGATGACATTGCGTCGATATACACGTGGGCCGCTTTAGGGGCGTATGCGAGAGTGGGCAGGGGGGCGCATTCACACTCCGCGCTTCTAGCTGCTTACTGCGCGCTTGCCAGCTATGGGCCTGCTGTTAGGTAAAGTAAGATCAAGATCAAGATTTGATAGTTTCGGTGGCTCAGTGGTTAGTGAACCTGACCTCTGGATCAAAGAGGCGTGGGTTCGATCCCCACCCAGGGCAAGTATTTATGTGATGAACATAAGTGTTTGCTCAGTGCCTGGTTGTTATTTAGAAACCTACTATCTATTTAAGTATGTATTTAAAATATGTATAAGTAGTATATCAGTCTCTGGCACCCATATGACAAGCTTTGCTTAGTTTGGGGTCAGAGACCGTGTGTAAGATGTCCCCCAATATTTATTTATTTATTTATCAATATACCTATTTTTGTAATAACGTCCGTGTATCCCATTTGATTCATATGACAGTGAGTAATTTTTGACTCGTACACAATTTACAGAGGTAAGTTAAACTTAATTGATGATGAATGATATGATAAGTAAGACCCTGGTGTTCGTGTTGAAATGTATATAAAAGAAAAAAAGTTATTTCCTGCTTCCCTCATCATCATCAATCATCCTCTCCCATTCGTCGTCGTCGTTTCAAACCATAAGACGTCCACTGCGGGACATAGGGCTCCCTTATAGATCTCCAATAAGGCCAGTTGGTAGCGGACGTCCTACGCTGCATCTACCCATTATTATACTAAATTGTATTATGTAATATGTAATTACTGATAGTGCATATTTTTGAAACGTATTTTTGATTCCAGGTCCCCCCCACCAAAGCCCGCGCGACCCAGAACGTTCAAGTGCACCGTGAATACTCAGTGAGTTGTGTATCACACCAATATAGCCTTTAATACCACCGAAACTGTACTGACTCCAGTAAATAATCCCGTGTACTCGTTAGATATTAGAACTACGTGTTAGGATATTGTGATGGCTGGCATTTAAATATACTCGTATCATACTTATGTGTATGTTTATATACGTAATAAGTTTAGTTTTGAAGGTTTTAGCAACTCTTAACGCCACCAAAATTGACTGAGTTATTTACCAAAATGTATAAGCAAATAAGGCATTTATGCAATGGACTTACGGTCTACAATGCCATACACATCTCCACTCAGTTCCGTTTTGGTAGAGTCTAGCTCTAAACTCTGTTAAAGTAACAAATACTAATGTTGTGTTTCAATCCAGCAATGAACATGCAATGTAACATATACTGCAACATACCCCGTAACATACAACGCAACATGCTCGGCAAGTATGGATATATTTTAAAATCAATTCGTCTCATTTGAGTCTCGGTAAAGATCCATACTTGACTATCTATTGCGTTGCGTGTTACGAGGCAAGTTGCAGCGTCTTACATTGTCTTATCATTTATATTCATATAATTTATTATATACCTCATAAGTTATTGACATTTTTGAAAGTTCGTTGTTAAAATTGAGAGTTTTAAAATAGATCACTGAAAAAATAAATAGACATATTTAATGAGTTTCCTTCTGTGAACTAAAACCTTCGAAACTGACCTCAATGTCTCTATAATTTAGTATTTTTAATAATACTTTGACACAAATACATTAAAACAATGACTTTTGTTTATCAAGACAACTGCAATTATTTGAATTTTATTAATAGTCTAATATAGCTGAAATATACTGTCTTGCTTTCGCTCTTGGTATTTTATCAAAGCGAGAAAATGATGGAAGATTTTATTGATTGGCCTTTAGAACATTTACAAGTAATTGGAAGCATTAATAATAATATACTATAGCATCTATTTTTTGCCATCTGAATTATTTTGAATAAATATCTTTTGCTGGCAAGGGCCAAAAAGTGTGATGTTTTCTCACTTTGTTCCAATAAAAAGGAACGAGACAGCAATATATTTTGTGGATCATTGGTCAACTGCGTACGACATTCTTTTATCTCACTCTAGAATTTTAGAGTCATTTAGCAAATTGGAATACGAACTTTTAACTTATGATCAGTAAGAACACAAGTTCAAATCCCAATCAATCCAATTTTTTTGTACTCCCAAACTTCGCCTTTTTGCGTTTTTGTGAGAGGACGTGTCATAATAATAATTGTTATTGTTTTAAAATGTTTTATATTATGATTGTTGATTCTTATGACTACTGTGTGTTCTCTTGAAAGCAATAGTTTGTTATGTGACCGTCCTTTCTCAAAATCGAAGGCTAAAAGTATAAATAATATAATTAAATGGCGACTTTTTCGTCTTGCTATTTTTTTGTAAGTAGGTACGTAAATCTGTTTGACATTTTATTTATACAGGGTTATCTGATTGCCCTGCACTAAGCCAAAAGGGGGTAATTCAGACCATCCCTTTGAACAACTTTTACAAAATGTATGAATGAAACACCTGACTTTTTCTTGCATTCCGGGTTTGCCCATAGTAAAAGTCGTTCATGATGATAGTCAAAATCACTTTCTTTCGGATTAGAACACCAGTTCTGTATAACCCTGTATGTCTTTAATGTCTTCACTTATAAAATGATTCAAACTATCTTTGAATATAGTTAATAAAATTTCAAAAACAAGCTGAAATTAAATTAAGTACGCAAAAGACACGTTATCCAATAGAAATATGAATTAGTTTAGAAACCTATTTGTTTGAAAATTGGGCTCGTATTCTTTTATTGAACTACTAAAACTTTGAAGTATTGTGCAAACTTTCTGAATATATTTTACTTATTTTTATTACGCAATTTAGGTTGCTTTAAAATAGGATTTTCTTTACTGACTACCCACACAGTTTACGTACGACTGTTTTGTTTGAATAGCGAATTAAATCCGGACTACATACATAAATAGACCCTTCTAGAGACTTATTTTGTTTTAATGAAAATAACATTTGCTAGCTTCTCTAAGTCGGTGCGTAGCAATTTGGCGAAAAGAATGATATCAAAAGACGGATATATTAGTCTCACGACTTATCATAAAAAAGTCTTCCTATACGGTTCCATAGATAGTGGTACTAAGATAAAAAGTTTTGTATCAATCTATTATACTTGCTATAAGACAAACTTTGAAAGAGTTAAAAATAGCTGAAATCAGTGCATGTATTTTTTAAAAGGTGAAAGAGTTTTTCAAATATGGTCAAGTTGTAGTCCGAGATCCCACCGCAAGAATATCTCGCTCATAGCGTACACGGTTCAAACCAATTTTTTATCGAATTATATGAATAGGAGAATAAATTTAGACATCTATCTAAAAACAAGTAAATGAACTGTTTTGTAAAAAAAAAATAATCAAACTTTTTTCAATCATAAATACTGGCGGCCAAAACCTGTACAATGTGGACACCCACCATCAAGAGACCCCTCGGTAGGCCCAAAAAAAGATGGCGAAACCAGCTTGATTCCCACTGCAGTGGATGGAACACCAAAGCTCTCGACCGAGAAAAATGGAAAAAGGGAAGGGAGGCCTTTGCCCTGCAGTGGGGCGATAACGGCTAAAAATACAACGTACAAAGTACAACGTGGGTATCTTCAAATCCCGAGTAAATAGGTATCTTCTAGGTAAGCGTGCTACATCCTAGACCGCATATCTGCTCAACATCAGGCAGTATGTAGTCAAACGCAAACCTACTAGGAAAAATAAAATACTGGCGGCCAAATTTCGCAAGGCAACCTGGTTTATACCTATGTATTTTACTATTCAATACATTTATATCAAAAAAACAATTGAGGAGTATGTTTTCATGTAAATTAATTAAACATTTCAAATACTTGCGAGCCAAATTTCGCAAAGCAACCTGTTTAATTTATTCTACTATTCATATAATTACGTAAAAAATGGTTTGAACCGTGTACGCTATAAGTGGGATGTTTTTGCGGCGGGATCTCGGGATATTATATTATCTTTGTGTAAATTATACCTTTTTATTGATTATTTAAATAATTATTTGTCAAGCTTTCAGGGTTAGTCTTAAAGTGAGTGTCGTTCATGGCTATGACTACAATACTAAGTACATTTTCGCTTTGTACGTCTTATAAAAAAGCCGAAAAAGCGTGATCTAATTTTTGTCGAGTAAATCTAGTAATTACGTCTCCCAATTAGTTTTTCTAGTTATCGTAGTTGTCTAAAGTTTTCCATTTTCTAAATAAATGCTCAAAATCTACAATAAATAGAGTGACGAAAAAAAGATTTAATTTCGATCTAAGGCTTCAATCTCTTATGAAATAAGATGTGGTTGTGTATAATCGATATTTTTGACGGTAAAATTGATATAAATTAAATTAAATTGGTATTTTGTAGCAGTTTTTCGATTAGCCGGCCGTTGCATCTGATGCTTTCATAGGTACATAGCTTCTTTAGTTTACAAATACATACCTACATACAGTAATAGCGAAAATAGCTTTCTCAGCCTTCGGAAAGAGACAATGGGCTCATTATATAGAGCACTATCTCTGTCTCACGATCATCATTGGATAAATTTGGTGATGTTTGTCCATTGGTGGTTCGTTTGACAGATATAAAGCTCTACAAAACCGATATTAGCTGATTATTTCTCTCAAGTCTCTCCGAAGTCCTTTATTCAAGAGTACTGTAGTTGGATTCGCCAGGATATGTAAGACTCTTTGTGCTAATATGGCTAGCTTTCAGCCAAAAATGGCTAATTTGGCCTTTAACAAATGAAAAGGTTGTGCTTCGAGTATTATGAAAGTCTAAAGCCCCTGATCGACGTACTAAATAATACCGTGGTTTTGAAGTTTTCTCTGCGGTTTTACCGTTATACCGTTATACCATAGAGGTAAAACTAAAACCGTGGTTTTATTTTGTACGTCGATCAGGGGCTTAAGAAGTTCCACGAATTTTGGAATTGGGCACGAATTTTAAGTAACGTGCGATATGGTCGCTCCCGGTCGCTTTGACATCATCCAGACTCCTACCTAGATTTTTCAATGGAATTTAATGATGTACAGTTCTGTACCGGCTTTTGATAGTCCATTGATGAACAGACGTCTACCCACGAAGAGCGATTGGGCCATATCCACCGCGCTAGCCCTGTGCTGGTTGATGGCATTTAGCTATTTCTTAGTAATAATTTTTTTTCTCCTGGTAACCCTAGGATAACATCTAGATGCATGTTGCAGAACGAGCAATCAGACCAGCGTTTTAACTTGGAAATTACAAAAGACCGTTCGTTTTATATTGTCATTTTTAGCATAAAGAGTGTAGGTAGAGCGTCTTTGTGAATCCATCATAACTACTCAGGAATTAAGAACAATATTGTTTTGAGAATTCGCGGTATTTCATATAATTTTTAACAGTTAAGAGACTGCTTTTCTACCACAGTTGAGATAATATGTAGATGATTTGCGTGCGATGAAATCAATCCACCAATAGCATCACGCCACATCTGACGTAAAGCGCTGCTATTGGTGGATATGTTCCTCGCATACTGCTATGAAACTCATCTATGGTAGTTACGCAGTTTTACACCTAGGCACAGTGCAATACTTTGACGAGAATGATATATTTATTACAATCATATTATGTATATTTTATTAATATTATTTTCTTTAGCACAAGTAATGATATTTGGTCACCAATAGTGACTTGACTTTTTGTAATAATTATGTAAGTACATAAGATATTATGTATAGGTGTGGTTAACCAATATTGATGAAATTTTGTAGTGACCAGAAATAAAAACTTTCTGGTCGCATAGACCAGATTTTAAACGTTTATCGTCTTACTACAAAAGTTTTACTCACGTTTTCATCAATCGGTGTTTAAAGCGTGTTTAAATGTTATGTGGTAAGGTGGTTAAAGTTTGGTCTATGACATTAATTCTGGTCAACAATATGTCTGAATAGGATCTTGTACTCTACGCTGTTAGATTTAAGATCTATTTTTGATCTGAATTTCCAAGACTTGAAGGAGCTTTCTTTTCCAAGCTTCGTATGTGATTTTGTATCGGTCTTATGTCGACGTTATAAAGTACATTTTCAGACATAAAATTAATAGTTATAGTCAGTTGAGCGTCGTGTAATTCCTATTAAATCAATTTTATGGTCCAGTATTTTTATTATAATAACTAGTTTTTATCATTATATTAATATTGTAAATGTGAAGACTGCTTGTTAGTGGTTCGTCAATTAAGGTGTTTTTGGTTTTGTTAGGGTTCAGTGGTGCGATTGGAAAACTACGATCTCCGCCTGTCAGTGATTTTCATGAACTTTAAATCCGACAAAATTGTAAAAATGATTACATCTTCAATAAATCATAACTAATTAGTTAAGACTTGACTAATTCAAAAATGGTCGACAATTTAATCAAGACTTGACTAATTTGTTGATCATTTTACAGAACCAAGGGCTTTTATAATCGCACCACTGACAGAAAGAGTTGAAACTATCGAGACATGCACTCCATTATGCACAAATTATATTATAGTTTAGCGACAGAAATAATATAGATTTTTATTGCCTTACATTGATGACTAATTATAGTTGGAATTTAGATTAAAATAGTTATTTGCTTCATGTCTCTTTAGTAAACGATTGTTAGGGAAACTTTACTGAGAGTGGATGGGGTGAGATGTTTGCGCGTGAAAAGGTTTCTTTAGGCTTCTGATGCATATTTTAAATATATTTTAAAAAAATATGTCAAAATGTAAAGCTTCCTTTTTTTTAGGTACGGAACCTTAGCTAGAAAAACTCGACACGCCGCGGCAACTCAAGAAAGTAACTAGCAAAACATTTAAATTAGAGCCTTATATTTTAAACCGTAGAGATGACATTTTAAGTGCGCGAATATGCCTTACATTTGTTGATTGAAATTCAATCGTACCCATCAGTAAATAAATCTCAATTGAAAATATCTTTACACTAGATATTAAATATGTTGTATTCAATACGTTATGTATTGAATAGACCTAACTAAATACTTAGTTTACCTAGATGTGCCATTTATAGCTAGTTATTGTAGCTAAATATACTGTATAGATAGTGTGAATTATATTGCTGATAAATATTACTAGGATACCTTTATTTTTAAGGTGCCTATAGTATACAGGTCCATTGTATCATTGTAACTTATTCGATATTAAAAATATCTGAATGACGAGTAAAAACGTCTTCAAATTAAAAAAAAAGCAGGTTTTTGTAGATTGCTTCTTACATTTCATATTTACAATTTGAACTAATGCTTTTTTAGTTTCTATTTTGTAATTTTGCGAAGCCTTGAGACGACCTATGGCGATATTAAACTAGTCCACGCGCAAACATCTTAGGTAGCATTTTGGACCTAAGCGTGCAAAGGAGCGGTATTAGTCGGATTTTTTTTTGCTCTATAGAAGAAAAACAAGAATAACGTAGGGTTGGCGTCCATGCTATAGCCCGCTGTCCGCTTTGCTAAAAATGCAGCCTTAACCCCACATGTCAACCAAAGATGAGCGTCTATTGTATAGTGTATAATGAAAGGTAGTGTAGGCAAACCCGAGTGTCGCAGCTATGTAGAATAAATTAGGAGTAAGGAAACTTCCTGTGTAACTAAACTAACTTAAGATCGATGTTTTGACTTTTTTTCGATTTTAGGCTTAGTTTGGACCATGTGGAGCGTCGGAATTGGTGTATTTTTTGTGTTATAGTAGTTACTAATAACAGTGAAAATAGCTTGATACATAACTGAAAGTTGCATAAGGATGCATTTTCAACATTCAATGGAAAATCATTTTTCAAACAAACCAGTGTACAAATTAATCGATTCAGTATTTTAAGAAGTTGCCAAAACTCTTAGTATGTAGGTATGGTCTATTTTATCTAAAGTCAACTTAAAACACTTAGCATTTTTTCATAAGATTTTTATATAAGCAGAACATTTGCAACACAAAAGCTTTTTTCACGCAATACGCTACATTGTCCGCTCGCTCCGCTGGTCCATATCGACGGCCATTATTACCTAGACTAGCAAAATATAATCAAAAATATTATAACGTATACTTCATTGAGAGATGATCGAAGGAACAGATCAAATGTGCTTCGTAATAAGTAAATGAATATGAAAATTTCATAAATTTTAAGCTCGAATCATTAGCAACATGTTATCATTAAAGTTTGCTTTTCCCATTTTTGTTTAGCAATGGTTCTTTAGCTAAATATTTGTTGCGTATTGAGCGTATTTTAACTTGTAGGCCTCGTTTTCTTTTCCTTTTTTTTGACGAGAATTTTGAAATACTTTAACTTAAAGTTGAAACCGCCTTATATAATTGTTTATTACCTCTTTAAAGCATCACAACATCCAAAACCCATTTTAAAATTTTGATGGATTTTTATCCTTTCGACTTTGGTAAGTATAGCATAAGCTTAGTCAATTCGCGCTCGGGCTACACAAAAAACTCGGGCATCAGTTAAAACTGTAATTTGCAGTGGAAGTTTTTTATCTCCTGTGGCGTGTAGCAAGTGTGCGAGCGGGCTTATTTTTCCTTAGCTACATGTCGCTTTACTGATTTTGCAATATCGACTAGCCCATTGCGCGTGAGCATCCTATCAGGGTATTGTCATACATTCATGGTAACATCGTGTGAATCGTGCGTTTATCAAAATTATAATACATTTTTGACAACTCTATGACATTATGTGCAGGACTATGGTATATTACCTATCTCTTTCGTGCATGTACATTTTTATCGCTATTTCGGCGAGAAGTAATGAATGTTGATATGTGACTTAGTCTATTGTTTTCTTTGTCTAAAGCCATGTCCAATATTAGTTGTGCTGTACTAAATTACGTCATAGATCTGTTAAAAATATTATGCCAGAGATAGAAATTAATTTGGTTACATTTTTATAAATTCTTCTCATCGTAATTTGTAAGAATAGCAAGAAGTCTGTATTTGTCATTGAAATAAAATATCTAAAATAAGTAACTAACTATACTTTGTTTGTACTTTGTAACTATGATACAAAAAATTAGATATACATAATAAATAATGTTCCATGTTGTATGTACGCCTGAAAGTGTCACTGTAGGTGTAAGGTGTAAAATTACAGTTTTTAATACTGTTTGTTTAAAATCGGTAAGCGATGTGGCAAGTCCAAGATTAATATATTTTTGGTGAAATAAAATGCCTCCAAAATTTAGATAAACTAATTAAAAAAATTGTTTGGAGCGGCCTGCCTACAGCGTATTTCAACGATCTTTATTTCTACCTACGCTATTAACTTTAACTAAAAAACTAACTCTGAAATTGCAAAAAAATTGTTGTTCCTTACAAAAAGTTCATATGGCATCAAAATGGGACAGCATTTTGATGCCATATGAACTTGATATGCCAGATGATTTCAGGGACCCTTAGTAAAATTTGTTGATCTTGATTACTAAATACGCCCTTAGATTACGAGTTTGCGTAGGTGTGGTAATTTTGTATTTATGCTTCTAAAAACCCAATAAAATATATGTTTATTTATATATATGATGTTTATCTTTATAAATTTTTAATACTTTGCCTCGTGGATGGCGTAGGTAGCGATTAAAATGTCTAGGCGCTTATTTTATTTTACCGAGAATACGTTAATCTGTTTTATTTTAGACTAAATGCCAAAATTATTGCCGTGTTTGTACCTAATTATCGTTTAAATACCGCCTTTTTGAGAACTGTATTGTGCCAATTTTTCTATATTTAGACCGCTCGCTCAAGAGCCAATGAACTTCGGGTAAAAATTGTGCTCAATATTCGCACAATGTACTCATTGGTTGCTGTTTCCTGAGCTGTAAGGTAGCACCAATCAGCGCGCAGTATACAATTGTGCAACCAATCGGCATGCGGTGCAAACGGTTGCAACCTTTTTCTAACCAATCAATGCATAGTTTGTAACAGTATCGACCAATCAATAGGTATTTGGTGTAGAACAGTAACCAATAAGCATGTTACACGTATATTGAATGATTTATTACCCGATGCAGCTTGTGAGCGAGCAGTCTTACAATTATTTTTTTACGCATTCCATTTTTATTTGTTTACCTATGTTTTTGATACTTTTTACATTGGTATCGAATCTGTTGTACAAGATTTAGAATAGTTTCCATCTTCTTATTTCTGTATTGATGTTTACTGACTCGATGTGCATCTCTTTTCAGTGTAAAACGTGGGATAGAGATGGCGACAATCTTTTTTACTTCACTAATTGTGTAGACCGATCAATTTATTGATGAGTAAGCCAAAAGACATTTTGACAAATAAATGTTTGTCAAAATTTACCTTCAACTTTTATTAATAACTTCAAATATAATTTGGTCGCTCATCGTGCAAAGAAGTCGACTCCTCTATCAGATTTTTTAATCTAATTTTTGTATAAATTAATTAACGTTACTGTTATGTTCACTTACTAACAACACATCACTGGGTTTATTTTATTGTTTTAAATAAACGAACATTTGGTTATGGGTCGCTTGCACACGGCGTAATCAAAAACAAAATTATGAATTAATTTAAGAAAATTATCATCAACCTTAAATTATTTTTTCATCATTCCTATGGTTGCCATAATTATCTTTTTGACCGACGAACCACCGGAGGAGGTGTACAATTCGACGCGTATATTTTTTTATGTATAACCACGCCTACCTTTTTGTTATAGTTGTCCGATTTCAATAATTCATTTTTTATTGGAAAGAGTATACTTCGAAATTGGTCCCATTTAAATTTTATCGAAATCGCCTGTGCCATTTTTGATAAATCAACAATAATGTGAAAATGCTACATCGATCTGTGCATAATATTTGCGTTCTAGCGATGCGCCCCGGCTTCGCACAAGTGTATTATACATATAAACATTTCTCTTGAATTACTCTATCTATTAAAACAAACTGCATCAAAATCCGTTGCGTAGTTTTAAAGATACAAGGATACATGGGGACAGACAGCGGAAAGCGACTTAATATATTATAATGATTCTGTACGCAGGTGAAGTCGGTTATGCTATTTTTTGCATAAAATAATTATTAAAATGAAAATTGCAAAAGTAGTAGAATTGTAGTCCATATAAGACTCAGCTTTACAGACAACGGACATATTCTATGATAGCATTGAACTTGTTATTACAACCGACTTTTACTACGGGATCATCCCGAAAACGCGTATGGAACATCTGTTTGCTTTCGCGATTTCAGGGTTGGTTCTCTAGTATAACTTGGTCATAATTATAAGTACAATGATATCAAGAATAAGTCCGTTGCTTTGAGACACTGAGTGTAGCAACTCCCACGAATTAAGTTCAATATTTTTTTTATTTTAAATGGCGCAATTTAAGATTACCTACACCGTGTGCAATGCAACATGCTTTAATGAATTTTCGTTTATTGTAACATTACACAGTAAGCACAATCTTTATGTTATCGACGTTACGTTAAGCACAAGCTAACTTTGTATTTAGTCTATTATTACAACTTGTGTTAATAAATGTTTAGTTTTATAACCCTAGTTGTATAATGGCGTCAATTTTGTTGTACAATATACTAAAACTAAATCAATAAAATAAATGGGCACGTGATTTATATTAACTGATAAAAGTTGGATTACTTTTTTTGTTGGTGTAGTTTTCGATACGTATGCGTTATTGATAAACGCAGAGTTTGCTTTGGAGTCTTTGCTTTGCCTTGTCTTTTGTCTTTTACAAGTGAATTAAAATTGTCAAAGAAAGAAAAAGACAAAAGATTGACTAAATACTCCGAAGTTACTTTCCGTTATTGATTTATAAGGTAGAGTATGTGGTACAACAGAATTAGGCTTAGGTCAAACGAGGTTCGTTTTTTCGGTAGTAAGTCGCGTAATTTACACCGCAGTCGCCTAATCGATGTCATCGTGGACATGTATAATAAAAATCATAAAAAGAGGCAAAAAAATCAATTGACATTTGTTTTTGGTATTCAACGACAAGTGGTTTTGGTATTCAACGCCATTCTTTGCGACCTCAAACGAATTATGTAAAACCTTCAATCAAAATACGTTAATTTTACGTTAGTGACTAATTTTTTGGCTATGAATTTTTAGTATTCTAGATCAATGGGTTTCATACGATATTCCTTGCCGGGCAACATTGATGCATGATCTCTCAATCGAAAAACTTACCCTCGTTTGGCCTTAGCTTGCCAATTTGAAATTTGGACCTCACCTTACCCCTTACTCAAGGACTCGCCCCCGTTTCCGTTTCCGAAAAGTGGTGGGCAGGTGAACATTTACACAGTACTGCAGTACTGTGTTTTGTAAATTGTTATATTTAGACGAAACATTAATTGACAAAGCGAAAAAGAGACAGTGTTTTTCGAAGAAAATTGAGCTCTTTCTGGTTTACCTTAGGTCCGAATTGCAGGCGTCTGGAGTCGTCAGAAAGTCACGCTGCAGCAATGCAATTTACCATCTAAAGTAACATTACAAGAAGAGCAAGCTTGAAT
The DNA here is from genome assembly GCA_949316475.1 of Hypomecis punctinalis. Lineage (NCBI taxonomy): Eukaryota > Metazoa > Arthropoda > Insecta > Lepidoptera > Geometridae > Hypomecis > Hypomecis punctinalis. The sequence continues at coordinate 8,607,188 of OX438819.1, read as the reverse complement.
TTTCTTCAATGCCTCTACACTGCGTTTTCGGTGAGCGTCTTGCCTTTTCGATAAATTACGTTCTAGATTCAGTTGCTCTCGAAATAGATGCCGTGTGTAAACAGTATCCGTCAACTTTGATAGGTGTCGCGTCGAGATCCGTTAATTTTGACACATCGTTTATAGATTGCCACGCCATCTATTTTGTGTTGGGAAATCCATTGAAATGGAGTGTTTTTGTGAACTCTACAGTCTCATAAGCTAATGATAAAATGTTGAGAGTGCGGTCCGAATTACACCATCAGTACCGTGGAATTAAGTTAGTCAGAATGTTCAAGAATAACCTGTCTGTGCTGAGTTCTTGTTTGTAAAGTCGGGTCCCGAGCATCCGAGCGTGTTCGGGTTTCGTGTTTACCAATACGAGTAGTGTCAGAGTGCACTCGGTACGAGTAAACTCGTACAGTGAAAACGTGGCTTTACCACTATGCTGCTGTCGTAATAATGAGAAAGGCTGTTAATTTTTTGTCATAACTAACATGTTAGGATGGCAATGTCCTTGCTTATTTGAAACATGTTAGTTTGTTGACAAAATTGTAAAGTTCCTATGACAACAACATTGGAACTGTAGGTGCAATTCGGACCACACCTTGAATTAGCTCTTTTACAGTCCCGTTCATAGATTTTTGTACAGTTTTTTATTATAATCCGTAGTTATAATGTATTGTAATCGTTTTGTTCGTCGATTCATCACAGTAATAATAATTGTAAATCTTATAAGACTTATTTATTTTTTGTGTAACCGCCTGTATTATGTCAAATGTAAAAATATATTAAGAAATTATCTAATTCTTAGTTTTTATTTCATACATGTACCTATCTGTAACTACTTACCCGTTTCACCCGCACGAAATATAACTGATATTTACAGAAATACAGATAATTTTATTCGGGACAAAACAATTAGGTACACAGAAACAAAACACGAAAAACAACTAAAAAATAGAACAATTCATACCAAATGCTTTGATATTTAGATATTTCAAGGTGGTCTTGCTGAGGAGTACCTATACTATGCCCTGGCAGGACCATCTTTATATGATGATGATTCAGCTTTAAACAGGGTTATTTCTAATCAATTAGCATCCTTCTAGGGGCTTATTCTGTACATCAAAACTAACAAATTTTGTTCTACGACTTTCGTCAAAACTAAAAAAAAAAAACAATCCTTAAACCTTTTGTGGGCGATGTCCATACATTTTGTCGCGGGTGAACTAAATTTTTCTATGGAACAACAATTTTTTTTTTTAGTTTTGACGAAAGTCGTAGAACAAAAGTTGTTCGTTTTGATGTACACAATAAGCCCTTAGAAGGATGCTAATTGATTAGAAATAACCCTGTATAGTATAATTACCAAAAAAGTATTAACGTATTTTTTTATATTTAGGTAAAAAGTGTACATAATTATTATGTACCTACATTTAATTTTAGTACATCCTACTAATATTATAAACGCGAAAGTTTGTGAGGATGGATGGATGTATGGATGTTTGTTACTCTTTCACGCAAAAACTACTGAACGGATTGAGATGAAACTTTACAATAATATAGCTTATATATCAGAATAACACAGGCTATAAATTATAATTATATTTTGCGTATGCAGGCGAAGCCGCGGGTAAAAACTAGTATTACATAAATATAGGTAGGTGGTCCTGCCGGGGAGTATGACACGATTCTCGAACTCAAATACCTACTGAAGCATCTAATACTATTCGGGTGAAATGATACCTTGTCCGAGCCGCAGTCACCTTTACATTGAATCGAATGCATCTTCGTGCACCGCAAGAGATTTCCATCAAATGCTGTAGGTGCGTACCGCTCCTACGGCGCGAAATGGTGCGCATTCATCCTAACCCATTTTAAACATCATAGGGAAGGCCTGGCCTATCTTTACCTATTTTTGAATAATAGAAAAAAGGGTTAAAATAGGGTCCTAGGTAAGTACCAAAAATCTTGTTTCGATTTTTATTACTAACTGAAATGAAACAGTGAAATTTTGAATTGAGTTATCCCCAGTTGAGTTAGGATCTTAATCCTTTTATTTTTTCGGCACAAAAGTGTCACTTTACGACCTTTGAACCATATTCATGCGAAAAATCACGTCAATCCAATAGCTACGTTGTCACGTGGAAGAAGAAAAACCAACACTCTTTCGGATTTATAATATTAGTTAGGATGCAAAAAAACAAGTCAATCTGTGACCACGTTGCTACGTGGAAGAAAAGAAACCAACTGTGGGGACAGGGGCGGCAGCGGACAGTATGTTGTAGCGTCGGCGCGCACTGAAGATCTTTCTCGTCGGTATCCCTGTATCCCTCGAGAATGCTCCAGCACGCCGAACTCACTACGTCTCCACCAGCCCAGCGGTCAAGCTCCTTGGTTCCTGGCAAACACGGCTTCCAAGTTTTTGGCGTTTACTGATTTCAATAGCCTCTCTAACTTTTCGGGGAATGAAAAACTTTTCCCGTGCAAAAACCACGCTAGTTTCAATAATCATAATATCTACTTACTAATAAAAAAATCTTGTTTCGTAAGATTTTTTTTGATACTTAGACCCTTTTTATTTCCGTTATGTATTCATTTATTAGCACTCGATTCGGCTGATATGATGATGATTCTCCCATTGGCTATGCGCTTATACATTTTCATCTGTGAGCTTACACATTTTCATCTTACACTTTTTGCGCAGAATACGCGCCCGCAAAATTGGGACGCTCCTCACGTATTTTTCAGCCAAGTTTGAAAGAGACCTTTCGTCATTGTTTGGCACAGTTTTTATTCGCGTCTCCCCTGCAAGGCTCTAATCATAGTTTGAAGGTTGCACGTGCCCTTTTGTGGGCGATGAATTGTCGGGCAAAATTGGTTGAGCTTAGGTAGGTACCTAACCTGAGCCATGATTTTTTTGAATTTTCAACTTGGAGATAGAACACTCTGTGTGGTTCTCTGTTTTGAATGGAATTAAAAAATGGTCAATTTCCAATCATTTACTATACAGCGTTACTTGCTTACACTGTACTAAGTCACAAGCTGCCGTCTATAACCTAAAAAGCCGTTAAACCACAAAATCAAATTTTTGGGTATCAGCGAAAGACGCGGGACTAGACAGATAAAGTATTTCAACTATGATTTAGACAATTATTTGCAAAAACGGCTTTAAAGGTAAGCTATTATTCGTAGAATATGAATATAATAATGTTTTCAAATAATTATGGGATCATAGCGGTATTAAGTTATGTTTTGTTGGATGACGACTTTACTGACTTGTAAAGTAGAAATAAGAATGTCAATAGCGGTCTCTTCACAATTTCTATCTTCTAAATTATAAACGATTTAAAAATAATTCTTACAGTGACCGATAGATAATTTTAAACGCTATAAGAATGTGTTTAAAAGTGAAAAATGACTCCCAGTGGCTTAACGATGTTATAGCTTGTGGACGGCAGCAAGAGAGTGATTAAGACGAGTGCTTCCACTTTGCCCCACCAAAGCGCCCCACTGGTGGGGCAGATTCCACTCCATCATTTTTTGGAGTGGAATCTGCCCCACTCGTCTCATCTTGGTGGGGTAAATTCCACTCACTTTTTAGACCAGTGGAATCTGCCCCACCAGGGGTGTCGCGTGATTTTAAATTAAATTGGTAATGCCATGAAGTGCAAATTTTACTGCAAAATTTTAATCATTATTCGCTGGGTGCGCGACGGCAGCGCCAACTAGCGGATGAACTTTAGGCGGACTCTGAAGTATCAAATGGCGAGTTATCATTACGAATAGTAAAATAAACAAAGAAATATTTTCAATGAAACGTCGTATTTAAAATCGTTTATTGTAAAACTAAAAACATGTAAATGTATAGCGTCTATAGTAACGTTGGCCTTTTTTATTTGCCGTGTAAACTGGCACAATTCAACCAATTCTATGTAGTACACACGGACCTATTGCTGATTGTTTGTTAAACATGGGGAGACGTCTTGAACGTCTTAAACTCCTTCACCTTCACCTTCACCTAATTTTGTCATGGGGCTTTGGGTACCACGGCGATCCATCAGCACTGAAATAAACCAACAAATAAATTATAGTCACTTAACATTCTCATACTACATGGAAATTAAACAATAAAAGTGTTATTTTATAGGTTAACTTACTTTTTCTTCTTGACGGCTGTTATCCATTTCATTCGTTGTTCTTGTTTCCAGCGTGCTTGTGGAAATTTTTAGAATTTACAAGCACTGTTTACGCCAGTGTTTTTACAGTTATCAACACAGCAGGTATCGTGACCCATATTTCTTTATTTTTAACGAAATACAATAAACAACAACACTCCACTATGTATACACAAGGATGACATCCGCCGCGAGTTCCTTTTTTAGCCACGGCGGGCGCTGCGATCGATTCGTCTGTCTCTACTCCCCGCTTTGCACCCAGCGAATAGCGCCCCACCAATTGAACAGATAAGTGGAGACATTTAATGCAAAATAATTAAGAAGATTGTAAAGTAAAAGCACATTTACTTAAAGTCATAAATTACGGATTGTATGCAATTATAGTATTTATGTAGCAAATATTTTCGAAGCCATCATAAAGTAAAAGAAAATTATAAATTGAATATTGTCATTCATCGTAATAATCTTATGAGAATTAATTATGTTTTCTACATTAATACGTTATCCCAACTTATGTTTGTAGTATACATATTGGAGAACTGACGCCGACATTAAATGTACAAGTAGTACTAGTAACCCGTAATTACAAAAGCAATAAGAAAAAAGACTACATCATACAATTATTAGGAATTCATTCAAGATATTTTGACATTAGACTAGTCAAAATAGGTATTCAAACCATGATGACATTGATGATTAATGTCAAAATTGCTCAAATTGTTATAACGTTATACTAAAATGATGTTTTAGAAAATTAAATTGTGAATAGCTACTGTATTGTACTAAGTAAATATGTTATTTTTTAAAATTAAAATTAAGTCGACGACTTTATATTTAGAAAGCCAAATATGTCATTTTATTTAGTGCTGGCGTCAGCTCTCCACCCAGTAAACAACGTAAGGAAAACTGAAAATAAGGAAGGAAAAACGGTACGTAAGTTAAAAAACTGTTACATCTTCACAGAAAGAAATTTCTACAGTCGCTATTAAAAGTGATTATCTATAACTTAGCTACTAATATTTACTAGTGATCAATTTAGTGAGTGATTTTTTAAAATTATTTCATCATGTCTAAAACTTGATTATTGTTTTTAAAGATTGAAACAGATAGCGCGCAGTATAAAGACCGTTCAGGTAAGTATAAATCATCACAGGATAGTTGACTACACAGATTTCCGCACCACAGCACATAATAGACTAAAATTCTAAGTTGACTAAATATTTAAAAAGCCAAACTTTTTTTGGAATCAATTGTTTTACATATCATATAAGAAAGAAAAGCCCTACCTAACGCATAGGGGCTGGTAGCAATAATCGTTTTCTATCTCACTCGATCGTGTAATATGAGTGGCTTGATCACAGCAGGATAGAACGAAGCCGTTGATAAGTGTACTTATTTTTATAATCCTGGTCTGCGAAACAAACAACCATAGAAGTATTTATAAAAATTTCAATGCACAATTCAGAGTTGTATGAGCGATATTATGTGTGAATAAATAAATCCGTGTATTAAAATGTCTTGTGATGTTTCATACTTACCTGAATGAGCTTTATGCTGCGCGCTATCTGTTTGAATCTTTAAAAATAATACCCAATTTTTTGACATGGTTGAATAATTTATAAAAATCACTTACATAATTTATAACAAGTTAAGAATAAGAAAATAAGAATTTTATCAAGCTACGTAACAGATAATTAATTTTAATGGCGAACGTAGAAATTTCTTTCTGTGAAGATGTAACAGTTTTTTAATTTATGTACCGTTCTTTCCTCCATTATTTTCAGTTTTCCTTACGTTGTTTACTGGGCGGAGAGCTGACGCCAGCACAAAATAAAATGACATATTTTTTTAAATATAAAGTCAACATAATATGAATTAAAAAAATAACATATTTACTTAGTTATGTACAATTAAATTTTCTAAAACATTATTTTAGTGTAACGATACAACAATTTGAGCGATTTCGATATTAATCATCAATGTCATCATAGTTTGAATACATAACTATTTGGACTAGTCTAATGTCAAAATATCTTGAATGAGTTACGTATGATGTCTTATTACTTTTTTCGTATTGCTTTTATAATTGCGGGTTACTAGTACTACTTATGGGTCATTTAATGTCGGCGTCAGCTCTCCAATATGTATACTACAAACATAAGGCGAGATAACGTATTAATGTAGAAAATATAATTAATTCACATAAGAAAGACTGTTACAATTAAGATGGACATGTTCATTATTTGTAATAGGTCCATATTTTAATTACCATTTAAGTAATTTGCTGACTGAGATTAAATCTCGAAAAGATCATTAAAGATTATTACGATGAATGACAATATTCAATTTATAATTTTCTTTTACTTTATGATGGCTTCGAAAATATTTGCTACATAAATACTATAACTGCATACAATCCGTAATTTATGACTTGTAAGTAAATGTGCTTTTAGTTTACAATCTTCTTAATTATTTTGCATTAAATGTCTCCACTTATCTGTTCATTTGGTAGGGCGCTATAATGATTAAAATTTTGCAGTAAAATTTGCACTTCATGGCATTACCAATTTAATTTAAAATCGCGCAACGCCCCTGGTGGGGCAGATTCCACTGGTCTAAAAAGTGAGTGGAATTTGCCCCACCAAGATGAGACGAGTGGGGCAGATTCCACTCCAAAAAGTGATGGAGTGGAATCTGCCCCACCAGTGGGGCGCTTTGGTGGGGCAAAGTGGAAGCACTCATTAAGACTCTATACAGGCTAGCTATTAATAATACTTAGTTACCAATGCTAATAATAAATTCTAATAAATAAAGGTACCCACCTTTATTTCATTCAAAAGCTCAATTAAGTATTTGTAACCAATCGGCCCGGCTCCCGACGACGTCCTTCGAATATCCGGCGAACGTGTGGGCAGGCTTCGCTGGTTTATTATTAGAATTATATAATAGGATGAGGCTGAAAGCGTGCCTCTTCATTTTCGTGTACTTTGCTAATGAAATGCTTAGTTAACTGACTACCTGTGCGATTAACAAGGTCTGCATTTAATAATACGGAATCCTAAATTATATATATTTTTGGAAAAAATGTCATGACCGACTTCAACTGTGTACCTACAGGATTTGCGAATATTTCGCACGGATCGATGTAGCATTTTAACATTATTGTTGCTTTATCAAAAATGGGTCAGCTGATTTCAATTAAATGTTTACGAATTTCGAAGTATACTCTTTTGCATAAAAAAAGAATTATCGAAATCGGACTACTTACTATGTAAAAAGGTAAAAAAAAACACGGCTTCCCCGTGGTGACTAGTAGTGGCAGAAAGCGCCTTACAAGTATGAGGCGTGGATTCAAACATTTCAAACCCGTGGGAATGATTTATTTGGAGTCGTCGTCGTCGTTTCATCCATTGAACGTCCACTGCTGGACATAGGCCTTCCCTAAAGATCTCCAATAACACCGATGGTTCTCTTTTTGTTCACATACTTCTACACGTCTTAAAGTCTTGCACTTTGCAAAGCAACACCCTGTATATTAACTTTTGTAGGTATACGGGGTATACCGTTCTCAAAAGTCCGAAGCCGTAAATTATTTGCCAAAGTTTAATTAAAAACCAATTCTTCGATAACTTGGCGAAATAACATTCAAACTTTTGGGAAAACCTATTTAGTCTACTTGGCAAACTTTTTTGGCAGCAAAGTTTTTTACCTTACGTAATATGTATGGGGGATGTAAGTACAATACATGAAAAATAATAATCAAATTTAGAAAGGATATGAAAACCTTTGATGAAAGATAAAGTTGCAAAGCTGGTAGATAGATAGGTAGGTATATGCTGAACCAAATCTCTTGGCGGCTGTGAAGCTGCTAGCTGCGGATAATCCAATCCTGGTGCAGCTATTAGGTAATTAAGCTTCAGTCAGCATAGGTATTCGCGAATTTATTCATAACTGAGTATTTCTCAAAAAAGTGTCCCGTCATGAAATTGTCAAGAAATCAATTTGTCAAGAAACGTCAAGAAATTATAGACACTAAGGACGACATCATACCACCTGTTATAGGAATCAAGTAACTCAAAATTAAACACTTATTGGTCATATTAATTAAATTTATTTTTAAATAAAAACTGGATACAAAATATTATATGAATTCTGTAGAGAAACTAACCTTTTTGTTAGCTTCTCTACATTCAAACTCTTTTATCGATAACACTGCCAACTAACAATTCTAATTATGAAATTTGTTAAATTGCTTTTGACAGGATCAGCGATCCTTGTTTTAAAATTCAGTCAGTCTTGGAAGAGAAGTCATCAAGGAGACACGAAAGATGGTGCATGTCTTGTGGTATTTTTATGAAAGTATATGTGGTGTTAGTTCATGTTAACGTGTGATCTTTGAACGTGGTGACGGGTCCTGCAGAGAAGACAGCATGAGCGTCTGGTAATTTTTCTTCGCGAGGCTTCGGTCTCTTTGACCTTGTTACAGGAGGACCTCAACTTCTGGGGCCACTGACCTTGCCACTTATCTTGGTGTACCGAGCTAGCGCTACAGGCGCCTCCACTTCAGGCGCCAGAACAACTCCACGGGCGTCTTCACGCTAGTGCCCAGCTAGCGCACAAGCGCCTCCACCTCAAGCGCCCCAACACCACGGGCGTATATACGCTAACGCACAGCTGGCGCTACAGGCGCTTCCATCTCCAGCGCCCTGCTGGCGCTACGTCTATCGGCGGGTCCAGCTTGTCTACGCTCCAACCTCGGCCGGCCTCCAGTGTGTTTTCTTTGTGTGCTACCCCTCCCCTGTTAGGCTAACATTCCACGGACTCTTCAAAATTCTCTCTCTATTCGCTTCAAGAAAAACATATAGACTATAAGGGCAGTGTTATTTATATGGTGTAATGAATAAATGTGTAAACAGTATGGTTTTCTATATTAATCTCCTTTCTTCGAACCGTTAGGAATCCTAACCACCAGGCAGGACTCTTGGGGTAGGTTCTCTGAAGTCTCGTAACCTGTGGTGCTGCAAACGGCTCCCCCGCTTGCCACTTTACAGGTTTCTCTCTCTAATCCTCTCGTAACTTGTGGTGTTGCAACCGGCTCCCCCGCTTGCAACATTACCGGTTCTTACTCGGATACTCTTAACCTGTGGTGCTGCAACCGGCTCCCCCGCTTGCCACATTACAGGTTTCTCTCTCTAATCCTCTCTTTACCTGTGGTGCTGCAAACGGCTACCCCGTTTGTAACGCTACAGTTTATCCTGATACTCTTTACCTGTAGTGCTGCAACCGGCTTCCCCGCTTGCAACATTACAGGTTCTCTCTAATTCTCTCTTAACTTGTGGTGCTGCAAACGGCTCCCCCGTTTGTAACATTACAATTCTTTCAGAAGACAGGGCAACAAATTCAATTTTCTTTTACATTTATGTCAGTAGAAAAAACGTAGTAGTTCCCTTCTTTTTTTGGTTGAGTAAGAAATTCAACGATATCTTCATTTTCAATTATTGAAATATCATTCTTTATAGTAACATAAATACTTTTCTTCTTCTTAGACTTAAACCCTTGCACTACAATTTTGTTGTGTGATATTTCCTCAATTCTGCAAACAAATCGGTATTCCTTATTTCTTTTATCGGAAAATTTTGCCAGTATGAATTCTCCTGTCTTAATACTCGTGTTACATGGCTCATCTGACGTTGTATCAATGTTTTCATTCATTTCACTTCTAGACAAGTAATGTATTGATTCAGGTATTTCGCTTTGATTTTTAGGTATTCTTCTTTCTTCTTTTACAATTTTAAGTCTTTTTCCTTTTTCAGTTTCACTTACTCCACTTTCATTTTCATTTATTATATCGTCAGCTGCTCTGTCTTCTGTATCAGTCTTCATTTCAAGTCTTTTTTCTCTTTTACTTTCAGGTACACCGCTTTCATGTTGCTCGATTATCTCGTCAGGTGTTCGTTCTTCTTTGTTATCAGTCTTCATTTCAAATGTCATTTCCTTCTCAAATCTAGGTGTTCCGCGTTTGATAATGTCGTCAGGGGCTTTTATTTCTTTTTTATCAGTCTTCACTTCAAGTTTTTGTTGCTTTTCCGATCTAGGTATTTCGCTTACATTTTGTTTGATAATGTCGTCAGGTAGTCTCAATTCTTCTTCGTCAGTCTTTATTTCAAGTATTTTTCCCTTTTCCATTGTTTCAATCTCTTCTTTTCTTTGCTGTTCAAATTTACTTTTGAGTATTAATTTTGGTATTGTTTTAGTTTTCAACTTTTGTACTGGAATAGCAGTCTGTTGATCTGTTGATGTCATTTTCCACATAAAAGTACCTGTTTTTTCATCTAAGATTACGTTTACATTACTATTAGATAGAATCTTAATTTCCGAAACTCTAACATTCGCTTTGGTGTCACTATTATTTGGTTTAAATTTTTGCTGTATGTTTTCTTTATGGCTGCTATCTTCAGATTGGTTATTCCATACCGAAATAATTTTTTCATCGTTATTTTCAGGGTGCTCTGAATCAGGATCTTTCGAAGATAAGCTTTCGTTGTCACTTGCAGCCTCGTCAAGGTCTGAATCTGCATATGTGATGTCAATATCACTGTCAGAAGATTCTGACTGAATAGGATTGGTCATTTTTCGTTTTTTAACTATGCTTCTTCCCTTGCTTTTTTTAAGTTTTCTTTTTTGAGTATCAGTACATTTATTATCAATTAAATGGTGTAATTTTATCTGATGACACTTACAGAGCCCTTTTTCCGTTTCTTGACCGCAAAAGCATGAAACGTCTCTGTAATATACCGCAGCATACTCATTTGTCGTAATTATTTGATGAACATTTAATGTTCCTGTTGCCGCTACAAGATTCAACGGTATAGACTCTTGTGTTGTACGAACTGCTTCCTCCGTGATATAGAAAAGCTTAATTTTGGATTTCTGTGCTTGTAAGATTTTGTAGGCTGCTTCTGAATCTGCTATATCATTGCCGTAGGCTACTAACTGGTCGAGTTTTCTTTTGATGGACCCACCAACTCCATCTGCCGGCCCTTTGCCGTGAGAGGCTTCAAAGAAATTCCATGTTGCATATTCAAGAACACTTTCACAAATCATTTTAGACAGTAAAAAGAAATTCTTTTTTTGTCTATATTGGGTCGTAGGACCATCCGAGAAAAAATGAACAACTCTTAACATGGGGCAAACATTCTTGGCGTAATCAATGATGGGATTTAAATGAGCCCATATGGCGCCGGGATCATGTGCAGTTGATGGAGAAATTGTGCAGAAAGATATTGGTTGAGAGACTTTAGTGTATATAACTCCCGTATGTAAACTGAACTGATTTTGACTAGAGCCAAAGTGTGCGGATTGAACTTGCTCCGACAGTTTACACGTATAATTTTCGGAGACGTCACACAATATCGCAATTTCATCACGTTGTAAAGTCTCGGTGCATTTTTTGAATTCTTTGTACTGGTGGGAAATGTTGTAGAAATGTTTTTTGAATAAGTTCAGCTCCTGTTGAAACTCTGAAACAAGCTGTCTAATATTGCCAGTAATCGATTCCTTAGTAACTTTCTTGGTGGTCATTTCTTTTGGTCCTTCTTTAGTAGCTTTGGTATATGAATGTTTTTTTAGCACCCACTTAAACCATGATATCTGCTTATCTTCGTCGTCTATTTTTATATCCATCACCTTGTTTTTGCATGTGATACACGTGTAATTCATGCAATGTATAGAACTACTATCACACGCAACTTGTTTAACAAGCTCGGAAAGATTGTCGGTTTCAATTAATCGTATTGATTTCAGTTTGGTGGCTTTAAAAGACAGATTTGAATGTTTGGTACAAGCACATGTGTTTCTGTCATTGATGTTTGGTCTTTGTACGTAAAAGGGTTTTAGTCTTACAAAAGTTGCATATGATAGTTTCCCTCCTTCTTGTCTGTATTTAATGTGCAGGTTTAACATGGTATCAATAAGGTAGCGTTTTTGTTTTTTATTTTTATGTTGTGTCTTGGTCTCTTGTTTTCCAGCAGTCGCTCTGCTGACATCATCTCTACAAAAGAAGGACTTGATTTCTTCGGTATGAATAGTTTTAATTCGTAATCTGTTGCTAATTGGTTGTCTTTTTCTAATCCGATTGATCCCCAGTTTTGCTGATATTGCATTTTTCATTTTATATCTATTTGTTATTTCATTTTCAACAACTTTCTTTAAGACTGCTTTGGTTTTATTTGAATCTGCATTTGAATATACTGTTTTTAGTGAATCTGTCAGCAGGTTCAATTCAAAGAGCTTTTTCTTTATTTTTTCTTTGTTTTCATCTGAAGCAGATGGCAGAGTTTCATCAACAAATGAACTGGCTCTGGTTAGCGGCGTCGCGGCATTAACAAGTTGTTGTTCACTGTCTCTATTTTGTACTTGTTCATCATTCATTATTAATCGTAAATCATCGTAAGCTTCAATTTTGCTTCGCAAGTAATCCACTTTGAACTTGTATCGATTTATTGTTTTTTTTAGCGTTTTTATTCGTTTATTTAATAGCGAAACCTTTTTTTCCAGAACTGAATTCTTCCTACGCAATTCTGTGTTATTTTTTAGTAGTTCTTCTTGTTCTTTGTCTTGTTGTTTAGGTGGTTTTGTTTTCGCAGCATTTTTCTTCTCTATTCTCTTTTGTTTTTCTTCGTCAGTCAAACTTTTGACCTTTTTTTGTCTGTCTTTCACCTTTTGTAAATGATTTTTTCTTTTATCTTCATACTTCTCTGGGTTTTCTCGTTTCAATTTCTCAATATATTTTTTTGCCGTTCTGCAGCTGTCATAGGCATCTACAACAAGTAACAGTATTTTTTTAAATAATATACTAAAGTCATAAATAAATAAATCATTTAATTTAATTGTAAAAAACCACCACAATGTACTAAGAGACCTTTATTATCTACCTAGTAGTTAAACTGCGTCTATACTGCATGAAACATCCAAAATTTCTTGACGTTAGGAAATTGTCACGAAATTTTGTGAGGAAAATCAAACATGCAATCGTATTTTTGTAATTACATGGAAATTATCTATTGGATCTAACAGCAAAGGTTGTCTGAATACTTATCACTTTACTCACAAAGTTTTGCATGTATATGATCATAATATTACTTACGTTTTGGCTCCAAATCACGTCAGGGAATATTTTATAAATTAATTTCACTTCAGACGCTCCGACTGTTTGGCTAACTGACAGCTAAAAACAAAATGGTGGCACGATTTCCTCATTGTCTATGGAATCCAACAGGGTTGCCATCCACAAAAAACAAATTTAAACTTCGGGAAATGGTTTGGTGGTGTTAAATAGCGTCAAGAAATGTGTCACGAAATTCATTCAAAAATTGTGAGATATATAATATTTTTGAATTTTAAATAATAGAAAAGACAATTAGATGCTTAGTTGTGTTTTTAAATAGTGTCACATATTATTTAAATGTAGAAAAAAATAAACCCCATTCTAAGTATTTTCAAATTTAAGTTTTATGAAGATTTTTTACCTCTTGAGCAAGAGGGGGACATTTTTTTTTATATGGCGGGCTAATTTACTGTCCGAAACAAATTCATTTTTTTTATTTGTTTTTACTTTTATGGGTGTAAATATGATCTGATTAAAACAGTATATACCCCGCACAACAATTTAAGTAAAACAATTTCTAAAAAGAAACTTCATTTTATTAAAATATTACGTTTTTCATGAGTGGACAATTAAAATTTCTGAAAGTGGACAACTTTTTGAGAAATAGTCAACTACGTCACGACTTGGTAATGACACGTGCTATTCAGAAAAGTTCTAGAGTCCAGCAATTTGACCACGCGGACTTGTGTTGGACAAATCAGAATTTGACCATCCGGAAGAACCCGTTTCGCGTAGCTTTGGGTTCTACAGTGGCAGGATTTTTAAGGTGGTCATGTGTCAATCGTTCAATTCATGGAAAGTGAATTGAACGATTCAACCGAATATTTATAAATTGAGTTGCGACCCATCCCGGCTTCGCACAAGTGTATTATAAATGTAAACCTTTCTCATGAACCACTCGTCCACTCTATCTATTAAAAAAACCGCATCAAAATCCGTTGCTTAGTTTTAAAGATATAAGCATACTCGTACATGGGGGCAGACAGCGGGAAGCAACTTTGTTTTATACTATGTAGTGATAGACTGCTGTTTGCCTATAGAAAATCGGATCGGATCGAATATGGATCAGCTTTTTCTCCTGAATCTACACATATTCGATTTTACCTACAGTATAAGTGCCGCGAATTGCAGTTTCCGAGATATAGGCCAAAAACGTATTTTCAAGATGGCGCTTGAAGGTCCACCTGGATCTGTTAGCATTTTGTGATTTTTGACCGACGAACCACCGGAGGAGGTATACAATTAGACGCGTATACTTTTTTTTTTTATAACCACGCATAACTTTTTTTATATTAGTCCAATTTCAATAATTATTTTTTCATTGGAAAGAGTATACTTCGAAATTGGTCCCATTTAATTTTTTTTGAAATCGGCTGAGCCATTTTTGACAAATCGACAATAATGTGAAAAATGCTACATCAATCCTTACATAATATTTGCGTTCTATCGATGCGCCCCGGCTTTGCGCAGGTGTACATATAACCATTTCTCTTGAATTACTTTATCTATTAAAACAAACTGCAATACAATCCGTTGCGTAGTTTTAAAGATACATGGATACATGGGGACAGACAGCGGAAAGCGACATTTGTTTTATACAATGTAATGATTCTGTACACGAGTGAAATCGGTCATGTTATTTTTTGCAAAAAATAATTATATGCTCAGTGAATGATCCTAAACCTTATAAAAAAAACCGGACAAGTGCGACTCAGGGTCGCACATCGAGGGTTCCGTACAAACACGTTGTTAAAATATATAAAAACCTGTTTTAGCATGTGCTAATGAAGTTCTTTTATATGATACCTTACATTACTTACTTTGAATTTTGAACCCATTTTTGTGAATTTTGAGGCCTTATTATTTTGTGACTTAAATAAAAATGTACAGTTTTCAGATTTATTCCTATATGTGTACTCCGAGACAAAGCTTCTCGCCAAATTTCATAGTTCTATGTCAACGGCAACTACCCTGTAGGTTTTGATTTTTGTAAGTACGAAATATGCGGTTTTTCGCGACATAAACGGCTCTAACTTTTTTAAACGATAACCGAGATGTTTTTCTTTTACAAAACTGCAACAAACCATAGATATACGTATACAGTTTAAATTTCAACTCGATATCATTACGCGTTCCCGAGATAAAGAGTCTTGACATACACACAGACGGACAGACGGACAACAAAGTGATCCTATAAGGGTTCGATCTTTTGAGGTACGGAACCCTAAAAAATGGATCGAAAATTTAGTGCAAAGTTAAATTCTATTTTTCTTGACCTAGCTCGAAGTGCCGATAGAGGCCGGCTCGAAGCTGTGTGTAGCAAGTCTTACGTTCTACGTATAGTTCGTAGCTAGGCCCGTAGCAGTAGCGATAGCGTAGCGAAGTAGTAAAGGGTTTGATTCGTCTGAGACAGCATAGAAGCTTAGGTTAAACTTGACTACTAGAGAGAACGTCGTTGAACAGCCAAGTGAGGCCGGTTTTTTATACATGTGTGAGTGCGTCGCTGTTGCGCCGCCATAGTTTGACTGACATGCTAAGTCGTAGTTTCGTAGTTACCTGGATGTGTGTATAACTGTCTGTACGCGGCGAGGCTTAGTTTTGGTAGGTCTCACTTGTTTGTTCACAACATTCTGTCTTTATTTTTTTATTCGGTCTGAGGGCAAGTGCCTATATTAACTACCGCTAAATACAATACTTACATAATCTAAAACTACATAAACTACTACTACATAACAAGCAATTGGATCATCCACAGACCCTTGAAGGTCTAAAGATAATCCAAATGCTCAAACCCACTGCCAGTTGGCAGCATGCTGGCAGCATTGCCACGCTGAATGGCAATTATTGATGCTAATTATGTTTTACCCCGTCATCATGCCTATTCCGTCGCGCGCGCTCCGCTGTAGAACATGCTGTAGCGAGCAACGGGCTACGAAATCGTGTTTTTATAATTAAATTTAAGCCAAGCTACTTGCTTGGCTTGCAAGATCTAGCTTGCTACGTTAGGTTGTTACGTACCTACCACCTATATCTAGCTTTTACGTAGAACGTAAGGCCTTTCGCACACGGCGTCGTAGCGTAAGCGTATCGTAGTATGCGCGTAGGACGAGAGCATTACGAGCGCGTACATGTTCAAACAAGGCCGCACACGGAGCGGTGCCTCTTACGATACGACTATGCTACGCCTAGTTTGAACATGTATGCGCTCGTATTGCTCTCGTCCTACGCGCGTACTACGATACGCCTACGCTACGACACCGTGTGCGAAGAGCTTTACGTGCTACGTAAAGGCTAGATATAGGTGGTAGGTACGTAACAACCTAACGTAGCAAGCAAGATCATAGCTTGACTTAAATTTAATTATAAAAATACGATTTCGTAGCCCGTTGCTCGCTACAGCATGTTCTACAGTGCAGCGCGCGGCTACGACGCCGTGTGCGAAGGGGGTAATTTGATGAAACTTACGCATTAGCGAAGGTAAAGGAATAATAGGTTAGGATAAATAATAGATCATTGTGCTCAGGAGTACGTAACTAACTTTATTTCTCAAATATAAAATAAAACACCAATACACAATGTTGGAACATTAAGTTTACTGGGTTTTACTCGCATCTTTTAAGCGAAATATATCTTATTGTCGATTTTTCACAAAGTTATGTTTTCCTTATTATTTTAATCTTATGACCGCATTTTTCTATGAACTACATAGTTATCGAAAGATTTCACATTTTCCATCATTTTCCGGGATGTTTTGATCGCATATTTGGTGTTACCACTTCATAAAATTTCCCTGTTTTGGAGACAAAAATTGCGGGAGGACAAAATTATTTTTCCGTATTGCTTTTTGGGTACAGTAATTGTTTGATATGGTTAATTATCATGGTCTATCTATAATCTGTATGTCTTAATTGCAAGGATATGTTACGGCAAAGTCCTACTTTTTACTGAAATATTCATAAGTTGCATAATTTAAACACCTATTTAGTTGCAATACGCACAAATAACTACAAAATGTTATTGTCGTTTGACTACCTAGCTAACAATGATCGAGACAGTAAATCAACTTATAAAACTACATAATATTGATAGAAAATTATATTATAAATAATAATATGTATAGATATTTTGCTAATCGTAACACGTAAGATGGGACGATCGTGTCCATAATAAATACAAGTTTAATGAGTCCATTGACTTGCTTAAAGCCATAATACATGTTGTAATATAATTTTAAAGCCAAATTTTTTAGTCTGTGTGGTTATGTCGACAAATTTACGTCGATAATTATAAAGTCGATAGTTGATTAGATATAATCGTATAGTACACAAATAGATAACAACATTCTTAGAATTACAGCCTTCATCTTTCAGTGCAGTGCCAAATTTACTGTAAATTATTTACTGTTCAATAAAAAGTTGCCAGAGATCAGTACACAAGACGGTCAGATATATGGGTCAGAGGAGTATTTTTAAACGGAAATTCCGCACCGTCATTCGGTTTTATTACTTGTAAAAAGAAAACTCATGGATCGCATGTTATGGACCAAAATTCTGATGTTTATTGTACCTACTATTTCTGTACCTACTCTGCTAACCCAGCCAAGTATAGCAATGAGTGGATTGAATTGACATGAAAAGTAAAATTTGACGTTGTCATATAAATATATATCACACAAGAAATTCGGAAGAAATATTTGAAAATGTCGATAGAATCCACCAATCCGGCTGTCTTACGTCTATGGCTAATATTACATAGTACAAGAATATTAAATAAGCGCTGTTCGCGCGACTAAAGTACACTTTATCTATGTAGGTATTACAATAAACATGAAACATTTAAATGTAGTTAAAGCCTTATTTCTCGGAATTCGGTCGCTCAACCGATTCGCGTTCATATTTCTACTGTAATAAGATTCATTCTCGTCCAAATACACAGCCGATCCGACTAGCCGTCTTGAAGGCTTTTGAAGTAGACGATATCATTCTTAATCGCTATAATTTTAACAATTATAAATAACCGTTATTATTGATGATTCTACAACAACCAGATATTTAATTGTATAATTTTATGACTTTCTAATTGTAAGTAGGTAGGTATATAAAAATATTGAATGCAATGTGGCAGGATTTGAACTTATACTATTACAGTTGATAAGAACGCAAATTATTGTAACTAATTATGTAAGTCAACTAACAAAAAATAAGATGGATGTTAAAAGTTTTATTTAAAATGATATTATATATTAATGTAGTAGGTACATATTCTGAAATCTCAACATAGGTCTATTAATATTGGACTACAAACATCCAAGCAAAAATAAAGTAGGTAAGTAAACAATTCCGATAAAAAGGTCTAAAAGTAGGACCTACGCAAAGGTCGAGTCGAGAGCAGAAGTAGGTAAATACTTAATTCGTTTTTTTCGCTTCGATTCCTCGAGGCTGTCGGGCTCAGACTCACCTCTTGAATGTTAATAAAAAAAGTTCCCAACAAACAGCAAAGCGACGTAGGTATGCTCGGAACGATTAAGAATTTATAATTTCCTTCGAAATATTAAAAAGGAATCCAAGCGAAAATAATTACGCGCGCAATAATTTCCAACTGACTTCCCACCACATTCGAAGTCAATTAAAACGTATTAAATTCCTAAATTTATGCGAATATTATCTAATCCTAAACACCGAATTATACATTAATAAATCGAAAATTTTATTGTCCGATTACATTTTTATTGTCATCTTTAACTTATACGGAATTGACTGCAATGTCATAATATTTATAATTGATCAAATTGTATACAAATAGTGAATTATTGTCACTGAGGAAGTACTATAATTTCAGTTTCATCAGCCTAAGAATTCGAATTTATGTAAGAGATTCGCATTCATACCTTAAACCTATCGAAAAATACAATTGATTATTCAAAAGGGGTATAATAAATTGAGTATCTACATAGTAAAATGTTTTTTCTCGTAAATATAATATAAATCGCAAGAAGGTAACGCGGAAAGCTCGCAATATGACTAGAGTTGTCGAAGCGAAAGCGGAAGATATGCTTTCGATATGACCGTTAATACTGATATTTGGAATTAAAGCTTGCGAAGAGTTTGTACATTGAGGGAAGAGTCCCCGGAATCTCGTGGAAGAAGGTAGTCCTCTGGGGGCAGAGGGTTCAGTAGGGAAGCTCAGGGGCGGCGAGGTCGAAGTAGGGGTGGTAGAAGGAGCGGCGCGCTGGAGGCAGCATCACGTCGGAGTAGCGGGAGAACTGGGACACCTGGCGGCTTCCAGACGCTGGTTTCCTGCTGAAAAATTAATACACATCAACAACTGTATTTGTACTCAGATACCTACAATAAACACACTACTGGCATTTTGGTAAAGGAAAACATCGTGAGGCAACTAGCATACGTCCGTAGAAGAAATTCGATAGCGTATGTGAATCCACCAACTTGCACTGGGCCAGCGTGGTGAATATGGCCCAATTATCCATCGTGGGTTGGCCTACGTCCTGTAGTGGACTATTAAAAGGCTGATAAAGTACAGTATAGTATCTAAAATAAAGAGTTTACTATTAATTTAAAATTGCGAAATCTAGTTGTCTGTTTTGGTTATCTACCTGAAAGTGTTATGATTTAATGGATGAAGATAACGATAGAACGAAAGTGGTTTTAATTGAAGAACGTAAATTCTACGCTTTTAAGCTACTTTCATACTATGTACGCCGTAGACGCAAACGTAGTTTGTGAATTTAATAGGTTAAGTAAAGACGCTGGGTCCGTAGCTTCAATGATTGTTTTTCTTCTTCTTTTGTTTAGCGTCGCATTGTTGTGCATTTGCCAGTGTCAAGTATTAAGTTTTAATATTTTTTGATATTTTATCAAAATAGTCACTGTCGTAGTCACGTTCAAGTCCAAACGTCGCAAACGTCGTCCAAGTCATACCTCAGTAAAGCAGTGGAGACTTTACTAGAGGCGTCTATGGAGTTTAGGTAACAACACGGAACGACACGATACGTCACATTATATCACTTGCCTACGTAAATCAGCTCATAATCAACGAAATACCACAATTTTTCACTAATTATCACTGATAAAACACAAGTTTAACAAAATAATACAATGGGGCGACATGACTTTTCCGCGTTCCCGCCAAAAGCTCTCAATTATTGTTAACATAAAACAATTGAAAAGTTCCGTGTCTGTTTAACATCAGACGCAACCCTATCTATAAAATACAAAACATCTTGTCTACATGATATACTAGCATGTTTAAACTAAGCAAACACAAGTTGTAGATTTTTTAGTCATGAAAATAAGATTATAATGATTGCTGTCTTAGTCCACAATAGGTATTGAAATCTTCGAGCTGTATTGTTCAGTGATGACAGTAAACGAAGCAAAATCAATACCAACTTTTGTCAGGAATTAATAAAGTTGGTCGAATTTTGGGGGAAATGAATTGTGCTTTCAAATTTCAGTAAGTATCCTCCCTCCAATGTCTACCATTGTAGTTTAATTCTAAAAATAGCTTGCCATTTTTAATAAAGCTTAAACTTTTACACCGATTTCGGTGAAGGATAAGGTCGCGAGGAAACTTGAATACGTATGCATCGGTGACGGATGTGAATCTACCAACCTGCATGGGCCAGCGTGGTGGATGTAGGTTTATGTTCATAAATAGACTATTAAAAGCCGTTACATAATAAGGTGTTTAGTAACTAGACAATATTTTTATACTTCTTAAGTTTCAGTGCAATTCTGTTAACAAAAAGTTTTGATTAAATCACTTAATAAAATACGTTTAAGGCTGTGGGAATCCACCCTAACACCACCTCGAACCTATTCGAAATTAAAAAAAAAAAAAACCTCCCGACTTCCCAAAGCCAGCAGAAAAGCTCCCAGCAGGTAGCGACCTCCCGTGATCCACGTGGAAGTCAATAAACCGACTCCGGACCCAAGTGGGCCGTTGCAGGATAAACCTAGCCAAGTGGGGATTCTCGGATGCTGACAGGGTACAGTGTGATTGCGGAGCCCCTGAGCAGAGCATGGATCATCTGTCTGCTTACGTGCCCACAGTGTCCGAGCCCCTGCACAATGGAAGATCTACACCAGCCCACACCCCGCGGGGTCGCAGCGGCCAAATATTGGGAGAAGACAATATAATCTTTTTTGAACCATTGACACGACGAAGAAGAAGAATAAAATCACTTGACTAGTTCCATTTCAATAATCAAATTCTTTAAATGCGACTGTTTGTGCAAAATAAGGTGACGCATAATACTGGTATGTATGTGTGTGAGAAGAGATTTAAAAACAATGGAAATAGCTTAGGCTCTCGATTGTTTCTTAATTTGATCAGTTTAATGATATCTTTGTTATGTTTCGTTCGTTAGGTTTGATTTAGTCAATTAATGTAAGGGCTCCCAAGGGACCGACTTAGTCCCGAGTTCACCAACGCTTGTTTAAGTTAAACGTGTGATTATGTAAAACTGTATTTAACGAACGGTTTTTGCTTGCTGAACAGCAATATTTCGTTAAAAACAGTTTAAGATTTAGCCAACGGTTGATAAATTAAACATCTGTTAGTGAACTAAGGTCTAAAACCCGAGTTTTACCATTGTTTAAATACAGTAATCACACGTTTAACTTAATCAAGCGTTGGTGAACTCTGGTCTTAGGCGAGTTTGGAGCCCACTGTTAATCTTACAGAACAGGTAGGTACCTCCAGCGTTATTAGAAATGAACGTTTGGTTTATTTGTTAGTTATATATATTTTTGATACCTAAAAAGGACATCATTCATTTTGGCATATATAATTGTAAAATTAGAATGTACTGTACTGTGTATCAGCCTTTTTAATAGTCCCCTGCAGGACGTAGGCCTACCCACGAAGGGTGTTTGGGCCATATCCATGGCCCAGTGCGGGTTGGTGGATTCACATACGCCATCGAATTTCTTCTACTGACATATGCAGGTTGCCTCACGATGTTTACCTTCACCGAAAAGCCAGCGGTGTTTAATTCCGTACATAAATTCCAAAGAACTCATTGGTACGGGATCGGGATTTGAAGCCACGACCTCACGCTTGTAAGGCTTCGAACGACGAATGTACTAGTATTCTAATTAATTGGTTTGGCCGGCACTTTCAGTATTAGCCTAAAAACGTATAGACTGTAAATGATGACCCTTTTCTTTCCTTGTTTACTGGTGTTTTTTAGATATAATTTATAAGTTGATTCAAATTATGTAGCTGTACGAGTGTCTTACTTGTGTTGCTGCCTAGACTGGGGCTCATCAGCAGGGTACTCCACTTGCAGAGGCTGCAGTCCTCGAGGCTCCTGCTCACCGTAGCCATACGCGTAGTCATCACTGAAACAACATGTTTTGTCAAACCCTCTTATAGAAGGCCACAGTAGAAACTAGAAACGCTTGCTGTTACTCCGGCAATTATGAAGCGATTTCGATAATCCTTGTTTAGTTTGGAATATCATACTTTAGAGGTGGTCCCATTTAAATGTTATCTAATTCGAAACTTTCTTTTTGTGATAAACATTTCAAAAATTGACGCGTTTTCAGGATTTGAACCTGCATCCTCTGGGACACCGGCCCAGATGCTTTGTCCAATTAAGCTAAATCGCACTCTGCGAACGCGTCAATTTTTGAAATGTTTATCACAAAAAGAAAGTTTCTATACACCTAGTGTGTGAAGCACGATAAAAATAATTTCATTATCTAATTCGGATGAGTAGTTTTTGAAAAATCAACAATTTGAAGATCAATACTACATCGATGATACATAGATCCGTAAGTAAATTCGTATAGGCCGGGTGGCTAGCCCTGGTGTCAGAGTTTTTAGGCCGCCTGAAGGCCTCCGACATGGCTAAACGGCTAAAACAACCGGGACCTACAATTAAACGGGTCATCCGAGCCATTAGGTAGTTATTTAATAATATAATTAACGGGTTAGTTACAATTACAATGAATTACGTACCAGCAAGCGCAGCGTAGGACGTTCACCTATAAGGTGGATGGATTACATCATTTAGACCGCAGCATCGCGCTGGATGCAAGCCGCTACCAACCGGTCTTATTGGAGGACACACAGGGGAGGCCTATGTCCAGTAGTGGACACCATATGGCTGATGGATGGATGCATGTATGATAATTACAATGATATTTTTAGGGTTCCGTACCTCAAACGGAAAAAACGGAACCCTTATAGGATCACTTTGTTGTCCGTCTGTCCGTTTGTGTGTATGTCAAGACTCTTTATCTCGATAATGCGTAAAGATATCGAGTTGAAATTTAAACTGTATACGTATATCTATAGTTTTGCAGTTGTGTAAAACAAAAACTTCTCAGTTATCGTTTAAAAAAGTTAGAGGCGTTTATGTCGTAAAAAAACGAATATTTCGACACTCACAAAAATCAAAACCTACAGGGTACTTCCCGTTGACATAGAACTATGAAATTTGACTAAAAGCATTGTCTCAGAGTACACATATAGGAATAAATCTGAAAACTGTACATTTTTATTTAAATCACAAAAAAATAGGGCCTCAAAATTCACAAAATTTGGGTTCATAATTCAAAGTGAGTAAATCGTATCATGTATGGTATCATATAAAACAACACGTGCGTTCGCACGTGCTAAAACAGGTTTTTAATTATTTTAACAATGATTGATGAACAAATTTTCGATGTATGACGAGAAAAGTGAAAAAAAAAAACTTTTCGTCGATGGTTAGTACCTAGTTTTTTGTGAAATTTTCTGGATTTGTGCGGAACCCTCGGTGTGCGGGCCTGCCCGGTTTTTTTATCCAGACATCACGCCGACATCAGCATGATTTTAATCAATCATCAAAATGCAATAGCAAAATAAATGTATCTTTCTTACATATACATTCACTGAGATAATAAAACATGTCTTTCAAGCGAGGTGACGAGGGATCTAATGAGTGACTTTTGTTCTACAAGAGAGCGTGAGTGCGTAATTTTCGTTGAGTCTCTACAGAGAGGTAATTTGGGCAAAGGAAATGGGCAAAATAAATTCCATTCAAGTATTGAGATAAGATAATTCTTCTTACAATAACTAGGTAGGTATAATATTTATATTTATATTATACCTTTATGAGTCACAAATTACAGTAATATTTTTTTGCAAAAAATAGTATGACCGACTTCACCCGTGTACAGAATCATTACATAGTATAAAACAAAGTCGCTTTCCGCTGTCTGTCCCCATGTATGCTTATATCTTTAAAACTACCCAACGGATTTTGATGCAGTTTGTTTTAATAGATAGAGTAATTCTAGAGAAACGTTTATATGTATAATAAACCTGTACAAAGCCGGGGCGCATCGCTAGAACGCAAATATTATGCACGGATCGATGTAACATTTTTCACATTATTGTTGATTTATCAAAAATCGCTCAGCCAATTTCAATAAAATTTAAATGGGACCAATTTCGAAGTATACTCTTTCCAATACAAAAACTCTAATGTAATAATTCCAATACATTAACTCTATGTAAAAGCGCGTGCGCACTTTAAGGCGTGCGTGTGAGTACGAAGGAATCGTAAACTAGTAATATTTATTCGTATTTTTAGATAATATTGATCTCCCCCCTTATGTCTGGGACTACCACCCGCGCAATCAAGGTCGCCGTAGCTGTGCTACAATACTACGCACTGTTAACTACATGTAGATGAGATAGAGTTATGAAGTGTTAGAAACAACCACAATTACCTAAACATTTTTTTTTGGAATATGTAAAAAGTTGTAGAATGTTCATTTGTTTTTATATACAGAATATGCCCTTAAAAGGATGCTAGTTGAATACCAATAACCCTGTAAAAGACAGTGACGAGATAAGTGTAACTAAACTGTCGTATCACCGACGTGCCCTTTTACAAGCCTGAGTCCCTCCTCCCATTGTTCATTTAGGTCGTTGTTTGCGATGCGAGCCTGCGTCGAGTGAACAAGTGACGTAATTAAGGAAGAACAAAGGCGCCGCGCTGTGTGGGAGTGCCTTGAGGGACCCCTGATGTGATTTGATGTGATTAGGAGCCCTGGGATTTGAACTAGCTACTAGAGACGAAACTGAACTGGAATGATTGTGAAAGCTATAGGTTTTTAAGAGCTATGGAGAGGGCTACTCTCGGATCCGCTTTGCAAGATCGAATCGGCTATGATTGAACTGAATAATTTTGGAAAAAAAACATTACTTTTTAAATTTTATGCCTAAAGGTAATTTTATTAATTAGGTTAGTTCCCGTTGAGTCCTAGTATTAGTACTTAGTATTGTATTTAGTTCTATTAATTCCGGAATTGCCCTCTTTTATTGAGTTTGTAACATAATAATTATTATTCGCAAAAAGGCAAATCCGTCTTCCATCGTGTACGAAATTCGAATTTTATCGCTCGAATTGTTTACATTAACGTTGATTTTTCAAAAACAACACAGCCTATTTCTGTAAAATTTAAATGGGACTACTTCGGAAGTATACCCTTATGACATAAAAAAAAAAAGAATTTTTCGATTCGGTTCACACATCGAAACTATCGATGAACATACATAAAAAAAATACAAACAGATGAACATAGAACCTACTCCTTTTTGGAAGTCGGTTAAAAAGATAGCGCGCAATAAAATGCTCTCAAATTAATAGAATTGAAAATTAATTAAATTAAAATGAATGAGAAAATGTGAGTTCTGTTTAATTTTATCACAAAAATAAGGTCTATTAAAACTAAAACTTACAAATATCCAGAATAACAATCTATTCTGAATGCCTACGTAACCTAAAACTTTTCCATAAGTCTCATTTTGCAGAAGAGGATAAAATATTCCACTTCAAATTCAAGTCAAAGAAATATTATAAATGTATTTAGAGCGAGTATGAATCATTGTGAGCCTATTCAATACTCATTCATTTAAACATAAATAGAACTCACGATGTATAGAAATATTTCGGTCAAAAGAAAATAATTTTCAAAGCGGTATCAAAATCTCGTTTCTATTTGTAAAGTACTTTTCAAACGTTGATTTCTGTACATTTAGGCAAATCGAAAACAATGGCGGGGACGAAAATAGAAGTGAATATTTAGGAACGTATTTTCTTTTGATTTAATTATTTAAAAGAAGGAAGAATAAAAGAAACGGCATAACAATTTAACGGCACGTCGGATTAACTAAGCAACAGATGTATTTTTGAACTCTCGGAGATTAAATCACTTGTCTTGACGTATTGTATAATGTGGTACATTTTTAAACGCGCTCGCTAATCTCTTTTGTTTGAGTAAATTGTTTTTCCAATATTTCTCGCTGAATCGGGGGAATTCGGAAAACGTTTTCTGGCAACACAACTTTGCAGCGATTTGTCGGCACTCGGCAGCCAGCAGAGGAAGGTTGGGTAGGGTAAATTAATTTTGGAGTATTCTCTGTAAAAATGCGCCAAACGGTTTCCTTTGAAGAATGGTTGTTAAAGGAAAAATATTCAGTCATGAATAAAAAGTGAATGATTGAAAAAAATCCGAAAGGAATAATGATGAAATTTTGTTCCAATTTCAATGCGAAAAATATTTTTACGGGCCGCTTTACCGCTGGAAATTGAAATTATATGCACATAATTTTATTTCAAGTTAAGGTTGCTCTAGGTTAGCGCGCGACCCCCCCGAGTGGGTTCCCGCCTTGTCGTGGCGGGGCGCTTAGTAGCCATGGTTAACACGGGGCCATGGTGAAGCTAAGAGGAACCCGTGGTGGGGCCGCCTCTCCAGGTCTTGGGCCTCGACAAGCCCGTGCGGAGGCTGGCCAGTAGATTGGTTCGCCGACTGAGGTGTCGCGTTCATCGCGATGCCGCGGCCGAGCCCATTGAGGCGGGGGCGGCGACGGGATGGACGGGCGGCGAGTGTGCCGTTAGCTATCCATCCTGCCAGTGGTACTAACGGGTGCCGCCAACGTGTTGGCGGAGGCAGTGGGGCTGCAGGGGAAGAGGAGTGTCGGTATGTCGTCGGCCGCTCTCCCTATCCTTTGCAGCCGTAGTGGCAGGCGCGGGGCCACTTTAATTGACCCGTTGCATCGGGACCAGGGCTGTCGGACACGGGTACTGTCTGACGCCCAGTGCTGGTTGTTCCCAGGTGGGGGATGACGATGTGCCGAACACCAGGCACATCGTCATTCTGGATCCCTCCAGAATGACGATGCCTACGCCCCGAGGTGGGGCCCGGTTTGGCCAGCGCTATCGGGTGCCGCGGAGGAGTGCGAAAGCGTGCCCGTAGCCCCGACACCAGGCGCAGTGGTGGAACACACAGGTGTTTTGGTGGGTATACCGTCCAGAAATGGGCGGGGACTCCCACATAGCCACCCGCCTGTCTCGAGGTGCGGTGGTATCTTTAAAAGATTTCCCCTGGTAAAAAACGCGCGAAATGACAAAAAACTAAAAAAAAACAATTTTCTGTGACAAACGGAGAGAAAGTCCTACTCTTTTTAGAATGCTAAGCTAACAGCCATCAATATAATGTAATAAAAAAAATAGCTTAGAGGAAATGAATAGTTTCCAAAAACAAGACTACGTAACTCCCGTATTAGTTTCACTTACAGAAACGTGGTCTCTCACTATGGGCCTTATTAGTAAGCTCCAAGTAGCCCAAAGAGCCATGGAGAGGGCTATGTTCGGAGTTTCTCTGCGAGATCGAATCAGGAATGAGGAGATCCGTAGAAGAACCAAGGTTACCGACATAGCCCAGCTGATTGGCAAGTTGAAGTGGCAATGGGCAGAGCACATAGCGCGGAGAACTGATGACCGATGGGGTCGAAAAGTTCTTGAGTGGAGACCACGTACCGGCAAGCGCAGCGTAGGACGTCCACCCGACCACCACAAGGTGGACGGATGACCTCATTAGGACCGCAGGATCGCGCTGGATGCAAACCGCTATCAACCGGTCTTATTGGAAATCATTAGGGGAGGCCTATGTCCAGCAGTGGATGTTCTATGGCTCATATGATGATGATGATGATGACAGATATCTATATTTAATAGAGTGATAACGCTGTTGTCACTTGAGGCAATTCTAAACCTCACAAATTTATGGTAAATTTATCCCATAAATCTATGTAA
The DNA here is from genome assembly GCA_949316475.1 of Hypomecis punctinalis. Classification (NCBI taxonomy): domain Eukaryota; kingdom Metazoa; phylum Arthropoda; class Insecta; order Lepidoptera; family Geometridae; genus Hypomecis; species Hypomecis punctinalis. The sequence goes on along the minus strand of OX438819.1, from coordinate 8,578,705 downwards.
TGGAATTTGACAAGAATTTGACGTTCCGTACATAAGCATAAGACATACCTAAGCCACCAAATCGAGATACTTTTCATATCTCTTTCTAACTCGTGCCACATTAAATCAATGCATCTCTTTCAGATCTGCTGTGTCGTCTTACTAAGCGTCATGAATAGATATAATTAAAAAAGGTTCATACGAAATGAAAATGATACATTGTGAAATAAGTAAATCGAGGAACTTTCCTCAACTCCACTGTACTAGCTACATCTCTTTAAAAAAAAATTAAAAAAAAGATTTTTTCGATCGAGTACATATCTCTCTGGTAGGTATCTTTGTGGTTTCGCTATTAAAATGTCAAGCGCTTACCCGTGTCCGGATGTGATGTCTTTGATATCTTGCTTTTGCTCCGTCTCATATTTCCTTTGCAGTTCGCGCATCTGCTCCAGGCGCACCAGATTCTTCAGGGTTTCGAACCTGAATCATAACAAGTTATTAAGTTTTCATTTTGAGAAACATCGACTTAGGGTATGTACCTACTATAGGTATGGACCTCAAGTAATAAGCGTCCCGCGGAAAAACACCCCTCAGTGCCTCAAGTAGAAAGTTTCCAACATACCTCAAGATCCCTATTTTTTTAATGAAAATTTACTAACTACCTAACCACAGACTCCAGGGTTTGTGCCCTATGTTAACTAAAAAATACAATTATTCGATCATACTGTATAAAGAGAGTTAGTAGGTACTTGAAGTCTAAGCCTAAGTTAGTCAATGCACTGTGTGAATGCCACGAGCAGACCGGCGACCCGCAAGCAGTATCCGATCACGAGTGTGACACATGTGCCAGCCATCGCTCTCCTCGACCATATTTGAGGAAGAAGAACGACCCGACAGATGATGCCGCCGCAAGAAGGCGCCTTCGATCGCGAGCATGAATGCTCAGGGCATGCACACAATGCTTATTTCTTATAAATTACAAATACACATTTTTCACGTCCTATGCCGATTTTGTTGCCTTCTCCCGACCTAAAGCCTCCGTCACCGCCTCGTTTCGATTCCTGACGAAGATTCCTATTTGAAAGACGCAATGATTTATAACAGTGAAATGTGGTTCTCAATAGAGTCCTTAGATATTAGTAGGTAAGTTCAAAATAGTCCGATAAACTATGGAACGGGCAATGTTCGGAGTGTTTTTGAGAGATCAATTGAAGAATGAGGAAATCAGTAATGAACCAATGGTAACGACAGAGCTCAGAGGATTAAATAACTAACTTACAGTGAGCAATGAGCATATGTGTATGAATAGTAAAATATATAACCAATGGGGCAAGTAAAACATTAAAAGTATAAGTATAGCTACCTGAAAACAAACTATCGGATGCGGCTGACGGACGCGGCTGACGGTCGCGACTTAGCAGTGTGCACAGTCTTAAAACATCCGGCGCTCGGAGGTCCGAACGCTCAAGGTCAGCCCAAGGTATCGTCCGCGACTGATGTCCGATAGTTTGCACTGTTCAGTGGATATTCATTATATAGATACCTATAAGTCGCGATTGTCAGTCGTCAGCTGCGCCCGATAGTTAGTTTTCAGCTTACGACGTCTTATTTATGATCATGGGCGTAGCTAGGGTAGAACGAACCTTACACATTCCAAATACTTCTGTACTTACCCCAGAAACCTTCACAGAATATACAGAGTTGTCTGCTGGCCCTGTAGGTATACTAAGCCAAAAGGGGGTGATTAAGACCATCGTTATGAATAACTTTTACTTTGGGGCCAACCAGGTATTGGACAAAAAAAAACCGTTGTTCTACATAAAATTGAATCGACGAAATGTATGAGAACAGCTTTTTTTTCTCGAATTAATAGAAGATCCCACAGTAAAAGTTGTTTATAATGATCGCCTGAATGACCTTCTTTCGGTTCAGTATACGAGTTCTGGATAATCCTGTATTTTTTTTCCGGTGGACAAAATGAAGCAGCTGAAACCACCACTGAAAAACAATATCTAGCTACACCAATGAAATAATGAACTAGTACCTGTCTCGCTGCGGAGGCACCATGAAGGAAGGTCCGCGAGGCCGCGACGGGCCCGGGTACCGCAGGATCTTTCCGGAGGTGTGTGGCACGTTCAGCATGCCGAACATCTGCTAACAAAGCATATTTACATCATTTATCTGACTTGCGGTGTTGTGTTTTAAAAGCCTTAGTATTAAATTCATAAATGAAAGCCACAGAAGTTTTCGTTTGGTTCTAAACATTTTTAACAGTTACATAACACACATTTTTTATGAAATTAAATAGTTTTTAAACTGTGCTGATCTCATATTAGATACAGAACGCGGATTACAGATGTAGCTATCAGCCCACCCAACTACGATAATTAAAACTCGGTCGTAGGCAGAGCTCGGTTGCAAGTTATTTGGAAATTATTGATTAAGGTACCTGTATTACAACAATTTTCTAAGCACGAACTAGGTACCTACCAAGTTATAGAAATTATGCTTCAACGAGTAGCCTGGAAGAAATCGCCATGGGTGATAAGGCCGCCACTTTATAATCATATTTTTTGCCGTATAATTATGTGTAAATAATGTTTGTTTTTCAAATTGTGGTTGTATATAAAGAGTTTTGTCTGTTTGTTTTCTCTTACATAACCATCATAATAATAATTGAAAGAGAAGAAGGCCTTTTGTCTTGTATTAGGGTTAGTTGGCTAAAAAATAAATATTCAAATATCATCGACCCGAATATGGGGGCCGAAATAAGCTGATGATGATGATGAGTATGATGAGTAGTTAAATACAACGTCTAAAGGCTAAACGTTCCTATGGTCACGGGACCGAGTGGGAGCGGGAGCAAAAGTTTCAAACATTGGGCTCCTGATCCATTTCAGTTTCGTTATTACCTTTCCTTAATCTATAAGATTAGATTAATATGACACCAGCCCATGCCTGTAGCTACTTCTTAGGTAGGTAACCACTCAGAATTTATTTCCTAAAGTGCCGTTCCAGAAAAGGGCCTTTAATAAAATTTCGCAAGTCATTAAGGCCTCCTGTTTTAATTACGGATCGCGAGAAAATTAATGTAAAATTAGATTCTCTTCGCCAGGTTATCTGATTATCATAGGCCTGCTGCATTTCTTAGCACTTATCTCTCCTAATTCTGCTAATTGGTACTTTAATTAATGATGTGAATTGACGATTATTAAATAATTTTTCTAAGGGCCATTAAATATTTTTTCTAAGGACCGGATTTAGAGGCTTTGGGGCAACAAAGGAGTGGAGGCCCCTGGGTCTCAAATAGAGGAAAAAGTATATACCTACTTCATAACGGGCAATGAATTGGCTTGTTTACTAATAAATATAATTAGTCCGTCAAATAAATTATCAAAAAATATTAGACATGTGTTTTATCTTTTGTCAATTTAATAAAAAATCTATACACATAAATAAAATTGGAGTGTCTGTTTGTAATATTGAAATAGCCGTTTTTTACTACAAGCATATGAATATATATACGGTACAAACACCAAAATAACTTTTTTTTACAATTTTTGTCTGTCTGTCTGTTTGTTCCAGCTAATCTCTGATATGTCTGGACCGATTTTGACGGGACTTTTATTGGCAGGTAGCTGATGTAATAAAGAGTAACGTATGCTACCTTAATCGACTGTTAGGCGGAACGAAGTTCGTCGGGTCAGCTAGTTAGGAATATATCGCAGGAATAATATATATAGTCCGTTAAAGTTCAGTATGACGGCACTAGTCTACTGCAAATGTACCACACTCTCAAACTTTGAAAAGGTTTATCTTTGTCATTAACTCAGACCAAATAAAAAATAAAGACAGAATGTTGTGAACAAACAAGTGAAGCCAACCAAAACTACGCCTCGCTGTGTACAGACAATTACACACACATCAACGTAATTACGAAACTACGTCTTGGCTTGACAGTCGCTATGGCGGCGCAACACCGACGCACCCACACATCTATAAAAACCGGCCTCACTTGACTGTTCAACGACGTTTCCTCTTGATTTTTTTATTTGCTCTAAGGATGTAAGATGTAATAATTATAAGCACCCGCATCAGGAAGGTTTCAGACTCAAATTTACAGCTATTACCTATACTATTACTATGACCTTGAATATAACATTTTTGTTAGATTTAAATAGTATTTATTATTCATGATTTTATTGACATCGATTTTAATTTTTGTACATTATATTGGCATTGTATTTTGTCAATTTTGTAATATTTAATTGAAAGGTTCAATGAGTATTAATGAGTTTATAGTTTCTAAGAAGCAATATATTTTGTACTAGTTTTTACCCGCGGCTTCGCCCGCATTAATTGTTTGATTGACAAAAGAAAAAAAATATGAGTCCAATATTTTTTAATAATCTAACTAACGCACTAATTGTAATAATGATTTTATACCTAGTAAACATATAGGTACATTAAGCCCGACTACAAAGGCGCCAGAGTAAATAGCAGCGTAAAAAGCGTTCTCTCTATCGTATGCCTAAAGTGAAAAAGAAACAGAACTATGCTATTTAGCTAATTTAGTTACGCTGGCGCCTCTGTAATCTACTTAGCAGGACGATTTTGAACTTTGAAATTTTACTGATTGCCTGATTAAGAGTGAACAAATATTGATTAAGTAATCGTTTTTATCAATATTCAATGATGATGTAATCATTTTTCTACAAAATACTGTAGATAAAGGTAAAACAGCTATAAAATCAAAATATAAGTTGCTAGTGTTTACTTGTTGGAAATTGAAAGATTTTTTTTCGAAATCTATTGTGGAAGTCCCGGAGCAGTAGCCCCAGATGCCTTGTCCTAAATCCGGCTCTGAGATCCTTGTTTAATTTTCTTCATTAAAATTTGTAAAAGTTGTTTCTTAGAGTACCTATCACGGATAGATGGAGATTCATAACTAGTTCCAAGTAAGCATAAACATCATGCTTTTTTCTCATTCACACCGCACTGAGCTTTTTTGCATAGTGTACACACCTACATATTACTTCTAAAGCAGGCGCAAAATATAGGTCGTGGGCACAATATCTTACAGATACAACGGTCCGCCCACACGACTGCTAGACAAATAGTGCGCGGGTGTGGGCGCGGGTCGGCCTGTGCTTAATGACCGCTCTGTGGCGTTGCTTACTCTATGCCAGGGCTTCTCAAATTGGACCCCTACGCGTCCGCCTTTTGACGGTAGGTTCGTTTCGCTATAATAGCTACAATAACGGTGGCTCGATGGCTAAACGTTTGAGTTATGAAAATCAGAAAGAGAAAGAAGAGAAGATATTTTTTTTTAATTAAAAAAAAATTGTATATAAAAAATATGGTCATGCCAATTACATTATAATTCACATATTTCATTAAGACAGACAAATTATCTTAAAATTATTAAGTTTTGTTTTGTATTGTGTACACTTCATATTGTTTCTAAAATGGACAAATAATAAAGGCCGTGGTCTAAAGTAAAGTATCTTATAGGTATGAGGTTTCCTTGACAGTTAGACAAATAGTGCGCGAGTGTGGGTGCGGGTCGCGGTGTGTTTAATAACGGCTCTGTGGCGTTGCTTACTCTATACCAGGGCTTCTCAAAGTAAATCCCAAGGGGTTGACATTTGACGATAGAGAGTTTCCTACAAAAGTTTTGGCGTGACAAGCGATAGGTCCGTCCCAAGTAGCACAAATGGTGGCAAATAGCTCGTATATTATATCTACTTGCATACTTGGGTAACAACCATCATCAAATTCTATATATGTGGAGAGATCCCCTGAAAAATCTTATGCAAACGTTATAGAACCAAATGGCGAAAAAATGCAGCTTATTTTTAGTTCCAAATGGTTCCATAGCAGATCTTAAAATCACCGTGAGTGGCAATTAGAACTATGAGTATAAATATGCGCAGTGAACGATTAATTGAACGATAGCGTGTTAGTTCGTTCAACGCGCTCGGTCACTGAGTGCTAAATGAGACGCAAAACTTATTTCCAGTGGCGATAGTCCGCGACAATTGTAAAACTGTAATTATATTGTACTCTATCTTTGGATTGAGTTATGCGCCATATTACATTAAATAACTAAATTCACCTTTTGTATTTCACTTTTTGCATGTGGGTTCGATCCCCACCCAGAGCAAATATTTATGTGATGAACATAAGTGTTTGCTCTGTATCTGGGTGTTATTTAGACACTATCTATATAAGTATGTATTTAAAAATAAGTATATGTAGTATATCAGTCCCTGGCAGCCATATAACAAGCTTTGCTTAGTTTGGGGTCAGGGGCCGTGTGTGAGATGTCCCAAAATATTTATTTATTTTATTCTTCTATTATGTTACTAATTTGGAAGTAGAAGTTGAGATTGACGTTGAGATTTAAGAGTTGCAAATAAGTGATTTAGATACCTGATATACAATTAATAATTCTGTGTCCAAGCAGCACACTAGTGAATTTTGCAACTAATATTATAGCTTAAAGTCGCAAATAAGTTGTAAACAGTGTTTGATAAAACCTATAGCTTCGAACACAACTCATATTTGTATATGAGTAGGTACTTCTTGTCACTCGTAGTTGCATAGGAAAGTTTTTTGATTCTACTTTGTTTCCTACGGTAGTATAAAACCGAATTTGTTACCTAAAGTAACACACAGGTTTTAATTGCCACTTATACAGAAGTATTGGTTGTATATAAGGTCTCTAAATCACTTATATGCAACTCTTATATCTAAGCGCTATAGTAACCTTATTTGGCACTTCTAGTTTTAAATGAGTAATATACTAGTAGGATATATTATCACTTGTAGAGGCTAAAGGTATCATTTAGCAGCTCTTTCAAAACTTATTCTATTTGTAACTTTAATTTCTAGTGTACTTCAATATACTACTTCAACGCGTAACTAAGTTTCTATAGGGGTTCCGGAAAACCAAAAGCAGCAATTTCCACTTATTTGAAACTATTAAATATCTGACATTGTAAAAATGTTGTAGATTCTAATTGTTAGGGTTCCGTATATATAATTATTATTTTACCTCAGAAAGAAAAAGGTAGGTTTCGTGTGATTTTCAGGATTTGTATGTAATCTTTGGTGAGCTAGTCTGTCTCGCACCTATTTTTGTTACTATATTTTAGCTACTATAAATCTAAGCTGATTGGTCTATTGCGACTTCATTTATGGATTTTCGGATAATTACGAGAACCCCAAAATCCACGAGCACTGGGGATCTACAAAATATAAAATAAATACTATTGGTAATAAGATCCACTGATTTGGCTCTAGCAACATGTAAATAAGTGAGTTTTAGATCTTGCAGATGTAAATAGAGAACAAATAAGTGATAATAAGAACTATAAGATTTCCTTACGTCGCATGTTTAGAAAATGGAGACCTTGAAAATGTTTTGATTTGAACACGAATTTTATTAAACTGACGCGTAATCACAGAATTTTAATAGTTGTGAATGATGTGCTTTAACATCATACTTAACCTCAAACTATCTTGTCAGGTTTTTAACAGTTTTACTTTTGAGTAGTATTATTTTTATTATTAATTTAGCACATTTTTATTATTAATTAAAATTAAATTTAATTCTTGATTAAATCGAAGGCGTATTAAAATTTACAAAGAAAACATTTTACAGTTTCACAGTAACAATATAGTCGCAAGGATTTTTGCTATTTCAATGCATGCAAAAAGTGAAATACAAAAGGTGAATTAATGTTATGTAATGTAATATGGCTGCGCACTACTCAATCCAAAGATGGACCAAGTATAATTTAGTTTTATAGTTTTGCTTCTCATTTAGCACTCGAATGACCGAGTACGTTGAATGAACGAACGCGCTATCGTTAACTAATCGTTCACTGCGCACATTTTACACTCATAGTTCTAATTGCCACTCACGGTGATCTTTAGAACTGCTATGGAATTCATTTGGAACTAAAAATAAGCTGCAATTTATCGCCACTTGGTTCTATAACGTTTGCATAAGGGTTCTCTCCACCTAAATAGAACTCGATTATGGTTGTAAATTTCACCCAAGTATGCAAGTAGATATAATATACGAGCTATTTGCCACCATTTGTGCTACTTGGGTAGTCATCATTACAAGAACTTTGTCGTCTCTATCATGAAACGGCGAACTCTTAGGGGTTTGGAAACCGCATTTTGAGAAACTCTGCTCTATGTCAAAGGTCATCATCGCCATTACAGCGCTGCCAACCTTTTGTAAGAAAATGGCGGGAAATGAATAAAGGAAACGGTGTACTTGTCTATGGCACCTACTTTTTTTGGCTTCTGAGAAACGCTTATTCAGGTGAAGGGAGAGATGTACAAGATAATAAAAGAAAATTTTTGCTACATTTTTTAGACTACATTGTCTGGCATGATAAAATATTATAGCGCCTCTAAATACCAGAGGCAAAATATTTTTTGCGTGTGAAATTTATTTATATTCTACCTAACTACTATAACAAGGGGTTAGTACAAGGGGTTGCTTTGCAAAGCGCAGAGCGTTTTAGAGTTAAGTGTATACCTACTAATTAAATAAATAAATAAATATTAGGGAACATCTTACGAGTACACACAGTCTCCGACCCCAAACTAAGAAAAGCTTGTGATATGGCAGCCAGAGACTGATTTACTACATATTTTTAAATACATACTTATACAGGGTGATGGATAAACAATTAGCATACTTTTAGGGGCTTATACTGTACATCAATACTAAAAACTTTTGTTCTGCGACTTTTATCAAAACTAAAAAAAAATCGGCTGTTCCATAGAAAAATATTTTTCACCCGCGACAAAATGTATGAACTGATTTTTTTTTTAGTTTTGACAAAAGTAGCTAAACTGAAAGTTGTTAGTTTTGATGTACAGAATAAGCCCCTAAAAGGATGCTAATTGTTTACCAATCACCCTGTATAAACAGTAAGTACCAAAATAACACCCAGACACAGAGCAAACACCTATGTTCATCACATAAACACTTGCCCTGGGTGGGAATCGAACCTACGCCTCTTTGATCCAGAACTGAGGGTCACTAACCACTGAGCCACCGAGGCAGTCGTATAATCTCAACAGTAATCATTATACTGTTCGAAATGATTTACAGGGTCCAGACTCGACATATCAAAATTAATTTATAACAAAAACAAAACGCGCATTTGTTTCAAAAATTGTTCACGGAGATTTTCATTGATTTTGTTTTAATAATAATGGTTGTAAATCAAAATGCGGGTCAACCTTTTGATCTTTTATTATTAGTCCATTACGTGATTACATTGTTTGAAACGTTTCACAAAAAGGAGCCAGATTGCGTTTCATTTCAGACACGCGAACAATAGACGCGAATTGAAACAAAACGGGGATCGCGTCAAAGGCATCGCGCTCAATTATTTCGCGCTTTTTTCCGTTATACGGTATTAAGCCAATTTGTGTAACCTCTTTGACGACTTTGTTGAATATTTGAAAAGATTTCGTTGCTGTCTTTATTTTTATTTCATTTGTGTTTTCATGTTGGCTTAATCACTTTGGCATTTCATGTTACATGCATTCGCCAGTGACTTAAATGGACAGTACCTACGTAATAAATAATGAAGACTTTTTACACACGGTCTCTGACTCTAATTAAGCAAATCTTGAGTTATAGCCAAGTTATAGATGCCAGAGACTATACTATATAATAAAACTAGACTAGAGACAATATAATAAGACTATACAATACAGGGTTATTTCTAATAAATTAGCATCCTTTTAGCGGTTTATTCTGTACATCAAAACTAACAACTTTTGTTCTGCGACTTTTGTCGAAACTCAATAAATGGTATACTTTTCGCAATTTTTGTTTAATTGATTAAAGAAAAAAATACGTGTCTAATATTTTATGATAATATAATCTCATAATTCATGATTCATTTATTCTGCTTCCATAAAGTACATGATGGTAAAAAATATAAATGGTACAAAGTGGCATATGGACCCCGTCGGGCGCAGCAACAACAGATAAGAGGAAGGCACCATAATTAGGTCATATTAATTTATTAAAAAAAATTAAATTTAAAAAAAAGTCACGAAATTGTTAGTAAATGCTTAAATGTCCACTAAAAGTTACAAATAGAATGTCAGTGAAATCATTATAATGTCAAAAATACAATAATGAATGTCGATGATTTTTATTTATAGTAATCTGTCTGACGGATGCATTATATTTTTTCAGTCATCTAGCATCTTTCTTTTATTGGAGTAGGTATTTCCTTATTGGAGATTTACTTAGAAGTTGGTTCCATAGTACATATACATTCTATGAAAATTAGGGAGTTTTCATTTCTAGGTAATTTATTTGTCAAAACTTAAGAAACATTTCAAATACTATAAAAACTATAACTATTATAATTATTTTTTGTAAAAAATAGCATGAACGACTTCAGTGATATCTATCACTGCAATCAATGCTATCTAAAAAATAATGATTTATTTGCCAATTGGAACATCATTGCCAATTGGTAATTAAATTCCTAATTCTCGTTTAGTACATAGTGATCCGAATCGTGTTGCGTCGTCCGAATTACTAAAACAACAACTCATAAAAAATATTAGAACAATTTACAAAACAAAAAGCAATTTCAATTTATTAGGTATTTTTCATAATACAGAGTTTCACTTAGCAGCTCCCCCTCTCCAGCTACATTCCTCAGCAAACGTTTCTCTCTTTTAGAGTAAAAACAAACTAACTTTCAATTTTTTTCGAAACAGTTTCAAAGTTAAGGAAGTTCAAAGTTAAACATTTTTCATTTCGTTACTAAATATATAAGTAATAGAAGGAAAATGTTTCTCAAGCTCGAAAAGTTTGATTAACTTGCAAAATAAAAACATTAACATGTTTCTTTTCAAGCTTTGAACTTGGATGTTTCAAGGTTTCCAATATAAGAACTTCAGAACTGTGTTTCACAACTTCGTTGCTCGGTAAAAGTTTCGAAATGTACTAATGTATGATTTCCAGTTGAATACACGGCTTCCATGAGGATATTTCACAATGTAGGCACATACCTACCGAATGAGAATAACATCGCAATGGGCTGTTAACAAACTCAAAAGCTACCTATATTTTATTTTTCATTGAATTTTCGTTTATATTTGCTTATGTACTCTGAATATTTTATTATTGAAGGCTTTAATTAACATGGCAGTGGGCAGCATAGCACGGAGGGCTTAATGACCGATGAGGTGGAAAAGTTCTCCTCGAGTGGAGACCACGTATCGGGATGCGCAGCGTAGAACTCAGAATAATGACAAGTAGTCCTTAGGGTCCTTAGTTAAAGCCGTGATGGTCTAGAGGTAATGACACCCGCCTTACAATCGTGAGGTCGTGGGTTCAAATCCCGGTCCCGTACCAATGAGTTCTTTGGGATTTATGTACGGAATTTCACACCACTGGCTTTTCGGTAAAGGAAAACATCGTGATGCAACCTGTATATGTCCGGAGAAGAATTTAAATGGCGTATTTGAATCAGTCAACCCGTACTGGGCCAGCGTGGTGGATATGGCCCAATCACCCTTCGTGGGCTATTATAAGGCTGATACAGTCCAGTACAGATTTATATTAGGTCGGGGTGGGCACGCGTTGTTTAGGTACTATCTATATAAGTATGTATTTAAAATATGTATATGTAGTATATCGGTCTCTGGCAGCCATATCACAAGATTTGCTTAGTTTGGGGTCAGAGAGCGTGTGTGAGATGTCCCCCAATATTTATTTATTTGCCATATCAGAGGCCTTCAGACTGACACCAGGGCCATCCAATCTATACACATAGTGAATATACAGGGTCATCTGCTTGCCCTGTAGTAAGCCTAACGGGTTAAATGCTATCATTATGAACAACTTTTTATATGAGACTAACCTAGAATTCGTGAAAAAAGCCGTCCCATACAAAATTGCAACTCGAGATCGGCAAAATGTTTCAAACAGCTGATTTATTTCTGGAATTTCGGTTTGGCCCCACATTGAAAGTTGTTCAAAATAATGGTCTGAATCATCTCGATCGGTTTAGTACACCAGTTCTGGATAACCCTGTATTACGTACGCGTACCTTTGCAATGACACTAAAGTCGGAGCCACATATTGTCTATGTTGGCTAAAATTACAGTCTTAATCACACACCAACTTGTAGATCGGTCTTGGACTGGATATTGATCGATCAATATCAGTCTACCGCTCTACACATTTGGTGTGTTGGAACTAAGACTTGCAATAGGCCAGGGAGGTAAGCTTATAAAATGCAACATAACAATGTGTAGCCCCGGCATAAGTCTTAATAAATCTAAGTTTAGTGGTACCTCGTCGTAGTCGGGCGTGCGGACAACATTGGGCGGTGCTTTGGTGAGAACCCTGCCGTACGCCTCGCGAGGCGCTGAGGGGTACTGGTAGCGGAACCTGCAAGACAAAGCTTCGATCAGAAATCGGACAATAAGGTCAATTATGGTGTCTACTGTACTGTGCTTACCTCTAAATTATAACTTAGGGCTTAATTTGGAATCTGCGCATTTTACCAAAGATGAACATTTTTATTTATTTTATAAATCCGGATTGCGTTTGACTACATACTGCCTGGTGATGAGCAGATATGCGGACTAGGGTGTAGCACGCTAACCTAGAAGATATCTATTTACTTGGGATTTGAAGACACCCACGTTGTATTATTAAAATCGGCTGATAAATAACGCGACAGCAAAGGTAACGTCCACAAGTGGTATATTATTCAGAGAAAATTCGAACCAAGATGATATATACATCATTTGAAAGCTTGTTATATGGGCTTCTCAATTTGAAAGCTTGTTATATTTAATTTAGATTTTTTCACCCCTCCAATATTTTTTAAACGCGAAAAATAAATTGTATGAAAAATAACAATACATCCTATTATTTTTTCTAGTTTAGCAATAATAAAGTGCTTGTATCGTTATTTTACTTGCATTCGTAGCTGATTCTTCCACATTCATCACTTAATTTGCTAAAATTATAAATTTGGAGGTTACTTAATCAGGGTTGCTAGAGATAAACTACCTATTGAGCGAAATATATTTATTTTTCTAATAAATTAAAATTTAATTTTATAAAAATCGGTCTTTTTTGTTTTTAACTATTGTAATAGACTCAGAAAAATATGAACTTTCTCGAAATGTAACGAGTGTTGTGGTTCGAATTTTTGATTATTATTATACCATCCTCCATACATTTTGTGGACATGTCCTTTGGGCCTTTTGTGGGAAATACAATCAATAATCGCCGACAACAAAAAAAAACTATTTACAAGGGTGGTGGGGCGAAAAATATATTTTATTTAGGAAACGTGACCTGGTTAGAGACTATAAAACAAGTTCTTTTTTAATCTTCAATGAATTACCATTACACTGTTTACCAAGGTTCATCGAGATTCATTGAAAAAATGCAATCTGTAGACAAAAATCTACATCCAGATTGACGAAACAAAACGAGTTGAAGTAAAGTCGCTTAGTTTCGGTCAAAAAAGTTCAATCACCTGCCGAAAGTATGACCACATTTCAGCAATATAATCATGCAATCATCATGACTACAGCAACATGGCGCTAGGAAGAAATGTCGCTGCAATATTTATTTGGCTGCAACACGTTGCAACCTTGCAACTGCTGCTAAAGTCCGTGTACTGCTATTACGTGCCAAAAATACCCAAACCAACTGTAACGAATCTCTAACACCTACAGCATTACCTACAGAAGGCAACGCAGGTCTTCTTTTTTCCCCCGGCGCATAAGAAATACAGGTCGTGCAGCATTTACATAGGGCACGCATTGCATACGATTTCATCCAGACTTGGACAAATTATGCCAGCATATTCGCCACTGTGGTCGAGCCGCCGCTCTTTCTGAGCAGTTACCCTGTTGCCATCGTGCAGTCATTGCCGATCATTACGGCAACGAAATATACTTAAGACCGCGGCTCTGTCTTCCTCAATTACATAAAGGATTCCCCCGTGGGAAGCCTTTGGTTTTTCCTTAACTATTTCCTGTATAAAAGTAGGATAAGACACTATCTGATGACTTTGATCTTTGAATATTTCTATATTCTAAAATAAATTTAGAGGCTTAAAGTGTCAGAACAAATAAAAAAATCAAGACAGATCGTCGTGAACAGACAAGTGAGGCTAGTTTTTTTATACATGCGGTATTGCGCAGCCATAGTTCGACTGACAAGCCAAAGCGTAGTTTCAATGTACATGTAATTGTGTCTGTACACGGCGAGACGTAGTTTTGTCGGCCTCACTTGTTTGTTTCTCAACATGCTGTCTTGATTTTTTTATTTGGTCTGAGATTTATGTCAGAAATATTTAGCATCTAGTTTGGGCATACCTTGGTGCAGCCCGGGGAACTGCAGAGTAGACAGGCCACTCGTTGTACATGAGTGGGTCGCGGTAGGTGCTCACTTCGTTCATTATTTCCGGTGCGCGCGCTTGTCGCTTTGAGAACCTGATGACAATAAAACATCATTTATTAAAATCACAAGTATTTGTGCGATAAAATGGCTAAATAGCTGGCAAGTTTCCTGGAAGTTACCTCACCCTATCTTGAACTGTAACAGTGCGTCGCCAGACATTCAGAGTGAGGAATTTATTCTTATTCTAGGTACTTAAAGCTTTGAAGACATAATGCCAATAAATAAAATATAATTACTTTGTCTTCAAAGCTTTGAGACCTAAGCACAAAAAATACTTTGGCGATTACCATCCTATCAAATATATCATGAGCAAATTGCATCACATACAGCCATACCAAGTTGTTAGACTCGGGCTTGCGAAGAGAGCATTCGCACCCACAAGGTGTTGTTTTGTAAAGTGAAAGGACTAATAGTGAAATCGTGAAATAATACATTATTAAGAAATCGAGCAGTAGAACGAAGCGTCCCACAGTCTAGAGCCAGATTTTTTTTCGAGATACGATAATACCTACTTATCTTTGCTTATGTGTTTCGTTCGCCTCGATACATCAGTAAAAAAAATATTTTAACTATTTTAACAGTACAAGTATACCTACATTTTTCATGTCATAAGTACCACTGCAAAATTAAGCAACGTTCCGCACGGTCAGTATTTGGATGGGTGACCGCGGGTGGCATTTTCTAACTGAGCGCTATCGTGGCTCAGATGACACGTTAAATTGCAAGTCTTGGTTGTTTTAACCATTTAGCCATGTCAGAGGCCTTCAGGCAGCTTAAAAACTCTGACACCAGGGCTAGCCACCCGGCCTATACGAACTTACCTACTTAATACTTACATCAAAATCAATTCTCATTTACATTATTTTTTTATTAATAAAAAAAATCTCTAATAAAATTACATAATTTACATATAAAACATAGGTCGTTGGTTCTATCGTCCTCCGTAGTCCGTAGTAGGTAGATATATTTGGTGTACCTAATCCTCGGATGTGGATTAGGGTGTCTACTGTGTGCTCTAATCTTTGACAATTCGACGGGATTTGTTCAGATAGGTCGGGTAAGCTTCGACTGTCGCGAGGGAATAAATCTACAGATTTATGTCGTTAGCTGCCTTCTATTTTTATACTCTTTGTCGAAGATGAGATTTACAGCTTATCGAGATAAAGATAACCAATTTTCTTCCCTAACAGACGCTTGAAGAGCGAATTTTCGCGAGTCTATCTATAAATTATGCTGTATTTTTATAAATGAAAATAAACGGTATCTAATAACTTACGAGCTCATAGAAATGTATATCTACACACCCACAACTATTAATAGCAACTTAGTGTATACTATGTCAGCCAACTTAGGGACCAAACCTGTAAAAAAAAACAACATAATCTATGGCCATGGGGATGAAAAGTATAGCGAACGCGAAAAGTTAAGTAAATCATAGGTTAGAACGCTATATACGAAGTGGAAAGGCTATCTATCCATCAGCCATAAGACGCACTGCTGGACATAGGCCTCCCCTCTGGATCTCCAATAAGACCGGTTGGAGAGACTATATTTTGAGTCAAATCTTTACTGTTTCGATAATTTTGAAAAGTAGTCCAATATTATTCAGTCCACTGCAAAGACGAGAATACAATTGCTAAGTACACGACCAACGGATATATTCTTCGATTTTATGACCTACTTTTATTCTATGGCCAACCCTGAATACGCGATAAAAATCGGCTATCACCTACTAACATTTTTTAACATTTCAGGATTAGTCCCATACCTAGTGAAAGTTGGTCGTAATGATGAGTACAAAATCTTAAACCTTACTTCCTTACTATCCTTTCAACTTTAAGATATTTTATTATTTTTCATCACATCTATTCGAAAAGGACTACTTGGTTTGCCTTTAAGTGCGCCCAAAGGTGGTGTTTTCTATAAGGCACTTTATAAGTGCGCCGGAATTATCTTTGCCGCGCAATTTTTGAATTTGGAAGTATTTGTAATGTTAGTGTTCAGCGCGAAGAAAATTAATGAAAAGAATGTAAATATAAGTTTTAATTTGTTTTATTATTAGATACCTTTTAATTTGAACGTTGTTTTATTAAATAATAATATTACAATAAAATATGAGGCGCCTTTTATTTTCTCTTAGAGGTGATGAAAAGTAGAGTGTACCACTCGGGCGCAAAATATATTTTTGGCTCGGGCGACGTACTTAGAATCCCTCGCCGTAAAAATATTATTTTGCTCCCATATGATACAACCTACTATAACACCATACTTACAATCCTTAGATTTCCTTACTATCCTTACTAATTTTCTAAATCCGAAAGTGCGTTTGTTGGTTTTATTAGCTTCTTCCTCTTCCACGCAGCAACGGATCAACGTATTGACTAGATTTTTGGCATAGAGTCTGGCCAACGAAACCTGTCCAAGAAAAAAGGCGGGAATTTTAAAAAATCAAGAGCTGTTAACCTTGGCTATACACTGCATAAACGGAGTTGATACTATTTTTTTTTCAGCAAGTACATTTTTTCGAGTTGTAAAAATTTTGTTTTGTTAGCAACTGTTGTTGAAATTTTCGAATGTATTATGAAGAATATCAAATAAAAGATTACTTTTAATTCTGTCTTTTTATTATTTTCAAATAATCCATTATTTATGTACAGTCGAGGACCCCGAGGAGCCGTACAAATATAGGAGCTATGAGTCATAGTTAAAATCGGATGCCAAAAACTCTACACCTGATATTGAATCAGCTTCATTGCTTTCTTCGCTGCTACTGCTACTGTCCCCAACATTATGTATGGTTCAAGTTCGTTTTCAGTAGTACGAAACGTCAAAGTGTCAATTTTGACAGTCTTAAATTATTGCCATTTCAAAACTTCTGAAAATAATACGTGGACACCTTTCGTTGGCCAGACTCTAGACATAATTTGAAAGACGGAAAGTAACATATATAGGCTACATAGATGAATGAAGGTCTCGCTGACCGGAGTGAAGACCTCCCAGAAAAACAAAGTTTTCCCATGGGTTAGTTCAAAGATTAAAAAACACGCGGACGAAGTCGTGGGCAGAAGCTAGTCCTAGAATATGTCATTCGTCTAGAGAAGCGCTAAGAAATGTAAATTAATATTTGCAATGTTCGAATAGAATCCTTTCAAATGAAGGGGGTTGGAAATAATCCTTATAAGGATCCTTAATCCTAAATCGTTTGGATTTGAAATGAATTGGGGGCAGGTGTGCTTCCCTTACAGACAGCGCATTACTGGTAAATAGGTAGATGTATCCGGTATTGAAAGATATCTATTTAAAGAATATGATGAATGTCGGTACCTAACCGAAATTACAGTATCCATAGAAAATTATTTGGAGGAATGGTGAATATAATTTGGACCCCAAATTATATTCTCTTTCCGTTTAAATTTAAACAAATAAAGTGGCCAGTTTTAAAGGCGCCATCGTAAATGTAACAGTCTATTTTTATAATTACTAAGTATAGTGAAAAATAAGGGGCAATATTTTAAGTTGCTATTAAATTTACGATGGCGCCTTAATTGACCACAATATGTACTTATAATTAAGAGTCGTGGTGTTCTAGTGGTAGTGACGCTCGTTTTGTTATCGTGAGGACGTGGGTTCGAATTCCAGTCCGTACCAATGAGTTTTTTGGAACTTATGCCCGGTTTTTCACACAACTGGCTTTTCGGTGAAGAGGAACATCGCGAGGTAACCTACATACGTCTGTACCTTGGATCTGGACAGGATTTTCGATGGCGTATACCAACCGCACTAAGCCAGAGTCATGGATATGGCCCAATCACCCTCCTTGGTTGCCAAACCAAGTTCTGCATCAAAACATTACAGGTAAAGTTAATTGAAAGCCGTGTCGTGAAAAAATCTGAATGCTTACAGAAGCAATTCTATGATCTACGAGAATTTACGGCCTGTACTGGGCCAGCGTGGTAGATATGGTCCTATCTATAGAGATCTTGAAAGATCTGTGGGCCGACCGCTCTTCATGGGTAGACATATGTTCAGCAGGGGGCTGTTAAAAGACTGGTAAAGCTCGGTTCAAAATGGCACCCTAACTGTGTTTTCATTTCATTTATTCAACAAATGGGTGTCAGAGACACACTTTTGAGAAGTCAATAAAAATCTACACAATTGTAAACACTTAACAAAAAAAATCAATTGCTTACATAAATAAATCATTTACGAGTAGGTACCTACATCATACATTAAAAACAAGTAAACACAACACGGTGCCAGTAGTATGAATAATGAAAATCTGCCAAATCCATCCAATTTCGTAGATTTTCGTATGTAGTAGTATGAATTATACCTACATGTGAAGTTACAAACCTCGGCTCGTATTCCGTATTACATACATATTCAATCAGGCTCCATTTCGCAAATCGTACAAATACATGCAAAGTGCACGAGCGGAGACCGAGAACTAGGTATTCGGTACCTACGGAGTAACTGTTCGGTACCTAAGGAGATGATTCTACGAGCAATTTTAGGCAGTAATGGAGATCCGGGATTTTGTTCAGTTTTTCTTATGATAAAAAATAGCGTGCAATTATTGATGGTAGGATAAAAACCAAAGCAAATTTAAGTTTTTGTAAACATTAAATTAAATACTATGTTGCAAACAAACCGATCGTGCCTCTCTATCGTGCTTTCGTATGCACGCTTGGCTCAGGTGGAACATGACCATGAGTCATGCTTTTTAGTGCGTACTTCCGGCGTTCATCGATTTATAAGCCGTTATTACGTCAAAAAGTTTATTATTGTTAAAATAAATCAGCAAGACCACTAGTTACGGTCATTCTACGCATTTCCTTCCACCGCTACACCAGGTGATGAAGGAAATGCGTAGAATGACCTCCTTCAACAGAATGACTCTCTTTTCAATATTCTCACAAATAAACTGATTTTTTTTATTTATTTATTTTTTATTTGAAATATCATAATGATGAGCTGATTACATGAGAGAAACATAAATCTAAAGTCACTGGACTTTAGATTTATGTTTCTAATACTTAGCAAATGTGTTACGCGGAATCCTACGCATTATGGTTTCATAGAAATGCCAACTCGATGTCCGCGACCGAGCCACGGACGGAGATTCCGTCAATAAAAAAATAAACTTATACCTACTCTTCTTTACTCATACTCATCTGATCTAGTAAGTATACTGAGAGTAAAAAAAGTTAAGTAACAGAATCGCTCGTGTAGATGACTGCATAAAATCTCGCTGTAGATGGTAAAGCACCTACAATAGTGCCCACGTCTCAAACTTGGGCGTATGTAAATACAAAATGGCAGAAAACTTCTCAAAACACTCGCAAAGAATTCTACTGGGAGTCCTATTCAATGCCTACGCTTCTTAGGACTTCTATAAAGTAAAATACTAGTATTTTACATAATCACAGGTATTTAGAGGAAACTAAAATACCCAATTCCCAAGTATATTTACGCCCAATGTATTAACTAACCTACTTTGAAAGTAGGTGCCATTTCTATAAATATTACTAGAAATTTCAAGCTCTGCTTTAAGTTTTAAAATTTTCAACATTTTCGAAAGTTAGTGTTTAATTGTTAATATTTTTTATTAAATCATATTTGTATAAAATACAATTACGAAATATAATTTTCAAAGTTTTCGTGCTGATATGTTGTAGGTATTTATTAAGGCTGCTATTCTGAGAAATCGCGTCCGAATAAAACCATTTCTTCACGATTTTTATTGATAATCTCTAAGGAAAATAATATGTTACCTTGTATGGAAAATAAGAAGTTATTTCACTCTGTTATTTTTCTTCTTTTATTGTCGTAATAGCACCAAAAAAAATCCCCAAAGCAACTCTAAATTTTACAGTTGCAATAATTTTAATCCATCATTTTTTACTATAATGGAAAGAAATTTTGTTTCCTTACTAAATTAATTTTTATTTGTCATGGCG
The DNA here is from genome assembly GCA_949316475.1 of Hypomecis punctinalis. Classification (NCBI taxonomy): domain Eukaryota; kingdom Metazoa; phylum Arthropoda; class Insecta; order Lepidoptera; family Geometridae; genus Hypomecis; species Hypomecis punctinalis. The sequence goes on along the minus strand of OX438819.1, from coordinate 8,558,263 downwards.
TAGTGTTCTTAGTTTTAAAAAAAATGCTATATTATTTGTCTAAATCAATAAAATTGCATCTAACCGAAACCGAAACAACGGCATCCCCCGCGTCCGCCCTAAAAAGCAGTCATAACAGGGCCCTGTCCGTATCTATGGTCTTTTATGTGAGGCACATTACGTATTACATATGTTACGAAATCAAGGTTAAATTTTCAAGATACAACTTTGTGTCTCAAAATCAATAACTTTTTTAAGATTTAACAATGATTTGTAACGTAACTTGAAACCCATAGCAAACCAAGAAATGATGAAAAATTAGTAAATTTTATGTCGTAGAGTAATTTCTCGTTTTATACCAATAACATAGTCTTTCAGGCGGCTTTAAAACTCTGAGACCAGGGCTAGCCACCCGGTCTATACGAACTTACTTTACCAAAAACATACATAAAACTCAAAAAGTGACTTTACTTTGAAGGTAAAATTAAAATGAAGTATGTACAGATTATTATTTACTCAGGTGCCCGTTATGTAAATTAAGTTGTTAGCACCAGAAATCGTCAGGACGTTAGAAGGGGCCTGACTCCGAGAAGAGGCCGATTTCCATCGGAGTCCGGAGCCCTGTTCAAACTGAATAAGCAATCGAAGCGATCGAATTGGCGCTAAATATCAATTGATTTGAATTGCAGACGGTATCGGACGGCCCCTTATCGACGACGGTTGATTTCCGGATGCCTAGGGTTATCAAAGTGCATACTTAATATTAACTTACATCTTTTTTACTCGGATACTGTAGTGTACTGTACCAGCCTTTTTAGTAGTCCACTGCAGGACGTAGGCCTACTCACGAAGGGTGATTGGGTCATTTCCACCACGCCGGCCCAGTGCGGGTTGGTGGATTCACATACGCCATCGAATTTCTTCTACGGACGTATGCAGGGTGCCTCACGATGTTTTCCTTCACCGAAAAGCCTGTGGTGTGAAATTCCGTACATAAATTCCAAAGAACTCATTGGTACGGGACCGGGGATTCGAACCCACGACCTCACGATTGTAAGGCGGGTGTCACTACCTCTTGACCACCACGGCATATACTCGGATACTAAATCGATTTAATTTCGAAAAATCACACAACATAGCGTAGTTTCAAAAACATTTTTCAACGGTAGGCATATTAGCTACATGACCGTAGGATATCATCGAGTATTACTAAAAAAAAAGAGTTAATTTATTGACTCAAAAACGAGTTACATGTGGTAAAAATTAATGAGCTTCAGATATTCAAACTAAGCATAGCTTGTATTTCGGAGATTCGTGCTCTCCTTACAAAACTTATACCCACCTAGACATCTTTCAGAAGAGAGGAACGTACTCGAGGATTGCTTTAAGGAGCAACGTCAGAAGGGACCAGCTAGTGACACCTACTCATAGGTTATCACGATCAGAGAAATCAGTGTATATTGAGGGACCGGCTGTCTATAATAGGATACCTACTGACGTGCGTGGAGCACCTTCCGTCGCGTCTTTTAAAAATAAACTAAGTCGTGGCTTAGTGAACAATTGTTTTACGACACTGATGACTTCCTAAAATTACCAGAATCAGTATGATTACACTTAGTATTATTATTATTTTTAATGTATTTCGATTTTTGACATTACGTTTATATTAACTGGTTTCCATTACTGGTAATTTTATTTTTTAACTTGACATGTAATATTGAATACTACCAATAAATGATTTGTATTTTGTATTTGTATATTAAAAAATGGTACTTATTCAAAGGATTTGTTCCGTTACCGGTATTAAAATAAATAAAAATTCTAACCAGATCAATGGTTGCTGTTTTATAAAGAGCATTCAAAATGTAATTATTATCTGATAAAAACATATTTTTAAAGCCCTGCAATATTTAGAAAATCGATAATATATATTTGGGGTATGTAACGTGAAACGGAACGGATATCTCGTAAAGAAACACGCTACTCTGAAAAAACTCAAAGCCAATTTAAAAAAAAAAATATAATAGAAATGTCAATGTCAAAGGAAATTGAATATTAATTTGATTTTCGATCAGTGTTGACACCTTAGCCCTTTTGGCGCTAGATCTAGCACTGTTAACTGTAGGTGAACCCCTTGTATTTGTATTTGTTTATTCATTAGTGTAATGATTTAGCCCGGAAAGGGCTATCTAGCGCTTATTTGCCCTATTTATTTTCGAAGAAAATATTATTTTGAATTTCCAGTATACTTTTATAAAATAACAATTTAAAAAAAAATGCAGGGCTATATATTATTTTTTATTACTCCATGGAGCTTTCAAATTTAAGTACATTCCTAGAAAAATTAAATGATCTTGGTTAGAATTTTAATACCGAGTTCCTTGTAAATCAGGTACAACTCCTTTAATATTCCAATAACCACATACAAATAGATAGATGCCTCACTTCGCACTACACCGTCGATTTTCCTTCGATACGTACGAAGGGGTTTGACTCAACATATCTGATTTGATATTCGCATTTGTTTCCAGACTATTTTTGTTAGTTATAAAATCCTTCACGTTACTTATTATCATTTTAGCCTCAATCTATCCACTGTCGTAGATAGGCATCTCCATTAACTAATATTGATATTATGTCTGTTTCTGTTAACATACCTAACAGACCTTTTTGAGGGCAACCCTCTTTGTGAAAGTTTAGTGCGTAGGCGAGAGCTGGCAACCCTGGTCGGTCATTATGGAAATGCCAGATCGCAGCTGATATTTCATCAGCCCGTTATACAATTAAATTCAGTTAATTTGCGAAAGTGCCAGCCTTTGATAAACTTCAGAACAGATGGTTTGATTTTATATTGAGCCAGGAATTGTATTTGGGAAATGACTGTTTCTTTCTGCGTAGAATATAGGTTGATACAGAGAAACCCACTTATTGGTAATTTATTTAGGAGGCCTTTGTCAGGCAGCTGAAAAGTTGACGACGATTGATGGAAACACAGAAAGACGGTCACATCACTGTATGTACCACACTGCCTTGTCACGGCTCCACATGGCCTTGTCCTTTCGCGTTTCACATGGTGTTAGCTTAATCACATACCTACTTGGTCTTGAATTGGTCGAATTCCTGTACCTACCTCCCATAGCCGTGAGTTGGTCACAGCTGGGATTGTCTGTCTACAAGGCCCGGTCGCGCACGCTCTCAGTCAGCGGAGATATCATGGCTTCCTATACCTACCTCCACATGGCCTTGAGTTGGTCAGTACTATGATACCCTAAAGTATCACGTTCTCGAGATATGTATTTGCATGAAAAGATTGCAAAGTTCTCGTACAGCGATCTTTGCATCCAAATACCTCGAGAACGTGACACTTTATGGTACTATAGTAAGAAATATTTATTGTGTGTAGAAGTGTCCCCTACTCATATGTACCTACTTCTTACATCATGCGCGGAAATTTTAAAATAAAAAATGGCATTTGTGACAGAGATGGGATCGGCCGTCTTCATGTCCCGGTCACGCATACTGGCGGTCCGTGGAGACATTATGGCTTCCTGTACCTACCTCTATATGGCCTTGAGTTGGTCACATTCCTGTACCTACCTCCACATGGCTTTCAGTTGGTCACAGCTAGGTTCGTCCGTCTTCATCTCCCGGTCGCGCACCCTGGCGGTCCGCGGAGACATCATGGCTTCCTGGTCGATGCGCTGAGCCAGCACCGAGGCGGTGCACAGCAGCACGCTGCACGCTGCCCACACTGACCACATCCTGTAACAATTGAAATAAAATTGTACTGTACTGTACGAGCTTTTTTTATAGTCCACTGAAGGACATAGACTCACGAAGAGTGATTGGGTCATATCCACCGTGCGGGTTGGTGCATTCACATATGCCATCGAATTTCTTCTACGGACGAATGCAGGTTGCCTAACGATGTTTTCCTTCACTTCATGAACTAATTTGGTGTTCCATATAAAAACTTCAATTACTCGCGCGCGACAAAGTGTCGCCATTGTAGTGCGAAAATTTACTAAGCTACACTTTTGGTTTGTGTGAGTTATGATCTTAAAGTATGTTTTAAGGTATTATTATCTACCTTTTTACTAAAGTTATATACAAATATGCTGAAATAAAACTGATTATATGATAAATTAATAAAAGCATTTTTTTATGATTTCGTGGTTTGCTCCGTAGAAAAAGAAACAGATGATTCAATTTCTACACATAAATTGTTAAACATCCTGGGACCTAAATTAGTCTTGTTTCGTCACCTGGTTAATTGTTGCTCTCTCTTTCATTACGTTATTGGAGGTAAACGTAACATTTTTCATAAAACACCTTTTTATCCAACTTGAAGGCTTTAAATATTTTCATCATGATCCAAAAAAATTGAGATACAAATATCTAGGACTTCTCTAAATATTTCGAATAGCGCGTCTTCTTTTGAACCTTTCCTTGGAATTTTCAAAGTATTTTTCGAGATACAAAAAAACGTTTGTTTTCATAAAGCTTTGTAATACTTTGTCTTTGTAATACATTCCATGATTAGGTTAAAAACGTGATTTTTTTGGTCATTTTTACATCGTAGAATGCGCCATAAATAAGGAATTTTCGCTTTCAATTTGTTGTTCGCTCTACCGGACATTTAATAGTCAATTACTAAACATAGGCCTGATCATGAACTGGACGATTGGCCCAAATTCACCAAGCTGGACCTGTGTGAGTTGGTAACTGCGGATGGGTGGCCTATATCGACATGATTTATTACCTGCACATGCAGTACATTAGTTACCTCGATTGAGATTTTTTTATAGGACAAACTACTGGGTGTCTGGTCTAACTGAACCTGTTCACGAAAATTCAGCCTGTTATTAATGACTTTAAAATACAGGAGAGGGCTGCCGTATCATTATTTTGACCAGTTTGATACCTGCATGGTATTCATCTAGCATCTTATGTGTTCGGTCTCTATATAGCTATAGGACAAAAGAGAGAGAGTCAAGACAAGCTTCTTGATACGGCAGACCAAAACATTCCTTGGATAAAAATCGACCATAAAAAGCATACTATAGTCAGAACTAGAAAATTCGTTACCCAGCTTCAACAACTACAATGTTGTACAAATAAAGACAACAAAATTATCAAAAATGCTAGTACAAGCTATATAAAGTTACTTTTATAAATTGATGTGATATCGAACATAAAAAGCAGCTTAAAAACAGCTCTATAAAATGAATCCGATCATAAAAGTTGCAAAACGCAATAAAAATGCTACAACTCTCGCAACCCGCTTTGGCAAATATGGTGTTTAGCAAATATGATCTAAAAAGTCATATTTGGTCGAGCTATATTTCTAGATCGTTGGAACTGTATCGCCGCCACGAATGGAATACAAATTTAGATCTATTTCTAGTCCAATATCCTGCCGATTGCCTTCCCTCGGCCAAACTGCAATCTAAATAGAGAAGGGTTTACACACTTTCGGCCCACTTCATACGTAAACATCCAATATGCGGGATACAACGTACAACGTGTCTACGCATTCGCTACCGAGGCGTAGTTACGTGAAGTATGTAGAGCTGGTATGTAAATCTACTTGACTAGGTGTTCGTTCGCGATCATTGAAGTTCAGAAACGTTCAGCACGGTCAGTCTTCGGATGGGTGACCGCGAGTGGCATTCAACACTAAGCTCTACCGTGGCTTAGATGACACGTTAAGTTATAGGTACTGGTTGTTTTAACCGTTTTTTTTAAATGAAAATTTACAAACCACAGACTCTAGGGTATGTGCCCTTTGTTAACTAAAATTTACAATTATTTGATTATACTATTCAAAGAGAGTTAGTAGGTTTTAACTGTTTAGACCGTTAAGTTGTAGGAGGCCTTTTCACACCAGGGTTAGCCACCCAACCTATACGAACTTACTTACTTTTATTAGATACTAGCTTTTACCCGCGGCTTCGCCCGCGATATAATTTAATTTATGTTTATCTTGTCAAAAAAATATGGTAACTAATACAGTAAGTGCGCCACAAAATATTAGCCCCAATTCAATGTGAAACGGTACACAAATATTGTAACAAATAATCATTTCAAACCCAAAAAACAGCCAATCTCAACTAATTTGTTTCGTCATGGTTATCATCCGCAGCTTTCTTTGACCCACTGTTGGGTATAGGCCTCTCTCTTGCAGTGCCATCTGCCTCGGCTCTTTGCCGGTCGTGACCAGGCTCGACCGGCGGTATTGATGATATCGTCGAGATAGTCGACCCACCTTGCTGCCGCGCCGCACATAACTGAGCGCTCTCACCTATTCAAGTATCTTTGACCCACTGTTGGGTATAGGCCTCTCTCTTGCAGTGCCATCTGCCTCGGCTCTTTGCCGGTCGTGACCAGGCTCGACCGGCGGTATTGATGATATCGTCGAGATAGTCGACCCACCTTGCTGCCGCGCCGCACATAACTGAGCGCTCTCACCTATTCAAGTACCCTAGTTGACCAGCTTGGTCACCACCGTCTTTCTTGGTCAAGAAGCGCTGGTCGAATTAGTTGCCACGCCATTGTGAACGATGTCATACGAAGTATGAAGCTGGTCCCATGGAAGTGTAGACGGTCCTTAGTATGGGACGCGACTTGCGTCGATACTTTGGAGCCGTCAGCGGAGCAGCACAAACGGCGCAAATATGCTAACCTCGGCAGTGGTACATATTTGAGCCGTTTGAAATTGAGACATTGTGCGCGTGTTGGCCGGGAGCTCATCTTGTTTTCAAAAGTCTTTCTGAGCGTCTGGTGTACCCCCCGCGTGACCAAAATGCTGGTGTTTATTTGGCTCAACGTATAAGCAGCATTGCCAAGCTGATTGGCAATGCTGCCAGCATGTTGGGCACGCTGCTAACTGGCAGTGGGCTTGAGCATTTAGAATATCTTTAGAACTTCAAGGGTCTGTGGATGATCCAATTGCTTGTTATGTAGTAGTAGTTTATGAAGTTTTACATAAGTCTGTATTTAGTGGTAGTTAATCACTTAAGCACTTGCTCTGTAAAAAAATCAAGTACCTTGCACTTTGTTGTCACTGTTCAGACCTATCCCGATATCAAAATACCTTATACTTATAAATGCTTCTGTTGATTAAGATAAGGTTAGAGTGTACCCGCCCATAGGTTTCCGCCTTGTCGTGGCAGGAGAACTTAGTAGCCGAGGCCTATGAGCGGCGCGGGAATCCCAGGTAGAGCCGCTTCTCTGGGTTTTTTCTGAGACAGCTGAGAAGGCGGCGCTCGAGGTCTCCCGATTCTTTTTGGTCTTTTCCCCCTAGGCAGTTTAGGAGTTTGCACTCGAGGTTAGGCCGATTTTCTGGGGTTTTTAAATATAGCAGCTTAGGGGCTGACCGGCAAGTTGCGTGCCTCATGAGGAGTGTCGCAACTGAGCCGGGCTGCACTTTTATCACTGTTTAATCCTAACCAACCCAACAGAAATTTATGTTCGTGTCAAGGTCACAACTCAGAATCAAGGTTAATAACCTTAGTGTCAAGATATTCATACTCATGCCATACTACTTTTAAAAATCAAGTCGATCCGTTTCTTCGTATATTAGCATGGATTCTCTACCATACAGGTAGAATAAAGAAATATGTTTAACCTCTAATGGTGGTATATTTAAAAATATTTTTAATGTCAGACGAAATGACGGCCCAGTATTAAACGTCATTGTAATATGTAGCATGGCAAAGGGAAAACTATTTTGTCCAATTTTAATGTCAGTTATCATTGTCAATTCATACTTTATTTCCTCTTCGAGGAGCTATAATGGTGGAAAGACAATTTGTCCCTTTGCTATGCTAAGCGAGACATTTATAAAAGTCTGCAGTCAATGTATGTCACCTGTCATCTAATTACGTTTTGTGAATCCATGTTAGGCTCAATCAACCCAATTATGAATGCGCCATCGTAAATTTAATAGCAACGTAAAAAGTGTTCTCTCTATCGAATTCCGAAAGTGAAAAAGAAACAGAAATAGTCTAATTAACTGTTATAATTACGATGGTGTATTCAAAATTGGGCCTTTTAGCGTCGTTGTAATAGGTGACAGTTTTGCTAACGCAAGATTTTGTCCTATCCAACGGGAATTATGCAATTTTCGGGATAAAATGTAGCCTATGTCCTTTCTCAGGCTCTAGACTATGTGTGTACCAAATTTCATTGAGATCGGTTCATTAGTTTTGGCGTGAAAGCGCGACAGACAGACAGACAGACAGAGTTACTTTCGCATTTATAATATTAAAATAGTAAGGATAATATATTATCAGTATGATGATATCCAAGGACTACTCGTCGATTGATTTGACAGATATTCGATCGACAGTTGTTATTTGACATTCTTGCAGCGCACGCTCAGTAGCTCGCAGATGGCAGAATTTTCCTACTTACTCAACATTTATCGTTATATTTTGGACAATTCACAAAATATCTTTATAAGTTGTAGCCTATGTGTTATTCTGATGTATAAGCTATATTATTACAAAGTTTCATCTCAATCCGTTCAGTAGTTTTTGCGTGAAAGAGTAACAAACATCCATACATCCATCCATCCATCCATCCATCCATCCATCCATCCATCCATCCATCCATCCATCCTCACAAACTTTCGCGTTTATAATATTAGTAGGATTAATACCAGTGTTTATTGTATTAGAGAAAGTACTAGAGTGCTACATACTCGTATGTATTATTAATGTTAATTAAGAGTTTATTTTCAGATAGAGTTCATTAAGTTTTAATTTCATTTCATTAGATTAAGATAGTTTATTACTTATGATTTATTGTGTTTATTGTGTATTTCCAAAGACGAGTCAGGGCTAGTATTTATCTATGAAAATGACCACCAAATGAAGTGGAAACTATTACTCAACAATCAACTCTTCCTAACCTTGTTTACGCGAGTCCTGAGTAAGTATTTAAATTGAAAAGTTTGAGTAAATGAAATGAGTTCGAAGCAGAGATACAATAGTTTGTTTCCAGATACAGATTTGAAAAATAATTTTGGGACAATATTATTAAGACTGGCGAATCTGAATCGAAACTTATCCGTTTTTTCGCCTTGAAAAATAGCAAAACATCACACGCACTTACTTCACCAAACGTAACTCGTCTTCGTACATTTAAAATAGTAATGTAATTAGGTAATTTCCATGGGAGGTGGGAGCGTGGAAGGGCGCTGGTATGGGACGCAACGTGTGTTCGATACCTTGGCCCCCTCTCGCCTCAGTCGAAATATTCAAAGGGCCGGAGCCGCGGCGGAGGCTGCTGAAGACGCTAAGCGGCGCATTTATACATCACTCTCAAGTGAATATCCATTTTAGCCGCTTGGTGTCGAAATTTATGGTCCGTGGGGTCCATCTCTAAAAAAATTCGTTGTTTTAGAGTTTTAGACGCTATTTTTATTTAGTATATAGGTCGGTTTTAAATTTTGTGCAAATGTATGTATATATCAGGTAGTTTAGAATAATCATCGAATGTTATTTAGGTAAAAAAATAGGAGTATCTAAAATACTGAATGTCCTTACTGCAAGGACTCCACACTTTTTACGCGGTTAATACGTTATCGAAGAAATGGATTTCCAGTTTACCCGCTGTATCGCGCATACAAAGAGGGTCTATTTTTATCGCGTTGCCACCAAATATGAAAGAATATCCTCTACTTGGCCCAAGAAGTTAAGGAAATAAAAAGCCCATATTTTTTGTACCGTAAACTTTTTAGCGTTTTTGTAAATATCAACTTTGCAGAGTAAAAAGGGCTATGATTTTGTATGTAGGTAGGTATTGCAAGATACAAAAGGAGGATAAAAGACAAGGACAAAGAAAAATCTATATTGACGACAAGACATACATATACTAAGTGGCTGGGTATTTAAACGGCTTTAATTTTTTTCTAAATTATAATTTATATTTTATATGTTATTTTTAAACTTTCGCGATTTGAACACATTATTATTTTATACTACGGGACTAATCGCGCACTAAAATTATGAGATAAATAAATACCTCCTCATCCCGACGTTTCGGCCGAGTTGCATCGACCGTGGTCACGGGTAGATTGATTATTTAGTAGGTTATTTTTTATAAATTATTTGTTTCGGTTCACATGTTTTTAGAATAACAATACGTTGGGGATTCCTTTTAAGCAAGAATATGCCTGTATCAGTCCCGCACTCTTCCAATGTGTACTGTACTGTACTGTATCAGCCTTTTTAATAGTCCACTGCAGGACATAAGCCTACCCACGAAGGGTGTTTAGGCCATATCCACCACGCTGGCCCAGTTCGGGTTGGTGGATTCACATACGCCATTGAATTTCTTCTACTGACATATGCAGGTTGCCTCACGATATTTTCCTTCACCGAAAAGCCAGCGTGTTAAATTCCGTTTATAAATTCTAAAGAACTCATTGGTATGGGACCAGGATTTGAACCCACGACCTCACGATTGTAAGGCAGGTGTCACTACCACTAGACCACCACGGCTTCGTGGTGTGTTCCAATGTGTAGCACATAGTAAAACGAAATAATTAAATTTTAATGAAAGTTATACAATGCAACAATTTTTTTATACAAATTCTTAGTGTGTGCGTTTGTGTGCGTGCGGTTTAAAACCGTTATAAAAACCGGGGCCCACAATTTGAAGTGTCGTTCGAGCCAGGGTAGCGAACACTTAAAAATGCCACCCCCTGACAATATATCGCAAGGTCCAAAGTCAAAGTATTTATTTGCTTAATAGTGGGTATACAAAAGATCTTAAAATTATTCAAATATCCATCCACTGACAACCATAAAAAGTGTGCAAAATTCAATAGTTGGAAATAAAAATACATTTCAAATTGTCACTGCGAAAAGTTCTATTAAATAATTATTATTTTTTATAATCTATAAATTAATATTTACAGCCTCTATTATATGTATGGAAGCGACACGCTGTTTTATTAAGAAATTCGCCAACTTCGTAAAAGCACTCCGTCACTAACCACTTCTTCAACTGAAAGCAAAATCTCCTGTATGGAAGTTCGAACAACTCCTCGGGAAGCGAATTAAAGATCAAAGCAGCCATGTGTATACATTTTTTTTAAACATCTCGAGCCTAGGTTGTGGTAGTTTGAGATGTACTTGAGGAGCCGACCTCTTATTTACATTGTCATAGCGCTCAAATAGAGTTGGATTGTTCAGTACAAATTTGGCCATCTCATATATGTAAAGACAAGGAACCGTTAGCAAGTTCTTAGCTTTGAAAACTGTCAATAAAAGGTTAGCCGTATTGTGATGTTAACCACAAGCTGCGTTAACCAATCCTGACTAAAGCTCACATAAAAATAGCTGCTCGAGGATTGAGTTTCGTGCATAAAAAAATTCGCCCAATAAAGTGACTAAAGCACCACTGACAACGTTTTCGAAAGGACGGCGACCGAATCAAATGCGTTTATATAATTACGTTTAAAGGTGACGTCCACAAGTGGTATATTATTCAGAGAAAAATCGAACCAAGATGATATATACATCATTTGAAAGCTTGATTTATGGGCTTCTCAAAAATATTTAATTTAGATTTTTTTATCCCTCCATTTTTTTAAACGTGAAAAATAAATTGTATGAAAAATAATAATACAGCTCTGTATTATTCCTAGTTTAGCAATAATAAAGTGCTTCTATCGTTATTTTACTTGCATTCGTAGCTGGCGTTTGGCGTTCCTCAGGGTAGCGTATTAGGGCCTCTTCTATTCCTATTATACATCAATGATTTACCTAATATAATACCTCATAAATGCGTACTTTTTGCAGATGATATAGCAATCATTATTCCCAAACAAAAAAATGTAAACTATGCGTCAAACATAAACCAAACTATTACAACTGTTATAGCTTGGCTAAATAACAATAACCTAAAAGTAAACATAGATAAAACTAATTTCATGCAATTCTGCAACATCAAATCCAAACCCCAAAAACTAAAAATAACTTATCAAAATAATCCAATAAAAGAAACTAATATAGCAAAATTCCTTGGCATTATTGTTGATAATCATTGTAATTGGAAAGCTCAAATTGATAAAATATGTTCAAAACTCAGCAGATTTACATTTGCACTTCGTAGGCTATCCTTGATCTCATCACAAAATACATCTCTCATGGCTTATCATGGTTATGTAGCCTCAGTTCTAAGGTTGGTCTGATCATTTGGGGTAATTCAGTCGAGATGGAAAGAGCCTTTAAAGCTCAAAAGCGTTGTATCCGAGCTATAATATGCTGTGTCGGGCCTCGAGAATCTTGTAAGCCTCTATTTAAAAAATTACGCATACTTACACTTCCATGTATGTATATTTTTGAAATCTGTTCATTTGTTAAGAAGCATCCCGAACATTTTAATCAGTTAGGAAATCACCGAAGCTATTGTACAAGATATCCAAATCGCTTAATCTTTCCACAGTGTAATAACGAGCTGTATCGCAGAAACTGCTACATAATGGCTTTAAAAATCTATAATAAAATTCCAGAATCTTTGAAATCACTCACACTTCAAAAATTTAGAACTCATCTTTTCAAATATCTGCTGGAACACAATTTTTACAAACTTAAACAGTTTCTAGATTTTAACTCAAATAGATACAGTCCTTAAACGTCTATCTGTCATTTTTATGCTCTATACCCAAATTGTATAATTATTTTAATGTTTTGCTGTGTACAGATAGGTAGCTTACAATAATTAACAATTAGCATTAACAATTTTACTTACTATCATAATAACAGTAGTAATAAAAGTAATTTTTTGTAGAGTACATAATATGCACTGTATGTATAAATGCTTACGAAACAAATAATATTTGCGATGTTTGCACTAATTTTCGCACGCCATACTGGCTAATTGTGTTTGAACCATAAGTACAATTATTATTAAGACCCTAACCCTATTGTAACCACAATTATTGCGAATAAAAAACTTTGACTTTGACTTTGAGCTGATTCTTCCACATTCATCTCTTAATTTGCTAAAATTAAAAATTATAACCTAGCAGTGTGACAAATAAACACTTAAAAACTGTGTCTAATTAGTAAAAATGATTCTATTTAAGAGATAAACAAGAGATAAGAGATAATTTAAAAAAAAACGGAGGGCTCTTTTTTTGTTGTAACTGGTGTAATAGACTCAGAAAAATATGAACTTTCTCGAAATGTAACGAGTGTTGTGGTGCTGCATGCGGGTCGCCGGTTTGCTCGTGGCATTCGCGCAATACACTGAAACTACTAATTTAGACTAAGATTTAAACATTTTAAGCTAACCCTCTCTATTGTACAGTCGCATTCTTTCAAATGTAACTTACTTAACAAAGGGCATAGACCCTGGAGTCTGTGGGTCAATTTAAATATATATGAATAAAAACCCAGACAAGTGCGAGTCAGACTCGCACATCGAGGGTTCCATACAAATCCAGAAAGTTTCACCAAATTGGGAAGTAAATTGTCAAAATATCTATACTATAACTCACTCTAAACTATAACAAAAAAGTTTTTTTTTTTCACTTTTCTCGTCATACATCAAAAAATACACATTGTTAAAATAATTAAAAACCTGTATTAGCATGTGCTGATGAAGTTCTTTTATATGATACCTTACATGATACGATTTACTCACTTTGAATTTTGAACCCATATTTTATGAATTTTAAGGCCCTATTTTTTGTGATTTAAATAAAAATGTAAAGTTTTCAGATATATTCCTGTATTTATACTCTAAAGTAATGCTTTTCGCTAAATTTCATAGTTCTATGTCAACGGGAAGTACCCTGTAGGTTTTGATTTTTGTGAGTGTCGAAATATGCGGTCTTTTACGATATAAACGGCTCTAACTTTTTTAAACGATAACTGAGAAGTTTTACTTTTACACAACTGCAAGAAGCCATAGATATACGTATACAGTTTAAATATCGACTCGATATCTGTACGCGTTTCCGAGATAGATAGAGATTAAAGAGTCTTGACAGACGGACAGACGGACAACAAAGTGATCCTAAAAGGGTCCCGTTTTTTTCATTCGAGGTACGAAACCCTAAAAAGGAAGTATTTTGTAAGAATGAAGTATTTGAATATGTCGTCAATGAGTTAAAGCATAAAAGCAACCTACTACTATAGGTGTCTAAACTAACTAGGGTCGCCGATAACGATATATAGGATAATAGAAAAGAAAATCTAAGCACATTGAAGTAGAAAGTACAATACCATGTACAGGCACGTAGGAGATACCTAAAGTTTCACAATACATCGGATGATCCAGATCGGATGCGTCCCTCATAACTTATAGGACGGCCATATATAGCCATTATGTTATAGGACAGCCGTTGTAGGGGCTTTGAAGTTGCCGTATTATGTGTCAGGTGAAGGTAACGTGTTTATCTCCGTCATTGTTGTTTGTACAGGAAAATCGTTACTATTATAGAAACAATCGTTAGGTACTAGTTTTGTGAGACACTATACGTTTGCTGGAACTAGATTTGTATTGATGTGGAATACGTAGAGAATAGCCATGGTGATCTATAAAGGTGACTAACGCCTTAAAATCGTGAGGTGGTGTGTTTCTTCGACTCTCGTACCACTGAGTTCTATAGAATTTATGTACGGAGTGTCACGCAACTGGCTTTTAGGTGAAGGAAAACATAGTGAGGCAACCTGCATTTGTCATGAGAAGAAATTAGATGGCATAGTGAATCCACCGACCTGCACTGGGCCTGCGTGGTTATGGCCCAATCACAATTCGTGGGTAGGCCTACGTCGTGCAGTGGACTATTGAAAAGGCTGGTACAGTACAATACTTAGCGCTTATAAATAGCGTAGTTGACTAGTCGGACAACGGTCACTAAAGTTAAGTAACGTATGGCATTTACGACAGCGCTACCGTGAGTTGGATGACACGTTAAATTGTATGTCCCGTATAACCGTATAGCCATGTCAGAGGCCTTCAGGTGGATCAGAAATTCTGAGATCCACCCGGCCTATACGAGCTTACCTACTTACTATAGGTATCTAAACTAAATAGGCTAAGAGTTTTCGTTTGACTACATATCTACTGCATCATGTTAAGATATGCAGTCTAGGGCGTTGCACGCTTACCTAGAAGATACCTATAGGTACGAGATTTGAAGACATGATCCATGTTGAACCATTGTGGAAAGACAGATTCAGATAAATCGTCCCACATTTTGATTGTTCGTATCAGGAATGTGGATTTCAAACGCCTGGGCATGATGTGCGGAATGTCCACCATATAAGGTGCTTTTGGACCCTTTTGCTTTGGTCGTGTCTGTCTTGCCGTACGATAGAAGAAAGGAAACCACAAATGAGAAATATTTATTGTTGTTTACCATACCATATCCCCAAACTGCCATTAGACTGCTGCTATTACTGTGACAGTATTGCCAGATATATCATAATCGATTGTCCATTAACAGCTATTAGTGGCAGAAAATAGAATACTATTGGTGTTGTATGACAAATGGTACTAAATGCTGTCTGGTATACAGTCTCTGTGGCTATAGTGATATTGGAAGTTTTATAGATACTAATGGAAGATAAGTAAGTAACTAATGTGTATTTGATAGATCATTCTCTTTTATTATTAACCTAAAATAGATGTGTGATCATAAATATATAATAAGCTATACCTACTAGGATATCATAAGTATGAAGTTTATGTCTGTATATCTTGCGTGACTTGACCAATTTAGATGCTTGTTTTAAAAGCAGGTGTAATAATGATAGAGAATGTGTTTCTTGGTTATAGATCAATAAAATAAATAGGCTTTTTAGAAATAGAAATACAGAAAAATTTATTCGAGACAAAACAATTAGTTACACAGAAACAAAACACGAAAACAACTAAAAATAGAACAGCTCACAAACCAAGCATGATCAGTTTCGTAGCCAAGCACGCAATGCTTGGCTACGAAACTGATCCCAACAACAACATTTGACAACATTCAAAATATACTATTGAATGTGTTAATCCTTACAGATAATAGTCTGAAAAAGACATAATTATTTCACTTTATTTAAATTAAAATATGTATACTTTTCGCAAAATGCACGAAATAAAATACGGTATTTTTTATATTTTATCTTTGACGAAAACGCTCTAAGATTGGAGGCAACTTTGGTGACGTCACATGCTAGTAAGCGAGAATTTCTCGATTGACTGTTGTTTATGTACATAATTTGTGTTTTGAGTTTTCGGAGTAATATTATTGGATCTGTAAGTTACTTCTATATTTGTACATTTTTGAATATGAACTAGCGTATTTACTAGTATTAAATAACACTATTTGCTAGCGAGTGACGTCAGCGACCAGCGGCATTACAATGCCATTTAAAAACGAGCTTTCAACAAAATGCTCATATTTTAAATCAATTGCAGGTAGGTATAGTCATATTTTTTAGACCGTCGTGTTATTAAAATTTATGTAACTTCATAACAATTGTTTGTTAAAATGACCATATAGGCGTATTTAGCCTGAGTGTTAAATTGTATTTTAAAATTTACTAGCAAAGACCTCGATATGTTTTGACTCCGCATTAGCTAAGGAATACGGCCCATGGCTGTGATATGGTTTTTGAGCTGGGCAAGGTAACGAGACGACGTTTACCTTCCTGCCTAGTTTCTAGATTACATATAATTAACATATGAATCTGATTAAATAAAAAAAATTAACATTATAAATGTGCTAGTTTCATTCTAGACCTCTGTAGGCGCTTGTAGGAAAGTAGTCCAAGCAAACATTCTGATACTAAGTTATTATGATATTATGTTATCTGCTGATGTAAGCTATCGGATGTAGATTAAAATTCCATTGAAAGTTACTGTTCACGCCAGGCCAAAACACCCTAATAAGTGGACATTGTCCTTTGCGTGAATTTCAAAAATAGTACTACATCTACTCCTTTTCTATACTTTGTCCAAACATTGATCCATATTCTAGCTATACTCGATATAAAACAGGTGCGAACATAAACCCTTGCCCTACCCCAAATCGAGACAATGAAACCATAATCGATACCCATAATGTACGTACTATTTGCGGCACAAAGCTTTTGTGAGGCGAACTAAAGCTAACGCGTGGATTTGGAGTAAATCAGATTTAGGTAAAGCTTTCGATAACGTAGGCTAAGAATAGCCCTTAGTTTAGAGTATTGTTCGTATGACAGGTGACAAGCATAGTTTGGAACTGTAATTATAATCTGTTTTTAGACTACTATTTAGGTTGATGCTATTAATATAACTATTAATGCCAATTAAGGTGCTTATTCTGTGTGGGACTCCCAGGGACATCTATTTTCTGTTCAACTGTTATTGTCAATCCTTTCTCTAAAATTATCTATTTTCCGTAATTTTAGGAATCTGACCTCATGTACCTTAATATGAATAGAAGCTTTAATTATTTTTGTTCATGTGGTTTCTTTTTATTAATTTGTTTAGGTTTGAAATAATAGCATAGTAGTTGGAATATACAGTTAAGTTTATGAAATGTTATATAAGTTTTGTGTAAATAAATAAACCTCTAAATAGAAGCTTAAAAGTATAGTGTCGTCTACCCGTGACCACGGTCGATGCAACTCGGCCGAAACGTCGGGATGATGAGGTATTTAATTATCTCGTAATTTTAGTGCGTATGCGTTCATAATGTGTTTAAATCGAAAGTTAAAAAAACGACATAAAGTATAGTGCTTTGGAAATAAGAAACTTTTTTATTATTTTATAAATCCGTTTCCTTATCTTCAGTTTTCAACCGTAGGTAATTTGTTGCTTTGACCTATTTTTATAACAGCTTTTAAAAGACTTTTTTCCCTGTTTGATAACTAAGTAGCTATAGTAGTTAAAAGCCGTGGTGGTCTAGAGGTAGTTACGTAACTACGTGAGGCCGCGGGTTCAAATCCCGGTCCTGTACCAATGAGTTCTTTGGAATTTATGTACGGAATTTCACACCACTGGCTTTTCGGTGAAGGAAAACATCGTGAGGCAACCTGCATGCGTCTGTAGAAGAAATTTGATGGCGTATGTGAATCCACCAACCCGCACTGGGCCAGCGCGGTGGATATGGCCCTATTACCCTTCGTGGGTAGGCCTACGTCCTGCAGTGGATTTTTAAAAAGGCTGGTACAATACAGTACAGTACAAGTAGTTATTAAAAATGACTATTTCCTTCAGTGTTCCGCATCTACCTATTATACAATTTTCAATTTGAGAATTTCTTCTTTTGGAAGCTGGAAAATACGAACAGCCCGTAAAGACAAAAGCAGACCGATAGGTATCCAATTCTTTTGTTCAACATTCAATGCAACGGCGGGCCGGATGTAGATTGAATCGGAACCGGAACTGTTGAACCGGATAGCCGGATATTGAGTGAAGAACCAACTCCTCCGGAATCTCGTTCCGTTCTACATTTGATTCACCATCTCATTTATCCGTATTTAGATAAGATTCTGTTTTTGATCCGCGATCTAAAAAAGTTAGAATATATTTGAAGTCTATTTAAACTTATGGAATTAGTTACAATAACATGATTTTTAAACTATCGTTACTTCCTTAATATTATAATATTGTAAATGAGAAAATGTGTTGGTTTGTTTTGTTCCTCTTTCACGCAGCAACGGAGCAACGGATTGACTTTAATTTTTAAGCTTGGACATAGTTTAAAAAACGGAAAGTGACATAGGCTATAAGTAGCACTTGGTGCTTAAACCAGGCAAAACCTCTATTATGGCACACTTACTAAGTAGCATTCGGTACCTAAACTAGGCAAAACCTCTATTATGGCACACTTACTAAGTAGCACTCGGTACCTAAACTAGGCAAAACCTCTATTATGGCACACTTACTAAGTAGCACTTGGTACCTAAACTAGGCAAAACCTCTATTATGGCACACTTACTAAAGCCCTCCGCATGGCGTTTATACTTAAATGTGCTCCAAAATAAAACAACAATTTAATAACCTATTTAAACGTTTACCAACACTAAATATTATCTTGATATTTTTCACGCAAATAAGATTGATTTATAACATTTTCCACAAAGACCAGTTTCTGTAGTAACTATACCATTAACCCAAATAAAAGTTTTGTCCTAAATCCGGGCGATTTACGTCACAGGTAGTTCAAAAATTGTCCTATAAATAAACCGTAAACCAAACTTTTATTTCACCAAGAGTGGGTAGTATTTGATGATACCTACCACCACTGTGGCAATGGACGAATTAGGCAAGAGACCAGAGAGAGACCAAACTCACATAGTACAAAAATACGAATATATAATACAGATAAACTAAAGAGATCTCTATCTAAATACAAAAATTGGGCGATATCGTTTTATAACTCGGGGTGCTTAAGACGCTTCAACAGTAAACTTTTAGGTAATTTACAATAATGCCTAATTTAATTTTATAATAAGCCGTGGTGGCCTAGAGGTAGTGACAACCGCTGACCGGTTCAAATCCCGGTCCAGTTAGAGTAATAGGTAAATGATACTATATTTTTAATCTAAAAGCCTAAAGCAAAGATTTTTTTTTAATTTGATATCACGTCCTCGAATCAATTGGTCTATGAGAGCTGTATTCATCGGTCAGGAAAAAAGCAATTTATGTGTTTGTCAGGAAAAGTGATTTAAATGTCACAATATTGATTTTCCAATTCATCCGATTGATTGGCTTCGCATTGAATTGAAAAGATGAATTGCATTATGTATTATGTAGGTACAGTCGTGGGTGTCGGATTGATATATATTTAACTTCTGATTGGAAAATAAAATTACATCTTCATGTCCCAGACGTTATTAAATCCTAATCATTGAATAAAAAATGTGATGACATTCTACGTTTCAAGATATGTTAGCCTCTGAGATAATAAATAACTGAAGTAAACGAACGAACAGCCTGAATGTGGAATGCTTTGCCTGAGTCTGTCTTCCCACTAAAGTACAACGTAGGTGTCTTTAAATCCCGAGTAAATAAGTATGTTCTAGGTAAACGTACGTGTTGCACCGTAGACCGCATATCTGTTTAACATCAGGCTGTGTGTAGTCAAACACAAACCTACATGAAACAAAAAAAATATAGACATCAATAATAGCCCGGAATTACAATTTGTGCCGAGATAAAAAATCTGGTTCTTTAAACGGGTCATAAATAGTAAGGTAGGTAAGTTTTAAAAAAAGTTTACACGCAATAAAGGATGCAAAATTTTATTCTTTACAATAATGTTCCCAATAACTTTTGCCTTAAACTGCATAGTTTCCGACATATCGGTCAGAAACTTTTTTCGAGATGGCGCTTGAAGCTCCACCTCTGTCCGCATTTTGTGATTTTCACTAATTCAATTCAATTCAATTCTTTATTTGCATGTTAATGGGTAACAATAAAGGTCTTAAATATAACATCATCTACCAATAACAACCTAATACAAGGTATGCAAATATACACATATGTTCAATTTTACAATTAATAATATGACGCCAATTTTAAAACTACAAAAAATAATCAATTTTTAATATTCGTCATGATAAATATGTAGGCGGCAAGATGCGTTGTCTAAAAACTCTTTTAATGAATAAAAACCTTTGCTCGCTAACCACTTTTTCAACTCTCTACAAAATTTATAATAAAGCAAGTCAACAATTCCATTCGGTAAAGAGTTATAAATGAGAGGTGGCATGTAAACGCAGTTATTCCTAAATAATTCCAGTCTCACATTAGGCATGTTCAGTCGTAAATGAGTATGTGTTCTTCTACCAGTATTGTCAAAGGGATTAAAAAGGGAAGGATTACAATTCACAAATTTTGCTATTTCAAAAATATAAACAGAAGGCACTGTGAGGAGGCTTTTAGCCTTAAAAACAGGCCTACATGAATCCATCCATTTCATACCAAATATAGCACGAATGCACTTTTTCTGTGCTATTAAAACCTTTTTAGTTAAGTAATCAGACGCATTACCCCATGTTAAAATTCCATATCGTATTACAGACTACACTAAGGAACCCCAAACTTCATAAAACAAAAAAAAATTATCGGAAATAAAGTGCGAGGCTAAATTCTATTTAAGGTTCCGTAGTAAAACGAGGAACCCTTATAATTTCATTGTATCCGTCTTACCGTCCGTCCTCATGCTACAAAGCCTTATAACTTCCACATTTATGAACCAAATTGGATGTACTAATATCGATGAACGCCGGATGCACGCACGAAAAAGTGTCAAGTTCAGCGTGAGCTGAGCGTGCAAGCGAGAACGCGGAACAAGCAATAGAGAGGCACGATCGGCCTATACAGGGTTATTTCTATTCAATTAGCATCCTTTTAGGGGGTTATTCTGTACATCGAAACTAACAACTTTTGTCAAAACTCAAAAAAAAAAACAGCTATTCCAGACATTTTGTCGCGGGTGAACGATATTTTTCTGTGGAATAACAAAACATTTTTTTGAGATTTGACAAAAGTCGCAGAACAAAAGTTGTTATGTTATTTTCAAACTTTCGCGATTTGAGCTCATTATACTACTATATTAATACGGGACTTATCGCGCAATAAAACATGAGATATATTAATTAAAGACCTCTTTTTCTAAATGAAATGAAATGAAATGAAATGATGAAATGAAATGAAATATCTTGAAACGAAATATCTTTATTCGACACATAAATAACACGTACAAAAAAAACTTATATAACTAATGAAAAAAAAAAACAAAACAAAAGTGTCGAAAGGGACTCACCTCAGCTATAAAATGTTGAGTGCTGGAAGGACCCAATTTCTATGGAACTGATGTACAGAATAAGCCCCTAAGAGGATGCTAATTGATTAGAAATAACCCTATATAAGGATTCGGCTCTTTTCAGTTGTTAATTCAACAATGTTTTCTTATGACGTTATTACGTTAAATTATCGTCCGTAAACCGACTTTCCAGACAACCATTTTATTTCTTAGATCGGCGTTAGTTGCGTAATAAGCGCTACTGACATGTTTGCTGGCAAACATCTCCTAGTATATTGTGAATTGATTCAATATGTCCGATTGAATCAGGGTGGGATTGACGTAAGTGGGTTATTCGTAAATAAACGTAGATATCGTAAAAGGCTATCCATCATGACGTAAATAGCCTTCTTATATCGGAGTTAGGCTGTGTAACCATCAGACATGAGGTGTGAGAGGAAAATATCTCCATCGATAGATTGACCTCAAACTAGTGACGTAGATATGTCACAGATTGTAAGTTAGTTTTTGGTTAATAGTTAGTTTTTTTTTACCTTACATATTGTTAAATGTACAACGGAAGCCGAGGTGGAGCCAGACTGGGCCTGTCGCTGTCAGAGCCACAGGTGAGTGCGAAAGCGTACCTGTAGCCATTACTTCAAAGCTGTGATGGAACACTCTAGGGTTTTTTTCATATACCTACTACTTACAATATATTATTTTTTTCTCTTAAGTATTTTTGTTATTGTATGAATAAGTAAGTAATATGACAGTGATAAACTGACTAAATTGATAGTTTTTCCCTATAATCTTTTAATTAAATTTTTTTTTAATGAAATGGACGAAAAAAAAAACACTGGTCCAGAGTTGGGACACCCAAAATAGAAATAATCGGCCAAGTATGAGTCGGACTCACGCACAAAGAGTTCCGCGCCGTATGGAAGCCCCCTTTATTTTAATTCAATTACTTGTTTTTGAAGTGAGCGGTGTAACCACGAGTCCGAACCCGAATATACAACTAAATCTTTTGTCAATATTTCATGCATCTACCTGTCACCGTTATTAATAACGACTAAAAAATGTTTCTTGAATGGGACCCCTTTTTTATTGTTCAAGCAAGCTGTTCCCTAACATGATTAGGGGATCGCTTCGGGACCCCCTCTTAAATATTAATTTAATTTTAATTTCATTGTTTATTTTTAAATTATATATTTAACTAAATATTCTGTCAAAATTTCAAGCCTGTCACTTGTCACCGTTATTAATAGCGAGCAAAAAGCGGCTTAAAATTCAGGTATGATGTGTGGGAGCCGGGTCGGGTCCTTAAATATTTTTTTTTTCTACGAAAATTACAACGTTCTAGCTATCACCGTTCCTGAGATACAGCCTGGTGACAGACAGACGGACGGACAGCCGAGTCTTAGTAATAGGGTCCCGTTTTTTCCCTTTGGGTACGGAACCCTAAACAGTGCCCTATATCAAGTGGGTAATATACGGGCTCCAAACAGCAATTCAGTTCACTTTATTGTCTGTCAAATTATATTCTAAAAGAGCAGCCTAAACGGATTTGTTCCGATACCGAGCCGATGACATGTTTTAATTAGACTTTGATCGAGTTGAGACTTCGTTACCCGATGATTGATCGATCCCCGATTCGCGAATATGATCGATTCTATCCAAACTACGCCGGAAGTTTTTCCAGATGACGTCATTTGGTACTTAAACATGTGAGATCTTGAGAGTACATAAAATATTATGAAATTGCTAAATAGTTTATATCTTTGTAAAATCTAATAAGAGGTATTTTTGTCATAATTAAATTTGGTTTATATCTATTTAGCTTCTGAAAATTCTTTTGGTATGTATGAAAAACAAAACAGGTGAGCTGGTGGAGCCCTAATTTAACTACCAAAGATATCTTTATTAACAAATCAAAAGAAAATTACAGTAGTTCTTGACTTATTTCACAAAACGCAACCCCAAACTAATCTCTAGGCTTAAAACATCTTGGGGTCCCAGCACCACCACGAAGCTCACTCATCGTCACTTTAGCCATAGAACGTCCACTGCTGGACATATACCTCCTTTACAGATGTAGGGCACGTAGGTATACAAGGTTATTTCTAATCAATTAACATCCTCAAAAAAAATCAGCTGTTCCATACATTTTGTCGCGGGTGAACGATATTTTTCTATGGAACACCCAATTACTTTTTTTTTTTAGTTTTGACAAAAGTCGCAGAACAAAAGTTGTTAGTTTTGGTGTAAAGAATAAGCCTCTAAAAGGATGCTAATTGATTAGGAATAACCTTGTATAGTATCATTTTACGCTGCGCTTGACGGTAAGTACATAGTTTCCACTCCAGAATTATTTAACCCCAGTCATTCATGCTACTTGCTAATATTTACTCGTACAACAGTTAAAAAATATGTTACGATCGACCTTTATCTCTGTTTAAAATTAGAGCGATCTTTAAATTAAGTTAACATTTTACCTACACTTTTACTTAGAATGGCGTAAGATTAATTCCAAAGGACCAACTAAAATAAAACTTCGACGTCAAGCTCATTCTGCTCGAGAATTCCAGTCTCGATCGCGTTCAACTTAGTTTCCAAATTAAAGTTAAAGTACCTCTACTTTTGTAACTTCGTCGCTTTACTTCTGCCACAAGGTATTTGAAAACCACAATTCACTGAGTACTTAAGTTAAGGTAAGTTAAGAAGGCAGATGTATATATCTTTTGTGGAATACAAAGTCGTGAATTAGGAGTTGAAATCTTACTAACCAAATCACGGGCGTAAAAATTGCGCGAGCGTGTCGAGCAAAAAACTTTGATAATTTTTTTGCCGTCAAGATAATAATTTACTACTAAACGTCAGCGCAGCACAGACACATTAATACATTTTTGACAATCAGTGATATATAAACGATGTAGATCATGAGCTCAGAATAATGAAACAGTAAAAACAGTACATAGAGTTAAAAAAAACTGTTCGATCACACCACGATGGCGTTGAAGAAGCATAGAAATTGCTAAATAATTTTGACGCAAATGACATTTGAACTAGGGATCAAATGTCACATTGTATTGCACTAATATGGCGGACAAACTTCAAACGCATCCCAGGTGGAGCTTATATTTTGAACCTTATTATAATAGTAATCTACTATATAATAAGGTTCAATATTAAATTATAATAGTAACTATCTCATTTCAAACACCAGATCCATTCTACATACGTTCACGGGCATATATTTCTTACGCCGGTGTGGTTAAAATACTTAAAAAAATCATATGTAAGAGCCACTGAGCTATTACAATTAGAGGGATTAATATGTGGTTGATCGAGAGAATTTGAAGGAGATGCATTTATTTAATATGGCATGAGTTAGAATGAGACATGTTTTTTTTTTTAATTCAGTGGCTGTTGCCGTGTTTTTCACCAGATAGTATCATATTCTAATTGATATTTGACAGCTTTGACAGCTTTGGGCAAGATTTTCTGACGATCTTCTAAACACTTTTGTAGTTGAGAATTGCAAGCGATAACAACGCTATCTCTCTGGTTGTATTAGCTCTGTGGTAGGAGCATATTAAAGCAGACTAAGCAGTGCAGAGAAACTCCAATGTTGGATATAAGTAAGGAACATACGACATAATTGCTACAAAACCCCGTCCCTTCATTTATGTTAGTAATTTCACGCGTCCCGCCGTAGCGTAGGCGTGGGCTCATGGTAAATCCTCATTATAACTTTTAATTAAATTTGAATTGTGTGATTCCTGACATAATTTTAGTTAGTTTGTCATTATTTCTGGAATTTAGAATTGGGGCATTTGGAATCAACATTTAGTATCATGTAACCTTAATGATCTTATTAATTATTACTAAAGTCTTTATTCTTCTTTAAAGCAATAACCAAACTTGAATAGTTATTTACGGATTTAGCTGAGCGAACAAAGTGAAAGAGAGTCTCAGGTTTGTGACGACAATTTTATATTTGTCTGTCCGTCAATTTTACTTTCGTCTGTCGGTGTTGATTCTTATCTACAGGTCGCATTTTCAATCCATTTTGACGAAACTTTTGTAATAGTGTATTTTTTGTCGTCGGCGATTTTGGATTCGGGAGGTATTTTCCTCAATTGGTAGAATAGAATTGGTGTAAAAGGGTACTTCTTCGAAATTTCATTCTTTGACTGATTCATCTGGCCAAAATTTTATTTCACTTTCAGCTCTGTCGCACATGTTCATATGTAAAAAAGGTAACTAAAGAACATATATTTCAATGAGGGACTTGTTTTTATTAAGTAGTTTTTAAGATATCTACGTTCAAATATTTTGTGCCCAGATGAATCAGAATTGATTACAGATGAATCAGAACAGAACTGAAAATGAAAAACTATATAATTTGGCTGTGTAATAGGGAAATCTAATCATATTTTACATACGTACATAAAATTTTAACACTATAGCACGAAAAAAAGTTGACGAATGAACAATATTTCTTGTTTTAGAAATTTTAGAAATCTAAAAATTTTAATACTTTATTATAAATCTTATATTACCTGGGTAAACGAAAACATTTTAAATTACGTAAATGAACTATTACTAATATTTGTTACTGATAAATAGGTACATGAAAGTTAATAATTAAGAAAAATGAAACAATGTTTGAAAATATTATCAAAGATTTTCTTATACAAAAAGCATACTATAGTGTAAAAGATTTTATGTCTGACAAAAATTCATTGCGTAACCTGACATGTGACAGTATTTGTAAATGAAAATGTATTCATTCTGTTAGTTTTATTGTTTTATGTTAATTTATATTTATTGTTTACTTTTGACATTCATAAGTGTGCATTATTGTACCTATGTTTATTTTTTTCCATGTACAATTCACGATTCCTGTTTATTATATAATGAAAAAAATAAGATTAAAGTAAGAAACATGAGATCAACTTCAATTAAATGGAATTTTGACAGTAATCTTCCTTGGTAACTATCACAGAAACATAATTTTTCTTAGTATCGTTAACTATAAATAATGAAGTCACATTTAAGTACTACAAGAAATAAATCTTTAGCTTGCTGCAAGGGCCCGAGCTACTTTCAATGTCATCTTTAAAACCTTTTTCTTGTTGACGAGATCTTGATTTTTTAATGGAAGATTGAGTAATCATACCTTCACCAGCAGTGTGAGACTCTTTTGTAAGTTTATTTTACTGAAGCTTTTTAAACACAAAAATGCCCTCATCGTTTGAATCTGAACAATCATCCACGTTTTTCTGAAGAAGGGTCGATAAGACATCTCTGGTGAATTTTGGAGTAATAATTTTTTTCATCGATTGACGAAGTTTCTATCCAAAAACTGTCATCATCGAGGTCTTGTTGGGCTATATAAGCTATATTCAAAGCTTTTCCAGTATGAATTTTATGATTTATATGGCGTTTTGACCATATGAATCAGGCCAGATGAATCAGGATTTTGCCGTAATACATGCATAACTCATCGTACATACTGAATTCAGTATTGTCATTTTTCTACTTGAATCTATAACCCAAAAGCATTACACGAAATACAGATTGAAGTTGTAAAACCATAAAATAAATTTTATAAAACAGGCATTGTAATCATAATGCCACCTGAACTAAGCACAGATGAATCAGACATTTATCTTTGTAACTCCGGGATCCAAGCAAACCAGCCGTATATCCACCTTCTGGCTCGTCTGTTGCACGACTGGCTTCCCCCTGCGCGAGAAGTCAGGCTCTCATCATCATCACTCGACCAAGCACGGTCAAGCGCAGCATACGCCACATTAATCAGTATTATATGCCGGACACTTCTTATTAGCCTATTTATAAACATACTAAGGTAGTTATAACTAATACACATTTTTTTTGTAAAAGTGCAATACATTTCCTTTTGATATAATTATAATTTATAATGATTTACCAAAGGGAAAATGCGATATCGACCATTTTCTTTCGAAAAATGGCAAGCGGACGCGGTATATGAATCAGGAGAACAAACTTCAAATATTTTTAATTTATACTTGGACTGCAATGATTTGAAAAATATCACTTGTCCCAGGTAGAGTTAAAGGTAAACTGTATAGAAAAAAAATTACACACTGTTTTGTTTGTTGGTTTCAGAAAAAAACCCATAGACGTCCAAAATTTTGTCTTCGAAGAAGTACCCAAAAGCGGACAACGTGTTCAATAGAATTTCAAATAGAATTGGTGTAAAAGCGGAACGGAAGATCTGACGTATGGGAAGCATTTTCATTCACTATTTGAATTTTTGACCGACGAACCACCGGAGGAGGTTTACAATTCGACGCGTATATTTTTTTTTATGTATAACCACGCATAACTTTTTTCGTAATTGTCCGATTTCAATAATTCTTTTTTATTAGAAAGAAAATACTTCGAAATTGGTTCCATTTATATTTTATCGAAATCAGCTGAGCCATTTTTGATAAATCAACAATAATGTGAAAAATGCTACATCGATCCATACGAAATATTCGCGAATTCTGTACACGGGTGAAATCGGTCCTGCTAATTTTTGCAAAAAATAATGTTGTCCTAACGAAAGTCGATTGCTTTGTATGTAGACAGACTATTGTAGCAATGTCAAAATAGCCTCTTGCCCCAAAAAAACAACGGTTTACACTCCGGGAGTGCTGGCAGAAGTGAAAGCTTGAACATATAAACTAAGTCGCTGACTCCAGTACGCGGGCGTCCGTTGTCGGGGGCGCGCGTATTCCCTGAAGAAAGAGTACTAACTACTCTGAAACCGGTCGGACGCATAGCGGTTCGACCGCTCAAATAATCGTGAGTTGTATCCGGTGTTCATATAAATTTTAATATAAACTAAGTACTATTATTTAAGTGGTAATATCACACACGCAAAAACGCACAAACGCCGTCTTACGAATTTTCGATCAGGTCACGTCACATCACGTCAGGGTTGACGTGAATTTAACATTTTTTACCCGTCTCAAAAAGTGAACAACGTCACTAAAGAAGTTTTTACTCCGATAAATAAAATAAATATTAAGCTTAATTTTAATAAAATGAGCTCTTAATAGAGGCTCGAATGTGTATTTTACTCCGAGATAATACTTACTCCGAGTTATGAAATACATTATAGAAAAAAAATCTTTTGTAACCGGTTTCAAAATACGGTAACAAACGCGGCCGAAAGGACTTTTTTGTGGGAAAACAAATATCTTGATAACTCAAATCCAATAAGCAATAAAACATAGGTGTAGGCAGCAGAACGCAATACAGGTGCAATCAGTATGGAAGCTTAGAGATATTTCAATACAAGTTGGTATAAGCGGGGTGGCTGACCCAGGTGTCAGAGTTTTTAGGCCGCCTGAAGGCCTCTGACATGACTAAACGGTTAAAACAACCAGGACCTACAATTTAACGTGTCATCCGAGCCACGGTAGCGCTCAGTTGGGAAATGACACCCGCGGTTTCTCATCCAAATACTGGCCGCGGGTAGTAAGTTCCTACATAATACTCGTATCATATACAATACATAGGTACAGGGTGTAAATCTGTAGACTACAAAAATATTCTAGAGAAATATTATTACTTTTACTACATAACCAACCCTAAGATCGCGTTGATATCAGCTGTTCCAAACAAATAACAAGTTCCTTGACTCTCGTTGTTTTAAACATCTGAAATGATGGGTAATCACTATTTATCGTATTAGTCGTTAAATCTATCTATCCAATCAGCCTGTTCCACCCGCTGCTGAGTATGGGCCTCCTCTCTTTCTCGCCATTCTTTCCGGTCCTGTGCTAGCATTGCCTCCCGACAAGTTTGATGACGTTATAAGTTCTTGGTCGTACAACAAGTGATATTATCTAATTTGGTATATTGGTAGATTTGAGATCAAGCTCTATATCTATTTCTAAATTACTAGACTCATTCAATAAACTAAACTATGTAAACTATCCGTACACGTGAGGTTAGTCCCGTTATATATACACATAGTATAAAATGTCATTCAATAAACTTTAGCAGTTCGAAAACAAGGCTTACTCAGAAACAATATCAAATGATTATCCTCAAAACATAAAATAAATAACACTTGTAAAATAACTTTACTGTTCCTTAAGTGTTTTCATCTTAAGTTTTGCAAGACTTTTCGCGGTCTGGTAGCTGATAAAGAGACCGTGAAGTTGAGTGGGAGTGCCGCACCGCTCGTTGCAGCTACGGCCGCGCAACTCCGCAAACAGTTACTCGTGATTGCGCTTGCTATATAGAATAAATAAATTACTCAATAAAATAAGTATCATACTTGTAAATATATTCACTTATCTTTTCTCCGTAAGATTTCGCGGTCTATTGGCTGATAAAGAGACCGTTAAGACGAGAGGGAGGGCGGCACCGCCTCCGCAATCTTTCTTATCTTACTGTCTGTACCTATGTTATACTACAGTTACTCGCGGTTGCACTTGTTAAATAGGCATCATGTCTCAATAAAAGAAGTATTATACTTGTCAGTAGCTTTACTGATCTTTTTTCCATAATATTTCGCAGTCTATCGGCTGATTAAGGGACCGTAAAGACGAATGGGAGTGCCACCGTCTTCGCAATCATTCATATCTTACTGTTTGTATAATCTATAGTTGCTCGCTGTTGCCCTTGCTAAATAGGCATCATGACTAAATAAAAAAGCATTATATTTGAAAGTAACTTTACTGTTCTAAAAGCGTTTGCTCTATAAGTTTTTGTGGTCTGGTGGCTAATAAAGATACCGTAAAGACGAGTGGCAGGGCGGCACCGCCTCCGCAATCGCTTGTATATCATACTACGACTCGCTGTTGCGCTTGCTAAATAGGCATCGTGACTAAATAAAATAAGTATTATACTTGTAAGTATCTTTATTGATCTTTTCTCCGTAAAATTTCGCGGTCTAGCGGCTGATAAAGAGACCGCGAAGACAAGTGGGAGTTCCGCACCGCAGCGATGCCACGCCGCGCCCGCCTTCGCAATCCTTCTTATCTTACTCTTTGTATACCATTTATCTTACTCTTTGCATACCATACTATACAGCGGATCGCGGTTGCAATTGCTAATTAAGAGAATAGAGTATAGAGCCTTTTCGTATCGTCGAACAATTCATTATTTTATCTCTTTAATAATAAAAAAAACCGTGCAAATTTGAACAAAAAAAATGGTCATCATCGTATCATATCATCATAATTAATTAATCGCGTAACATACGTACATACATAACAGCGTACAAAGAACAAACATAGAGTCTAATTGAAAGCCTCTTTTTGAAGTCGTTTGAAAATTTATGTAAATCAAACTAAACTACTCTTAAACATAATACAGTTGCTGTAACTAAAAATGGGGTAGATCCACATATGTCCAGCAAAATAATTCTATGGATGATACATGATCATGATAAAGAAACTAACCATAATAACATAAAAATACCTCTTAAAAGAAATTACTCTTCGAATACCAAATAGAAAGATACATTATAAAACTGCCCGATTCTATAAATATACCTCAATTTCACGCGCCGCCGCAACTGGCCGCGTGGGCAGATTCTCAAACTACCCACTAAATTCCAACTACCCGACGTTTCTTTATTTGCCAAGCAATAAGGTTCAAAATACAGCATATTGCAAATCACTTATTTTATCGACTTTCGCACTTGTAACTTTCGCAAACCCCGGATCTGCCGACACACTTTTTTGTACAGTTTGCCAAATGAGGAAACTGAAAATGTTCATCGTGAAGCAAATCAGTTCTGTAAAAAATGCGATTGTAGCTCCCTCAGAGTGTTCTGCGTATAAATTTGGCGCGTTCGTACTCTACGCCTGCCATGGTAATAGTTTGCGGGTAGCTTATTATGCGTGAAAAATGGAAATCTGTGTGGATAGCATCAGCGTGAAAAGTTGGTTCAATTGGAATGGAAGAAATTCGAGCAGCTCTGTGTATTTTACGGTGTGATGTAGTAGGTAAAAAATATAGAAAAACTTTGACGATGAAACCCTACTCTAAGATCTATTTGTTTAAATAATGTCTATTGATCTGTTTTCTTTAAAACCTGTGGCCGATCGACACCAAATTACGCGTATTTATTTTGCACGATTACATATAGAGCAGATGAGCTTAGCTAGATGAAGAGCAATTAAAAAACTTCCCGTAATCCGTTCATTTGTAGCTCCTAAAACTAGGTAGGTAGGTATATGGTATTTGTAACTAGTAGACAACTGGACGATAAGCCCGATTACAGAGGCGCCAGCGTAACTATATTAGCTAAATAGCATAGTTCTGTTTCTTTTTCACTTAAGGCATTCGATAGAGAGAACGCTTTTTACGTTGCTAATTAATTTACGCTGGCGCCTCTGTAATAGGGCTTAATGTCGTAGTAGCCGTAATACTACTAATATTATAAACGCTAGTTTGTGAATATGTATGGATGTTTGTTACTCTTTCACAAACAAACGGCTGAACCGATTTAGTATGAAAGTAGCTTTGGTAGAAATTTGGTATGAAAGTAGCTTGGACCTTGAATTAACACATAAGCTACTTTTTATCTCGGGCTAGCGCGGGTAACGCCGCGGGGCGCAGCTTGTTATCTATATGTTCACTATTTTAGTAATGTGTAGACTGTAGGCACTATAAATGTAGAGGCAACGTCAATGTCCTATACGTAAGCGTCACGTGGCATTTGTACTAAATCTTGAATAACAACTTTGTAGATTCAGTCTACATAAACTATAATAAACTCAAAACTAATTATACCACCTCAGATATTAATTACTCAGATATTATGGCGGTACGCCTAAATGAAGACTGTAAGATTTCGTGACGTCAGAAAACTACCTAAACTTTAACAATACCGCATTGTGGTCCCTTTATAGTTTAACTTTCGCAGTTGTTTTCGGTAATTAGATTTGTTCTTTCAAGACAATTTAACTATTTTGAACTTTGAAAAGAACTGGGTCTATTTATAGCACAAATTAAACATCTCATGAGCAGTAAAAAAGGTTTTATTAACGTTTTTTAGGACAAGGCTGCGCGGAGTGGTGTCTTTGTGAATTTTTAACATTTTTGTATATACTAAACAGCGTAAACTAAACTAAATTTAGTTTTATGTAGGCTTAGTAAACACATTTGTTTTGTTTTCATATATTTGATATTGTACAGATATTTGAACCCTATGTCCAGCAGTGATAGTCCTATGGCTGAAATGACAACGACGAATAACTTATATTTCTACTGATAATATAATTTATTTTGTGATTATTACTAGAGTATTTTGAAATAAAGCACAAGTAACGTTGAGAAGATACTTATTTATGCTTGAAAGTGGAATAAAGATTTTACTAGTGAAGGGTTATAAAATACATATAACTGTTTAACCGATTTAATATAATTGATGACAGAGGTTTTTGTGTGCCTTATAAATTCTGACACCAGCCCCCCGACCGCCTAAGCAATAGCAATCGTAATAGCAATCGTTTATGACTTCATTTTAGTCATTTGGCACCGCCTATGTGACGTTAGCCATCAATTGCTTTGCGCGGATTGCGAAAGCAATCATTGAATGAACAACTTTGATAGCTAACGTCACATTGGCGGTGCCAAATGACTAAAATGAAGTCATAAACGATTGCTATTACGATTGCTATTGCTTAGGCGGTCGGGGGGCGGGACTTGCCAGCCAGCTAGACTATACCATTTACTTGATGCAGATAAACCTATTACTTAATGGAAAGTCACTGACCTCGTGTTGGCCGTTAAAATATTATGAGAGAACTTAACAGTACTACAAACATTGTTTGCTAATTTGGTTAATTAATAATGCGAAACATTTTGACTGTCGCTTAATTAATTGAAAACTGTGGGCAAACTATCGTGGTAATTAGGCACCGCAAAGTAAATTTGAAACTAGAACATTAATTCTAACTTAACGTTGATTTAGGATTCATAACTACTGAAACCGCATTCAAACTATGTGACAGAATTATTATATACTACGGGACTAATCGCGCACTAAAATTATGAGATAAATAAATACCTCCTCATCCCGACGTTTCGGCCGAGTTGTATCGACCGTGGTCACAGGTAGACTCATACCCGTAGTATATAATAATAATGTGTTCAAATCGCGAAAATTTAATAACAACATATGTGACGGAAGAAAAGATATTTTTTCGCCTTTCGTATAAATCCAAGATATTTAAAAGATATTTGATCATAATATGATAATCAAATCAATTTGACTCTTAGTTATTTTCTTTTCTACTATTTTATGTAAAATGAACAATTTTCAAAGTGGCTTCCAAAATGTGACTTTTACCCACTCTAAGCTCCTATACATTTGAACAAATAATACATATACAAGGTGTTATATTCTACTAGTGCAGATATTGAAATAGTTGATTATACTCACTGTACTGTACCAGCCTTTTTAGTAGTCCACTGCAGGACGAAGGCCTACCCACGAAGGGTGATTGGGCCATATCCACCACGCGGGCCCAGTGCGGGTTGGTGGATTCACATACGCCATCGAATTATACTCACTATTATGAACAAATTTTACCATGGCACTAATGCCTGGCTTTGCAGGCAGAAAACATAAAAAATGGCGCCCGACCAGGAACTTGATCTCTGCCCACTTATATTTTCCATCTATGCAGTCTTATTAGTTTTAATACGAGTCGGAACAAGCTGGAATGATTTCTACATCCCACACGTTCAGGATCTTTGAATGAACGAACGATGTCTAGGTTCATTCACGCTGCGTTTCTCCGAATCGCTGTATCGCTTTGAATAATGTAGTCACTCGTACTGGTTGAAAGACGTTTATTAATTGAACCATTTGGGTTTGAGAGCTCAGCAAAGAGGCATTTATCAAGTATACTTAGTATGTTTTGTTTCTGATTTCCTTTAGGAGAGTAATACATAATTATTTGTTTAAAGCAGCAAACACGTATTGACGCATTTGAAATGTAGTTCTGGAGTAAAAAGCTAAGAAATATTAGGCTTAGTGTCAACGCAACGCATTGATTCTGAAAGAATGACTGTTATGACGAATTATAAAACATTTTTTAACTAAAATAGGTCATAAAGTCTTTAAATATATTTGTCAGTCTAACAATTAATTGTAGTGTCTGAAAAAGATGGCGCCCAACATGTAATCTGGCTTGTCCCAATTTGGGCGCCAAAGTATTAATACGAAATGACTCTTTCAGAACAGATTATTGTACAATAAATCTTATTTATATTCGTCTAACTCTTACCAATTAAGATGTCAAACAGACGAAAGCCGCATTATCCCAGCCATTTGTGTAGTTCAGCCCCTTATCAAGTAGTGACAGCCGCGCAGCTGCTGCCTGGTTGAATCATTTTGTTTTAACTATGTACAAAACTAGATGATACACAGAAAGTTCATTGACTTTCGTTGAAAAGTATGGAACAGTTGATTAATTTCGATTTTGAGGTTAGTACCATAGTCAATGTATGATGATCAATCTGTACGCAAGCAAAATAAATACTGCAAAGAATTATCAAGTTATTTACACGTACAGAGAACCAAAATCAAAGTTAATTATTTGCTTAAGAATAGATAAATAGTATAAACGCTTTATTGCACACCAAGAAATAACAATAATACAAAAACAGTATAGCAAATGGCGGCCTTACGCTGATAGCGAACTCTGCCAGGAATAGATAGTTTGCGCAAAGTAAATGTCTTAAAATATAAAAAAGTTTCACTACATTCAGCCCGTGTTGAACATGCAAGTATATTCATAATGTCAAATAAAATAAAACACAGCACAGGTACATTCCTGCGAATATGCCGCTGCCTCAGAGCAAATAAAAAAATCAAGAGAGAATGTTGTGAACAAACAAGTGAAGCCAGCCAAAACTACGCCTCGCCGTGTACAGACACATCCAGGTAACTATGAAACTACGCCTTGGCTTGTCAGTCAAACTATGGCGGCGCAACAGCGACGCACTCACACGTGTATAAAAAACCGGCTTCACTTGACTGTTCAACGACGTTCCCTCTGGATTTTTTTATTTGCTCTGAGGCCGCTGCCATCTGAAAAGCTAGAGGGTGGCTACCGTGGCAGTTATAGTGGTAAATTCTACATAACAGTCACATAAGAGTGACATACACTATTGCATTAGGCTAAGCCTGTAATAATAGTAGTATTTTTAATAAATGTAAATAAATAAATAACCTGGTTACACCCTAAAGCTCGGTTATGTTCTGGCAAAAAATCCCACGGTAGTAAAAAAAAACTTATTCTGGCAGTAGTGGAACATTCTATTTTTCTATACGGGTTTTTTTATTAAAAAGTCCCGTATAGAAAAATAGAATCTAATCTATAGATAAATAGAAATAGAAAATTCTATTTTTCTATACGGGGCTTTTTAATAAAAAACCCGTATAGAAAAATAGAATGTTCCACTACTGCCAGAATAAGTTTTTTTTTACTACCGTGGGATTTTTTGCCAGAACATAACCGAGCTTTAGGGTGTAACCAGGTTATTTATTTATTTACATTTATTAAAAATACTACTATTATTACAGGCTTAGCCTAAAAAGAAAAAAGCCTAGAAATAGAAAATTCTATTTTTCATGCGTGAGGGCAGCGACGACATTCTCTTAAAGTTAGATATACGGAACGCTTTTAACAGCATAGAGAGAGATGTCATATTGGCGGAAGTCAAGGAATTAACGCCATCGATTTTCCCGTTTGTGTTCCAGTGCTACTCATTGCCTAGTAACCTGGTCTACAATAATGGCGTCATTGTGTCACAGGTTGGGGCACAGCAAGGAGACCCCCTTGGCCCTTTAATCTTCAGTCTGGCTATCCACAAAATCATCTCTTCTTTAAAGTCTCCGCTCAACATATGGTACCTAGATGTTGGTACCATAGGCGGTAGTCCTGACTCGGTGGAGAGAGACGTAAGATCACTATTCCCGGCTTTGCAAGGTCTGGGTCTTGAAGTCAATACTGCCAAGTGCGAATTCTTTCCTTGCAGCCCAGAAGCCGCAAAGTCGAAAGAAACATTAGCAGCTCTCATACCGGGTCTGAGAGTCATGGAGAGAGACTCCTTAAGTTTATTAGGGGCACCAGTCTTCTCCGAAGGCGTGGATGGCTGTATCCGGTCGAAAGCGACTGCCTTGGCGACACTCTCTGAGCACTTCAGGTCTCTTCCAGCACATATATCGCTGACTCTTCTGCGGTGTTGTTTCGCGTTGCCTAAAATGACATACGTCCTTAGAACGGCACCTACCTGGAAATTTCCAGAAGCAGTTAGTGACTTTGACAACGGTCTCAAGTGTGTGTTGGAAGATATACTGAACGTGCGCTTAAATACAATGCAATGGTGTCAGGCTAGTGCGCCTGTTCGTTTCGGTGGCTTAGGAGTGCGGCGCCTCTGCGAAACAGGACCTATCGCCTATTTGGCCTCTTGTAGTGGGGTCGTGGAACTTGTCACTCGCATCTTACCCGAGAATGGTGACTCGATCTGCGTACCATACGTCACTGAGGCCCTCGGCGCTTGGTCCGTTTTGTGCGATGGCTTGGACCCCCCGGAAAAGCCCGACCGGCAACGAAGTTGGGATGACGCTTTGTATAAAAAAATATTTTCATCAATGGAGAGGGAGAGTTCGGAGATCGATCGGGCTCGGATAAACGCCGCTTCCAGACCCGAGTCTGGTGCTTGGCTTCATGCCTTACCCTCACCTCACATGGGCACGCTGTTGGATGACGACTCGCTCAGAGTGGCCGCGGCTCTTCGTCTTGGCTGCGACGTCTGCGAGCCTCACATCTGCGTTTGCGGAGCGAGAGTTGAAGCGGACGGTCATCACGGCTTGACCTGCATTCGCAGCGTCGGACGTAGACCACGACATCACGTCATTAATAACTTGCTTCAGCGTGCCCTCGTTTCGGCCGAGGTCCCGAGCGTTCTGGAGCCCCCCGGTTTGTCTCGGTTAGACGGCAAGAGACCCGACGGCCTGACGCTGATTCCATGGCGGAAAGGGCGCTGCCTCGTGTGGGATGCAACATGTGTTAGCACCTTTGCATCCTGCCACCTCCCCGCCACTCAGCAATCAGCGGGTGCGGGAGCAGAGGCTGCTGCCAGAGGCAAACGCCTTAAATATGCCTGCCTGGAATCGGCGTACGATTTCGTCCCTTTTGCTGTCGAGACGGCCGGTCCGTGGTGCTCTGAAGCTCGGGATTTCGTTCGCGACCTGGGACGGCGGCTTAGAGAAAGAAGCCGTGATCCTCGCTCTGGCTTTTATCTGATCCAGCATATATCACTGGCGATCCAGCGCGGCAACGCAGCTAGCATAATGGGCACCTTCGTCCAGGGCACTATCAGGGGAGGACTGTTCGATTAGGTTTATTATGACGATTATGATGGATTGTTTGACACATTGTTTGCGCATGTTTTTGACATTTTATATTTGATTTGTAATTATTGATATGTTAATGACAATTAATTATTTATTTAATTTTATAAATTGTAATATTGACTCTGTTGATTAAAATCTATAGATAAATAGAAATAGAAAATTCTATTTTTCTATACGGGGCTTTTTAATAAAAAACCCGTACAGAAAAATAGAATGTTCCACTACTGCCAGAATACGTTTTTTTTTTTTACCGTGGGATTTTTGCCAGAACATAACCGAGCTTTAGGGTGTAACCAGGTTATTTATTTATTTACATTTATGAAAAATAGAATTTTCTATTTCTATTTATCTATAGATTAGATTCTATTTTTCTATACGGGACTTTTTAATAAAAAACCCGTGATGTCCTCTGATGTACTGTTTCGACCGATGCGATATAAGACCGTAGGAAGTAAGGAACGCTTTGGATGCAAACCACTTCCAACCGGGCTTACTGAAAATCCACAGGGGAGGCCTATGTCCAGCAGTGGACGTCCTACGGTTGATGGATGGATGGAACTGCTTAGGTCTAGGCATCACATGGCTCAGTGCGGGATATCGAATTTCTGCTCAAACGCATGCCGTTAGCCTCACGATATTTTCTTTCACCGAAAACTCAGTAGTACGTAACGTAATGAACTGTATGAGCCTTTTTTAATAATCCACTGCAGGACGTAGGCCTATCCACGAAGGGTGATTGGGCCATATCCACCACGCTAGCCCAGTGCGGATTGGTGGATTCGCATCGAATTTCTTCTACGGACATTTATGCAGGTTGTCTCAGGAAGTTTTCCTTCACCGAAAAGCCTGTGGTGTGGAATTCCGTACATAAATTCCAAAGAACTGGTTCACTGGGACCGGGATTTTAACCACGTCCACACGATTGTAAGGCTGGAGTCACCCACTACCTCTAAACCACCACGGCTTGATATTAGTACCTACGTAACTTGCTAATAACAATAACAATATTAAACTAAGTTTATTACACAAAGAGCCAGCGGGGAGGTAAGCACGCCAAGTTGTAAATCCAATCTAAGTTCAGGTCAACTTGGTCAAAGGGAATGTCGCTCTCAAAGGGTGAACTGTACTGAGCTGCCGCAGTCTCTGGCAAGTTTAACTTTAGTGCAGCTTAATTTCTAAGTATTTAAATGTAAATACTATACTAGTTATATGAGATTACATAAACGAAAAAAAACTACAGTAATTTGCTAGTACAGTTTGTGCGAAAAGAGAACCGTCGTAGTGAGGTCGCCCGTGTGCCATTTTACTAATTTTGTTACGTTGACAACACTGTTCTGTCATTGCTAGTACAACTAAAAGTGTTTGATACTTGGTAGACACCAATTCGGTTTTCATCAGTACTCGCGTCTACCAAGTATAGTCGGTAGGTATCTTAGCTGCTGTTCTGCGACTTTTGTCAAAACTCAAAAAATATGTAGTTTCATAGAAAAATGTCGTTCCCCCGCGACAAAATGTCTGAAACAGTTGTTTTTTTTTTTTGAGTTTTGGCAAAAATCGCAGAACAATAGTTGTTAGTTTTGATGTAGGTACAGAATAAACCCCTAAAAGGGTGCTGATTGATTAGGAATAACACTGTATATTCATTTTTAGTTTAGTAGTTGCATTTTATTTTTAAGATCGAATGTTATTTAAGTTTTTTCCAGTAGAATAAGCGCCTGAAGAAAAGTTTCAGTTCCTTTATTTACCCAACTCTTCATATATCGGTCTGAGCCGCCACGGAGTTTCCAACTAAGTACTTTATTTAATCCATGCTTTTCTGTTTAACTTCTTTGTTCAACCTTATTTTACTTTGAGAGTACAGGAATTGTGGTATAATTTCATTTTAGAAAAAGAATCGCTCAAATTGAGCTCAATATTTAATTTAATTACTAACTGCCCAAGGGAGGAATCTGGCTGCACGTCGAGACCCCCGCCAAGTCGGCCAGCAACGCCGTACCATACTTTTCTCAAAACAATTCAGGTCATTTTCAATCGTTTTGGATAATGACTAAGCTTTTAAGGTTAAGCTTTGTATGCAGGTGGACTGGCGACATAGAAAAATCGCAGGAACGCGCTGGATCTAGCTCGCTTCCAACCGGCCTTATTGGAAATTCATGGGGAGGTCTATGTCCTACGGCTGATACTGATTTTGTACTGATTGCGGATTTAGGGTCATAGCTCATTGAAGCCATCCGACAAGCGATCAGCACCACCTTGTTGCTCGGTTATGACAGGCGGTCCACGGAGGTAGTACTTAACGATTTAATTCTAGAATCTCCAATGTTACTTTAATTCTTATTCTATACCAACTTTGAAGCATTGACAAATGAAGCTATGCCATGTATAATTCTGCTAGCTATGCTAGCCTATGTATTATTCTGATGTTAATATTGCTAAGTTTCATCTCCATCCGTTCAGTAGTTTTTGCTTGAAAGTGGAACAAACATCCACACAACTTTCGCGTTTATAATATTAGTAGTATTTATTTTTTACGCACTTTTATTGTAAAAAAACTTCGAGATTAAAATACGAAATAAATACGTGTAGAATATCTCTCAAAATATCTCCTTTTTAAGCACAATAAAATAAACGTCACATCAGGCTAATTAATTACTTACCTATTAAAGATTCAGTAATTGTTAATCTTTAAAAAAATGCCCAATCCGATCGTCTTTTCAGAGCATACAATATTATTCTATGTGGTTTGGATCATGGCCTCTGAATTTCCCAAGTAGGCCCCTTTTTATGAAATTATAGTCGCCCACGACGGGTCAAGTAATAATGTTTCCCTCATGATTTATTGTGTCCCCCTGAATGGCCGCTGGAAAACTTCCATATTTTCTTGTCTCTGATCATTGGTCATTTAATGGCTTAATGGGAAACTATTTTTGGACCTGGCTATTTCTATCTGTTATGACGGTAAGTAGGCTATAATAAACCAGTAAACATACTAATTAGTAACAGTACATAGTGTTTCTAGAAGAAGACTAGTCTCTATTCTCAAGGTTTCTTATTAAGACTTCGCTGTCCGTCTGTTTGTCTGTATGTCAGCAAGCTGTAGCTCATGAAACGTTATAGATAGTGAAGCAATGTCAAAAGATAATAAGATCCGAAAATATTAAATTTCTTTAAATTGTAATTTCGAGGAAAAAAAATGAAAGTAAAATTATTTTTCAACACAAAAAGGAAAATACTCGTAATTAAATACTGTACCCGGTAATGGCTTAAGCTCGATATATTTTAGCATTATTTCTTTTTGATTTGTGTATTTATTGTATACCGTACCAGCCTTTTTTTTAATAGTCCAATGCAGGACGTAGGCCTACCCACGAAGGGGTGATTCATATCCACCTCGCTGGCCCAGTGCAGGTTGGGTTTCTACTTGGGCGCTTTTGTTGAATCAATTTCTGATAATGATAATAATAAATGTGTGAAAGTTTTAAGGGAAATCGAATTCAGGTGAAACTATTTTGTTTTCTTTTTAAACTTACCTACTTTCATGGCTTGTTTACATTGATCACAATTATCCAAAAGATAGGCAAACTGTTGCTTTGAGAAATAATTTATTTTCTTCTACGGACGCATGCAGGTTGCCTCACGATGTTTTCCTTCACCGAAAGGCCAGTGGTGTTAAATTCCGTACACAAATTCCAAAGAACTCATTGGTACGGGACCGGGATTTGAAAACACGACCTCACGATTGCAAGGCGAGTGTCAATACCTCTAGGCCACCACGGCTTATATATATTATATTGTATTTATTGTATACACACATGTCAAACTAATACAAACTAATAAATTGTAATTGTAATATCTTGACATTATCTGTTTTAACATAATATAACTAAATCCATTGCCATTATCATACTTTCGACATTAATTTACTTATAATTCTATTGTTTAATAATTATAATACCCTGTAAACGTTTGTAAACCTATTTTAGCTGGAAGTTAGAGAGCATAATAATAATTTAAGACCTTTGTATAATTACACCTAGTTTTACAGACAAATGAATTTCATTCATTTTTCATTCTGACTTGACTTTGACTGCCTCGGTGGCTCAGTAGTTAGTGACCCTAACTTCTGGGTCAAAGAGGCGTGGGTTCGATCCCCACCCAGGGCAAGTATTTATGTGATGAACATATGTGTTTGCTCTGTGTCTGGGTGTTATTTAGTTACTATCTATATATGTATATATTTAAAAATAAGTATATATAGTATATATACTTATTTTTAAATATATTTGACTTCTTTCTGACTACTCACCCGTCGATGTTTCTCAATATTGAGTTTCTATGTAAAAATAGTTTTCCTTCAGATCACAAATTGGTGAGAGCCACTATATGTCTAACAGAACAAAAGAAAAGTAGGAGACATTTCACAAGTTGGAAGTGCTCACTAAAACACTATGAAGAAGTTAACGAGTATAGAGAATATATTGAGAAATATATTGGTAACCTGAA
This sequence comes from Hypomecis punctinalis, assembly GCA_949316475.1. Taxonomy (NCBI): domain Eukaryota; kingdom Metazoa; phylum Arthropoda; class Insecta; order Lepidoptera; family Geometridae; genus Hypomecis; species Hypomecis punctinalis. The sequence continues at coordinate 8,515,583 of OX438819.1, read as the reverse complement.
ATCAGACCAAGAAGACACAGTTCAAAAATACTATGATAAACTGGAGAAACTCTTAAAAGAGGGTCTAACAGCAGCAAGACAGGTATCAAAGAAGAATAGCTCACAGAACAGTGTAATAACAGAGACCACAAAACAATTAATACAGCGACGCTCTTACCTACAAGGAATCAAACCAAAGACAAGAGAAACTAAAAAAGAACTAAGCGAACTATATAAAACAGTTTACAGAAAAATTAGAGAAGACCTTAGAAATCATAGACAACAAATATTTGAGAAAAATCTGAGAGAAAAAGGTAGCATAAAGAGAGCATTTAAAGAACTCACATCGAGTAAAGCTTGGGTCACAACACTACAAAAGAAAAATGGCGGAGAACTCACTGAGAGGCCTAGTATACTATCTGAAACCACAGCCTTTTACAGAGACCTATACGAAAAACATAATCCTGGCATTGAAAACCTCAGGGAGACAGCTGGCCACCACAACTATCAAAATGAACCAGTAGAACCATGGAAGGTAAGCGAAATCATTAAACACATAGAAAAAATTAAATTAGAGAAAAGCTCTGGACCAGATAACATCCCTAACGAAGCAATAAAAATGGTAAAACAATCAGTAGCTGCGCCTCTATGCTACTTGTTTAATCAAATACTTGCCTCAAGAACCATCCCACAACAGTGGACTGAATCCCATATCACTTTATTATATAAAAAAGGTAACCCTCAAGATATTAAAAATTATAGACCAATAAGCTTACTGAGTAGCCTCTACAAACTTTTCTCATCATGCCTCCTGACCAGAATATCCGATCAAATAGATACAAACCAACCAAAAGAACAGGCTAGCTTTCGTAGTAGCTTCTCCACAGTAGATCATATCCATACAGTCGAGCAAATAATAGAAAAGTATAAAGAGTTTGGAGGTAATCTCTATATAGCATTTGTTGACTACAAAAAAGCTTTCGACACTGTGTCGCACAGCTCATTGTGGATAGCACTTCAAGAAAATAATGTGCACAAGACATACATTGAGATACTGAAAAACATCTATGAACGAAGCACAAGTAGAATTAAACTTGAGAGACTGGGGTCGAAGATAAAAATTAACACTGGCCTAAGGCAAGGCGATCCTCTCTCAGCTAAACTTTTCATAGCCATACTTGAGCTCATCTTCAGGAATTTGAAATGGATTGATTATTGCATTAAAATAGACAATAACAAGCTCACGAATCTACGATTTGCTGATGACGTAATTTTGTTCTCTGAGAACCAACAAAAAATGCAAGAAATGATGGAAACTCTCAACGCTGCTAGTAAACAAGTAGGACTAGAAATGAATCTCGAAAAAACTAAACTGATGTCAAACGTACGTAAACCGCAGCCAATATACCTAGACGGTATAGCATTAGAGTATGTCGAATCATACATATACCTAGGCAAACAAATATCCTTTAACCAAGATAATAACAAACAAGAAGTTGACAGACGCATAAGCAGAACATGGAATCGATACTGGTCCCTAAAAGAAGTCTTCAAAAGCAATATTCCAATAAGACTAAAAAAAGTAGCTATGGATTCCTGTATACTACCGTGTCTCACATATGGAGCGCAAACCTGGGTTTTTACCGAAAATATACAACAAAAAATAAGGACATGCCAGCGTGCCATGGAGAGAAGCATAATGAATTTGAAACTGCAGGATAGAGTCAGGGCAACAGATATAAGAGAAAAAACAAGATTTATTGACTTTCTACACCATGCACTAAAACTAAAATGGCAATGGGCAGGCCACATAGCCAGACTACAAGATCACAGATGGACGTATACTGTAACCAAATGGCGCGGACCAGGTCCAGGGAAAAGAAGGAGAGGACGACCGGCGGCACGATGGGCGGATGGCATCAGCAAATTGGCAGGGGCATCTTGGATGAACAAAGCAAAAGATAGAGATGAGTGGAAAGCTCTAGAGAAGGCCTATACCCACCAGGGGTTCTCATCACAAATAAACAATTAATCTATGCACAAATGAGCATTAATATGTACAACATAATATAATAAACCTAAACTTATTTAAATTGACATTAAATTTTGATTGACAATTAATTATGTAAAATATATTATTATAAACAATGTATGAATCTGCAAAAAATGACTATATATACTATAATGACAATGAAGTGATATTATGTACATACCTAAACAATTTAACTTGACTATTTCATATATTTTTAAGTGACTACAATGATTTTACTATAAATTAACTTCGATGATTATAAAATATTTACACTAATAATGAATGACAACATAATCGAATTTTTGTAAATTAAAATGTTTGTAAATTAAATGATGTACCTTATTAATTAATTAATGATGAGAAATAAAAGGCTATTTTTTTTTTTTTTTTTTTTTATTTATATATAGTATATTAGTCTCTGGCAGCCATATCACAAGCTTTGCTTAGTTTGGGGTCAGAGGCCGTGTGTAAGATGTCCCCAAATATTTATTTATTTAGTTATTCAAATTAAATAAAAACTTGTAGAATACATTAAAACCAAACGTGTAACGATGGACTATATAAAGCTGATAAATCGACTAGGAAATATCATTTTCATTCTAGCAACGGCTACATATTTCCTGTTCCATTATTTTTCCCAATAGAGCTCCAAACTATACCAGAAACTATCAATCAAACTAAAGGTTGGGTTCCGGAAGGGGTAAATATATCTTATCATGAACAGGATTGGACGTTGATAAATAAATCTCTGTAAGATTTTCTGGTATGTTGTCTGCTTATCGATCTTTTTTGGGTTGGTATGTACAATTGGACGTCCGCCCAAGGTAGACTGACTGGTGATTTTATTAACACTGCAGAACCCAGCTAGATGCAAGCTACTTTCGATCGGTTTTATTGAAAGCCTATGTTCACTAATGGATGTCATATGGTTGAAATAATGATGAAGAACCATGTAGCAATACGTGATATTACATATTTTGTTAAGCGTATACGCTACGAACATTTTTGACTTTCTAGAAATGGGACGTGTAGATAGATGGTAGCGTTTTATAGCTCCTAAACTACACATAATTATGATTTGATCTTCTTTGCTTGAAAGGTACCCTAAAATTTGGAGTCAAAAGATATAACGAAATTATTGTTAAACTAAAAAAAACTATAAATAATAAACTAAACATATTTTTTTTTAATTGTATTTTTTCACTCACTTCACTATTTCTTATTCTTGTCAATTCGTAGTCGTGCAAGGTTGCCTGGAAGAAATCGCCATGGGTGATAATATATAGTAGTATATATAATAGTAGTATTCAACTGAAATCACAGGCTTAGCCTGGTCCTTTATTAGGCATCAATGGAGCCTAAGCCAACATTGAGAGGCCCCTTTTACAATTTTATTATGAAATATAAAAACAGTGGTAGGTATAAAAAAGATAGCGTGAAGTGGAAACTATGGCATATAAAATGACTTGAAATATTGTAACTGGGCTATTTTGGTGAAATTTTAAATGTTTTGTAAAATTAGACTATGGAATGAGGTACGGCACCCGCTAAATATGCCCCATTTCAAAATTTCGTAGCGGGTGGTGACGTATGAATGAAATGAATTATCTTTCGTATGAATTATAGTAGTATTATTATTATTAGTTATTATTAATTATGTAGTCAAACGCGAATCTATTCCAAATAAAAAAAAATGTTAATCTTATAAATAGTTTTATTCTTTATAATGCTTTTCATTTTTTATTTAAATTTGCTTGTCTGTTAAGTACTATTCGTGACATCTTTTGATAACTTTTAGATTCCTTCTACTAAATCGTGTTTTTTTAAACTTTCCTCCAACGCCATCGATACAGCATGTTATGGGACTAGAAAGCCGTGGTGGTCTAGTTGTAATGACACCCGCCTTACAATCGTTAGGTCGTGGGTTCAATCCCTATCCCGTACCAATTCATTCATTCATTTCGTGTCAATGGCTACACTTTTTTTTACGTACCAATGATGTCCGTGCCAACGATGATGACAACAATGATGTCCATACCCGTACCAATGAATTCCTTGGAATTTATGTACGGAATTTCACACCACGGGCTTTTCGGTGAAGGAAAACATCGTGAGGCAACCTGCATACGTCCGTGGAAGAAATTCGATGGCGTATGTGAATCCACCAACCCGCACTAGGCCAGCGTGGTGGATATGGCCCAATCACCCTTCGTGGGTAGGCCTACGTCCTCCAGTGGACTTATAAAAAGGATGGTACAGTAAATACAGTACAGTATGGGTACTCTGCATTAAAATACATAAATTAGACGCTGCATTACCCCTTTAAGGGTCTAATACTCCTAAAAAAGTAAACAAATGCCCACAACCCCAATAATATTCATTAAGGGTAAGGGCTCGGCCACATCTTGCCGTTACAATGATATCGCGGGGCGCCATGGCTATTTTTTCACCAAAACATAGCAACCGACTACAAATTATTCAGTATATTTTACTGTACTGTACTGTATCAGCCTTTTCAACAGTCCACTGCAGGACGTAGGCCTACCCACGAAGGGTGATTAGGCCATATCCACCACGCTGGCCCAGTGCGGGTTGGTGGATTCACATAAGCCATCGAATTTCTTCTACTAGCGTATGCAGGTTGCCTCACGATGTTTTCCTTCACCGAAAAGCCAGTGGTGTGACAGCCGTGGTGGTCTAGAGGTAGTGACACCCGCCTTACAATCGTGAGGTCGTGGGTTCAAATCCTCGGTCCCGTACCAATGAGTTCTATGGAATTTATGTACGGAATTTCACACCAGTATATTTTATGTACTTATATATATTTTTTGCAAAAAATAGTATGACCGACTTCACCCGTGTACAGAATCATTACATAGTATAAAACAAAGTCGCTTTCCGCTGTCTGTCCCCATGTATGCTTATATCTTTAAAACTACGCAACGGATTTTGATGCAGTTTGTTTTAATAGATAGAGTGATTTAAGAGAAATGTTTATATGTATAATACACTTGTGCGAAGCCGGGGCGCATCGCTAGAACGCAAATATTATGCACGGATCGATGTAACATTTTTCACATTATGGTTGATTTATTAAAAATGGCTCAGCCAATTTCGATAAAATTTAAATGGGACCAATTTCAAAGTATATTCTTTCTAATAAAAAAATAATTATTAAAATCGGACTACTATGACAAAAGTTATGCGTGGTTATACATAAAAAAACATACGCGTCGAATTGTATACTTTCTCCGGCGGTTCGTCGGTCAAAAATGATTACCACTTATTGCAAGCGCTACAATTTTTTTTCTAATGTATTGTAGCTACTTCAAATACCAAATCGTGATCAATCTTTGCGCAAAAGTGCGTCAACTAGACTAAAATTTCACCTTAATTTTTAGTATGCACTTTTATACATAGACTGACAATTATTTTGGTTTGTAGGTGCACACTTACCTTTTTATTCATGACTGCTAAATTAATTAAGTTAGTTTAGTAACACATTTAATTTTATCTAAGTATCTTATTGATAAGAAGCCTCATATCGCCATAAAACATTTGCAATGCCCGGAAAGGGCGACTAAGTTTGTAAGTGCAATTTTTAATATAAGACCTATGTAACACTTAGTGGCAAATAAATGAATATGAATATGAATGAATATAATTTTCGTAAACTTACGATAGCTTATGTAGTTTAACTGTAAAAGCCAGAAAATAGAATCGCGCGCGTTGGGTCTACGGGACCTATTTACCCACTACCAAAAATAGATGAGATAAAGCAAAAACGTTTCTACTCCAGCAATAAAAGTAAACGGAAGTCTATCCCGGCTTTAATTAAGGGTCGGACAGACCGTAACGTAAGGGCGTGTACACGCGTCACGTGGTCTGCATAATCATGTTTGCAGATGGCGGGGGCGGCGCGTGTGGCCCACGCTTATACTCTTATAGCTTCATCACCTACTACAGATTTTGGATATATAACGTTGTGCAACGAAAAGGTTTTACTATTTTTAGATTTAAATACTAGAATTACACAAAGCTCAAAGAGTTTTTGAGTATATATACTAGCTGAACCAGCAAACGTTGTTTTGCCATTTAAAAAATCTGGAGAGGTAACCCTTTCCACATCTCTCTTATTATCTGTACTGTTCCAGCCTTTTTAATAATCCACTGCAGGACGTAGGATTCCTTAATAGATATCCTTAATTATGTAAAAGAACATCTCCTAAACAAAAGTTATTATAAACTGACCGACGCCATTTCAGATAAAAAAAGCATTTTCAAGAATACGTGAGATATTTTAATTTTCATGATCTATGCCTTTATATTTAATTGTTTTTAATTGTAATTATTATCTTTGACGATGCTATTGCAGATACCTTTTTATATGTTTCATTTAAATATATTTTTTTTAATATAAACTTGACGATGCTATTGCAGATAACTATTTTTTATATTCTAATTCTGACATGACATTTTTAATAATTATTAGTAATTTCTGCTATATTAACATAATAATATTGTTGCCGATAACGTAACTATAACTTTTATGATATCGTTGATAACGATAACGTATCGTTCTTAAATGCTACTTGTTTCGTATGTGTACTTGTTGACATCCAAATTGTCAAATGACACTGACATTTATTATTTTTGTTTCTATTGTATCAATCTTGTTTTATTATTAATTTATTTTTGTTAATTTGTTGTAGGTATTTGATATATTTTAGTTGTATTTTGATAAGTTTTAAGTATTTTGTAATAAAATTTAATTTTAAGTTATAATTCTATAAGCATAATTTATTATAAAAGCATTGTTAACGGACGTTTTCAAGAACATTTAATTTGTCTACGAAATAAAGAGAATTTGTCTTTGACTTTGAGGCCTACCCACGAAGGGTGATTGCTAGTGGTGTGAAATTCCGTACATAAATTCCGAAGAACTCATTAGTACGGGACCGGGATTTGAACCCACGACGTCACGATTGTAAGGCCGGTGTCATTACTACTAGACCACCATGCCTTATTTTACTATTTTTATCTATGGGTAAAGAAATAGCATACGAGTACGATTTATCAAATATACACCATGAGAAGTTTCGGAAGAATTCGAAACATTATGTACCTATCAGAAGAAGATACAATTATCATGAATTATATGGGACCGACTCCGAAATCGAGGAAAAAATACGGTCCATACATTTTGTAGAAAGTTTTTATTTGTATGAAACATCCTGATCTTTTTTCACGATTTTGTTGGTAGTTTCATAAATAAAAGTATATAAGCAGCGCTCGTAGCGTAGTTTGACTAGGTGTTTTGTCAGCGTTCATCGAAATTAAGCAACGTTCCGCACGGTCAGTATTTGGATGGGTGACCGCGGGTGGCATTTTCAAACTGAGCGCTACCGTGGTTCGGATGACACGTTAAGTTGTAGGTTCCGGTTGTTTTAAGCCATGTCAGAGGCCTTCAGGCGGCCTAGAAACTCTGACACTAGGGCTATAGCCACCCGGCCTATACGAACTTACTTTTTTAGTACAAGTTGTTTTATCCAGCTGTAGACGTCTTATGGCGGAAACAATGACGATACTGCGTAATAATATTTTCCAAAGGACCAAAAGATCCTAGAGTGCATTATACACATGATATAGAAGTTTACTATAAAACTAAACCAGAATTTGCAAAAAGATCAGCAGTTCTGTACAATTCCTCGTAGCGCTGTAGCGTGTAGTATAGACGTAGAAGCGTACGGTGTAGCACGTCATTCGTAGCGTCGTAGTTTCGTAGCATCGTAGAGATATCTTTAGAATTTTTAGTTAAAAAGAGAATACATCCAGTCCAACCTGATCTTAAACAGCCATATGGGCTAGTCTAGTGTCGTTAATTTCGCTCATACCTCTATAGATTGTGTATTATTTATAATGTAGTTTAAAGGAAACATGAAACATAATCTGAAAGGAGGATTTCAATTAAAATATTACTGAATAAGAGTACTTATAAGCCCTAATTTGTCAGGTGATAGAAAGATTCTATCTAATTCTGCCTTTTACAATAGTCTTTAATAATAAATCGTAATATACAACATTCAAACTCTATTATTTTATACTACGGGACTAATCGCGCACTAAAATTACGAGATAAATAAATACCAATAGTATAAAATAATAATGTGTTCAAATCGCGAAAGTTTAAAAACAACATCCAAACTCTACCTTTTATAATAGTCTTTAAAAAATAAATCGTAATGTACAACATCTGGAATTTCCCGTAAATTGTCCTCAAAAATGATAATTACTCTTGAAAATACCACATCGCCGAGTTAATGTCTTAACCGTATCGCAATAAAGTTATTCAAACCGCGGTTTAATTTTGCCAAAATGAGGGTATTAGAATTTTCGTTGTAGCATTTTCGGGCAGTTAACCTTGGGGTTTGTTAATGAATGTGGATTTTGGCGGCTTACCCTCGACGCCTGGGGCTTTGCTCGTGTCGCACCTTGCTTAAAATATTTGCTAATAAGCCTACATATCGACCCACTAGCCCGTAAATCTGTGAGACCTTTTTGATCGAGCGTGTGAATCGAGCGCAGACTACGACTGCTTAAAGTTGGTTATAAAATAATTTTGTCTTTGAACCAGAATTTTACAACGAACTTTATACTGATTTGCAGCTGCAAAGTCTTGAGCATCGACGCAAGGTGGCGTGTTTGTCGGTCTTTTACCGGATATACTTCGGAGAGTGCGCTCAGGAGTTGCACAATCTGGTCCCCCCTGCTCCTTTCTTTTAGCTTTTATCGTACGGCTAGACAGATGCGACCAAAGCGCCACCCTTTTATGGTGGACATTCCGCGCGTTAAAACCAAGCGTTTCGAATACTCATTCCTCATACGAACAGCCGGAATGTGGAACGCTTTGCCTGGGTCTGTCTTTCCGCTTAAGTACAACGTGGGTGTCTTCAAATCCCGAGTAAATAGGTATTTTCTAGGTAAGCGTGCTATACCCTAGACCGCACATCTGCTCAACATCAGCCAGTGTAAAATCAAACGCAAAACTATTCGAATTAAAAAAAAAACACAAAAATACCTACAGCATAAAAGAAAAAAATTTTTTTTTACCAAATCATTTGGCAATTCCAAGCGGAGAAATCAGGTAACATTGGTACAAAAATTGATAATCTCCTCCCCTTCGGAAGTTATTAGAAAGTCAGATAATTACTACATCAGCCATAGGTAGTCCACAGCTGGACATAGGATTCCCAAATAGATAGCTTATGAAATGGTCTTGTCAAAATATACTAACTACGACTAGTACTACCCAAATGTACTCGTACTACTACTTACTATTTACAATAGTTTGAGTAGTTTTTATTTTTCTTATAGTTTCATGAGCAGTCTGGTTAAAACAGCGTACTTTTCCACACCATCCCATTAAGACTACCTCCACATCAATTAAGAGTTGCGGCGCATCCGAACTACCCCTGTGGGGATATTTTTACCCCCTCGTTAAGAGAAGTGGCAAATTCATCGAGTTATGACCAAAGAGTTGGCAGTTGGAACATAATTGTCTTCTTACTGAATGTTTTGAAAACTGAAAATGTCTGTTGAGAAAGACGTGTGGTTTTGTGGGTGTTTCTATATTTAGAAAAGATACATGTATACGCTTCAGTCACATGATAATGTAATATGTGAGTAGTTACATAGTTTACGAATATTTGTATAATTGCATGCCGAAAGGTGGAATATGGCTGAAAAACTTACTATACACTTCCCACCTGTGCTGAAATGTATCTTAACCAAATAAAACTATTATGAATTAGTATTTTTGGTATTGTGCTATTGGGAATACCAATTCTCGTTGCAAATTTTGCTATATGTGAATGTTTGTAAACCCCATTAAAACTCGCGTGAGAATACATTATACTAAAGAAAACACAGGTTTTTACTCACGTATAATATTACGGCCGGGCCACTGGGAACCCGACCGGTTTCGGAGTAATTAGTACTCCTTCGTCAGGGAATACGCACGCTCCCGTCGACTGAGTGACTGAGATTGGTGCGCGTGCGCCAGTCGACAGAAGCGCGCGTATTCCCTGACGAAGGAGTACTAATTACTCCGAAACCGGTCGGGTTCCCAGCGGCCCGGCCGCGATATTATACGTGAGTAAAAACCGGTGTTTGTAAACCTTATACGTATAAGGTATCGGTTTTTACTCATCAATACGTATTGATATTCTCCAAAAATAAAATTTTGTTCAAATGCTCTTAAAATGTTCTTATTAAGGTATGCCCCATGATAAGTTAATAGGGTATGCCCCATGATAAGGTAATCCTCGTGCAGCTGTTAAGTGAGCTTCAGTCAGGATTAGGATATCCGGAGCTTGTAACTAATATCAAAGCCGCCAAGTTGTATGACTCGGCCCATACGTTGATGGTATGTTGTGGTGGGTAAAGTATAATATCGTATTGTGTTGCTTTCCGTGACTGACACGTTCCTAAAACTGTCACGATATGATATGTTAGAGTGGACAAACAACTTTAGTCCATCTATAGGCCAAACGTAAAGTTAGCTATACTAAGCGCCACATAAGTTGGCGCATGGCAAGTTATGCGCAGAACGCTGCGCAAAAGTCGAAATATAGGTATGCGCGGGAGCCAGAGAGACGGGACTCCGGGGCACACCTCATGCCTCCAAACGCACTCCCTACGCCCGTGCTCAACACTACGCCACGCGGGTCGGCATTGTGCACACATGTGCAATAATTAGCAAACACGGCGAAGTGTCATCTGCAGCTAACTTCTCATCCGCCGACTTATGTGGCGCTTAGTATACAAGCTGCTTAGTATCAGGATTGGATATTGCGCAGATTGCAACTAACTTCACATCCACAGACTTGTATGACTCAGCTTTACCACATCTTATACGAAAGGCAGTAAATGTCAATGGTAAATGTGAACGTTTTCTCGCGCTGTTACTCTTTGCCTGTTGCTTGGTTATGTAACCCGGAGTGGAGAAATGTTACGTTCTCTGCGATTTTCTCAAGAAATACTCTGAAATGTGGCTAGCTGAGGTAGAAGTGTTTGCTAAAGGAACGAAATGGTGGCAGTCTGTGCAGGATTTTCACAAATATTTTAACATATACTGGGTCATAGGTATTAAACGCAAAACCTTTTAAGGGCGGGTCTAGTACATCTAGACAAACGACTTTTGTACAACAACTTTTGAAAATTCGCACAAAAATTCACTTTTCCATACATTTTGCTGCGCGTTGACGAACTTTTTGTATGAAAAAGCTGATTTTTTCTTCGTGATTTCCCAAAAGTCCTAGAACAAAAGTTGTTTGTCTAGATGTACTAGACCCGCCCTTAAACGGTTTTGCGTTTAATACCTATGATTCTGTATATACAGGGTTATATGCTTATCTTATACTAAACCAAAAAGGAAATGATTAAGACCATACTTATGGACAAATTTTAATATGCAGTCAACCTAAAATTCGAGGAAGAAAATTCAGCTGTTCCATACAAAACTCGGAATCGAGAAAATGTATGGAACAGCTGATTGCTTTTTCTCGAATTCCGGATAGAATCCCATAGTAGAAGTTGTTCATATTGCCATCATTTCTGAATCCTCTCCTTTCGGTTTCGTACATAAGTTCTGGATAACCCTATCACACACGCGTAGGCTCAGTGACTCACTTACACACAAATGCACTTACGGCACACAGGCACACACACACACACACACACACTCACACACTCACACGCAGGCACGCGCGCTCGCAGAATTTAATATATATCTATTGTATTTAAGGTAGGTATAGGCGAAATCAAACTTTTAGGCGCATGTGAAAACGAAGCAAGAGGTTGCGCAGTAGCAATATACTTATAGGTATGTGCTCAGTTTGAAGATAACTTCACAGACGCTAAGAAGTGTGACTCGCTTTGTGCGCTAACTAGAAGACCTAGAAGTATTTTAAATAGTATCCATTGTTTAAAATGGTAATTAAGTAACTAATGACCAAGAACATCTGTTCCCCTAATTGCAGTTTCTTTCCATTCCCTTTTCAATGAATTCTCGAGGAAATTTACATAAGCAAAGAAAAACGAAAACACCAACAACTACGTATTTACTGAACTTGTGTCGGGATTTGAAAATTCCACTGTTGAACATAGGCCTACTTATGGAAAGCAGTGATTCTATATTAATAGTTAATTGATGAGACACAATCTGAAATGTACTAAATTAGTTGAAAATCAAACAGTTTGAAAATCATATGTGACAGGCGAAAAAACGGACGAGGTAGGTAATCAAGTCAACGCATTTTTTATGTATAACTTTTAACGCACAACTTTTAAGGGTGGTACGATTTTTTTTTATTGGAAAGGGAAATACTTCAAAATTTTAATTTTACTGAAATCTGCTGACCCATTTTTGATAAATCCACAATAATGTGAAAATTGCTCCATCGATTTATTCGTGAATTCTGTACACGGTTGAAGTCGGTCATGCCATTGTTTGTGAAAAATAATTACAACTGTTATTGTCACGCAATTTAGGCACATTTGAAATATAAGACGCCAGATAAATAAGAAGAAGTCTGAAGCCAACAATAAAATAATAAACATTAAAACATTCAAACGTTTCATAAGAACGCTTCAACTTTCCCTGAATCCCAACTCTCATCTACGAAATATTGAGAGCACAGAAGTTAAACTCCATCCTATTTCATAAGTGTTTCACACAATTTGTATTTAGCCAACGTTCTCAGACGTAAAATCTCTTAACACTTGCTCGTACTATTAATTACACTACACCCGATGACACGTTAATTTGTAGGCTGGAACCTATCACGGGTCTTGAACCAAAACTACAGCATACCTTTGGCTTTGCAGTCAGAGTTTTAAAGCACTCGAAAGGTTCTGATATGACTACAGTCCGTTCGCAGTTATTTTACCTCTGACTTTTGTCGCTGACTCTAACTTGTGATCGTGTTTAATGACTAGACAGATACAAATGTCAGAGGTAAAATAACTGAACTGACTGTAACTGATTAATGCTCATTGCAGACTATAATTATTTTTTGCAAAAATAGCATGACCGACTTCACCTGTGTACAGAATCATTACACAGTCGCTTTCCGCTGTCTGTCCCCATGTATGCTTATATCTTTAAAACTACGCAACGGGTTTTGATGCAGTTTGTTTTAATAGATAAAGTAATTTAAGAGAAATGTTTATATGTATAATACACCTGAGCGAAGCCAGGGCGCATCGCTAGAACGCTAATATTATGCACGGATCGATGTAACATTTTTCACATTATTGTTGATTTATCAAAAATGGCAGAGCCAATCTCAATAAAATTTAAATGGAACCAATTTCAAAGTACACTATTTCCAATGAAAAAATAATTATTGAAATCGGACTACTATGAAAAAAGTTGTGCGTGGTTATACATAAAAAAAATCTATATACGCGTCGAATTGTATACCTCCTCCGGTGGTTCGTCGGTCAAAAAACGACTACTACTACTTACACTGACAATAAATGTTCTTGATTTCTACTTAGTTAGTTTAGTTGTTGAGATACTTTTCAATAGTAATTGTATTTCACAGTTTGCGATCTGCGGTGCATCAATACCAATATTTCAGCAACGGAAGCTGAAGTTAATCTTAGGTAGGTTTAATTTAATCTAAGGTCTACTCGTATTAGAAGATTTTAGATGGATTACAAACTCTGAAAACAATTTAAGCTGCCTGGATATAGCGCATTTTTTTTAAATTATTAATGTGTGTTGCTTAAACGGACATTGTGTGAAGTTTAACTTCTGTATTTTTGTTGTTGTGCATCCACTTTGTCTCAACTTTGTCATGATTCAGGAAAGTCGTGGGAAATTCGGATTAAGAACAAAACATTTTGCAAAAGTCTTAAAAATTAAGCATTTAACTTGCAAATGGCGAGTTGAGTCGTCCGTTTCGAATTAAGAAGCAATTAGTTAAGCGGTTTTATTAAAATTAATCTGTGAAATGACTTTAGGTCTCTAGGTTGGTTGAAATTAGAAATTGAGTCCTGTTGGTTTGTTGAGCCTTTACAAAAATTAATTAAAATTTGTTACTTATTTCGTTAAGATAGCGCAGCGGTGCGCGAGGAGCGCAGTTTGTAATTATACTAGCGACTCTCCCCGGCTTCGCACAGGTGTATTATATATAATTATATAAACCTTCCTCTTGAATCACTCTATCTATTAGAAAAACCGCATCAAAATCCGTTGAGTAATTTTAAAGATAAAAACATACATAGGGACAGACAGACAGGGAAGCGACTTTGTTTTATACTATGTTGTGATAGTATCAGCTATCAATAATTATAGGGTAGCCGACTAAAATAATACAATTAGTCCGTCGGTTAGACAACCAAAAAATATTAGGCACATATTTTTTAAAGAAAATAATAAAGATACAGTCTGTTGAAGTTTCGCGTAACGTCAAAAGCCCCACTCCCGAACTAGTATTATTATATATTCTTTGCCCGAACTTTGAAGCTCTTCAATATTTTCATCTTTCATCTTTGTCAATATTTTATTTAGGTTATTGATAAAATTATTCATGTTCAACATTTATTTAATATTCTAACTAATGAACTATTTAATTATATTAATATTTATTTTACCCAGTCATCATTATCATGTCTTTGACCATGAAGCACATACAGGCTGGAGAGCTGACGCCGACATTAAATGAAAGATAAATCTCATACTTCTATTTGACCCCCTGTTTTAAATTCTTTGATATATTTTGGATTGAAAAGTAAAGTTAGTTGTTTACTTAAATGTAAAATTATCTAGAACATAATTTTAGAGAAGCCTGTATCTATCTAAACAGAGTAAGGAGACGTCGACGCACGTCAATATGATGTCAAAATAGCAGAAATGAGTTCTTTAGACACTTTATACAGCTGATGTCAAATTATTTTCTTTATTTATTACTTTATTTCAAAATTTGTTGTTTCAAAAAAATTCTTATTGCTTTTACGATGACTGGTAACGAGTACCACTTATGGGTCAAATTAATGTGGGCGTTAGCTCTCCACCCTGTATAACGACCTCACCAATTTTTTCCCGTACATTTACTTACCTAGTTTTTTCACAAATATGCCGCTTATTAAATATTAACAAAATATTCTTTTGAGTGACGACAGTAATCAGTTTTTGTAGCGTATTTTTTCGTCACAAAGGTCCGACGCCCACTCCTTGATATTTTGTTCCTATAATATCTTATTTTTCTTCGCCATTGTGTTGGTGAAGAGTCTGGAATGCGTCACAGGTTTTTATTGCTTTGAGATAAATACGTTCAAAATAGAAATATTATTTTGAAAATGTCTAAATCTTTTAATGAAAAAAATACTTACCTTGAAGAAAAAGATACGACAAAAAAGAAGACAAAAATACTCACCTGTTTGTGTACTTTTTAACGGTTTTCTAATAAGGAGGGGTTCTATGTTCGTATGTATGTATTATTTTTGTTCATAGACATAAACCCATTTTAAAAATTATTTTAAGCCCGAGGTAGTAGTTAAAATTATCCTCCATTTAAATTTTATCCAAATTGGCTGACCCTAAAATTTTAAATGGATAAAATTAAGAATGGGTTAACTAATTTTCATAATCTTTTACATTTATAGAGTTGTCATCTTATTGTCATTATCCTACTTCCTACTAATATTATAAACGCGAAAGTTGGTGAGAATGTATGGATGGATGGATGGATCGATAGATGGATGTTTGTTAATCTTTCACACAAAAACTACTGAACGGATTGAAATGAAACTTTGCAATAATATAGCTTATATATCAGAATAACACATATGTTATAAATTATAATAATATTGCGTGAAACCGCGGGTAAAAAGTAGAGTATTAATAATTTTATTAATACACTAGTTTTTACCCGTATAACTTTACTGTAACTGTATAAAACAAATAAAAAGTGTATTTTTAAATAAATGCTATTAAAAATTAGAAAAATTTCTTAAAATTTAGTAAACACCTTATACTAATAAACCGAACCAATACAAACAATAAAAATAAAAATACTATACCAAATGGTGTAGGCGGGACGAGTTTTTGCAGAAATATGCTGTAAATATTAGTTCATTTTAATGGAAACTTGATTGCTTGTGGGAAGGGCTTACACAGATAATGAAGAAGATTAATGTTTATGATTTATTTTAAGAGAAAAGCCTTCATTTTTTTATTACATATTAATTTTATTTTGATATCAAACAACATCACAAAAACAATCTGAAAGTCGAAGAGCTTTTCCGAGAAATAGGACTTATATGTAGAGCTAAAACTACAATAATAATACATTTTATGTAAGTATACTGTTAGCTTTGCTAACTTTATTAGCTTTGTTGACAAAAAAACATTATAAAAAAATCACTTTTTAAAAATACAAGCTTTTGAGATCCTGGATATCATGTTGCAGCAGGGTGCTAGCTAAGACAAGTAAAACGAGCCCAAACACGACGGGTCGATCTTGTTTAGTACAGGAGTTCCTATGGTCACCTTCCGACTCCATGATCAACTCCATGGTATCATATTATTGCATTGTCACGCGATACAGATATTCGTGCAAAATTTCAGCTCAATCGGAAACCGGGAAGTTAGTCAAATTTAACTTACAAGATTCGTCCCGAACTTACATACATACATACAACCCGGTCAGAATATCTGTGCACCTCGCTGGAATGCGGCGCCTCTCCCGCTTCCCCTGTCACCTCTCCGCGCACTTCCCGGTGCGACAGTACGGTTAGCATCTTCGTTGCCTATACACGTCCCTATAATTTTGATATTTTCGCTTTGTTGTTGTTTTGTTTTTTAAATATTTATTGTTAAGTTTAGACTATACGACGTCACGAGGTCAGGTGCACAGATATTGTGACCGGGTTGTAGGTACACCCATTTCAAGTTAAATAAAAGCTTGTAAAAAATATTGCATTAATACATAAACAGGTACTTGGCTAGTTATATCCCCTATACCTTGTGGGAATTTGTCAAGTTTTTATGCGATTTCAAAAAGGAGGTTAGACTGTAAGTACATATTTTTCGTGCTAAGTTGTTACCCGACTACTCCGTCAATTATGAAACGATATCCATGATTCTTTTTTGTTTTGGTAGATCATATTTCAGAAGTGGCTCATTTAAATTTTATCGAAATAAGCTGAATCGTTTTTGCAAATCAACAATAACGTAAAAAGGAAGTCAAGGGCTTTGAAGTCAGTCTATCCGTGACCACGATCGATGCAACTCGGTCGAAACGTCGGGACGATGAGGTATTTATTTATCTCGTAATTTTAGTGCGCGATTAGTCCCGTAGTACATAAAAATAAAGGTAAAAAGGACATCGGTTGGAGCGAATTGTACGAATTCTGTGCATAGTTGAAGACGGTTTAGCCATTTATGGCGAAAAAAAGGTCTGGGTTTTGAACCCCCGACCTCACGATTCTAAGGTGAACTAGTAGGAGAACGCTCAGTGAGTGACCGCCTTTAAATCCCATTAGCGTGGGGAGGATAATCCAGATAATACAGATCGGATGACGTCATCCGATCGACTATAAATACTTGCTTCGTAGATATTCACAGAGATGCCTTGTCTTTACCCGTCACTCAAGAGACTCACACAAAGCCTCTAAGTATTCTTTATGATAAAGAAAATATCAAAAAGATCTTTATCATAAAGAATACTTAGACTTTCAGAAGCAAGTAGAATATATATTTGACTGCCTTGGTGGCTTAGTGGTTAGTAACCCTGACTTCAAGGTCAAAGAGGCGTGGGTTCGATTCCTACCCAGGGCAAGTATTTATGTGATGAACATAGGTGTTTACTATGTATATAAGTATGTATTAAAAAAAATGTAGTACTTATATCAGTCTCTGGCAGCCATATTGCAAACTTTGCTTAATTTGAGGTTAGAGACCATGTGTAAGATGTCTCCAAATATTTAAAAAAAATAAACAATTCCAAAATGACGAAAAAGTCAGCTGTTCTGTCCAAAAAGTACATCGATTCTGGACGTAGCGACGTAGACGTATTTCTGATGTTTAATTGAGAATTTCGTGCAATACGTGATAGAGACACCTTTTCCCATCTAAGTCCAGTTGACTACCCCTGGAGTCTCAGTTTTGAACCACTTGAAGACATTTGGCCTGGCCAAACGTTAATTTAAGACGCTCCAACAGTAAACTTTTACTTATTTTACAATAATGTCTTGCAGTATACAAATAGAGTCTAAAATCGCGTGTCCTTTGTTTTTAGACGAAACTCAAGATTCGATAATTTTTCGCAGTTTTAGTTCGTTTAAAAAGAAATGAAGCCGTGTTTGCTTTTTATCATCATCATTAAAATATATGAATTTGTCTTTAGTTTAGTAAATTTCCTATTTTATGGTTACTAAAATATAGTAGTTATCAATCTAAATATTGAGAAATGCGAAACGAAAGATTTTTTCTAAAGCTTTTTTTTGGGAATTTCTTTTCAAGATACCAGATATTTTTTTTACAATATTATTGTAAAAGTCTCTTTTGTGAACTATTGTGTGCTCTGTATTTTTTCTAAGTTTGTATCAGTAACAGTTATGAATTTTTGTCTTTGGGCAGCGCCTTAACTTCGGCGTTCGACGAGGAATAACTAGTCAAACTATATTAAGAGCTGCTACCCATGTAGTGTGATCTGTGGCTTGTCTATATCGAGGGCCCTTGCGAGAGCCGAGAGGCAGTTGTTGAGTTTTATTGGGTCGAGAGACATCTTTCTTTTCTAAGGTGTACTACGTAGTTGTTTTTAACTTGATTAGTTAGGTGCATTTCCGACGAAGATGGAATATAGGCATGGGTAAAAGGCTAAGAGCTTGTAATGTCATATTTATTTAGGCAATTAACTTATTTATTTGAGATAAATATCAGATTAAACTGAACAAGTAAAAAGTAGAGCGTAGTTAACGTTTAGTATAGATAGATAGATAAACACTTTATTGTTAACACTAAAATACAATTCAGAAAACAAAAATACACAGAGAGGAAAAAAAAACAACAACATAAAATAGTGCAACAAAAGGCGGCCTTATAGTTATATATAGTATTAGTTATTTTGGTATAGTTAGTTGAATGTGGAGCGATCGAGGATGTATATTATATCATGTTGTCGTGGAGTGTGTTTGGAGCGTAGCGGAGAGATCCGATTTTTTTATTCTGACAAATCTAAAATCCATAAATATTGGATGGTGTAACAGTGTTCTGGCCTATACCTTATTAGAAGAGGCCAGAATGCTGATAGAAATAGTAAAATTGCGTATAAATAGAATAAGTAGATAATAATATTATGATATTATTGTTTTTTAAGAAAGGCCAATGAGGGTGGCATGATCATGCTTGATCAAACCCTCTCTTAAAAAAAAAACTAGATTTAAAAAAAAAAACTGTTTGTTCTCATATTTTGCACGTGACTGTAAGTGGCATTCATAGCGAAACGCTACCGTTCGGGTGACGACTTTACAATAATACTTGTACTTGAGACCGCGATTGTTTAAAACGTTTAGGCAAATTACATTCTTTTAATTGTTAAAAACTACTACAGTATTAATTAGCCTAGATAGCCACTTGTTTAAATGGATGCTCACCAGCCCGCGCCGCAGAAGCCATAATGCAGAAACGTCAAACGAATAATGTACGAGTATCTTTGACGGATATGATTGGTAACTGCACTTTAGGACGAGGACGTACTCGTATGCCTGATGAGCTTACCATTAATTTAATAAAATATTGCGTTTCAATACCTAGTCAGTAATTGCTAAAGATTGCTAATGATTGGTTTGATTCTAACTGTTGGTAATAAATAATATTTTTTTCACTTAACTGTATACCTTCTTGAAAATTTTGTTTCCTCGTCTTACCGCAGTAAAATAAAAAGCAATAAAAAATCTGAGATTCCTACACTGTACTGAGCTTAATAGACTTTAACTGCGAA
This sequence comes from Hypomecis punctinalis, assembly GCA_949316475.1. Lineage (NCBI taxonomy): Eukaryota > Metazoa > Arthropoda > Insecta > Lepidoptera > Geometridae > Hypomecis > Hypomecis punctinalis. Next base: position 8,495,558 of record OX438819.1, on the reverse strand, counting down.
AACTTGTTAAAAGTGGATAGTTATTTAAGATCTTAGTAAGTTAGTTTTCATATCATTGTATTATGTTTTTGTATTTGTATTATTGTTAGCCGTGGTGGTCAAGAGGTGGTGACACCCGCCTTACAATCGTGAGGTCGTGGGTTCAAATCCCCAGTCCCGTGCCACTGAGTTCTTTGGAATTTATGTACGAAATTTCACACCACTGACTTTTCGGTGAAGGAAAACATCGTGAGGCAACCTGCGTGCGTCCGTAGGAGAAGCGTGGTGGATATGGCCCAATCACCCTTCGTGGGTAAGCCTACGTCCTGCAGTGGACTATAAAAAAAGGCTGGTACAGTACAGTACATGTTTTCCGAATAAAATAAAATATATACGTAGATTCCGTTTGAGAACTATGTGATGTCAACGGCCATCAGTCCTTCATACCATGCGCCCTACCAACTGCCATGTCAAATTGCTTCTTCTAGCTCAACCGGCTAAAAAAATACGTCTCAATCTCTAGCACTTTAATCCGCAAACTACTGTTTTATTTAGTTTAATACATAAAGCTTTGCTCAGCGTCTCGCACTAAGACGTAACTTAAAGCCAAAGTGAATGGCGCACAGAACTGTGAACGGCTATTGTGCTAAGTTAGCTGAAAGTACGTGATATTTGAAGGCTGGCTGTATTTTGCGAGATTATTAAACCGCAACAAAGTGCTTAGAATTGTATGAAGATGTTAGAACTGAAAAATAAGAGTGGTACGACCGTGGACGCAGCTAAATTATTTTCAGGGAGATGCGTCTACATCTACACTTACTGTGTACCGATGTTAAATAACACTATACAGTATTTACACTTGTATATTATGCGAGTATTCAATTAGGTAAATATATATTTTGGTGATAGGGATACCTACCTTAAACTGTTTTTTTTTCTATGGAATCATAGTTTCTTTCCGGACCCACGCTGAAGACGACAAAAATCCCAAAATATATAGAACTTGTGTATCAAATTTCGTCGATATTAGCTGAAAAATGTGACCTGTAGATAGAGGAGAACCAATACCCGGACATACAAAAAGAATGCCAATCTCGAAGCATAGACGATTCGCTCGCACGGTCAAAAAATATTTGAGAACATAACCTTACTAATATTAGAAACCTGAAAGTGAATTAGATGGCTTAATGGTTTGTTCCTCTTTCACGCAGCAATGAAATAACAGATTGACTTGATTTTTGTCTTGGACATGGAAATTTTAAAGACGGAAAGAAATAAATGCGGTTCCTTTCATATTCATATTCTTTATTTGTCAGAACATGGTACAAGTATACATAATACAAGATAGAAGTCATTTATAGATGGTGCTCATGTCCTTGCCTGATTAATAGGCGTACAAATAAATTAAATCATTTTAATCGTTATATAAATGCAAGAAATGGCAAATAAAGTCCAAAAATATTATGTCAAATAATCGGTATGTCAAAAATATAACTATAATTAAACATGTCAAATATAAAAAGAAATCGCACATCACATGTAAATATTATTAATGGATAGATCCTTTAGGATAGCACAAAAACCAAACTATCACGCGGTCGAAGCCGCGAGCGAAAACTAGTTCTAAAATATTTTTTAATCTAGAAGAAAGGGGAATAATGTTAAATTTTTAGAACTGTGAAGCTGGTATGTTAAATTTTAACTTTACAACAAACTTTATAACACTTAAACTAATATAAACGTTATTTTCAAGTTGAACTTATTTTTCTACAAATGAAAACCTTGTCACGTTGCCAAGTTTCTTGACATGTTATATGGCAACATTTTTGACTTCATCGCAAGATGAATTTTATAACATCGTACTGGGCGTTTTCCTAGCTATAATTATTTCGTATTTTTCGTCAAGTCTGAAAGTAGTAGGGCTAGTGACTGAGAAATTAAAGAGTGGCAGGCTCTCTTGGTATGGGCATATCATCAAGCAAGCATGAGAGTCACGAAAAGAACCCTAAACATGATGGTAAGCGGCAGGAATGGAAAAAAAAGTGTGGATGAATTGTGTGAAAAAAATATGCGGAGTTTTGGCGGGAACGCGGAAAAATCATGTCGCCTCATTGTATTATTTTGTTAAACTTGTGTTTTTATCAGTGATAATTAATGAATAATTGTGGTATTTCGTTGATTATGAGCTGATTTATGTGCAAGAGTGTAGGCAAGTGATATAATGTGACGTATCATGTTGTTCCGTGTTGTTACCAAAACTCCATAGACGCCTCTAGTAAAGTCTCCACTGCTTTACTGAGGTATGACTTGGACTATGTTTGGACTTGACCACGACTTTATTGGACTATGACGAGACTTCGACTGTGACTATTTTGATAAAATATTATCAAAAATTATTAAAACTTAATACTTGACACTGGCAAATGCACAATAATGCGACGCCAAAACTAAGAAGAAGAAGAAGAAAAAATATGCGAGAGAAAGGAGTCTCTATCATACGTCATCACATCATCATGTTATGACGTATGATAGAGTGAAGTGGCGAAAGGAAACGTGCTGTGCCGACCTCACCTTGTGGAATAAGGGCAGGTGATGATGATGATGATGATGAGCGAGCGTTTTTGTTACACAGTAATTTGGTCCAATTTTTACTATGGGACCAAAAATATGGATCCTTACTAATTGATCTAGTGTACGCAAATCTCCATTTTAGACGCGGCAATTTTGCTTTCTTCTGCCCAGATGTTGGTTTTCGTCTACATGTCTCATTTTTCAACGGATCTCGACAATACTTGGTACACAGGTGTTATATGTTAAAAGATTTTTTGTCGTCAGCGATATTGATAGGTTTCTTTCAAACAGGGGAAAAATTTCCTGTCGCATTATTTATCAGCCGATTTCCTTAAACGACAAGATTTGTGAGTATGAACTAATAAATAAATAATAACAAAAAAGAGCCCAAATTAAAGATGAATATATCGAGTTTTCCAATACACTTATTAAGCTCAAGTTCAAATCAAAAGAAATATAAGATAGAGGTTTATAAATAGTTCAGTAGATAGATATGTAAATAAGGACGGGTATTCCGTATATTATAAACCCAGTTGAGGCTAGGACTCCACCACACCAAAGCCAAGATGGAGACGGTCATAACATTGAACACAGAGATACCTACCAGAGAGATAATGTGGTCGATCGAGAAAATATGAAAGAGATGCATTGATTTAATTTGTCACGAGTGTGAAAGAGACAAAAAAATCTCGATCCGATGGCTGTTGTCGGATTTTTCGCCGCGGAACGTCAAATCTTGTTAAATAACAGTACTGTCACAGAGAAAATGCCAGAGGGATAATGTGGTCGATCAAGAAAATATGAAAGAGATGCATTGATTTAATATGACACGAGTGTTAAAGAGACAAAAAATATCTCAATCCTGTGGCTGTTGTTGAATTTTTCGCCACGGAACGTTAAATCTTGTAAAAATCACAGGACCAATAATCACAGCGATACTAGAGAGATAATATTGTGGTCGATCGAGAAAATTTGAAAGAGATACATTTATTTAATATGGCACGGGTTCGAAAAAGACATGACAGATATCTCGATTCAGCAGCTTTTGTTTGATTTTTATACAAGGAACGTCAAATCCCAAATCTTATTCGACAGTTTTGACAGCAGCTTGGAAGATATTCCATGCATTGTTGTGAGAGAGATGAGAATTGACTCAAGTGACAACAGTACTATCAATCTGATATCTAGAGATAGTCTTTAGATTTTTCATACATGTTTGTTGTTGAGAATTGTGCGTCATCCCTCTGGCATCTCTGTGGCGTTGAAGCAAATGAGTGCACTGCATTTCCTAATGGGCGGTCCAGCGTTCAAATCACCACAGGATTGCAACTGCAATAGCGTAAATCGGCACCCCATAGCATTCCAATTGCAATCCAGCGCTGGGTTCGATAGCTAGACTGGAATAATGTAAACTGGTCATTAATTTTAATTGTAGTAATCTAAACACAATCGTGAATGGAGCGGTGTTGTGATTTTGCTTTGTTTTCCTAGGATAGCGGTGATCGTCTCATACAGAATGCAGACGCCGTCATTAAAGACCTTGTGCTTTAATGCCTTTGATATAATGTTTAAAATTTAATAAATATAGCTGTTTACTTGGTTACTTTGTACTATTTTTTAAAACAACATTATTTCTGTTCTTCTACAGTCAGGTAATTGGCTAGAGGGTGTTCAGGCTGCTTGAGCATTTTTTTGGTACGAAAGGCCTATTCCGAATATCCGTACATAAGTTTCAAAGAACCTACTCATTGATACGGGTTTTAAGACCCTGACTATGCAATTGTGAGGCGAGTGTTTCTAGCATTACGCCGCTATGACCTCGCTTCTCTCAACAGGCTAGATGACTAAAAAATATAATTAGTCCTCCAGATAGATAATAAAAAAATGTTGTTTTTGAACTTTCGCGATTTGAACACATTATTATTATATACTACGGGACTAACCGCGCTCTAAAATTACGATATAAATAAATACCTCCTCATCCCGACGTTTCGGCCGAGTTGCATCGACCCTGGTCACGGGTACACTGGAATATGGAACAGCTGGTACCGCCAATTCAATTTGAACTTGAAAAATTGTCACTACGACACACAACACTGACGGTATCTAACAATGTCCTTCTACCTACACTACGCGATTTGCATTTGTTGACAGCAAGATTCCACGACGCCGATAACTTAAATCCGTCCCGGATGAAATTCTTATGTTGTTTTAATTCCACCGCTTCACGAACTATTCTTGAAAAATAGTGTCGGGATGAGGAGGTATTTATTTATCTCGTAATTTTAGTGCGCGATTAGTCCCGTAGTATATAATAATAAAATCAAAAAAATATCAGACATATTTTTCATTTTCTCAGTTAAACATAAATTGGTGAAGATATAGCGGACTTTTATCGTAGAAGTGACGTCACGAGTCCCACTTCCGAACTTTGAGAAGGTTCATCTTTGTCATTTATTGTTTGATTGACAAAGGAAAATAAATACGTGTTCAATTTTTTTTTGTAAATCTCACTAACGGACTAGTTATAATAATTATTTTTCATCACATCTATTCCAAAAGGACTAGGTACTTGGTTCGCCTTTAAGTGCGCCCAAAGGTGGTGTTTTCTATAGGAACTATATAATAAAGCCGGAATTATCTTTGCCGAGCACTTTTTGAATTTGGAACAAATAAGTGCGCCGGAATGATCTTTGCCGCGCACTTTTTGAATTTGGAAGTATTTGTAATGTTAGTGTTCATTTGTTTTATTAAATAATAACATTACAATAAAATATGAGGCGCCTCTTATTTTCTCATAGAGGTGATGAAAAGTAGAGTGTACCACTCGGGCGCAAAATATATTTTGGCTCGGGCCACGTACTTTGAATCCCTCGCTGGGTTCAGGATTCTACTCTAGAATCCTCACTTCGCTCTGGATTCAAAAAAGCGCCCTCGCCGTAAAATATTATTTTACTCCCATATGATACAATCTACTATTTTTACCCATTATCATGCCAATTGGCTTATAACGCTTTATACCGCTCCGCATAGCTTCACTTCGGTGGAGTCTGGGCCGAAGCCCGGTTAAGGAAAGATCCCTTAGAATCCGATATTTCGGGTCGCCAAAGAATAGAATTCGAAATCATTCACTCAATAGAGAAGGAAAAACTGTTTGCCCGGATGAAAAATTCGGTAATTCGAATGACAATAGGTAAGCAGAAATTAAAGGACTCTGTGGTGACTAATGGAAAAAAGCAATGACATATTTGAAGCTTGTATCTATGTATTTATTCAACGCTTCTTTTGCTATAGTACTGAACTGACAGAACTGAATTAAATTTTTGACCTACGAAACATAGGATGTACTCAATTCGACACAATTTTTATTGTGTGTAACTTTTTACTTATTACTTTTTACGTAGTTGTCCGAATTCAATAATTCTTTTTTTATTGGAAAAAGTATACTACAAAATTGGTTCCATTTAAATTTTATTGAAATCGGCTCGGCCATTTTTTATAAATCAATAATAATGTGAAATCGCTACATCGATCCATGCGTGCTGTTAGCGAATTCTATACACGGTTGAAGTCGGTCATGCCTTTTTTTTGCGAAAAATAGTTATTAAGGGGCTATTTCGCAAACATTCTCTACGGATTAAAAACAAAACCACAAAAATAGTTATTAAGGGGCTATTTCGCAAACATTCTCTACGGATTAAAAACAAAACCACAAAAATAGTTATTAAGGGGCTATTTCGCAAACATTCTCTACGGATTAAAAACAAAACCACAAAAATAGTTATTAAGGGGCTATTTCGCAAACATTCTCTACGGATTAAAAACAAAACCACAAAAATAGTTAGTAAGGGGCTATTTCGCAAACATTCTCTACGGATTAAAAACAAAACCACAAAAATCGTTCCCAAATATCGGAGAAAATAGATAATATCGAAACAAATAAAAAGACTAATTGAAAACCTCCTCTATTTCAGAAGGCAGTTGAAAAGCTAAGGATCCTGTGGGCTGTGAATGACAGAATGGAAATATGTTTTTCCGAATAGACCGGAAAGCCAAAGCCGCTTCGACCTCATCTCTAATATTAACATAAGTCAGAATACGCCATTTTTTATATTTCGAGGCCTTTTACAAAATTCAATATTGGTAAAAATTTAAGGTTTGAAGTGGAAATTCGTTTTAGCATTTTAATCTCGTTGGCGAGAATTGGTTGAAAGGATTTTGACGTGGTAAGGTAAATGTTAGATTTTGTAAATTAAAGATTTTCTCCTTGTCCTCTCCTGATCCTTCTCTCTAGTAGTGCCATTTAGTAAAATTGAAAAAAAAAAATTAATGTTGAAACATAAGGTTACTTGGACGTAATACGGCTGACATGGAGATGCTGAGAAGACTCCTCCCTACAGTAAGATATTTGTTTCTTTAGCTTATTATTAGCATTGAGAACATAAATAAAACATTTTAATTAGAACAGCACGGTGTCTCTCACGTATTCCTGAGATTAAAGATTCAAAATTCTTTTATTTGTAAAAACATGGTAACAGTGTAACAACAACAAAGTCGTATACAGGTCTCAATACGTGTAGATGTTGAGAGCGCATGTTTTTGCCTATTGTGGCGTACAAATTTCGTTATAATTATACGATATGAAAATTTAAATTTAGCAAGAAAAAGAAAATTTCACAAATTAAAAAAATAATAATAATCAAAATTTTAAGAGTAGGTATTACTGAATTTTAAGTTGTCAACAAAAATTAAAATAAGGCAAGTATCAAAATAATGTCAAGAAATATTGTCAAGTAATAAAATAATGTCACACAATTAGTAATTAATAATGTCAAAGTATTATGTGAAAAGTAATGTTAAATATTAGTAAGAATTTTTTGTCATCTAAAAAGTCAGCAATACGATAATAACACTTATCCTACAATATTTTATTAAATTCTTTTTTAAATATGTCATTGTTTGATTCCCTAATTACATGTGGTATTTTGTTCTATATAGTATGAGTAATATCTACTCGAGTTTTTAGCACATTTGGCGATGTTTTTCAAGATCTACTGCTAAAGTACAGTTGGAATATGTGATATATTTTAATTTAATTATAATAATGTGAAAAAAACCACGTTAGTAAAAAATAAAACATTTTTATTTATTGATCGAGCGTAAGCGAAGATCTCCGTTTTAGACACGGCGATTTTGTTTTTTCTGTCCAAATGTTGGTTTTAAGAAACGCACGAGTCACGTATGATAACTTCCTCCGGTTCATCGGTAAAAAAATGCTATTCATAAAATAAGAAACTTCACAAGTTATTTTTTATGCTTCATTAACTTAAAATTACGTGATAGAGTTAGAATGGGGTATAATCCTCCTAATCGTATAAGGAAATATAGGTAAATGTCAAGCTGCTTACATCCACATTCTAGGAGCTTTACTTCTGAATAATTAATGCGTGTTTTAATCTCTTTATTAAAATTATTAGCGTGATGAAATATGCTAAACATTCCTCCATCTTCAGAAATGTGCTCGAACTTCGAACAAGACGTGCCCTGGTGTGGGATTTAGGAATTAACTTTGAAAATGTTACCAGAAATACTATTATTAATTTATGTTGTGTCATTGCGTCATTATCCTTGATCGTTACTAATTATGTAAATCTGAAAGTGTGTTAGGTAATACCTAAAGAGTAACAAACACACCAACGATCTGGTCACAATCTGGTCCCACCTGCCCCTTTCTTCTATCGTGCGGCTAGACAGACGCGACCAAAGCGCCACCCTTTTATGGTGGACATCCCACGCGTTAGAACCAAGCGTTTTGAGTCCACATTCCTCATACGAACTGCCAGAATGTGGAACGCTTTGCCTGAGTCTGTCTTTCCGCTAAAGTACAATGTAGGTGTCTTCAAATCTCGAGTAAATAGGTATCTTCTAGGTAAGTGTGCTACATCCTGGACCGCATATCTGCTTAACATCAGGCAGTGTGTAGTCAAATGCAAACCTATTTGAAATAAAAAAAAAAACAAAAATGGTCGCATACCAGCCTCAGGACCTCTACTTGAGGTGGACTGAGGCAACGTTTCCTCCTTTTTTCCACTCAGGGCGAGGTGAGCCTCAGACTGAGGATCACATCTCCAGTTGCGCTGCCTCAGATCAAGGCAGCCACATGGTTTGAGGATAGCCTTAGTTCTTACTTAGCTTTTCTCCCAGGCAAAGGCATGCAGGGAACGAAAGGATCGTCTTGATTTATAGTTTGAACATTAACGTCAATTACGCTAACGTCAGCGGAGCTTATGACGCTCATGTGCTATATGTTAAGGTTATGTATTACGTCGGTAATTTGTTAATCATTAGATTATTAAAATCTTAGGATTTAACAAATAGCTTGTACTCGCGGCTTCGCTTGAGTAATGTTAGCCGAGGAGACTCCGACTTTATTTTGACCGACGAAATGCAGGAGGTACTCAATTCGACGCGTATTTTTTATGTATAACTTTTTACATGGTAGTCCTTTTCTTTCTCTTTTTAGGGTTCCGTACCTCAAAAGGAAAAAAAAATGGAACCCTTATAGGATCACTTTGTTGTCCGTCTGTCCGTCGTGTGTATGTCAAGACTCTTTATCTCTTGTACGCGTAAAGATATCGAGTTGAAATTTAAACTGTATACGTATATCAATGAATTCTTGCTGTTGTGTAAAAGAAAAACTTCTCAGTTGTCGTTTAAAAAAGTTAGAGTCGTTTATGTCGTAAAAAACCGCATATTTCGACACTCACAAAAATCAAAACCTACAGGGTACTTCCCATTGACATAGAACTATGAAATTTGGCGAGAAGCATTCTCTTAGAGTACACATATAGGAATAAATCTGAAAACTGTACATTTTTATTTACATCACTAAAAATAGGGCCTCAAAATTCACAAAATATGGGCTCAAAATTCAAAGTGAGTAAATCGTATCATGAAAAGTGTCATTTAAAAGAACTTCATTAGCACATGCTAAAATAGGTTTTTAATTATTTTAACAATGTGTTTGTACGGAGCCCTCGATGTGCGAGCCTGAGTCCGCACTTGTCTGGTTTTTTTTTTAAAGAGCATACCCTTATATTGGTCCCATTTAAATTTTGTGAAAAACGCTACATCGTACCGTGCGAAATAATCACGTATTCTGTACAAGATTGGTGTCGGTCATGACATTATTTGCAAAAAATAATTATTTTGTGGTGCAAATAGCAGGGACTATCCGCATCTTGTATATGCTGCTTCTAACTGGTATAACATACTGAAAATCTATGTCCGAAATTGACTACCATTATGTTATTCAATTAAGTAATAAAATGTTCCATTTTCAGGCTTCTCTACCAATATACCAATAACCATAATATTAACCAAACGATTCAAAATTTAGCGACCATTTGCGTCGAAATTGTAAAGACGGAATTAAATTTCTAGCAATTTGGACTAACCTAGTTTATATAAGCACTAGTCTAAGGAGTCACGTTTAAAGAAAATTATTCATCGCGACCTACGCACGGGTTCTAAAGCAGTACCGATTTATTTTACTCTACTTTCAGTGGCGTAACTATATCATCTGAGGCCCGTGGCAAATTCTTTAGATGGGCCCCCTCCCAATAAAAATTGTCGCGTTGTAATTTAATTTTAATAAACCACTTAATCCACACGTTGTAATTTAATTTTCATAAACAATTACCGACACTATTAATAATATTATGTGTATTTTAGTTCAATACCTAGTAAATCTTATTTTCTAAAGCAGTAAGCAGGGGACACAAAGACTTTTGAATATTACTTTTGGAATTAATTACAAAATCTAGCCATATGAAATTTGTCTGAAATATGAGTCTGACAATAAACATTGAACGCGAGCGCAGCGAGCGCGAAATTTTTTGGATGTTTTATATAGTAAACGGAAAATTTGAGATGAGATGCGACTAAAACAAATATTTCAATTTGTACAAAGCGCGAGCGCAACGAGCGCGTAAATTTTTCATGGTTTTTTTCTTTGAAGTAGTAAAATTTAGAAATGTTGTTCAAAATGTTGGGTTATGGCCTCTTGAGCCGGGGCCCCTCGGGTCGGGGGCCCGTGGCATTTTGCCAGTCCTGCCACCCTATAGTTACGCCACTGTCTACTTTTATAATCTTTAAAGTAAGTTCGGTAAAGCATAGACTTGAAAGATAGGATAGCCCTGGTGTCAATGTTTCTAAGACGCCTGAACCTCTAAAACGATTTTAGGGCTTATAATCTCAGAGTCTTTTTTAGGGGTTTATTATGTACATCGAAACTAACAATTTTTGTTCCGCGACTTTTGACAAAACTCAAAAAAAAAAATTGTTCTTCCATAGAAAAATATCGTTCACTCGTGACAAAATGTATGGAACAGCTGATTTTTTAGAGTTTTGACAAAAGTCGCAGAACAAAAGTTGTTAGTTTTGGTGTACAAAATAAGGCCCTAAAAGGATGCTAGTTGATTAGAAATAACCCTGTATAACGTGTCATCCGAACTACGATAGCGGTCAATTGTAAAAGCCACCCGCGGTCACCCATCCGAAAACTAACCGTACTGAACAACGCTTAACTTTGGTGATAGAAATAAATCACCAAGTTGTTCTTAGATATTCACAAGTCAAATAAAATAAGAATAACTAATATACCCACAATAAATACATATAAAAACTACATATACCTAGAAATTATTTTTCCATATCAAAGACGGTCCTAATAAAATACTAAAAAAATAATAAATGGTATAACTCACGTAGGTATAAATACTTTGCTAGTACCATTAGTGGAACTAGCGACGTTGAATTATTAATCATACGTTGTTATGTTTTAACCCTCTAGCCATGTCAGAGGTTTTAAAGGGGGACAACGGGGTTTTGTAGGTATAGGCCGGGTGGTTAGCTTATACTTGTACTTATGAACGTAATAACTATTGCTAAAAATAATCAAGTCTCTTTATTAACTGCAATAAGATACAATACTACTTTAAGTATTAAAACTACCTAAACACCATCAAGTCACACACACACACACACACACACACACACACACACACACATGTACACACGTGTAAAATGTAAATACATGAATACTGTTAAGTTGTATAATTAGTCGTAAACTTACTCGTATACTTATTACTATATAACTGTAATCTGTTTTGGCCTTATTTTTAATTACTATAGTTGTATTTATATGTATATATAAGTAACGCTGTTGATTACATGAAATAAATAAATAAAGTCTTAGTTGTCGGAATTGTTTCACAAGTGACGGCCAATCAAAGCCCACATACCTTCGAAGAACGTGTCGGGCCCTTCTGAAAGGTCGAAGGGTCGTGCCCACTCGGTATTTGCTCCACACAAAGTGATACAATGTCAATTTCATTCTGATTCCAGCTACAAGAGGTATGTTATTTGGTTCATTGGCGTCTTAGATATAATTGGCGCGCTGGTTTGTCGCGTTGAACGCCTACCAGTCGACGGCAAAGTTATTAATCTTTATTTGGAATCGTATATATTGTCGCACCTGCCCTCGCGGTATGATCCGAATTTCCCGTCAAATGCTGTAGGCGTTCAACTTTTCCGACGCGATTCGGCTCCTGTGACGCGGATTGGTGGGCGTTCGGCATCCTGATGCCAGATCTGTGTAGGAGATAGACCCCTAGGTCGAGATGTCTGCAATCACGATCTCAATTTCGCGGGAACTCTGCTTAAGGCAATTGTGAAGCTTGGCTATCTTAAATAACAGCTTGAATGATTTTTTTTCATATAATCAGCATTTCAATAATAATAAAATAAAATACGCTTAGTTTTTACAATTTTTTAAATGACCTTTGAGTTATCCCTAAAAATTCATATACAGAAACTAAAAAATAATTTTGAAAAATAAATAAGACAAAACTACCAATATTTCTTACTTAAGCGATTGGTTGATTAGGTGATTAACACTAAAAACATTTTGTTACAATTTATGGTGTGAAAAGAGTTTTCTCGCGGAACGTAAATTTTATCAAAAATGTACCTTGATGTTCTACAGAAAACAAAAAAAACACCGGTCGATTCAGAATCCTCTTAAAATTACAACTTAGTGGAATGACATCAATTAAATTATTACACAATTACTACTCACAGAGCGTAGCAAATCACTTAGACACATGCGTTCATACAACTCTGTTGCTTCTTGGTTGCTTCATAAATATGCATTTTGCGGTGAATTATGCTACTTACTTATAAGTTTTAACATTGAACTAAGTTTTAAGAGTCTCTCGAGATAAGATTTCTATAGATCTCTATACACGGCACACACATCCATCTTTTTTGAAACTCGGTTATCAGTATCATATCTCGGTATCAGTTTTAAATCCAACGCTTTATTTTTTTTGTACCTATTGGTCATAAATTATTTCTAATTTCATAGCCTTTCAAAAATATGTCAAAACAGCAGAATGTATTGCGCAAGTGAATGTATGGATGTAAAAATAATAAGGGATTACCTAGTACTCGACATGAAGATTTTTCCTAAAATGGCGTCGGCTTCGCCCACAACGAACATAAATCAAAATACAACAAGTTAAAATGTCGCTATGAGATATTTGAAACACTACTCAAACGTCAGGAAAGTATTTTTCCTAAAATGGTAGAGTTGACCGAATGAAAGATTTAAATATAAATAAGTTGATCCTTCGGTATTCTAAATGCTCGGTTTTGACAGGGTCCCTAAACTATGCACATGTATGGCGGCATATTGAATTAAATAAATTATTGCTCTTGAAAGGAGACCGCAGACTCGACCTTATTGAAAATATTTAAATTTATTCTTTCATCACATTACTTATTATCTAATTTTATGTATATTACAAGTTGTTCCTTGTTCTTGAAATTCATGATAAAATATATAAATCTAAAATAAGTCTGATATCTAAAACAGTAACTCTAAAAAAATCTGAAGAAGAAGAAAACCACGTGTATTTTCAAACCGCAATGGCCCCATGGCAATCAGCTAATTATAGGCTGCATTTTTTTAAGTCTGTGGTTGACCACCGGCTTCGATAAACTTTACGAAACTCTCGTATCCTATCAAAAACTGCGCGTTATTTGAATTAAATCTTATTAAACCGCCCTATGCGAACTTGTTTTGAATTTTTCTACGAAAACTCTACACGGTTATGTCCTCCGCCATTCGTACATCCATGACCTGTGCCAAAATTGCTACGTATTTCGGACGCGCGGGTCGATGTTGATGTACGAGGTGTCGCGCGTCACTCAGTCAAATGTCACGGGGATCGATCATGAGAATTCTAACTACAATAGGTACCCGATTTTTTAGTTTACAAGAGAAAAAATGACGATAAGATAAATGTATTGTATTTGTGTATCAAATATACTCATAATTTGTTTACAATATTTATGACATATTTTGTTTGTTGGGTCTAAAATTAGTATGTCAAATTTATTTATGAAAAAGTACCCATCAAGGTGGCCAGAAATAATAATATTAAATATTTGGGGACATCTTACACACGGTTTCTGACCTCAAACTAAGCAAAGCTTGTGATATGGCTGACAGATACTGATATACTATAGATACATATTTTTAAATACATACTTATTTAGATAATCAATAAATTGAATGTTGTTTTTAAACTTTCGCGATTTGAACACATTATTATTTTATACTACGGGACTAATCGCGCACTAAAATTACGAGATAAATAAATACCTCCTCATGCCGACGTTTCGGCCGAGTTGCATCGACCGTGGTCACGGGTAGACTCAATAAATTGAAGTTTAGAAAAATATGTCAAAATTTGAATTAATAAATCAAGGCTATCTAAATATACCAAAATAGCAAGTAGGTATGTATACAGGTATAGCATAATGTATTGCACAGTTGAATTTATGTCAAAACTGCTACGTATTTCGTAGCCCGGGTCGATGTTGATGTACAAGGTGTCGCGCGTCACTCAATCAAATGTCACAAGGATCGATCATGAAAATTGCTAACTACCCGCTCTTTTATCTTACACTATAAGTGATAAAATATGACGATATTTGTTTTGTAATAAATATCAACTTATACTCATGACTGTATGCTATATAAAATTTGTCATGAACATTTTTGTTTATTGGTAATCGGGTCTAAAATTAGTCTGTTTTTAACAAAAAATACCGTCCAGCGCTACCAGCAATAAATCAATGCTTAAAAAAATATGTCGCAATCATACGCTGAATTGCAATTCATAAACGTTACTGAGTTACACCTATGTAGTCAAAACACATTTTTATTATTATCTTAATCATTGATTCAATAGACTTCTCTCGGACTACGTCTGGTCATTTAATAAGCTTCAGTACAGCCGTATTATTTTTATTCCCAAATTTATTTGTATAACTTTACTGGCTTTTTATTCATTTATGTTTTTAATTTTTCATAAAAACCCACTTTTATAGATTTACGCTTCGCTGAACTTGAATCAATCAAATTTAATAATTATTTTATCGATTACCTTTAACCTCAGCTCAGTTCTGGCAGCCGCCGACTTTTATAAATACACTTCAGCGCAATTACATTTTTAGAAATTCTATGATTAATTGGCTTCACAAAGTTCTTTAACTTTGAAATTAATTAGCAAACTCTGAGATTTTAATCAGAGAAGCTGTTTTAGGTATTTGATCACGAAATTCTGACAGGTTAAAGATAGTTGAGTTATTTTGGGTTGGCGAGATTATTAAAATAACTAATGTAGGTCCTGTGACGGTAATTTAGAAGGATGTTATGAATTATTTTTTACTAGCAGCCCGTTCCGCTTTGTCTGTAGGGTTTTTGATTTTATTTGTGTCAAATAAAATAAAATTGTTTGTTTGAATTTGTTGTGAATTAATGTTCTTTGTTTTAAATTAATGAAGGTTTATGTAATCTCAGGAACCGTTGCGTCTGTTTGGTAAATGTTTAAACTATTAGAATCATTAGTTCTAAAAACCTTGTCAGCTTCTTAAAAGTCCATTGTCGAACATAGGCCTACCTTTGCAATCAATCCACCAATGAAATCCACCACTCTGCTCAAGTTGTACGTTGGTGGATTGTATGTGAATCCACAAATGACATCGAATTTATTCCGCAACATATGCAGGATTACGATATTTCCCTACACTGAACCTTTATATTCGGTAGCATAACATACTTAAAATAAATCATTGTTCTACTCGGAGAAAGTCCAGGCTTCGGGAAGCTAAGAAAAGGAGGGCAAAGCGATAAAATGTTGGACAAAAAGCATTTCCGAAACTTCCGGGCGCGTTTTCTCTCTAACATGGCTTAGAGGTCATTTGTCCTATAACAACAACCGCGAACTGCGTCAGAGCCTTTCACGCGGACTAAAAACTCTCACATAAGGGTCACTTGTGACGCTACATTGTGTTATAGGGGAGCCGAGGGTAATGGGAGCCAACGGGTAATTGGAGCGATGCGCCTAGGGACAAAACTAAAGCTCATATTCACTAGGTTACCACTCAGGCGTCATCGTCAGACGGCGGCCGTGTTCTCCTGCTACGCTAGGCTTGCTAACGCCAGACGTTATGTGATCACATACGCTTTTCTATTGTATGCTCCATGCATATAAAAATACAAAACATCAAAAGCCAGGTCAGTAAAAAATGATGTGTTTGTTACAATAAAACCTGTTTAATTTTATAGCTAATGTTATCAATTTTAAGTGTCTGTACGTATCATTTCATTATAAACCTGTTTCAGGATGTTATTTTATTTAATTTCAAAATAGTGATATTCGGGTAATCAGAGCTTATTAGATCTGATGAAATCTGAATGACTCTGACACCAGTATGAAAGCGACTTGGACTATTCAGACCTGAGAAAATGCTGTCAAAAGTCTTGACTGTCAACAAACATATAATTTTTTTAGGCAGTTTAAATAATTAAGTAGCTCCCATTACACATATGGAAATTTATAGGCTTTCATTTCCCGCAATGTAGGGTAATAGGAGCGATTCTGATTTTTTTGAAAATATGCTATTTATGGCCAAATGCGTAATAATGTTACGAGACGGGTTCTTGGATAATCAGTTAAAACGCCGATTATTCACTTTGCACTTTATTGCACAAAATCACAATACACACGACACAACTGTTCGCACAAACACTTCACAGTGGCACTGATATTCACATAAACTAATCACTTCACAATCACTGGTACTGCACTTGAACACGAGATGTTTTCGCTTCGACGGTAAACGAATAACTGATCCCCAAGGGTCAGCCGTATTTATATCAGTTATTTCCTACAGTTTCGAACCTACGAGATAATTCGCAACATTACTCGATTTTAATAATCGCTATTGTGTTAACAAGTAAACAACTTGAAAATTTGAAACTTCCCTGTTGTTTTCAAATACCTAAACACCCAAAAAAAACTAAACAATAGACGCCAGACAAAGACTGATCCCGCTCAAGCCATAAAACCATAAATCTCGCACTTAAGTGTAAACAACTTGACGTGATTACCGCGCGGCCTAATGCGTTACAATAACGTAACGTGGACGTTGTGATGTAATGATAGTCAGATAAGTAAGGATTTGGTTTCTGATCAAAAGTACCTCAAGTATCCATAAATTTGCTTTTTATTGAACTTTTCTCTCTCCTTAGTAGGCTCCAATTCCCCCAGCTCCCCTGTAACCTATAAGCTGAATCTAACTTCTTAACGGCTGTGTTTTTGTTTTAGTTTGTTTGCATTGTTTTATAAATTCAATTAAGTTTTGACGTCAATTCTGGTCAATCTTGTAATATTTAAAAAATAATGTTGCCATTTGGTTGTATCATTGAATTTTAAAGTTTATTAGTTCTGAAGCAATTATTGTAAATGACTTTCCCAATATGACGAGATGTTATAAGGCCAATAAATTACTTTACATGCTGCGGATAATACATCATTTAAAAGCTTCCAAAAGAAACTCCGTCATTATCTAGTACTTAAGTGTTATTACAAACTAAACGAATTCTTCGAAGATAAAAATTAACAACCATTGCAATGTACGAAGCTATTGTCTTATTAAGAATAATTAATTATTTAACTTACTTTAAGATTCGCATGATAAGTATTATTAAGAGTACCTATTACATTGTTAATAATTTTATTATGCTATGCCCTATAAAACAGGGTTTGCATATACACATCTGAATAGTATTAGATTTAAGCTCTTATTTGTACCTTTTCATGTGTCCTCCTACTAATATTATAAACGCGAAAGTTTGTGAGGATGGATGGATGGTTTGTTACTCTTTCACGCAAAAACTACTCAACGGATTGAGATGAAACTTTGCAATAATATAGCTTATATATCAAAATAACACATAGGCTATAAATTATAATAATATTTCGTAAATTTTTCATAATATAACGATAAGTGTTAAGTAATATATGAGAACTCTAAGAAGCTATTCTAGAGTGCGCTTCAAGAAATGTCAAAAATAAATCAACTGTCGAATCGAACAACCGTCAAATCGTTTTGTGTTTAATAATTTTTTTTGGATTTTCCACTTTCTTCATTAAGGGTGGTAAGGTAGGGCCTCGGGTTTGAAAGACGGAACGTAGCATAGTCTATTTTTTATCCCGGATAAATAAAGGGTTCCCATGGGATAGCACAAAAATCAAAATATCATGCGGGGGAAGCCGCGGGTAAAAACTAGTGTATGAATAAATAAAAAATAAATAACCCAATCGTGACTGAAGCTTAAGTGAGCTTCAGTCATTCTATCAACATGTAACGCTCATGGCGTAGTTTCACTAGGTAGATGTCAGCGATCACCAAAGTTACCAACATGCGACACGGTTAGTTTTCGGATGGGTGACCGGGGTGGCATTTACATCTGCATTTACATCGGGGCCCCATTTAAATATTATCGAAATCGGCCGTTTTTGAAAAATCAAACATCGATCGATCCGAGCGAACTATTCCAATTTTGAACACGTCGAAAGTCGGTTTTGTCATTATTTGGGATAAATAATTACTATTTTGCCAAATTACTATTTTTTCGACTGCCTCGGTGGCTCAGTGGTGAGTGACCCTGACTTCTGGATCAAAGAGGCGTGGGTTCGATCCCCACCAGGGCAAATATTTGTGTGATGAACATAAGTGTTTGCTCTGTGTCTGGGTGTTATTTAGTTACTATCTATATAAGTATGTATTTAAAAATAAATATATGTAGTATATCAGTCTCTGGCAGCCATATCACAAGCTTTGCTTAGTTTGGGGTCAGAGGCCGTGTGTAAGATGTCCCAAAATATTTATTTATTTATTTAATTGTTAAGAGTTTTTTTTTGGAAAAGATATACTCTCGATATAGTCTCAATTAAAGTTTATCAAGATCGGCTGAGCCATGTTTGAAAAATCAACATTAATTTAAAAAATGTTTACATCGATTCAAGCGAAATATTCGATTGTACACGTCTGAACTCGGCCGCGCCATTTTTTGTGAAAAATAATTATTGACGTGATACCGTCTTATACATCGATGAACGCCGGCTGTACGCACGAAAAAGTGTCACGTTCCACAAGTGTGCAAGCGAGAAGCATTAGGCTTGTTTTAGTTGTTGCTTCAACAAATGACGTTACCACGTAAAATTTTATCGCCTGTGACCCGACAGACAACCATTATTTAATTATTGTAATCGCTACTATTATGATTTAATAAAGTTGATTTATTTCTGTGATCAGTTGAAGAACAAAACTAAATTAACAGCTTTATTTTTTCCTGGATATAAAAATAAAACTTTGTCAAATATAATTTTATCACAAATATTTAAATTGGATGAAATACTATAACCGCAAAATTAATTATTTGTATTATACCATAGCAAGGTGGTATTAAGATATAAGAAAAGTAATAGTAATATAAAATGGAAATCGTTGTTAGTTCTTTTTATTTTAGGGAGTTGACGCCATAATCAAAAATGTACCTACCCATAAGTTCCTACAAAAATACACTCATAAAAATCACAATTCCCTTCTGAGCCGTTGGATATATTAATATTAGTTACGCAAACTATTTTGTGAATAGGTATTCAATAAGTAGCATTGGGTTAATAGGACACAAATAATCCGATAAATAATAATTCTATAATAATTACCTATCAACTTACGCATTTCGACAGCTGTTAAGATTATTACGTGAAATAAATGAAAAGACTTGCTAAAATATTTTAAATAATTGCTTTTGAAGATTGTCAATCCCTAAGAAGATACTTTAGGACGCCATTCATATATCTGAAATACGTAACAACCTTCATTCATAACATAAATATATTAATCGAAAAATACGACCCGCTGAAAAATATTTCAACCCAATCTAGGTACAAGAGAATAAACATTTTATGTCACACTCACCTGTTGTTCGCGAATACACCGCACGCCCGACGCCACAAAACTGCCCTTGTTAAAAAAAACTACAATTTATTTGTTCGACCAAAAAGTATTTTCTCTAAAATTAGTAAATTTAATCTTCTGGTGTAAATTTTCTCCCCTAACAGCTCCCTTTTTTAAAATCGAACGCGTCCCGTTCCGAATTCAAATTATTGTCGTTTATTTTTTCAGAATTAGAGGATCTGTTGAGCGCGCGTACAGGGAGCCGACGGGGGTGCGACTGAGCGACTGTAGGCTGAATAACAGGGGATGTAGCTACATTGCTCTATGAGTGGGTGTCTTAAAAAACGAGACAGGGGTATACGTCTGTCCAAGAGTACGAGAGAGATAGGATTAAGGGAGCTGGGCTCACGTAGCGGGCCAGGAAGAGTTTGTAGGCGGTCATAATTGTACCTTTTGATTGAGGTATTCTGAATTTAATAAGTGGCTGGTCCTGACGGCTGTTTGTGTTAAGTATTTCATTAAATTCGATTAATGGTCCGCCATATTTGATTCGGTGGGTTGCGTTGTGCGATGACCTGGATGACCTAAAATTGGAACGGGGCTTCCAGATGAAATATTGGGCTGCAGTTACGTAAATTTACTGCAGTCTCGTTTATTGTGATAAAAAATGCTCTGTCTTGAATGAGTAACATTTTCTTGAAACCACAACGGAGATCAGAATCAAAAAGTGGGGCGTAAATGTGTCATATCGGATGCCAAAATGAAAAAAAAAAAAACAAATCGATGAGATAAAATAGCTAGGATAATAGAGGCAGGTGATTCGTTCATTCTAAGACATGCATACCTACACCTTAATATTATTAATAATATTTTTTTTTATTGTTTATAATGACAATACTACACTACTACTACATAGAAAGCAATTGGATCATCCACAGACCCTTGAAGGTCTAAAGATAATCCAAGTGCTCAAGCCCACTGCCAGTTGGCAGCGTGCCCAGCATGCTGGCAGCATTGCCACGCTGAATGGCAATGCTTATACGTTGAGCCAAATAAACACTAAAAATAAATTATAATTAAATATCATATTTTGATATAGACTAGCACTAAGTAGGTTATTTTTAAAGCCATTTGATTGCATTTGAATTTTAAAATGGCATATCAAAATTACGTATAATTGTTACGAAATCAATAAAGATGTTATGAAAAATCTGATACCGATATATTTTCTGACTATCTAAATGCTTATGAAGTGTTCTTCATATGCTAAATGTCACTGTGTAGGAAGAAATAATACATATAAACAGGGCTCCTTTTCTGGAATCTTAAAAATATTGCGTAATATGGAGAGATATTGACGTATTCGTGTAGGTTCTAATACCTGTAGGTGTATCTACGAGTACGAGTACGATACCTATTGATCTTATAAGATATTTATTTATTACCTAACACTTAGCCTAGCTCAGAGTCTGGTCTGAACTTAGGACTCCACTAAAACAGATATGTGCACTGTCCAGGGTTGAATAGAACGAGCATAATAGTCAATACAAATTAATACAAATACTGTACCAGCCTTTTTAATAGTCCACTGCAGAACGAAGGCCTACCCACGAAGGGTGATTGGGCCATATCCACCACGCTGGCCCAGTGAGTGTTGGTGGATTCACATACGCCATCGAATTTCATCGAGAGGACGTACACAGGTTGCCTCACGATGTTTTCCTTCACCGAAAAGCCAGTGATGTGAAATTCCGTACATAAATTCCAAAGAACTCATTGGTTCGAACCCACGACCTCACGATTGTAAGGCGTGTGTCACTACCTCTTGACCACCACGGATTCATACAAATAAGAAATAAAAATACAAATGCTTCTACAAAAAAAAGACATTAAGATTTTAGACAGAAAGACTTTCACAGAAGGAAAAGACGCGATACAGCATTTATTTGGCTTAGTGTAAAGGTATGATTCCGTACTCAGGCAGCAGCAGCAGGCAGCAGTGATGCCGCAGCACTACTTTTCCTCATTTTGCTGCCGTGACAATGCTGCTTAGCTTAAAATGTAAACTCATATAAACTCATAGAGATTAAAATCTTTCTTTTTGTGATAAACATTTCAAAAATTGACGCGTTCGCAGGATTTCAACCTGAAATGTTTATCACAAAAAGAAAGTTTCTATACACCTAGTGTGTGAAGCACGATAAAAATAATTTCATTGATTAAGCAATGCGTCATTTCTCGTTAATGGTAAGAAGTTCTAATTATTTCACATTAAGTGACTGACTGGTTTAAAGCAGTTCTCACAAATGGCGCTTCCAACAATGTAGTAGTTGGTAAAAATGATAAACACTAACTAATTCGGCGCCTTCGCAGAGAGCGTTTTAGCTTAATTGGACAGAGCATCTGGGCCGGAGTCCCAGAGGATGCAGGTCCAAACCATGCGAACGCGTCAATTTTTGAAATGTTCATCACAAAAAGAAAGTTTCTATACACCTAGTGTGTGAAGCACGATAAAAATAATTTCATTCATAAAGATTTTATGGGAACCAGTTGTGCTGCAGCGGAGTTTGAAATTATACATTTTTAAAGCATGCTGGGTACGGTACTGACTGGCAATGGGCTTAAGTTGGATTGAGGATCAAAATTAACTCTCGATCTTCGTCTGTAGATGACCCACGTTTTTGACATGAAAAGTTGATAACGTCTTATAAATCGATAAACGCCGGCTGCACGCACGAAAAAGCATGACTCATTGTCACGTTCCGCCTGAGCTAAGTTGATTCAACAATGTTTTCCTATGACGTTATCACGTAAAATTACCTACTTTATAGACAGACAATTTTTTAAACTCTATTGGGCTATATCCGCCACGCCAGCCACCATTTTTATGAAAGAATAGTAGGTACCTACTTAGAAGTTTTTGGTGTAGAAAGGCACTTGCCCTGGCAAAAATTCAGACACTTTTGATATTCAGGGAACCATTCACGAACTGACAATAGGCAGCAATCATATTCCTCGATGGTTTGTGAAAGGACAGTTGATCCATTGTTATTTTCAAACTTTCGCGATTTGAGAACATTATACTACACTTATCGCGCAATATAACATGAGATATTTTTCCGACGTTTCGACCAAGTTGCATTGGTCGTGACCAAGACCAATGCAACTGAAAAATGGAAACTGATGAAACGACGGGAGAAAAAGAAAAATGAGGTATTTAATTAATATATCTCATGTTTTATTGCGCGATAAGTCCCGTATTAATATAGTAGTTGATCGATTATTTTTATTGTGTAGTATATTAGTTTCTGGCAACCATATCACAAGCTTTGCTTAGTTTGGGGTCAGAGACCGCGTGTAAGATGTCCCCTAATACCAATTCCTATTTGAAGTATGAATCTTTGTCATTGAATGGTTCCATACATTTTCCGAATGAAGCTAATTTTATACTTATATAAACTAAATCTAGTCTCAAAGAGTTATTTTTGTGATAAACACTTCAAAAATTCGTCGCGAATGCAGGACTCGAACCCTGCGTCTTCGGATTACTAGCATTCGCGACGAATTTTTGAAATGTTTGTCACAAAAATAACTCTGAGATAAACCTAGTGTGGGATCAGATCAGATCAGAGTCAGATAATGCACTATACAATTAAAAATCATTTTATCAAATCTAGTTTGTTAATTTTCTTAGAAAAAATTGCAAGAAAATGAGTTTTGCGCTTTTATTATTCCTATGTAGCTAAGACACAGATAAGAAGCATAACTAAAGCTACCGATGCCTAAAACTTTGCTGAAAAGCTGAAATGGAAATGGGCGAGGCATGTGGCAAGAATGTCTGATGAGCGCTGGACTTCAAGAGTAACAAGATGGTGCGGTCCTAGTGGCAAACGCCACAAAGACCGCTAACAAGATGGGCAGACGATATTGTAAAAACGGCTGGCTCAAGATGGTTACAAACTGCTCAGGACAGAGGACGCTGGAGTTCTTTGGAGGATGCCTTCACCCGCGGAGGAGTTCTTACTAATATAGATAACTAGGATTAAATTAGCTCATGTAATTTTTTGTGGTAAGAAATAATAAAGGCGTTTTATTATTATTATTATTTCTATGTTCTGTAGGTGAAACACAGAGGGGCGTAAAAGGACCCCTAACAAGGTAGTCATTAACCAAGTACTTTCAACGTAGAGATTTCCATCAATTATACAACTTCCCCATTTTTATGAATAAAACGGCTTTCATAAAATGCCGGAGTTTTTAGCTTTACATTCGCCGGACTTAAATTTAACACCAGTGTTTTAACTTGAGTAATTTTGCTCCCGTTATAACGTAGGTACTTGTGATTTACGCTTTATAAGTTTGATTGTGTTTCTAAAGAGCTGTATATCAGCTGTGATTTTCTTGAATTACGAACATGTGGCGAAAAATTCATCGCGGAAAGCTGAAAGCTTAAGAGCGCTTGTCCATGGCCTTTTTTACCGAACAACGGACAATAAATAAACGAAATGTTTGATTTACCATACACCAGCGCGATTCCTGTGAAAAAAAAAACGGATAAGTGCGAGTCAGGCTCACACACCGAGGCTTCCGTGCAAACCGAGAAAATTTCACAGAATTGAGAAGTAAGTTGTTAAAATCTCTACTCTATTTAAACGACAAAAAAGTTTTTTTTTTTTCACCTTTCTTGTCATTAATTAAAAGTTACAAATTGTTAAAATAATTAAAAATCTGTTTTAGCATTTGCTAATGAAGCTCTTTTATATGATACCTTACATGATACGATTTACTCACTTTGAATTTTTAATCCATATTTTGTGAATCTAGGGCGTATTTTTTGTGCTTTAAATAAAAATGTACAGTTTTCATATTTATTCCTATATGTGTACTCTGAGACAATGCTTCTCGCCAAATTTCATAGTTCTATGTCAATGGAAAGTACCCTGTAGGTTTTGATTTTTGTGAGTGTCGAAATATGCGGTTTTTTACGACATAATTTACACAACTGCAAGAGATCATAATATATACGTATCTGGTTTAAATTTAAACTCGATATCTTAACGCGTTCCCGAGATAAAGAGCCTTGACATACACACAGACGGACAGACGGACAACAAAGTGATCCTATAAGGGTTCCGTTTTTTCCTTTTGAGGTACGGAACCCTAAAAACCCGGTTGTCCGGTGAAAACAACAGCCAAGCGCTCTAAAGATCACGTCATACAGCTCGCGCCCCCGCGCTATGAGACGAATCAAACTTCTTGGCGGCTGTTCGAAACCCAATCCTTGACTGAAACTCACTTAACAGTTGCGCGAGAATTGAGTTTCGCGCAGTTTGTCGCCAACTTCACATTCGCTAAGATGTTTGTTTCGACCTACACAAGTCAGTGTTAATTTCATTCAAATCCGAAACCTACAAATAAAATATTGACGCTTCTGTGTGATGTAACTTTCAAACACAGATCTCTCAATTTAAGACCTGTGTCGGTTTAAACTGGTGAATATCTAATTTTATTCGAAACTCTTGATTTGGGGAGCTCTAGGGTTTAAACTACAGAATATTTAATTTTATTCGAAACTGCTTAAATGTACATCTATGTATATCGCCAATAAATTAGGCGTGTAGATAACAAATTAGTTTCTCATCAGTTATGCTTACACAATACTGGATTCTGCATTGTTGTTTCTTAAAAGAAACATTTTGGGGTATATAAAAATGCTATTTATTTAAATGTGTCTCGTTCACTGACGAAATAGAAGGCGTCTCTGAAAGGAGATTTATAAATTATACCTATAATATCTGTAAAGTTATGTAGGTACCTATCTATCTAGATGGACAAATATAAATCACAATCACATTGTTTCTAAACTGTCAAAAGTCCCAAGCATATGGTTTACAATTCGGTATCAAGTCAGATGGAAATAAATACTTTTGGGTTATCACTTAACTGAGTGGGTGTGCGCATGTGCGCTCAAATGGAAGTTAACGATATCGCCTAGCGAATAAATAATAGAAGTGACAATGAGGCTGTAAATACTCGAAAGGAGAACAACGCAACAACGAAACGCAGCATAGAACAACCTTCCACATTACACAAAATGAACAGTCGATCTCGCAGATCGAAAATATTCAAAGAGGAAGCCAAAATATTTCTGTGTGCCATTTATATTTTTTGATGTTTTGAATTCTTCAGACATATAATACTTACTGTACCAGCCTTTTTTAATAATCCACTGCAGGACGAAGGCCTATCCACGAATGGTGATTGGGCCATATCCACCACGCTGGCCCAATGCCGGTTGGTGGATTCACATACGCCATCGAATTTCTTCTGCGGACGTATGCAGGTTGCCTCGCGATGTTTTCCTTCACCGAAAAGCCAGTGGTGTGAATTTCCGTACACAAATTCCAAGGAACTCATTGATACGGTACCCGGGATTTGAACCCACGACCTCACGATTGTAGGGCGGGTGTCACTACCTACCTCTAAAACATCACAGCTTTTCTAATATACTTAATTCAAATTAATTGGCACTACATTTCAGTACCTATATAGGTAGGATGTATTTATATAGGTACTAGATGAGAACCCGGCTTCGCTCGGGTGAAATGTGACTCATAATACACACTCATCATAATTTTACTGTTACTCGATCACCATCTTTACGAAGAGCCCTTCGCTGCATCAATTTTTCACAATTATGACAATGATTACCAAATGCAAGGACCTTAGTTGATGAAGGATAGGTCTACGCTTCGCTCGGAGTGAAGACCTATCCTTCATCTATGGCAAGGAGATTAGGCTGTTAACAAAATGATGTAGGTATCATCAAGCAAAACAACGATGAAAGACCAATGAAAGACATTCATTTTTAAGAAATAGGTACTTTCGGCATGATGGGTGTAAACAATATCCCAAAGTAATTGCTCATAACTAAGCTTTGGCGGGAAAGCGGAAAAATCATGTCGCCTCATTGTACTATTATTTTGTTAAACTTGTGTTTTTATTAGTAATAATTAGTGAAGCACTTTGATATTTCGTTGATTATGAGCTTATTTACGTGCATAAGTGTAGGCAAATGATATAATGTGACGTATCATGTATTGTTACCTTAGATTATAGAAGGGAAGTTGTTACCAAAATTCCATAGACGTCTCTAGTAAAGTCTCCACTGCTTTACTGAGGTATGACTTGAACTATGTTTGGACTTGACCGTGACTTTTTTGGACTTTAACGTGACTACGACAGTGACTTTGTTGATAAAAAATATTATCAAAAATTATTAAAAAATACTTGAAACTGGCAAATGCACAACTATGTGACGCCAAAATATAAAAGAAGACGATTGACTGCTCAAGATCAGTGATGCCAATTTAGCATATTTTCATCTTCTTTAGCATATTTATTTGCAGTTTAGCATAGGTACACCATATTTTTAGCATGTAAAATAATTATAAAATAAAAGTTTTTACCATGAAAATTACATGCAGAATTGCAGATTTATTTCAGCAATATCGTTTTTAACGCTACCACATTCAAATGCCGAAATTGAACGGGTTTCTTTCATTCAAATGAATGTTTTAAAAACTAAGCTACACAATTATTTGTCGGTAAAAAATTTAAATGTTATTTTACACTTATAAGATTTGATTCAAAAGGGCAAGGAAATGCTGCTACTCTTACGCAGTTCCAGAGAACATACTGCGCTCTGTAGGTACCAAGGAGAGCTATACAGTCTGAGCAATGACGCTAGCTCGTCTTGATACACATTAATTGTCGATGAAGACAAAGATACTTACATTTTATTCGATAGCATATAATAGTTCATAGTCAAGATTAAAACACAAATTTTGTTAATTAACAATAATTTTATTATTATTGTTACGTTTCATTTGATATTGAAAAATGTTATCACAATTTTTAGCATATTTATTTTGCCACAATTTGAACACCATTTATAATAGTAATAGCATATTCTTTATTTGTGCTATTGGCAACACTGCTCAAGATATTATGTCATCCGGTGTCATTATGGAGACCGTGTTTTTGTTTGTCAACACCGTTATAATTTATTAAAATACTCGATAATCCGAATTTTCCGGATATATGTTGTCGACTCGAAATCATTATTTTTTTATGTTTTATCATTCAGATAAAGTTTCTATTGAGTCTACCGTACCCCTTGACGAAATTATTAATATAGACTAGCTCGTCTTGATACACATTAATTGTCGATGAAGACAAAGATACTTACATTTTATTCGATAGCATATAATAGTTCATAGTCAAGATTAAAACACAAATTTTGTTAATTAACAATAATTTTATTATTATTGTTACGTTTCATTTGATATTGAAAAATGTTATCACAATTTTTAGCATATTTATTTTGCCACAATTTGAACACCATTTATAATAGTATTAGCATATTCTTTATTTGTGCTATTGGCAACACTGCTCAAGATATTATGTCATCCGGTGTCATTATGGAGACCGTGTTTTTGTTTGTCAACACCGTTATAATTTATTAAAATACTCGATAATCCGAATTTTCCGGATATATGTTGTCGACTCGAAATCATTATTTTTTTATGTTTTATCATTCAGATAAAGTTTCTATTGAGTCTACCGTACCCCTTGACGAAATTATTAATATAGATAAGGTAGTTAAGAATTAAATTTCAATGTTTTTTATGTTACAAAAATAAATATTAGAAAATTGGCACTCGGTTAAATACTACCTCGAAAGAAAAGTCTAACTATATCCAGCTGTAAACGTAGATACAAGATGTTAATAGGCCCAATTATGAAGCCGCCATCGTAATTATAATAACTAATTATTTCTGTTTGGTTTTTACTTTAGACATTCGATAGAGATAACACTTTTTACGTTGCTATTAAATTAACGATAGCGCTTTCATAATTGGGCCTAATGACAATGTAACTATTCACTTAAAATAACCTATAAAGAAAATCAGACAAACAGAAAGGGAAAGTGAAGTGAAAAAAAAAGTGAAGGGGAAAACTTGCACGATAACATGAAAAGTATTAAATCAGTTAAGAGGAAAAGGCTTCTCTTTAACTGTGGTTTTACCACAAAATAAACTGACTTCAGAAGACTATCTCTTCTTTTTAGGGTTCCGTACCCAAAGGGTAAAAACGGAACCCTATTATTAAGACCCCGCTGTCCGTCTTTCTATCTGTAACCAGGTATCTGTTTCTCGTGAACCGTGATATCTAGAACATTGAAATTTTCACAAATGACGTATTTCTGTTGCCGCTATAACAAAACTAAAAACAGAAAAAATATTATTTAAGGGGGTCTCCCATACATACAACAAACCTGATTTTTGCCGTTTTTCGCTCGATATTTTAAATTAAAGGTTACATGTAGATGCTTGAAGTATTCAGAGAATATTTAATTATAAATGCAACTAGCTGCCCCACCGGCTTTGCCCGGGTACGATTGGCTAAAGAAGACAGATTTTATAAGCATTGTGCCTATAAACTTACCACGTAATGTAGGTATACGTCACACACATGCTAGACATACAGGATGAACCATTATGATGAGTTATAACCTACCCAAATCGCGGGAGTTCCCGTAGTCTTAAACTGTTCGACTATTTGCGTAAAAGAAATATAATATTGGCCTATCTCAATCAAACTGAGTTCATATGTGTCGAGTGGCTGTACATAATAAATAGCCCTGATTTTAGAAAATGACAATGAAGAGAATGATAGAGAAATATTAGAGATCCACAGTTTATCTACATTCTACCTATGTAAGTTAGTTTCTTGATCTTGTCTTCACTTGAGAACTTTGTAAAACATTGGACCATCAGTTCTACTTCTACAAATTGTGCCAAACCCAAAGAGCTGTGATGGAAGGAATCGAAGCGCATTTTTTTACACCTTGGGTAACATTATTGTAGTTTTAGTAGGAATCCTTATTTTTTTTCTTGCTATTAAAATAGCCTATGTTAATCAATGATAATGTAGCATTCAAATGGTGAAAGAATTTTTACAATCGGTCCAATCCTTTTTGAGCCTATTCGTTACAAACATACGTACATATCTTTCCTCTTTATAATATTATTATTATTATATAATTATTATATTATATAGTATAGATTTAAAATTTAGTGAATAAATATTTTAAAATAAAATCAATATTTAAGGGGAACACACAAGTAACGTGATTAATTTGCTCGATATTAATCACGGCAACAGGAAGATGCTTGAAAAATTATGTGGTACCTGTATTTCTTTCAACAATGATTAAGAAATTAAAATAAAATATGTTAAGGGAGCTTCCATTTATGAGGAACCCTTCGTGCGTGAGTCTGACTCGCACTTGGCCAATTATTTATTTAGTCCTGTTACGTAGGCCGGGTCCATGGACTTATTATAAACCCAAACAAATCACGAGTGTTTACCAATTTATTGACCTCATTTTTTTTATTATTATTATATACCACGGGACTAGTCGCACACTAAAATTACGAGATAAATAAATACGAGTACCTCATCATCCTGACGTTTCGGCCGAGTTGCACCGACCGTGGTAACGGGTAGACTGAGTCTACCGGGATGATGAGGTATTTATTTATCTCGTAATTTTAGTGCGCGATTAGTCCCGTAGTATATAATAATAATGTGTTCAAATACTATATATTAATAACATAAATCAAGGTTAACCAATCGACCGAATTTACCTCTCCAAGAGAGTAGTAAATTATGATGATGAAGCAAGTTACTCGAACTCAAGTTGATGGCAGTTGCAAGTCATCATCGTTTTGGCGGGACATGAATAAACTGAGGTACCTGGTAAAACGTGTAGGTACCTAGTAGATTATACACGAAATAATTTTTACTAAACGATTTTTTTTAACTTCACTTGTCCGTTTTTAGGGTCAAATCTAGGAATTGAAATTTGACCCCCTTCCCGTGGACAGATTTATATGATATTGATACAGAACTTTGGTTTCGATGAGAATACATTTTTTTGTATTCGGTATCAGCGTAAATACAAGATGGCCACCGCCACAACATGGCGGATTACATTTTTTTACACAACTCCCTCAATATTATATTATTTGGGTATCAAATGAAAGGGCTTTTTATGTAGAACACAGTTTATAGTAACAACATGACAACTGAAAACATGAAATTAAAACTGGTATTTTTTTTTAAATGAGACGGTTTTATGTACTAAACTCTAAAAATAATTCAAAAATATAATCGTGGGCTGTAACGTACAAAACGAAATATTATTATTTTGTAGCTTTTACTACATAAAACCGTTTAATTTAAAAACGTTTTTTAACAATTTTATTTAACACCATACTTGGTGATGATTTTGTGGCACAGAAACGTGGTCTCTCACTATGGGCCTTATCAGTAAGCTCCAAGTAGCCCAACGAGCTATGGAGAGGGCTATGCTCGGAGTCTCTCTGCGGGATCGAATCAGGAATGAGGAGATCCGTAGAAGAACCAAGGTTACCGACATAGCCCAACGGATTAGCAAGTTGAAATGGCAATGGGCAGGGCACATAGCGTGGAGGACTGATGACCGGTGGAGTCGAAAAGTTCTCGAGTGGAGACCACGTACCGGCAAGCGCAGCGTAGGACGTCCACCCACAAGGTGGACGGATGACCTCATTAAGACCGCAGGATCGCTTCCAACCGGTCATATTGGAGATCCATAGGGGGGCCTATGTCCACCAGTGGACGTCCTTTGGCTGATGGATGGATAGATGAAGATTTAACACCTTCGCGTACAACGTGTTGCTGCAAAATCCAGACTTTTAAACATACAAAAAGTTTATTGATTCTCGACATGGAGTCATTACACGGTTGAAGTCGGTTTTGGCAAAAAAAAAGTATATAGGTACCTACAGGCGCCATCCTAATTTTAATAGCAATTTAGAATATTCTTCTCTCATTCAAATGCTTACAGAAATAAAATAAAAAGAAATATTTAAAATTGCTATTAAAATTAGGATGGCGCCTTCATAATTATGGGTTGCCTGGAAGAGATTGCTATAAGCAATAAGGCCGCCCTTTGTTGCACTAGTTTAGGTCGCTTTTTTTTTTCATTTCTGTGTATTTTTCTGTATTGTATTTTAGTGTTAACAATAAAATGTTCATTCATTCATAATTGGCCACAATGTGTATGTCCTCAAACAAGCAAATGTGCGAGTGAGAAAGCTGTGGCCAGATGAAAGAGTGCTAAGCTTTGTGTAAAAATCGTCTTCTGTAATTCTTTGTTTTGATTGAGTTCGCGAAACACGGATCTGTGTTTCCATTCATAAAACCAGCCGGATTGAATGAAATTCAGTTAGCGAGCGGATTTATATAACTAGGCTAGAGTTTAAAATATTAATTTCATCAAGTACTTATTTTTCCAACTTAAGCTAAGGTTCAGATTACTAGTGGATACTAATTTAAACATCTTTAGGTACAAAATTATACAATGAAGTGGCAGGTTTCTCAAATCTATATTTATTTTTAACATTATGATTACGCGGGTTAAGAACTAGAGTAGCGTAAGGGCAAAATGACAACTTTACATGAGAGCCAAAAACAACTCAAAGGACATGTCCACAAAATGTACGGAAGCTGGTATAATAATAAACAAAAATTCCAACCACAACAATCTTTACATTTCGAGAAACTGCATATTTTTCTGAGTCTATTACATCATTTAAAACCAAAAAAGAGCCCTCCGTTTTTTTAAATTAATTTTGAATCTATTACGAAAAATAAATATTTTTGCCTCAATAGGTAGTTTATCCCTAGCAACCCTGATTAAGTAACTTCCAAATTGTTAAATAGAAGCATTTTTACGAATTAGACACAAATTTTTAGTGTTTTTTGTGACATTGTACCTATTAACTAGTCACACTGGTGGTTATAATTTTTAATTTTAGCAAATTAAGAGATGAATGTGGAAGAATCAGCTACGAATGCAAGTATAATAACGAAAAAAGCACTTTATTATTGCTAAACTAGAAAAAATAATAAGCTGTACTGTTATTTTTCATACAATTTATTTTTCGCATTTAAAAAAAGTTGGAGGCGTGAAAAAATCTAAATTAAATATTTTTGGGAAGCCCATAAAACAAGCTTTCAAATGATGTATATATCATTTTGGTTTGATTTTTCTCTGAATAATATACCACTTGTGGACGTCAGCTTTAGCTACCGTTATCTTATAAGTAGCTCTTCTATGGCAAAATCTATAGTAGATAGATATCTGATTTTTATTTATCAGCTACAGAATAGTGTAACTTTTTAGGCAATGCTTAGCGTTTTTATTTTAATGAACATAAGTGTTTGCTTTGTGTCTGGGTGTTATTTAGTTACTATCTATTTAAGTATGCATTTTAAAAAATAAGTATATATGTAGTATATCAGTCTCTGGCAGCCATATCACAAGCTTTGCTTAGTTTGGGGTCAGAGACGTCTCAAAATATTTATTTATTTTATTTTTATTTAATGAAAAATATTTTTCGAAAAATGGTTCACGGTGTGTCATTTTGCTGTGACATACTATTAATAATGTATGTGTTTACGGATATTTCGTTAAAATGACCCTAAATAACGGTACTATACGCTTCTTGGCGCGAAAAGACTAAGACTTTACAATCACACATTGTGTGAAAATTATATGACAAGATACGTTATTTGACCAATTGCATTCAAAACATTTTTGGTGTCCTATTTTTGACAAAATAATGGCAAGATTATTGTAAGTAGAAACACTTCATTTTGGCAGTAAACAAAAATAATTTTTTTGATACATTATTTTCTTACTAAGCACTACACATGACATAGCTCCAGTTTTTTGGCATATAAAAATATGAAGATTTAAAAAGCGAATGGTAAAAAAAAATTTTTTTTTAATTTTTGCCCTTACGCTACTTTAGTTCTTAACGCGTTTCAGTCATATCAACGTCAACGTTTCTGATATGTTTGCTGAGCGAAATAATATGAATATTCAAAGTCAGATTTATAAATAAATAAATTTAAGGGGACATCTTACACACGGTCTCTGACCCCAAACTAAGAAAAAGCTTTGTGATATGGCTGCCAGAGACTGATATACTACATATACATATTTTTAAATTCATACTTATATAGATAGTACCTAAATAACACCCAGACAGAGCAAACACCTATGTTCATCACATAAATGCTTGCAGGGCAAGCAGGATGGGGATATCACGCCTCTTTGATCCAGAAGTCAGGGTCACTAACCACTGAGCCTGCTTCGGTCTGTCAAGTAAAGTCAGAGTACCTATTTTCTAAGTCTGCCTGCGTGCATCTTGGACCGCGTCAGTGCTTATTACCTGCCATCGACGACTTAATGGGCAAGCGAGGACTTATACGCCACTAAAAAAACAAATGACATTAATTACTTGGTATAATTAAGCTTCTCTTATTTTAAGAAAAGCCTTCCTTTTTCATTTTCTTATATCTATATTTTTATTTATCATACATATTGTCAATAATATTGTAGTAGACATTATTAGTTAGACATTGTAGATAGCCGTGGTGGTCAAGAGGTAGAGAAAATGAAGAAATTCGATGACGTATGTGAATCCACCAACCCGCACTGGGCCAGCGTGGTGGATATGGCCCAATCACCCTTCGAGGGTAGGCCTACGTCCTGCAGTGGACTATTAAAAAGGCTGGTACAGTACAGTACAGACATTGTAAGCGGTTTGCATCCAGCGCGATCTCTAAATCATGTGAGTGGACGTTCTACGCTGCGTTTGCTGGTACGTGGTTTCCTTTCGAGAACTTTAGGACCTCGTCATCAGTTATTACGTATCGGTAATGACGTAACAGCTTTGATGTTTTGACATTTTCCAAGGCTCATTTCCTTTGATATTAGTGAAATTGTTCCGCAGTGTAAATTATTTCGTTTCTGTTAAAAATCGTTAATCAGATTTTTCCTTATACCTATATGGTTTTTCCTTTACACGTGGAAGTGAAGTAATATTTTCCTCTTATAAGTTTTTACTCCTATTCTTTCCTGAAATTCCTTTTTATAATGAATTAAAGATAATTTCGTGTATTTTTGAAATAAGTGAGTTAGTATATGGGCTGGCCGGGAGGCTAGTCCTGGTGTCAGAGTTTTTAGGCCGCATGAAAGCCTCTGACATGGCTAAACGGTAAAACACCCGGAATCTACAATTTAACGTGTCATCCGAGCCACGGTAGCGCTCAGTTGGAAAATGCCACCCGCGGTCACCCATCCAATTACTGACCGTGCGGAACGTTGCTTAATTTGCTTGGTGATCGCTGACACCTAGACAAACTAAGCTACGAGCGCTACATTTTTGAAATAAGTTATTTTCCCTCTCCTTCAAGATTTTAGGTAGGTACTTGTATTAAATACCAACTCGTTAAGAAAGTATTTCAACGTGGGCCCAGACTACTGACTACCAGTATGTACCATGTTTTAAAATGAGCGTAAAAATATGGCAGATGTACACTGCAATAAATCGGCATGTTTAGTTAGTAAAAATATTTTTCTCAAATTGATTTTTGTTTGAATAGCCGACATATTTTCGAGCAAGGTCTTTACAGTTGGAAATTATTTTCCTGCTTAAGGGGGCGCCTAATGCCAGAATCAAACGAAAGGTGTATTTTTAAAGACGTGGTGTAAAGACAACGAACGAACTATACGAAAAAAAATACTATAGTAGGAGAGTAATAGCGTAGAATTTTGGAAAATAATATTACTTACTTTAGAAGAAAATTAAAACCATAAAAAAAACTTTTTTTTCTAATGCTCAAAATTATCAGCGATAACACTACATTGTTTTTGACAAATTACGTAGCCAGACTAATGTTCTAGTAGAGTAATCGATTCGTTTTTTAAATATATGCTTAATTTTTGAATAAATAAATAAAATGTCACCTAAAAATATAAGCTGTCGCTCGAAGCCAAAATCATCGTAGACTGTGTGATGCGATTTTCGACTCTAAACAAAGCAGCATAGATGATAGCGGGCAATGCAAGAAGCGCGGGTGAAATTTGTTTTTTTTTTATGGCATTAGGCGCATCTTAAACTATCGGTCGACTTATCAATAATCCCCTACAATAAAAAACATCGATTGATAAATGAGACGTCCACAAATGGTATATTAGGTATTCAGAGGTTTAATATGTATCGTTTGAAAGCTTGGTTTATGGGGTTCTCAAAAATATGTATTTAATATTTTTTTATCCCTCCATTTTTTGTAAGATAAAAATAAAATTGTAGGGAAAATGGAAATATAGCACACATTATACACTAATTTCTAAAATTGTTTATATTTTAGCTATTTCAATGTTATTTATTAGAGTTGCCAGTTATAATTATACTTATTCTGTCAAATATATTGATTTATCCTAATATATTCAAAATTATTTTTTTTTAAATCGTAGTGCTCTCTTTCCATTTAAACTGATATAATGGCCTCAGAAAAAGATTAGCTATCTCGAGATGTAACGCGATTTTTTGATTAATATTACCAGCCTACATACGAGTACATTATAAATTATATCTCCTTGTTTAAAGATTTTCGTCGAGATTCAGTGAGCATTGTGACCTTTAGAGGAGAATCACCTTCAACACCTGAGCAGACGAAAGCAAAATCGTCGATTTTCTCACTTTTTTCGCTCGGTCAATTAAAACGGAGACCTCTCTCACTTCGTTTGTTCGATCAAAATAGTACTCCGAATCAAATGTCGGTCTTTTGCAATCGTGGGAGTAAAATATCAGATATCCGCTTCCGGCTATTTATCTACAAACCTGAAGCTTAAAATAACTTTATTTTAAGCTTAGTTTTGCTTTAGTTCAATGAGCAAATAATCACGAAACACGGTATTAGTTTTAGGAGTATTCTAGTTTTGCTTGATATACATTTAATATTTTGTTGCTAAGTTGTATATTTTTAACCATCCATCCATCCATAGGACGTCCACTGCTGGACATATGCCTCCCCAATAGATCTCCAATAAGACCAGTTGGAAGTAGCTTGCATCCAGCACGAACCTGCAATCTTAATGAGGTCATCCGTCCACCTTGTGGGTGGGCTTCCTATGCTGCACCTGCCGGTACGTGGTCTCCACTCGATAACTTTTCTACCTCATCGGTCATCAGTCCTCCGTGCTGTTTCTTTTTTATTATAGGTTTACGTTTGACTTCTATGAGCCCTACCTACTGCCATTTCACCTTGCCGATCCGCCAAAAATGTTTACCACTGATGAACCTACACTGGAGGAGGAACTGGAGGCAAAGTTTTAAACGTTAGATTAATTTCTAACGTTTAAAATCTTTCAAAAACTTTGCAAAAGATCGAAATCGCATGATATGCACTCCCGTCTATGTAATACTTAATTAGAATACATTAGATTTAATAATTAATAACTAATTTAAATAGGGTGTTTTAACTGTTTAGCTATATCAGAGGCGCTCAGACGGCTTAAAACTCTGACACCAGGGCTAGAGACACGGCCTGTACGAACGGCCTATATATCCAAATATTATCACATAAAAGTCGGCCAAAAAGGTAGCATTCGTTTTAATCCTAACTTCAAGTTTTTATGAATTACGTAAGTACCCGACCAAATTAAATAACTTTTCCCCAACCCTAATATGTCCATTCACTGAATTCGTGGATCTCCGATCTAGAACAGAGATTCTTTCATTCGCTCACGAACGAATGAAATCAGCTTATGTTCATTCATTCAGTGTTCATAATGGTTTCACGTTAATCTGATTATATCTTTGTGTCAATGAAAAATTATTCATGCCTGAAGCTGAATGGCGTACCTAATTTTGGGATATTATAAGTGTTTTGATGAATTTTTTGTGGTATTTAAGTTATTGAATTACTTATTTGAAATTATCTTGTACTCACGCTATCCCATAAGAACCTTTGATTTTTTATTGATGAAAAGGTTAAGTCAATTTTCATTAATGTTTTTCATAACTACGAAAAAGGAAATTGTCTTCGCTGTTTGTTCGAGAATTCCTACTTTATTTGCATGAAAGGTGTCAAACTTAATGACAAAGGTCTAGATTGAGTCTACCCGTGACCATGGTCGATGCAACTCGGCCGAAACGTCGGGATGAGGAGGTATTTATTTATCTCGTAATTTTAGTGCGCAATTAGTCCCGTAGTATATAATAATAATAGATTTGATAGTTGATGATAAAATATTTTTAAGTTTGACAGCTGTCACTTTAAATCTATCATTTTTAAACTAAAAATTATTTGTCCTGGGAAAAAAGGCTTTTTGCAGTAGCTTACTGAATTAAATCTAGTTTAGCCCAACTGGGGGTTTAAGCACATAATAAATAATAGAAGAATATAAGGATAACTGCGAGACAGCAACAATTATAACAAATTATAGAAATAACGAGTAAAGCTGGAAACATACTATCGGATGCGACTGACAGCCGCGACTGATAGGTATCTAGACTATGAAAGTACACGGAGCCGTGCACACTATCGGACATACGAGTAAGTCGCGGACGTTACCTTCGGACGACCTTGAGCGTTCGGACGTCCGAGAGCGATCTGGCACACCGGATGTTCTAAGACTGGGCACATTGCTAAGTCGCGGCTGTCAGTCGCGTCCGTTAGCCGCGTCCGATAGTATGTTTCCGAGCCGGTGACGCATTAACTGCAATTCGATTCGCATAAGCGCTCATCTTTAAAAGCAAACTTACATAAATATTTACCTTTTATCTATAACACAACACGTAATTCTGTCGATGTCTAGGAATATGAGTATTATGGAATCTCGGTACCCCGACACATCGTAGGTGTAGCCCGCCCAAGCGAATCTAAACTGACACCCCCGTGGTTCAGTAAAAAATATTATCAAAGCAGGTAGCGGGCAAAATATGCAAGGAATAAATTTATGGTGTAATGGTGTAAGCCATATTATGTGTATTTTCTGAATGAAATATTATATCTTTGACAGATCTTCGATCCATTCGTACAAGAATTCTGTGAAGTTCTTCTAAAGACTTTTGATACCCATTTATTGAAAAAGTCAGCTACAAAATCGTTTTTAAAGTGGGAGGGATTACTCTACATGGAAAAGGTGTAGGTAGGTCTAAGCTCTTTAAGGTTACAACAGCACCACGTTAACTTCAGGTTGCTATAAATGAGCCACAATCGAGATTTTTCAGCAAAAGAGAATGCATTGTTAACAAAGTTTTAGTTTTCATATTTTGCCAACTCTACCTGAAAGTTGGTTAGATTGAAATTTGCGATTTTGGACTTTATTTCTGTTAGATAGGTTTGGTTTTACTTGATTTTCGGAAAACCTGGATTCCTCGAGTTTTTGAAAAATAAAACTGTTCTGTACTAGATTTAGTTTTACACTGAACATTATTCTGTGGCATTACTGAGAAAACTTAAGGAATATTACCTAGCATTTCGTTGTGCAAAATCCTAGTATTTATTTGTTTTAAGTACCTCCTACTCGTTTATTGGAAGTGAATTTTTAATATTCTTGAAAAAATTATGATTTGCACGATGTTTTTCATTTTTGTACTCAATGTGATCTTCCTTCGTAGGCGTGTCTATGTTTAGCAGTGGGCTATTAAAAGACTGGTGCTAGTATAGTGTTAAGAATGCATTTTTATAGAATTATCTAAGTTTCATTGTTAGGGGAAGTCTGAAAGTAGCGCCAGTGACAGAGAAATTAAAGAATGGCAGGCTAACTTGGTACGGGTATTGAGCATATAATAAGAAGGGAGGAAAGTCATGTTATAAAAAGAGCTCTTAATATGATGGTAAGCAGCAAAAGCGGGAGGGGAAGACCTAAAAAAGTGTGGATGAATTGTGTGAAAGATGATATGCGAATATGATGAGAAAGGAGTTGAATGTTGATGATGAAATGGCGTATGATAGAATGAAGTGGCGAAAGGAAACGTGCTGTGCTGACCCCACCTAGTGGGATAAGGGCAAGAAAATGATGTTGATCTAAGGTCATTCATAATTACAAACAATGATGAGATAGCTGTTCTATGTCTCTTATCGTTATTTTGTATCAATGTCATATTTTTTTATTAATTTAATTTTGTTAATTGTTCAATTTTCATTTCATGTTTTTAAAAACAAAATATTTCGACAGCTACTAGGGAATTAAAACCCATATTGACCTTGAGATATAAAATTTGAGTTTAAAACGTATAATAATATAGTTATTTTTTGTACAAATATATTCTCATAGGCATGTTTCAACGGCCATAACTATTATACCTTTTTTCGAGGGGGAAGTCTTCGAAAGATGCCCGACTGCTTAGGGGTGCTGTAGTCGGGTTATATAGTATTGTACCCACTAAAATCCCCTCGGTAGCCATCCTTTGTGCCCTCTTGGGAACTCCGGGATCTCCAAAAGGAACGCACCGGTGCTCCCAGCACTTTGTGCGACTACTCACCTGGGGCCTTATTTTGTAAGCGCTCTGGCGTTCGGCTTCGCTTTTCCTCCCGCTCGCTCTCGCGGCGTGAGTAACTGGCGCGAGCAGGAGAAAAAGCGAAGCCGAACGTCAGAGCGCTTACAAAATAAGGCCGCTGGTGCTAGAACCAGGCTTGTGCGGTCCTCTACGACAGCGTTGCCACTCGCACTGTCGTCCTCCCCGGACCCGTTTGAGTGGATGGCCAGACCCCCATCCCTAACCACCCACGAGCCCAGAGGTCCCCTTTTAGCAGGCTCTTACTACAGGCAGTGAATACCGATGCCGTATTCTAGTGCCCCGGCATCAGGGTTAACTGTTTAATAACGATTGTATCGTAACGAAAGAAATTGCATCCATTCTAAATATTGTATACTTTGCGAGATTATATTGCGCTATCAAGTTGTTTACAGGAAACTATTGATAGCAAATTATCTTTATATTGTTATTATCTTTCACATCTTTGATTATGCCAAAAAAACGAATCGGCTGTCTACATTACCACGCATAAGTATTGTCTATCTAAAACATAATATTTGAAAACTGTTTTAATTTTTGTTTGGTACAAATATTAAAACGAGTGTTATTATTTTATTATGTATTAAGTAACGATTGTTTATTTATTCTACTTGATCTACACTGAAGTATGTGAATATATTTGTGTGGAATCATGATTGTGGTATTGTTGGTTTGTGTGTTGACCGTAGTTAGGGGGCAGAGTGTACAGGTGGTTACGGAGGAAGGGCCTGTCGAGGGATATGTGGCAGTGGGCACAGGTGATTACTATACCTTCTATGGAATACCATATGCAAGACCTAGGGTCGGTTCTGACATGTTCATGGTAAGTTTAAATTGAATTCTATTTAGTTGATTGAATCAGGCGTTACTTTGCGGAAATTCATCTTCAAATCTATGTTTTGAATAAATATGTAGTGAATTTCAGCTATCTTGTTGTAGGCAAATAAGTTTAAGGGCATTTAAAAAAAAATACACAATTATTAATATTACAAAAATTATACATTTTAAAAACTTAATTTTACTAAATACATAAAATAATAATAAATATCACTTATTTTCACTACACTCTATTATATATTTTTTTTAAATAATATATTAATAATCCGTTAACAACAAATAAATATTATAAAAAATTCTTTAAAAATAATATGACAAAATATTGAAAACACTACACTAATAAAAAACACCCTTATTCTCACTGCACGACACTGTTCCACATTTGTGTTTCGCCTCTCAACGAGGCATCTTCAGGACGTGTTGTTAACGGATTATTAATATATTATTTAAAAAAATATATAATACAGTGTAGTGTTTTTTAGTGTTAGTTTTTTTTAATGCCTTTAATCTTATTTGCCTACAACAAGATAGCGGATATACACCAAATATTTATTAAAAACGAAGATTTTATATGTTTTGTTAAGTTGCGGTAGGACATCCATTGCCTCCCCTACAGATATCAAATAATACAAATTGGAAGAAGCTCGCATTTAGCGCTTATTCCTTATACCTACTATGAGACTTAAGGAAAGTACAGTGGAACATGGATAAGGATAATGTGCTCAAATCGTTTAAAAAAAGTTTAAAATAACATATCAGCCATCAGTTTTCCGCTAAAAAAGCTTGCTTGATTTAAATGCGAGGCTGTCTAGAATTCGAAAGTGGATTTAAAACTGTTAATTTAGCACCTGGACTGGTGATATTTTATTATAGCTTTTAAATGAACAAATAACTTTGTCTTTCTTCAATAGCTGCGGGACAAGCACTATTGGGTATGGGCCTCGGGCTATTGTTATTGGCGCTTGCACCTAGTGCGATCTTGCGGAATATTTTAAAGAATTATTGTAAAATTATTTTCTTAAATAACATTTCATACATTATAACAACTATTAAAATTAACCTACCTACTCAAACATAACTTTTATTTAAATATATACAAGGCTTAGAGAGTAAAGTTTAATAAATATAAATAACAAACAATAACAGAAAATAAAATAAATATACATGTACCTACGAAATTAATCAAATAACCCGCACCTCATCGTTCCTGGTGCAAAGGTGCCCATAACGCTTGCTGCATTGCCGCGCTGGATGGCGATGTTG
Source organism: Hypomecis punctinalis (assembly GCA_949316475.1). NCBI lineage: Eukaryota > Metazoa > Arthropoda > Insecta > Lepidoptera > Geometridae > Hypomecis > Hypomecis punctinalis. The sequence goes on along the minus strand of OX438819.1, from coordinate 8,453,028 downwards.
TAAAATTGATATCCTGGTCTTGTGAATAGATATCCTGGTCACCAAGAAGAATACTAGTAATTAATTCAGTCAAACATTTCAGCCATCCGGGCCACCGTCAGCTCGCGAAGGCATCTTCCACGCCAACAGAAGTGGCATCGAGTGCGCTCACCCCGGCCCCGACGGCATGCTCGGAGTTCTAGACTGCCTCGTCCTCAACATCTTCACCAGCAACCTCACTGCCTCCAGGCCAGTCCTCGTCTGGGTCAATGGCGAAGAGACCACGCCAGCCGTCTCCTCTCAATACTCCTACAAAAAGCTCATCGATGAACAATTACTTGTTGTCACTCTAAATTACAGACTTTCAGTGTTTGGATTCTTATGCTTACGAACTGGAAACCATCCCGGGAACGTTGGATTGAGAGACTTGATTTTGGGCTTAGAATGGATTCATAAAAATATTGCTGCATTCGGCGGAGATCCCAACAATGTGGTGCTAGTAGGCCATGGTTCAGCAGCAGCCATGGTTGATATCGTCACTTTGACAGCAGATCCATCGCTTTACATTCCCAATCACCACAATTACTTGCATAAAGCGATCACACTTAGTGGATCGGTACTTGCACCTTGGGTAACGACATATGATCCCTTAGGTGCAGCGTTAGCCCTGAATCGTGTTATAGGAGGCTCTTTTTATCAAAGAGACGAAATACCCCAAATGCTGGCATCAAGATCGCTAGATGAACTAAATGATGCTTTAAATAAGTTTAAATATACAAATAACACTCCAATGTTTGCTCTGTGTATAGAAAATACAAACGTAGCTGATTTTCTTGTAAATATCGCTCCATACCATTTGCTTAAAAGTTATGGTTATAAAAACATCCCCTATATGGCGGCATATGTGACAAACGAAGGAACGCAAAGAGTTAGAGAAGCTGTATTTGACGGATGGCTGGAAAAAATGCGATCTAATTTTAGGGATTTCCTGCCTGTCGACTTAGATTTTAACAATAGAATAGAGCGAAGAAGACAAGCTCGGAATATTCGTCAATTTTACTTTGACGATCAATATTCTATTGATAATTTCTTTAATTACTACAGCGACACAATGGTCGTTGCTGCAATGATCAGAGCTATGCGTTGGAGAGCGCATAATACCAGAACTGAGGATGTATATCTGCTAGAGTTTGGATACGTTGGAACTAATAATTCCGATTGGAATTTTGACGACATTCCAGTTAAAGGAGTGAGACACGGGAGCTTCCTCAACTACATTTTTGGTGTCGATTTGGATTCATTTGATGAAGTTGTTGCGAATTCTTTCGTCAAACGAATTGCTGCTTTTGCATATACTGGGTGAGGTTTTATTGTATAAATTGTATCGTCATATACAATACTATACTCTGAACAGCGAGATAATGCATACATTGAAAGGTCGTCATCGAACGGATAGCAAAAATCAAAAGCCTGCCGGCGGCAAATACCTACGTTTATCCGCCACTGGAAGTGAGAAACGAGATTGTTATTTTTAGCAAATATTTAACAAAATTATTATCGCACATTTTTTAGGGTTCCGTACCTCAAACGGAAAAAAACGGAACCCTTATAGGATCACTTTGTTGTCCGTCTGTCCGTCTGTGTGTATGTCAAGACTCTTTATCTCGAGAACGCGTAAATATATCGACTTGAAATTTAAATTGTATATGTATATCTATGGTCTCTTGCAGTTATGTAAAACAAAAACTTCTCAGTTATCGTTTCAAAAAGTTAGAGCCGTTTATGTCGTAAAAAAACGCATATTTTGCACTCACAAAAATCAAAACCTACAGGGTACTTCCCGTTGACATAGAACTATGAAATTTGGCGAAAAGCATTGTCTCAGAGTACACATATAGGAATAAATCTGAAAACTGTACATTTTTATTTACATCACAAAAAATAGGGCCTCAAAATTCACAAAAAAAATGGTTCAAAATTCTGTCTAAACTGAAAATAAGTTCAAATATAAATTTATATGTAAATGTATAAATATAAAACATCAAACTTAATAGCAATTGAATCAAATAAGTTATAAAATCAATTCTTAAAGCAACTGTTTAAATCTCAGTATTTACTCATATCTAAACTAGATGGCGCTGGCGTCAAGTTAGCCCGCGGTATTAACTTTCTCCGTCGATGTACGACGTGTCTATGCGTTCCGAAGATGTGGTTCTATTGCAATTATATAAATCCATTTCCTGACTCGAACAAATTCAATGTGAGTGAAGTATCATATAAAATAACTTCATTTTCACGCGCTTAAACAGGTTTATAATTATTTTAACAACGTGTTTGTACGGAACCCTCGATGTGCGAGCCTGACTCGCACTTGTCAGGTTTTTTAACCAGTGGGAAAAGAATCCATAAAAGACAAATAGGTAAATTCAACTTGGTTACCTTTTTATTATTGGGTCAGTTAAAACTTAAATAGGTAACTGTTTATTTCCCATCACTAGTCAGACTTCAGGATCGCTCTCGCTGTACAGAGTATGGTAGATATAAAATGTAATACAAACACCTTTGTAAGAATTAATTAATTTGTGTATAAGATATATCAATAGCCAGACTATTTTTTGACTGCGTTATTAAATATCTAGATAGTTAACGATAGAGATTATATCTATTTTTGACCGACGAACCTCCGGAGGAAGTATACAATTCGACGCGTATATTTTTTTTTATGTATAACCACGCATAACATTTTTCGTAGTAGTCCGATTTCAATAATTCTTTTTTTATTGGATATAGTATACTTTGAAATTGGTCCCATTTAAATTTTATCAAAATTGGCTGAGCCATTTTCGATAAAACAACAATAATGTGAAAAATGCTTCATCGATCCGTGCATAATATTTGCGCTCTAGCGATGCGCCCCGGTTTCGCACAGGTGTATTATACATATAAACATTTCTCTTGAATTACTCTATCCATTAAAACAAACTGCATCAAAATCCGTTGCGTAGTTTCAAAGATATAAGCATACAAGGGTACAGACAGCGGAAAGCGACTTTGTGTTATTCTATGTAATGATTCTGTACACGGGTGAAGTCGGTCATGCTATTTTTTGCAAAAAATAATTATTTGTTTCAGGAACCCTACGCCTGAGAACAGCACTGATTTTCCTTATTGGATACCGTTCAGGAACGAATCTGCGAACTACCTGTCATATCATGGCAATGGTGAGAGCAGAGTCTTCGACCAGGAGGTCAGGACGAGCCCTCAAGAGCGAGCGATGTCGTTCTGGGACCCGCTGTACTCCCTATACTTTGTTCCGCCATCTTCAGCTTATATACCGACTGGACTGTTGTCTGTAGTTATTTTAGGTTTATTTGTGTTGGTAGTAGTTTAAAATTTATTTTCCGACGACGAAAACGAATCCAAATTAAATAAACATTTCTGATTTGCTTCCTCTTGTTATTACTGGTTTTGTTCTGTTACTACATACATATTACATATATTTCACACGTTTTGTCCATTCACCAATGAGCCGTAAGACGCCCACTGTTGGATATAGGCTTCTCCTATAGAATTCCAATAAGATCCTGCGGTCTTGATTATATCGACGGACCCCCTAGATCCCCATTTAGGTACTTTACGATACCATTGGCCAACCTTCCTTCAATATATGTACGTTTTTCTAGTCAAATCAATAACAATTCTTACTAGTAGCTACGGTCTTAGTATTTGTATAAAGGATGTTCTTTCCAACTGACTTAAAAAATCGAGGTAGTGCTTTTTGAAAAATTAGCAATAATCTTAAGTTCAAGATTCAAATATATTTATTTCAATTAAGTACCTAAGATACACTTTTGAAACGTCATGAATGTACAATTTTGAAATAATTAACAGATGGCGTGAAAAACAATAATATAACCTTAGATCAAATGATTGGTCGCACGACAAAATAAATGAACAATAACAATAAAATGACAAGTAAAATTTTAACCTCATCGAAAAATTACAACACAATGTTGCTATATGAGAGTTATGGAAACCAACCACTCCTGCCAGCTGGGTTGGTTGGTCGGTTTACACCACTTAAATAAACTAAAATGAGATTAAATTAAATTAGATTTGCTTTTTAACGTCAGAAAAATTATGTCAATTTATATTAAAAAATGATACAATTATGTACAATCGATTCGAGCGAACAATTCCAATTTTGTACTTCGTCGATTGCAATGATTGAAGTCAGTCCTTTAAAAGTCGGGTCTAGTACATCTAGACAAACAACTTTTGATAGTTGATTGAATCAGGCGTTACTTTGCGGAAATTCATCTTCAAATCTATGTTTTGAATTAATATTTAGTGTATTTCCGCTATCTTGTTGTAGGCAAATAAGTTTAAGGGCATTAAGTGCATTAAGGACATTTATGAAAAAAAAAAAAATTACTAATATTACAATAATTATACATTTAATAACTTAATTTTACAAAATAGATAAAATAATAATAAATATCACTTATTTTCACTACACTCTATTATATATTTTTAAAAATAGTACAATAATAATCCGTTAACAACAAATAAATATTATAAAAGGTCGCTCGCAAGAAACGACGACCTCGAAGAGTCAACACGTCCTGAAGATGCCTCGTTGAGAGGCGAAACACGTGTCGAACAGAGTGTAGTGCAGTGAGAATAAGGGTGTTATTTATTAGTGAAGTGTTTTCAATATTTTGTCATATTATTTTTAAAATATTTTTATAATATTTATTTGTTGTTAACGGATTATTATAGTACTATTTTTAAAAATATATAATAGAGTGTAGTGAAAATAAGTGATATTTATTATTATTTTATCTATTTTGTAAAATTAAGTTTTTAAATGTATAATTATTGTAATATTAGTAATTTTTTTTTTTTCATAAATGTCCTTAATGCACTTAATGCCCTTAAACTTATTTGCCTACAACAAGATAGCGGAAATACACTAAATATTAATTCAAAACATAGATTTAAACAACTTTTGTTTTAAGACTTTTGGAAAATCACAAAGAAAAATTCTTTTTCTTACAAAAAGTTCGTCAACGTGCCGCAAAATGTATGGAGAAGCGAATTATTTATTTGAGAATTTTCAAAAGTCGTAGAACAAAAGTTGTCTAGATGTACGAGTACTAACCTTTTAAAAGCCCTTAAACGGTTTTGCGTTTAAAACCTATCCTGTAGAGTCTATAGTTTATCGTTTGCACAACTTTTAATTATATAGCTATGATAAAATTCTCCTCATATATTATCGTAGTTAGCAGTTCGTCACCAACATTTCCAATTTCCACAACCAACATTCCTAGCTCAGATGCCTATCGGATTCCTCCCGGTAGTTCCCGATTTCCAAACTGCGGGAATTCCTCGCCTTTGTTTTGTACGAAATATATCAACAAGTTTATATAGGCTATGACGTAATTAATACACGTGGGAATGTTTTAACGTTGTTGTAGAGTTGCGGGTGTGGTTATTAAACATATAATAATATGTGTTTTTAAAGGGCAAGTATTGTCCACCATGACTGCCTCGGTGGATTCCTCGGTGACTTCTGGATCAACGAGGCGTGGGTTCGATCCCCACCAGGGCAAGCATTTTTGTTATGAACATTGGTGTTTGCTCTGTGTCTGGGTGTTATTTAGATACTATCTATATAAGTATGTATTTAAAATATGTATATGTAGTATATCAGTCTCTGGCAGCCATATCACAAGCTTTGCTTAGTTTGGGGTCAGAGACCATGTGTGAGATGTCCCCGAATATTTATTTATTTATTTATATTTATATGTGACTTTATTAACTACCACTAAATACAAGAGTTACATAATCTACTACTACATAACAAGCAATTGGATCAACCACAGACCCTCTAAAGTCTAAAGATTATCCAAATACCCAAGCCCACTGCCAGTTGGCAGCGTGTCCAGCATGCTGGCAGCATTGCCACGCTGAATGGCAATGTTTATACGTTGAGCCAAATAAACACCAGCATTTTGGTCACGCGTCGCGTCTACCAGACGCTCAAAAACACTTTTGAAAACGAGGTGAGCTCCCGGCCCCCGCGGACCCAATGTCTCAACTCCAAACGGCTTAAATATGTAACCACTGCCGAGGTTAAATAGAGAGAACGTCGTAGAACAGTCAAATGAGGCCGGTTTTTATACATATGTGAGTGCGTCGCTGTTGCGCCGCCATAGTTTGACTGACAAGCCAAGGCGTAGTTTTGGTCGGCCTCACTTGTTTGTTCACAACATTCTGTCTTTATTTTTTTATTTGGTCTGAGATGGTTGTTTGGAAAGTGCAGTGTGTAATGTATATGCTCATACCTATGAATAATCTTAACTATGAGACGAACTGCGAAGGCACTCTCAATATGAGGAACTGTAAATGTGAGAAACCTCCAGGAAGTGGCCTCATCAGATACTCAGCTGCCGCGTCTCCAGCAGTCCGGGATGAGTGATTTCCCCGAAAAAAGGTAAGAAACGGCTGATTATTTTCCACGATTTTGCATTTGGTTCTATAGGAAAAGTTGTTCATTATGATAAACATATAACGCGCCTGAAAGTCCTTGCATTTTACAAATCAGCAGCCTGTATAGTCATAGTCAAAGTCATAGTCATTTATTGATAACACCACTGTTACAAGTCAAATACCATTAGCAATAATCTATTTCAATACATACAAAACACTTCATATACATGTATAGAGATGTAAAAGTCATTAGGCCCAATCTTAAAGGGGACACAAAAATTTAAATAGCAATTTAAAATGTAAGTACCTGTTTCTTTTTCATTATATGCATTTGAAAGAGAGACAAATATTATAAGTTGCTATTAAATTTACGAAGGTATCTTTAAATTGGTCATAATGTATTATTATAATATACACTTCATTATTATTATATACTACGGGACTAATCACGCACTAAAATTACAAGATAAATAAATACCTCATCATCCCCGTCTACCCGTGACCACGGTCGATGTAACTCGGTCGAAACGTCGGGATGATAAGATATTTATTTATCTCGTCATTTTAGTGCGCGATTAGTCCCGTAGTATATAGTAATAATGTGTTCAAGTCGCGAAAGTTAAAAAATAACATATTTATCAAATTCTGTATACTCATTCCGTGAAAAATATGAAAACAAATTAATTTTGATTGAGCTTTGTTTCGCAATAAACGCTCACGTAATTAAATTAATCCTTACACGTGTTCAATTTAAACATATAAAATCCTAAAAGCCGCCATATTTTCCCCAAACCGAGGATTGGCAATAATCCCGCGAATACAAATTAGGCAATATTACAAAAATCGAATGCCATTATTTACCGAGACGTAAATATTAAAGTTTTATACGAGCCTTCTTTAATAATGTAAAACCTAATAAAAGGAGAGCGGGCGTAATCAGGATTTTTGAAAGGGTTGTAAGCTTGTATAGCTGGAAACATACTATCAGGCGCGGCTGACGGACGCGACTAACAGCCGCGACTTAGCAGTGTGCACGTCTTGAAACATCCGGCGCGCCAGATCGCTCTCGGACGTCTGAACGCTTAAGGTCAGCCCAAGGTGACGTCCGCTACTGATGTCCGATAGTGCGCACGGCTCAGTGTACATTCATTATCCAGATACCTATCAGTCGCGGCTGTCAGTCGCGTCCGTAAGCCGCGTCCGATAGTATGTTTCTAGCTTTAGGGGCTGATAACATAAATTAAGTGCTGCGAGTACCATAAAATTGAACATAGACTAAGAAAATAATAAACAAGTCACAAAAAATAGCACCATAATAAAACAACCAAATAAATGTTAGTATTATATGAAAAAAAACATGCTCTATAACACACCTGCACACCATTGGTCTAGATATTTAGATCTAGATTGGTCAAATATGCATAATATGATATTATATATTTACACTTCGACGGTTTACTATCAAGAATGATACCTTAAACTTATAGTACGGTAATGATATTACCGTGCTTGTAGTGAGACTCTCTACCCGCCCCCGCCCCCGTACCGCAACCGTACCATCGCGAGCGATACGCGCCGCAGCCTGCATTGCGAGATGTTAAGTAAATTATAGAGTTTTTAAATCATTAGAATTTTACCGCATTTTTAACTAGCTAGCTGAAACATGCAATGCAATCTAACCTAGAGCTAAAACTAAAAATATTGTACTTATAACTTCCAGAATCAGAATCAGAATTTATTTATTGCACAAAAATTGAATAAACAAGATCTTAAAACTAAAACGTCCTGACAGCTTACCCATTGCGGGAGTGCAACAAATATATTTATTATATACGAGTACATTAGGTTCAAACACAAAAGATATGATTATTTGAATTGATTTTGTCAAATGTCATATCAATATAATATTTAAAATTAGTGCATAAATGTGATGGAATAGTAATTCAATTATTATAAATGTCACATATATTAAAGATTAAGGTAACCACAAAAAAAAAAAAAAATTTTCATTCAAGGTTATTTGTCACGATTACATTAAGATTTCACATATATATTTCTATGGTGTTACCCATTTTCCTGGTATGCTTAATGGGTTTCAAACAATATTTCCAAGAGTATTCCATTTTTAGTAATAATTTTTATTTTATATTTTGCGTTTATAAAATACATAGTACCTCCGATGGCAGCCACCTAGGTCCGTCCCTGGTGAATCCTCCCTACGTTTACCTGCGTACGTCGCATTAAGAATCGTAAGCTCGACTCAGGAATGTTATTAGCGGGAGTGAAGCACGAGGCGAGTGATGTATGACGACGTGCGTTTATTGGAGACACAGGACCAGGGAGGGAGGCAGGAGTAGGGGGGGGGGGGGGGGTTGGATAAATCCAAATGAACCCACCTCTTTGTAATAAAAATTGGGTGCTTAATGATATTAGAAATTTCTTACAATGTTAGGACGTAAACAATACAATTTACTTAATTTTTTTTTTATTTATTTACTTCAGACAGAGTACTATTAGTAGAGACAAATAAACTATGAGAGTAGAGCCAGTCCAGCCCTATCGCCAGTAAGATTGCCTATGTGCAGCACTGGTGGTCAGCTAAACGTGGGGAACCACTATAGAGTACATATACATTTTTTTAACTACAAACTAAAACTGTACACTGAGACAATAAATAAGTATTAAAATAACAAATACCAAAACAGTAAAACAACAGAATATCAATTTCATGAAATGACAATTTGTAAATATTAATACTTTTTCTAAAAAAGTAGGAAAAATGCGGGTTGATGCAAAAAAAGCGAAATCAACGCTGATAACCGTTATAAATGGAACTCTCAAACTTTTAAATGCCCACTACCCACATTATCAAAAGTTTAGATTTACAATTTGGCTGGCGTCGGCATTTTAACGGACGCCGGACGTTGGAGTTTTGCCGGTTGTTGAAATAACGGCCTACCGCGAAAAATTCATATTTCGAACGCCTACGTTCGAAATGTTAATAAGTATTACCTGGAAATTTCAAAAATAGAACAGTATTAAAACGTTTTTAATAAGTGTTGCTGTATAATTGAATTTTAGTGACATACCTACCCATTGTGAAATTTTCATTTTTTTATTAATCTTCCAATGGCCAATTGTTTATCTGTAAAATGACTGAAAGACTTATTAGTTTGAATAAGATAGTGATAGTCAAAAACGTAGCCATAGTATCGGAGCAAAGATACAATCTTAAAGCCGATTACATGCACCAGAACAAACTACAATGTCGTGCTGAGACTGCCTCCCTAGCCACGAAATGTATTTATCTCGTTAAAATGTATAGAAATCGGTGGAGCCCCGGTGACACTGTATTACTATATCTTCTTTGACTGTAGTCAAATTCTGTTGCATGCCTAATATGTATACCGAAATAATCTATTAAAGATTATTTATACAGTTTTTAGAGGAGTTAGTCCGTGATTTGTCTTTTGCTTTCTATTTTACAATTTTATAATTCACTTGTTATAGACAAAATACGAATATGTATGAATTTTAACAGAAAAAGCCAAGTCGATGACTCCAAAGTATGTTTAGCAATAAGGGCGTAAGTCTCTAGTTCTCTATAAATCTATTAACGTATTAATTCAAAACATAGATTTATGTGCTGTACTGTCCTGTACTGTACCAGCCTTTTTAATAGTCCACTGCAGGATGTAGGCCTACCCACGAAGGGTGATTGGGCCATATTCACCACGCTGGCCCAGTGCGGGTTGGTGGATTCACATACGCCATCGAATTCCTTCTACGAAGTATGCAGGTTGCCTCACGATGTTTTCCTTCACCGAACAGCCCGTGGTGAGAAAACTTATGACCTATGAGATATGATAAGTCTCATAATTTTATAGTGGCTCCCTAGAATTACCGACTATACTTACTTCAGAGTATAGAGATCAATAAGGAACACCGGACGAGCTACGCTTTGGGCTCTACGAAACACCATTATTCTTCCTTGGTTCGTAAATTCATATTTCGAAAGACATCGCGCCCACGCGTTCGATTTTTAAAATACGACGCTGAACGGGACAAAGAATATTTCACTAAGAAAAAGGATTATTTTCTGGACCGGTAAGTTTAATTCATTCTGAGATGGTCTCAGAAGAATGACAAGTAATAGAAACCGTACTAAAATAGCAAGAGAATACATCACTTTGTTCCACTTTAAATATGAAATTTAAAAGGTGTTAGAAAAAGAAAAATCAAACATTGAGATATCTCGGCTGTCTAAATTCTTTAAAGGTAAAAACAAATTTAAAGGTAAAAAGAAGCAGGAACTTAACATGATCAAAGATTTGAACCTTCTGCTGGAAACTAGAGGGTTCAAATTTCCGATCATAGGTATCGCTAAAGACAAAGTGGAACCAAATTTAAACCATTTTGACATTCCAGCTTGTAATCTTTGTTTTGAATAAATATTTCCGCTATTTTGTTGCAGGCAAATAAGACTAAGGGCATTTAAATTAAAAAAATCACAATTATTAATATTACAATAATGATACATTTAAAAACTTAATTTTACAAAATAGGTAAAATAATAATATATATCATTTATTTTCGCTACACTCTATTATATATTTTTTTAAATAATATATAAATAATCCGTTAACAACAAATAAATATTATAAAAAAATATTTAAAAATAATATGACAAAACATTGAAAACACTACACTAATAAATAACACCCTTATTCTCGAGACTGCACTACACTCTGTTCGACGCGTGTTTCGCCTCTCAACGAGGCATCTTCAGGACGTGTTGACTCTTCGAGAAGATGAATTTCCGCAAAGTAACGCCTGATTCAATCAACTATTCCAGCTTGTGATTTTCACGTATGCCGACAGACAACGCGGTTTTTTGTTACAATCACTCTCGCGTTGCTGTATAACCAATATGAATAAGCCGTAACGTAATTTTTATTTGTGTTAATTTTAGCAAGGTTTCTATTAGTTGTCATTCTTCTAAGTGAGATGGTCCAACAGTGACGTACAATACTTATTTTTAATTTAAAGTTTTCTTTTATCTTTTTCATACTCCGTACCAAGGGGGTTATAAAAGTGAGATGAAGTCGCAGTTTCACAAAACCGGATTTCTAATGGTTTTGTAGAGCAGCTGTAACAGACAGAGGGATATACGAGTAATCATAGTCACTGTAATTTTTCATTTCGTGTTCTGTTGCTGAAATATCTTTGTTTTGAAGAGTTTGGGTGTAACATAGCTGTAATCATATATTTTATTCACATATACAGGATTATTTGCTTAACCTGTACTAAGCCGAAAGGGGGTCATTCATACCATCATTACGAACTACTTACTTTTACTATTAGCCCAACCCAATATTCGAGAGAGAAAAATCACGGAGTCGACAAAATATATGAAACAGCTGATTTTTTCTCGAATTTTGGGTTGGCCTAATAGTAAAAGTTGTTTGTAATGATGGTCTAAGTAACCGCTTTTCGGTTTAGTATAGGGTAAGCAATTAACCCTGTATTACTCGTGTTAAGTACAGTTCGCGGCAGAATCGCATTGGATGCAAGCCGCCTGGTCTTATTGGTGAATGGAGATCTCTATATCAGATGCCTATTTCTAAGAGGTGTTAAGCTCAAAACATACTATCGGACGTCGCGTCCGTCAGCCGCGTCCGATAGTATGTTTCCGGTTTTATGACTGAAATGAAATAATGATTTTATTTATCTGTCCCGGCGCATAGGCCGGTCCCGCGAGCTATCCCTACTTTTGAATATGTAGTGTTCTTTTATCTTTTTTATTGTAAAAAATAATAGAAAAATAATTAATAGTGTAGTGATTTTTCTGAGAGATTCGACATAATTAACATTTATTTAATACGTTTGTTCTTCTTACGAGGGAATAGCATATTGGTATTAACGAAAACATAAGCATGCTCTACAACAGTGAACAGTTAAAAAATTAACAGTTCTGACAACAAACAAAACAAATACAGTTCTAATTTTGAAATTGAAAATCACAATTCATCAAACTTTGATTTCGGGCCGTTACTTAATTGTATATGTATCCGAAAGTCAGACAAGCAATTTTAAATTTCGAACTTTAATAAACATAATAATGAAGAAATGAAATCTTGAAATGTTATCTTGTTGTATTAACATTGTTGGGTATATAGAATAAAAAAGATATTCAAAGAAACAAACAAGGATTTTGTTTATAAATCCATGGGGACAAACAAATTGTTTTTAATTTGGAACTGTCTTTCAGTTGTCAGATAACTAACTATCTGTGACAGGTCCTGAGATAGACCAAAACTTATAAGTCTAATAACGCAAAATTAAATAGATAAATAGACTATTTCTTTATTGTTCACACCGATCAAACACAAGTAGCTGTACAACATCGAGTTGGCATTTTTTTGCTTACATTTGATGTTGATACTGTACAAGTACCTACTGAACTGTGTGGCTTAAAACTAGTGTAACAACTGGCAACCTCGCCGCTTAAAGCAGTCCCTTCCAGGCTTCCAGGCTACTTTGGAATACTCAGAGAGAAAAAATCGACATCTAGTCTATGCTGCTATCGTTTCTAGTTTCGATTTCACATAGTAGGTAGGTAGGTATAGGCTGCGCCACACAAGTTGGCGGATGTGAAGTTAGCACAAACTGCGCAAAATCCAATCCTGACTGAAGCTCACATAAAGACGCACGTTGATTGGCTATTGCGCAGCTTGTAGCTAACTTCACATCCGCCAACTTGTGTGGCGCGACCTATAATGTATGTGTATAATATACAACACAAATCAAACTTTAATAGCAACTAATAAAAGCGGACCAACAAACAAAAGTGCCCTATTTTGAAACCTAGTTGTATGCATGACCTATACCTAACGTTATTGTCGGAGTTCTTAACATTTAATCATTTGAATTTTGCACAGATACCAACGCCGTATTTGTCATTCAAATAAAACATTTGAATTATAAACTAAAATACCTACGACCAAACTACGACAGATAAAATAAAAAACAATCGTTGATATTGCTTTAAGTTTCATGTTTAAAATTACGTGGACGTTTTGATGATTCCGTATTATTTATTTGTCAGAAACATAGTAGTGCAAATACCTAATATAAAGTTGCATACAGATCTTCAAAGAGTATCTATAGAACGCATGTTCTTTTTGCCAGAAAACAGAAATCAGAAAAGGTTTATTACAAAACTATGTACTATTTACAAATAAATAAAATAGTTCCAATAGTGGACCCATAACGGGCGTGCAATATTTTATGATGTTGTATCTTAACTAGAAATCGCTTTTGTGGCGTACAAATGTAAAAACAAAATAGTTAAGTTTAGCAAATACAATTAATAAAATGTCTATAGAATTTAAAAGCCGTGGTGGTCAAGAGGTAGTGACACTCGCCTTACAATTGTGAGATTGCGGATTCAAATCCCGGTCCCGTACCAATGAGCTCTTTGGAATGTATGTACGGAATTTCACACCACTGGCTTTTCGGTGTAGGAAAACATCGTGAGGCAACCTGCATACGTCCGTAGAAGAAATTCGATGGCGTATGTGAATCTACCAACCAGCACTGAGCCAGCGTGGTGGAAATGGCCCAATCACCTTTCGTGCGTAGGCCTACGTCCTGTAGTGGACTATTAAAATGGCTGATAAAGTTCAGTATAATAGAATTTTAAATTTGGAATCCAAAGCTATAGTAGGTACCTAACGTAGATTAGTCTATCTATGGCCCATTACATATATAACGAAGTGTTTCATTCTCAATTATCCGCCAGTATATGAATATCATTCTCATTGGGTATGCTCATTCTCGATATATGTATAAATACATTCCTAATTCAAAATCTCATTTTGTTATTCATACAAAATTATTTGAATTTTGAACTAAGTACGACAGATAAAATATACTAATATTTAGTTCCATATTGAAAATTGCTTCTAAATTTTAAATTTGGAACACAAAGCGATAGTAACGTAGATTGTTCTATCTATGGCTTGTAGTATGTGCCTAGCTGTATAGCAAAGCGTTTCATTCTCAAGTCACCAGTTGCGCTATGAATGGTCCATTCAATACTTTAGGAGGCAGCGCGCGTGCGCGGGATCGATCCGACGTGGGTGAGGGGCGGGGGAGGGCGGCCCGATTCGCCGGCAGTTGTAAGGACGGGGTTACAAGACGCCCATTCAGAGTTACAAGTGGGTAACATTGACAGTCATCATTATCAGCTATAACACGCTCCTAAGGTATCTGGGGGAAGCAGAAAGACATGCCCATTCTACGGATTTCGTATAAAATTGGTAATAAACGCCTTGCATCCAGTGTAATCTTCTCGTACCTGCTCGTACTAAGTGATTCGCTTCTTCCTTCATAATGGGAACCGCTAGGGATCTTACATCCGTCCCTATTTCCTGACAAATACAATCTGGGTATCTTTAAGACAAGAATTAATGGGTATCTTCTAGGTCTACATACTCCGTCTTCGGCTACAACATCGCTTTCCATAAGGCGAGTTGGTGATCAAATGTAGCCCTAATTTGAATAAAAAAGAAAATTAAAAAAAATCTAGGCTACATGCTATAGGCACAATAAGATAATTGGATCTGACTTCTTATTCGATTTAAGTTCTGCACTGACGCCCCTCATGGGGTGTTTTGTGCATTTCCCCTCCAGCAAGACCCTAGCAAGTTCAACTCCTTAAAATAACGGGGGAATGGCGCTAGGTCGTTGGCATAACTGCTCCAGTGGCTTGGATGGTTTATGAGATATCGATGCTGATGACAAAGCAATAGCGTTATTCAACCCGCAAGCGACCCTAGTGTCTTCTGTGGCCTCGCCATGCCACAGAACATGCTCCACCGTTACGCCTTCCTGCAGGCATCTATGACAGTCAGGGCTGTCATCAGTTTGTACAAGTGACTATTTAAGTTGCAATGACCAGTGATAAGCCCCGGGGTCTGACTTGTTATATATCCATTTCTTTCGGTAATTTAATCTTGCACTCTCTCGATCTCTCATTTCTGTCCATTCAGGAGAATTTGATCGCGACTGCTTGCCGACTGAATAGGAACAGCTTTTGGTAATCCTGTGTTGAACAAGGAACTACGCTCAGATAGTAATTTGGTCATAAACACCTCTGCGAGTACACTACGGAACATGGAAATAATAAAATTCTTGCTCTGAACGTACCTACAATGCATTTTTGCTAGGTATTATTTATCTAAATACCACCATCATCATTAACAGCTTTTGCTTTGACTGCCTTCGTAGCCCAATGGTTAGTGACTCTGACGCTTGGGTTAAAAAAGTGTGAGTTGGATTCCCACCCAGCGCAAACATTAATTTTATGAACTTTATTTGATTGATTGATTTGCTCCATGTCTGGATATTATTAACTATGTAAGTAAATGTATTATGTATTTTTTGAATGAAATTGATTTTTCAATATTGCTGAAATAAATCGAAATCTGTATTGGTTCATAGTAAATATTATGTACAATAATGTACATACATACATACATACATTGGTTGCCTGGAAGAAATCGCTTAAAGCGATAAGGCCGCCAGTTAGAAACCTATAAATTGTACTGTTTTGTCCCTTTAATTTGTTTTTATGTAATGTGGTTGTCTAATAAAGTGTTATTGTTTGTTTGTATGTATTCAAAATATGTGTATGTATGTATGTAGTTTATTAGTCTCTGGCAGCCATGTCACAAAACTTACTTAGTTTGAGGGCCAGAAATTGTGTGTCAACCATTTTTTGCTCTTTTTCAGCCTGAAACACATGTTTAATCTTAGTTCAGGCAAATGTGTGTGTGGATGTGTGTGTCCTATATTAAATTGTTTTGCTTTTTACACAGAATTTCGGCATTGATGTTTTTGAAACAAATAATTTTTCATTTTTATTTCTAATTTTAATCTAATCTCATCCAAGTATTTATTGAGATATAATGTTGAATGTTGTTCGATCGGGCGCACTGAAATGTCAGTAAGTACATACATTCATTCATTTAAAATTTAGAGGAAGGATCTTGTTGGTGAAACAATTTCTCTGCTAGTGTTTTCCCCTTCCTGTACGATATGTCATCCACATTCTCTGGCACACTCTACCATGACCAGCGTGGTTTTCCCGTCCTCTTTTTTCTTTCAATTTTCCTTCTATAATGGTTTTCTTTAGGCTTTTATATCGCTTTCTTATCGTACAAGGTGGTCGTACACCTTTACCTCTCTATTTTGAATTGTTGTCAGGATTCTTTTTTTCTCCTTCGCCTTGTTACGATTTGGATATCTTAAATTAAAGAGTGTATAGGTATCCCCTAGGTCTCCGTACTCCGTATCTTCGGCTACAAATTCGTTTTCCATTAGGCGAGTTGGGGGCCAAATGTAGGTGTAGTCCTATTCTGTGTGTGTGTGTGTGTGTGTGTGTGTGTGTGTGTGTGTGTGTGTGTGTGTGTGTGTGTGTGTGTGTGTGTGTGTGTGTGTGTGTGTGTGTGTGTTTGTGTTTGTGGCACCGTAGCTTCCGAATGGATGAACCAATTTTGATTTTGTGTTTAAAAGGTGAATTAATAATAAGTGTTCTTAGATACGTTTCAAGAAAATCGGTTCAGCCACGTCAAAGTTTATAGCTCTTTTGTTAGCTGTGGTAGGAATCTTATTGCGTTAAGGGTTATTTATAATAGATTGTATCATATGGGAGCAAAATAATGTTTTTACGGCGAGGACGCTTTTTTGAATCCAGAGCGAAGTGAGGGATTCTAGAGAAGAAGATTCTTTAGTAGAATCCTGAACGTAGCGATGGATTCAAAGTACGTCGCCCGAACCAAAAAATATATTTTGCGCCCGAGTGGTACACTCTACTTTTCATCACCTCTATGAGAAAACAAAAGGCGCCTCATATTATACTATAATATTATTATTTAATAATAAAACAAATAAAAACTTATACTTACATTCTTTTCATTCATTTTCTTGGCGCTGAACACTAACATTGCAAATACTTCCAAATTCAAAAAGTGCGCGGCAAAGAACATTCCGTCGCACTTATTTGTTCCAAATTCAAGAAGTGCGAAAAAGATGATTCCGGCGCACTTTTAAAGTTCCTCAAAACACCTCCTTTGGGCGCACTTAAAGGCGAACCAAGTAGTCCTTTTCGAATAGATGTGATGAAAAATGTTTAGTTCAATATTGTTATTTTTTAGTCAATGTTATAGGAAACTCGCCCTTGTCCGGAATGTTACTATAAAGGCAAATCGCGTCTATATCTCAGTCACACACACTCGTAAGAAGATACCCTACATATTTATTTTCATATTTACCTACATAGACATTATTAGTAGGTAGGTGTTCGCTTATTTTTGGAACGTCGATCTTGGAGTATCTTTGAAGATAAAGACTTGACAATATCAACTTTTTTAATAAATGTTTGTCATTGTATGCGTGATGTGTGATTTTTCCTTTGTATACTTACTCGGAGTTCTTGGAGTTTATTATATTTATTAGATAGTTAAACATTTAAGTAACAGCGTTTATACCCATTTAGTATGAATATGAAAGGTGATAAACCTATGGGTGCCTTACGGTAGAGATATTTTATTCTTAAATGAAGATTGATATTTCACTTTAAGTATATATTTTTTTGTTTAAATTTCTTCTCATTCACCTCTTGTCCTATATCTGATCTGTCCCTGTAGGTAGGTACAATAATTTTCTTCTTGTTTTGTATATTTTTCTGTACTTAAAATATATTTGACCGACGATACGGAGGAGGTGCTCAATTCGACGCGTATATATTTTTTTATGTATAACCACGCATAACTTAATTATGTGCATAGTAGTCCAATTTCGATATTTTTTTTTATTTGATAGAGTATAATTTGAATTTGGTCCCATTTAAATTTTATCGAAATCGGCTAAGCCATATTTGATATATCAACAAAAATGTAAAAATGCAACATCAATCCGTGCAACGGTCCGTGCGAAATATTCGCAAATTCTGTACACTGTTGAGGTCGGTCATGAAATTTTTTGAGAAAAATAATAGTTATTATTATCTCAGCTAGACGTTTACTTTTTGACATAGGCCTACTCCATAAGACTGATTGGAATCCGCTTTCTACTACAAATCAAATCGTCATCATCTTCATCACTAGACGTAGGTCGTCTACAACGTACTGGACAGTGGACAAAGGCCTGCCCTAAAAATTTCTAATAAACGCATCATAACGGTAACTTGCATCCTGCGCAATTCTGCGGTTTTTATTAATCAATTCAAAAGTTTGTTAGTGGATATCTTGCACTCGCCGGGACTTGGTTTCCATGGAGACAAAACTATTTGTAGTCAAATATCTAGTAAGCAACGTGATTCAGGTTATCAACATTATTATTGCCCCAGTAACAGTCAAGGTAAGGTATAGTAAGTTTAAAAATAAAATCACATAAGTAAGGATATTCTCGTTTTATTTCTAGAACTCATGAGGTAAACAACACTAAACTATTAAATTGAATACCAATGACATAATCTCAAAACAAAGATACAAGACGCCAGTACTCACACAAATAATTCAAAGAAGTCGAATTTTGTACGAAACGCTTATTTTTTTTTACATAAAAATGTTTAACACTCCATGTTTCATAATACTCGCGTAGATATTGGACACGACAGGGAAATTAATTTTATAAATACTAAAATTAAAGCTACGTATGCTAAAATACATAAATAAGTGATTAAATTTAATTACAGTTTCATCAAAAAAGATCGTGAAGAGATTGAGTATAAAATAAAAAACGTTGAACGTAAAATTAGACAACAAAAACAATGAGTTGTAACAACCAATATAAGGATAATAAATAATAGTAATTTTATTGCAAATTCGACTGAAAGTTTTAATGAACTTATAATTGACGATTAAACGAACTTAACTATTAAGTGAAGTTCTATCGTAATTATACGAATGCATCGTCCGAAGAGAATTGATGAAAATAATGATAACTAAGAAGAAATAGAGAGATTTTTTAAATTGTATTCAAAATTAAAAATAAAATGTGACTAATGATTTTATGGCACGGAACTATGTTTTAAATAAGATAAATACAAAATACGAAAACAGAGAAGAGAGTCTGAAATTTTCTGCATTTGTTAATAAAAATACAGAATATATCAGAGATAATGCGAAAGGTAAAAAATTGTGCATTTAAAATTAAACATACGCAAATACTTAAATATGACACGTTTTAATATTTGATTCCAATAAATTCGTTAGTAACTATAAAGTTAAATCTTGACAAATACATTAAAATTAAATCAAATTTTTCATAGTTTTCTTTATTCATAACAATGACCAAGAACTGTTACACATGATTCAGGAAATAGTAAAAATGAAAAAGAAATGTTAATATTTAAAGATTCTTTTGAAAGCGGGCCAAAATATAGCTGTGTTTTTCATTGCAGACAGCAATATTTTACTGAGTACAGTTCCTTTGTTTGTCAGTACAAGTAGAAATTTATTTATTTGCCGTGTTTTAGAAAACAGGGACATTTAAAGGGTCTAGGGTATTTGGATTTCCGTAAGCAACACGGCACCACAAGTATCGATCGGCACGTCATTTGAGTTAACAAAATTTTTGCTAAAATTTTAAAGACGAAAAAATTAATCTGTGATACCTACAATTGTTTATAATAATTGCTCTACAGGTTCCGTAGGTTTGTATATTCTTATGAATACCTACACATTATTAAATGTATATGGTCTTCATATTATTTTGCTTTAAAATCGAAAACAGTTCAAATTAAAACAGTAGTACAGCCGAAACTCAGTTTTCTTAAAATACAGCACTGACAAAAGAGGAATCTGCTTAAGTTTCAAAAGTATCAAGAAAAATCTTTGAAATCGTCATGTTTCTATCATATTAACCTACAATGAACGCTCAAGATGAAGTGATAGGAACAACTGGTCAGATCTTAAGCTACAAAATACTGATACACTCTAGGATAAGGTAAGATTGTTTGGTCATAAAAATGGAAGATATAAAATCTATAGGTAAATATCGACCATTTTCTAACAACTAAATGGCTATCGGACGCCAGGAATCAAATATCAGGAATGCAAAAGGTTCATTTTTGAAGGATTTAGGTTAACTAATACTGATATCCGAGAATATTTACTACTGGAGCTATGGCTTTTTTTATGGCTACCTCATGAATCACAAAATTAGCACTTGATTTTAAACCTAATGTTTTTTACATTTACATATATTTTTATACCAATTATACAAAGTGTATCTGTAACTATGATATTACTTTAGATTTGTGTATTAAATTAAATTTTGATTTCTATGGCTACTTCATTGGAAATTTAATCTTTTATATCTCTAATAAGATTTTTTTTACAAAATTTTAGTCAGTTCAATATTTGAAACACGAATTCGTGTTACTTAAATCTCTTGGTTACAGATACATTCTAAAATTTTTGTAACAATTACATTTTTTAACATATTAATGTTATATAATCTATTCTTATTTACAATTTGTTTTTGTTATAGAATTGACACATTAAATATGATTTTACTAAATATAATTTTTGACCGTAACTCTACACTGTTTTGTCATTATTTTTGCTATATCTGTCGAGTCTTGATATGATTTTGTATTTGTTTTTTTATTTACACAAAACATTTGTACCAAAACTAGTTTTAATATAACAGAAATTACGACAAAACCTGATATTGTCTGAACATTTAAATCCCAGGCACAAAATGGTGTTCTTAACCCAATTATTGCCTTATTTTGTATTTTTCACGAAATCTATATTAATAATACTATTCGTAAAAATGTCTTTTATATGGGGAAAGATAATAAATATATTTTTTTATGTATAAACTACGATCTAAGTTGGTCAGGAATTAGGAAGTACACGCATTTAAACCGAACATGCATTCTACGATACATTCAAGTTTGAACACCTTAGCAACATACTTTATATTATCATTTATTTTATAATATTCATTAACGTTCACACTTTCAGGGAATCGTCTATCATTCGCTCTACAAAACTATGCATTGTCATAAGAATCATAAATATTGTTCAATCGTCAACAATTAACATCTAAATCTAAGCGATTATTTGGCACACATTTTGCCACGAAATTTCTATCAGGTCCAAAACTACTTGCATCTAAGGCACAATTTTGAAGGACAATTGTGTTATTTTTAAATAAATTGTAGAGTTTTACTGTATTTTCTAAAATGCGACATTTATAGACAAACGTCATTCACAATCATACGTCACAGCAAAATGGCAGACGCAAATCAATTTTCACTATATTTTTAAAACTATCTTTTTTCGACGAATACCTTGCTGTTATATGATTTGGTATTAAAGTAAGTATACATTTATTGGCGCACTATACAAAATCCAATAAAACTCTTAAGCATATCTGTTTCATATACTCTTATCATATATTACAGTGCCATAGTAGAATTATAAATTTTGTAGATATAATTTATACCATCTACGTACTTGTCAAATCCGGGTTTTTGTCACATCCTAGTTTCCATTTCCATTGAAAATCTCTATAAAATAAGATTGGTATACATTTCTAAATAATAAAAAACATAGAATTTCTTTTACTGATAGGTATATTATCTTTTCACGTATCAAATTATTCTCAATAGCGAAATTGAATACTACCCTCAAAAATATTTTTCGTCAGATTATTCAATTACCAAGGAAGTAATTTAAACAAGTTTTTTTTCTCAATCTAGTTTCACATTCCGATTTATATAATTCCTATTTTCATTTAAAAACTACTTTTAGGAAAAATTGCAAGTTACGTTTTTTTCTATCTACTCTCAAAAATATTTTCACTCATTGAATGTCAGTTAGTGCCGCTAGTAGAAGGGCCCATGTTGTCTTGATGTTTGTACTTGTGTGACGTCATCTGGGAGAGGCCTAGGACTGCAAAGCCACATTGGAGACAGTGGTAATGGGTTTGTTTCTTGCTGTGAATGCATTGAGGCTCGTAACCGCAACCTGTTGACAAATTGTTGAAATTATGTTTCTGATAATACAAGTTAATAGAAAATAAATTCATTGTTTAAAAAATAAAAATAACCTAGCCCTATTTATTTTTCGTATTGTTCTCAGCTAACTTTTTATTTGATAGAGCCTAATGTATAATGACATCGTAGAAAAATAACAAGTCCGCCATCTTAAATCATCCACCATATTGAATTTTGACTGACTTGCTTTAAGTTAACACTGAATTTTTATTTAAATAAGGCTTGTAAGCCATTTTAGTCGATTGAGGATCTGGTTAAATAAAATTCAATTCAACTTAATTTGACGATTTGCATAAGTCGAATGAAATTTACAGTGCGACACAAAAGAGGTGAAATGAATTATTCGGGAACTAAATTATCACTTTTGCTGGAACCACAACCTGAGCTGTCAATCATTGTTAACTTCCTAGCATTTTTCTCGTTTTGTATTATTTTGTGAATTGTGAACATGAAAACAGTATCATTATGAAAAACTAAACTAAAAATAATGCAAAATATGCTAATGAAGCGATAGTGGCGACCACATTTATTTTCAAGTCTTTATGTCGCACTGTAATGGTGTCTGTAAAGTTAGCTACGAGTACAAGCTGCACACATTGTCCCATTCTTCTTCTTTACTACTGCACAACGACTTGCCTAATGTTCACACACATCATTAGTTAATAATAATTAAGGTACTACAAATAATTAATTGCTGAATTTTTTTTTGAATGACAATGTTAATGTTCAGAGTATCTTAGACATAATAAGTCAACATTATGCCTTCGGAATTCATAGGTGATTATTGTATTGTTAGTAGAGATAATTAATAATATTTAACTTACTTTTGCTAGGCGGGAACTTGTCGAAGCCCGCGGCCTGGATGGAGTCGAGCTTCTGGTGTTGTCGGCGGTGCGCGACCACCTTGTTGGTGTCGGTGCATACGAAGTCGCACTTCAGGCAGTGGAAGTGGGACGCTTTGTTCTGGCCCGTGCCTAATGGACAAATGGGAAATTAAACATTTTGAACACAAGCCATTGGTGGTGGATATGGCTCAATGACTCTTGGTGGGTAAGAAGGCCAGCACAGTTCAGAAGACTACTGAACACAAATGTTATTGGCAAGTCAGATTTGGAATATTTCGTTCAAGGTTTAGGTTATATTTCTTCAAAATTTAAAAGTACTTAAGTTCTCAGACAAGACGGATCAAAGTTGGCCCATCTGCCTGAGATCTAATGATACATATGACGATAAAGAGAAAGACAAACGCCGAATTTATACATTATCATTTTTCGTTGAAAGTTAATAATTATAAGTAGGTGTTAAAACTAACCAAAACTCCAGCTCAATAAGACTACTTTTTGGCATGCAAATTACGATCTATACTGTATCTATCTGTCGATCCATCAGCTACAGGACGTCCACTGCTGGACATAGGACCGGTTGGTAGCGGTTTGCATCCAGCGTGATCCTGTATTTTTAAAGAGGTTATCCGTCCACCTTGTTGATGGACTGCGCTTGTCGGTACGTGGTCTCTCGAGAACTTTTCGACCCCATCAGTCATGAGTGCGTCAGCGCTATGTGCCCAGCCACTATACTATATACATCGAAGTAATCCGAATATTCTATCCGAAAATGTTTTTGCCGGTTTGATATTACTTAAAAAATTCCTTTGAGAAGTGGCCAGTAAAAACTAGTATAAAAATTAAATAATTTTAGATAAATAGCGTAGATACAACGTACAATACTTACTGAATGTAGTGGCGTGCGGGCAGTCGGGGCGCTGGCAGTACACGTTGGCGCGGTACTGCTGGAAGTCTCCGCCCATCAACGTGTCTAGCCTGTTAGGGAAACGATACATTTAAAACAAACCTCTTACAACATGATTATAGAAACTAGAGATTAGAATAGAAATATTATAGTTACAATTTGGCCTATTCAGACATCGCTACTCGCTATCACTGTGGGTAGCGGTAAAATTCTCTTATAAAAATAGTACGCGGGGTCCGCTGCAGTATTTTACAATACCGTAAGATTATCGTACTCAGATGTTGCTTTGCTACAGCTGCTGCTAGCTAATACCGCTCAAATTTGAATAGGCCTTAAAAGTGAGCAATCTTTAATCTAGAATAAATATAATTATACTTTTTAGAATCTAGAAGTTCTTTTAGCATCAGTGTGTCTAGGAGAAATATTACATTAATGGAAGTCATGAAAACTGCAATAGGCATAATAAGCCCGATTACAGAGGCGCCAACGTAAATTAATTAGCAACGTAAAAAGCGTTCTCTCTTTTTAATGCCTAAAGTGAAAAAGAAACAGAACTATGATATTTAGCTAATATAGTTACGCTGGCGCCTCTGTAATCGGGCTTATTGACTGAGTAAAAAAATCTATAATGTAATTAGACCGTAGGTTATAAATTATAACAAAAAAAGTTGGACACGTATTTTTTCTTTTGTAAATTAAACAACAAATGACAAAGATAAACCTTGTCAATGATTGGGAGTGGGGGTCGTGACGTCACCTCTCTTACAGAAGTTTATACATTTGTATGGCACTTATGACGTCACGCGGAGCTTTGATGGGCTAAATCTTCATCAATTTTTGTTTAATTGACTAAAGAAAAAATACGTGTCTAATATTTTTTGATAGTCTATCTGGCGGACTATTTGTATTTTTTTAGTTATCATGCCTATTATTATACGTAATATTAAAAATTCTGTAGAAATACAAGAGATACATGTATAGGATGGAAGAAATTTTATCATATAATAGGCTCGATTATAGAGCGAGGTGCCATCGTAAATTTAATAGCAACGTAAAAAGCGTTCTCTCTATCGAATGCCTAAAGTAGGTAAATAAGAAACAGAATTATGCTATTTATTTAGCTATTATAATTACGATGGTGCCTCTGTAATTGGGCTTATTGAATGGAAAGCTGATTTTATTCAGCTGTTTCGTATGAAGTAAGTATGAAGTAGTAAGTTTACCTTTCATGTCGGGCCGTGTGCTGGACGAACCGCGTTTTGTCGCAGAACGAGTAGCCGCAGTCTTTCCTGGTGCAGTGGAAGTGGGTTTGGTGTTCCCTGAAAATACATGGTTACATTTAAAAAGATATACCTACCGGCACATAAAGTATTTAATTTTGGATATGTTAAGCTACAAACATTTAGAATCAGTACAACTTGTTTTTTTTACAAAGTGCGTTCTATAAACAGTTCAAGGTTGATGTTCTCGATCAGAGCCCGAAATTCATTTTTTTATTTTTTTTTTCCTTCTAGAGATAAACTACTCATTTACAGTTTACAAAATACACTTAAAGGTCATGAATAGAGGTGGCGTGTACGAGTAACTGTACTGTACTGTACTGTATCAGCCTTTTTAATAGTCCACTGCAGGACGTAGGCCTACCCACGAAGGGTGGTTGGGCCATATCCACTACGCTGGCCCAGTGCGAGTTGGTGGATTCACATACGCCATCCAATTTCTTCTACGGACGTATGCAGGTTGCCTCACGATGTTTTCCCTCACCGAAAAGCCAGCGATGTTAAATTCCGTACATAAATTCTAAAGAACTCATTGGTACGGGACCGGGATTTGAACCCACGACCTCACGATTGTAAGGCGGATGTCACTACCACTAGACCACCACGGCTTACTGTACGAGTAACATACATTTAAAATCCAAATTAGTAGTTAAAGTACTTTCGTGCATAAACTGATTTTCACCTATCTTTACCTTTTTCACCTTATTTTCTAGATATATGTACTTTGTTGATATTACTTAATTCATGGCCGCTAAAAGAGTTGTGAACTAACAATGTGCAATTATTCTGCAAATGCCAAAAAAACCCAAAAAACTAATTTCCCGCGCTGACCTAGTGAATTCACCGTAAAGAACGATGTCTATCTTTTTAACATAAATAGTTTCCTTTGAATTATAAAGTATGATATTATGAAATAATTACCTGTAACCACAATGAGGGTAGGCGCAGTCCTCATTGAACCGGAACCGGAGATAGCCCTCGGGGATTGGCTCATCCTTCAGCACGCGCATGTGCGGCCCGCGCGTCGTGTGCGTCCGCCTGCTGGGGAAACAGGTAGGTATATGTTATTAGAACAGCTGGCATATAATATTTAAAATTATAGCTTGTGAATAAACTCATTTCATACATAGAAATTGTTTCACGCATATGAGTTTTCATGTCCATTTTTTACGAGGACGATATCTTCGCTAGTTAACTACTCTAAGCCATCATATCCGATGGCCTCCTCATCTAAAACCTCATCACCCATCCATCAGCCGTAGTGTGTCCACTGCTGAATATAGGCCTCCCCTATAAGGCCGGTCGGAAGCGGCCTGCACCCAGCACCGTCATTTCACCAGGTTCTGTCGCAGGCGTAAATATTGCTTAATACGCTTTACATCTCTGCAGTGCAGTTAAGTCTGCAGTAGGTACCTAATATAACCGTTCTTACAGTTCGTGAGTTTTAACCGTATTTACTAATAACTTGTATGAAACTTACGTTTTGGCCATCATCTCAGCTTCCTTATCCATCCCGGGGGGAAGATGTCCCTGCAGCAGACTCTGTTCCAGTAAAAGTTCCGGGGGGTACAGCATCGGTGGGTATAGCGGGAAGGGAGAACCTCTGCAGAACAAAAATATTAAATTGTATTAACAATAGGGAGCAGTGGTTGTCTGGTGGTAGTGACACCCGCCTTACAATCTTGAGGTCGAGGGTTCAAATCCCGGTCCCCATACCAGTGAGTTTTATGGAAATTTACGCACGGTATTTCATACCACTGGCATTTTGGTGAAGGAAAACATCGTCCGGCAATTTACATACATATGTCCGTAGAAGAAATTCTATGGCGTATGTAAATCCACAAATCCGCATAGGCCAGCGTGGGCAATCTCCCTTTGTGGGTAAGCCTACAGTCCTGTAGTGGACTATTAAAAAGGCTGGCAGTGGTACGTTACAGTAAAAAAATATTAAGCAGTCATGACCTGTAATGGTGCCTTGTACGAATCTGACTAAATGTTTCACATGGCTGGATCTAGTTTATTAAACAAGTTCAGAACTTACTAAAGAAGAACCTTTTAAATGATATGCAAGTGCTTTTATGCTACTCAAATATATTTTTACTGGTATTTGCCGTGAACACCCAAATTATTTCGGATTCGTTGGAGGTAAGATCGATACATCTTGCTTAAGAAAACAGTTTCGGAGAAGTCGTATAAAATATAACTCTTTTCCTCGTTCGCCAATTAACAAACTGACGAAGTACTTTTTTTTAATAATTCACGTGTTTTACTGTTGCAACCTTAGGAAGTTTCATTCAACATAAAAACTTTTCGGAAATTACATGTGTTCTTTGAAGTTTCATTTCGGTACAAGCTCTTAAACAAAATTTCGAAATTATATTATATTATTAAAAGTATTATATTATCTAAAAATACCTAATTTTCAATTAATGAAACTTTGAGAGGCTTTGAGAATCAGCACTATTGAAACATGAATAAGTTATAAGATATAAGTACTCGTATATAGTTTATTTTTCGAGCACTCTTTTTGATGTGATAGAAGCATCGAGACAAAAATGTTTTACGTTTGTCAACAACATGATAAGTTGCTTTTTAATTTCCGTGACTTTCTTGCTGGAAATACTACGCTTTCAATACAAATTACCACATGTTCGAAACTTACATGACTAATAGCTGGGCCACGAGTTTAGGCATTAGGGGCAGCCATGGGCGTAGCCACGGTGGAGCCCTGGTCTCATGTCGATTTTTCAGGTCTCTATTCTTTCTTTACTTAAAAGAGAGCTGACTCTTTGTTGAAAGATAATAGGAAAAATTTTCACGCTCGCTTCGCTCGCCCTTTCAAGAAATTTACCGGGATAAGACCGCGGATACCTACAGTTTGCTAGTTACATATTATTTTAGACTGCTGCCCCACCCTGAGCCCATGGCTGGCTACGCTCATTGCGGCAGCGGCACCGGCGGGGTCTACGAGCGCTCGGAGCTGGACGTCGTGGCTTTCGTGGCGTCATTCGAACATTTTAGTACATTGATTCTTACCGCTCGTTGCCCCGCGCCCCTCTACCGCTGATAGAAGCAAGGTCACGTCATTGAATCCTTTCCTTACTAATATTATAAATCTGAAAGTGCGGTGGTTTATAGGTTTGTTCCTCTTTTAAGCTCAACGGATTGACTTGATTTTTGCTATGGACATAGTTTGAAAGATGGAAAGTGACATAAGCTACTGGCTATAAAATAAAAGTGTTCCTATGGGATAGTACAAAAATCTAAATTTACGAGAGCGAAGTCGAGGGCAAAAGCTAGTAAAGAAATAAGTTAGTAATACATATACTTACCCTTGAGAAAACAGCGCAACTTGTGCCAGACTTGGTAGTCCCGCTAAGGAAGCGGTATACTGTTGCTGCATCTTCAGTTGTTCTTGCAAACTGCCTTTTCTTCCACCGGCTAGGTACTGCTGGAGTAACAGACTTTGGACTGCTTGGACCTACAAATAAAGATAAATTGATTAATTTCCTAAATTATTATTAATTTTATTTACTATCCATCCAACCATCAGCCGTAGGAGGTCCACCGATGGACATAGGCCTCCCTTATAAGTTTCTAATAAGCTCTGTTAGAAGCAGTCTCCATTCAGCGCGTTCCTACGGTCTTAATTATATTGTCGGTCCACCTAGTCGGTGGCTGTCTTACGCTGCGTTTGCTGGTACGTGGTCTCCATTCGAGAACTTCACGACTACATCAGTGATCCGTCCTTTAAGATAAGTGCCATTTCAACTTCGAAATGGTGTCATTTAAATAATTAAAAGCAAAGAAAAAATGCGACATGATATTTCGAGTGTTTTTTGGGTACCTATGTTAGGAAACTAAATGATGTTGCTAAGTAAAGTTCATGATCTAATAATTATTGTTGAAACACCTCACATTATGCCAACTATAAAGTTACCAGAAAGCTTACATAATATACGCATTAAAAAAATGTAATAAGTTGTTTTAATTACCTGATCTGCAGGGTTGGGTGGTCTTTGCCCCGGCGAGGGTGCTTGACTAGTCGATGACGATGACGCGGTTGACGGAAGTATCGATATTTCCGGATACTCTCTCTCCAAAGTCTCCTGAAAGACATATATTTCTATAGGAACATCTCTTACTAACAACACAGATCATTCTGAGGTATATTAGTTGTAACAAAGGCTGGAAAATATGCTTTAATTTATTCATATGAACACCCTTTCAAAAAAGAAAAGAGAAGTGACATTTTCTTAAATTAATTTGTTTCGGTTATTCAAATAACTTGAAAGACATACTGCGGGCTCTAAACTAGGTAGAAAAGCCTGTGTCATCTGTACCCCAACATCAAAAAACTTTTTAGATACTACTCAACAATGCTGTACCTACACGTTCTCAAAACGTTTAATTAAAACAATTGCTATTGACATGGTTAAAGTGGCAAAATCATAGTTTTCTTACCTTAGTCGCAGCCAATCCAACTGGCCCCGGCTCCATAGCATTACTATGTTTCTTCACCATATGACTGAACAACAGTTTCAAGTCCACGTAAGCCTGACTGCAGTGAGGACAGTGGTAATGCAGGTTCATCCCTCCGGCATTTTTATTCAATGGACAACTTTGATCGTGGCACGACGGAGGGATGGTTGGACCTGACATCTTTGGCGCTTCGTAAGGCCTTTTATCAAGTTCCATTCGAAGCTTGAGGTCCTTTGATGGGGAGGCGTCATAAATGCTTCGAGGTGATGAGGTGTTACTTCGGAGGTGTGACGACGGATAAAAAGTTCCCGTCGCTTTTACTACTGAAATTAAGATTGAGTGTCAGATTTGTGACAAGTAAACATGATTCATCATAATTATTATTTGGATGATGGACGACTATTATAAAATTTGAAAAATGTATTTTTCAGTAATTATCTTATTTATGTATCTACTTCTTATTTAAAATTGAGATAAAATTACGGAACAATACCCACCCGAAACGTTGTCTTGTTCTCTATCGAACTCGCTCTTGATAGAGAAGTTTGTTGGGAAGTCATTAGCCTCTTTCATCGAGCCGATGCTATCAGCCGACGCTCTTTCTTTTAGAGAGTAATCTTTGGCTTCTTCGTAATTCTTGTCTTGCTCCTCAGATTTGATCACAGGAGTCCCGCGGCCATGTTTGTGTGTTGCAACTGCTGAGTATTGGGTTAAAATTGCTGGGCAGTTGTTATCTTGAGCGCAATGGAAATGAGACCTAAGTTGGTTTTTGAAACAGCTTTTCCCTCCACATTGATCGAAAGAATGAAAATAGTCAAAACCATCTAAAAGAGGGCTAATTGCGTGAGATTCTCTCATATGGGTTTCCATAATGTTGTGTGTTTCTGAGGCAAAACTGCAGTTGAAACAGTGCAAATGCAGTCTGGTCATTCGTAGTTGACAAGATGGGTATGATGATGAGCAAGTGTCAGGGCTTGTGTAGACTTCGAAGTGCTGGAATTTAATCCGCTGAAAAAAATAACACATTTTTTTATGTTGAATTAGCCAATAATTTCACCAATAAAACACAAAGGTATTATTATATTTGGAGACTTACAGGAAACTCTTCAACTGTAGTGATGACTGGAGATTGAATCACTGGTGGTAGTTGATTGCATTTTGGGAGCTTGAACGATGTGAAAATAGCTTGAGGCGTCACCTGAAAAGTATATTTCTTTATAGATAAATTCTCAAAAACGTTCAAACTCATTAAAGTTTAAAGAAGTGAAATGCTCACGTTGTCAGTCCAAACTTCAACCACCCTATTCTTGGGAGGTCTTCCACGTTTTCTGCTGAACATTTCGTCCAAAGATGTGGAAGGATTGACGTGTTGAGGGGGCACCACATTGGGATTGGGTCCAAGGTTTAACTGGGCCTGGAGATTGGGCGTCAGTTGGGAAGTCAAGCTTGGGGCCATTTGGGCCAACTGAGCCAAGTTTGGAGGTAGGTTGGGCAGATTTGGCACTTGGCCGAGTTGAGCCGCCATGTTGGGGTGTAATTGAGCAGATAGTTGGGGAGTAAAGTTGGGAGCGAATCTAGCCGCTAAGTTGGGAGACATAGGGCTTAGGATTGCGTGCTGACGATGGTGCTCCAAGCGTCTGAACGGGTGTTCTTCTGAAGAGAGAATAACGGCTCCACAGTTTTCCTGTAAAAGATAATCATCTGTTATGTCCTGACAATTTTATGTAGAGTTTTTACAAATGAAGAATCTGTACAAAATTAATACTTTTACAGACTAAATGTTGCCGAAAATTTAAAATTTAAATTTGATTCAGAGATTTAAAAATATACAATTTATAAATATTCTAAAGTGCAATAATTTAACGCTAATAGAGTACTGATTTAATTTTTCTATCTCTTTTGATCAATCAAAATGGGCTTGTTGGTCCAAAGGTTACACATGATATGGTGCCGTTTGATATTTTTAATCCACAAAGACATATAAAGACGCGGCTATTCAGGAAAAAAATGTATCGTAACAAAACAAACGTACCCAGGTGCAATGATAATGCGTTATGTCCCGGATGTGTTGGCAGGCGGAGTTGCTGCAGGGGTTGTGTCGGGTGTAGGTGAGGAAGTACGCGTCGGTCACTTGGGTTTGCTGCTCGTGCTCCATGGCGTGCTTCATCATCGTGCTCTGGCAGCTGGTAGGAATTAAGAACATCTTACACTATCGAATTAGTTTTTAACTGTAATGGTAGATGTAATTTATGAAATAAATAAATAAACAAAGATTATGTTGAAGATTCTCCAACAACGAAACATCTAGCTTAACAGTGGTGGATTAAGCCAGGGACCCAATTGAGTGCTCCGTTGGTTTAAAGAGCTCGGCTGATTTGAGTTGGGAAAAGGGGGCAAATGCGCGAAACAGGTCTAGTCGGATACACCTCACCCCCGATTGGAATTATAAGGTAATAATGAAGATTTCACATAATTATTTTTTAGAAGTAAAGTAAGATTTGCCTAAACTTCGAAATTTATAGAATGTGAACGTGAATAAAAGATTGCCCTATGATATACTCGTATTTATGAAATTCGTAAAAAAATACGCGTTAGAAAAATATGAAAACGTATTTATACATGTTAAATAATTTTACCGGTAATCCTAATCAATAAAAGAAGAAAGAATGTTAAGTATATCCGACAGTAAGAGTTATTCGACTAAAATGATGATAATAAATAAAATAAAATAAAAATCTTACGTATGAGCCATTTTGCAGCCGTCAGCCAAGCAATGGTAATGCTTATTCAAGGCGCTGCATTTGCTGCATTTGTCGTCAGCTTCCTTGCTTCCGTTGAACGTTTCTATATACTTCCTGGATATTTCTTCGATCATTGACGGGTTCTGAAACATCAATGGTAAAAATATTATAACACTGATTGAAATGAGTGTTGACAATAAGGCTACATCTAGAAGCAACATTGCAACTGCAATATGCTTCATAAATAAGCTCAAAGAATCAGAAATAAAGAGATCCGTAGATGAATCTAGTGGATTAGTAAGTTAGAGTGATAATGTGCAGGGTATAAAATTTGTAAGCCGAATCATATAAGTCGGCGGATGTGAAGTTAGCTACAAGCTGCGAGAAACCCAATCAATGCGCAGTTTTATGTAAGCTTATTGGGCCTATAGATATGGATAGGGTGGCAGATGACACTGTAAAATTTTCTAATTGAGACCACGTGGTATAAACCCCAGGGTAGTATGTTAACTGACATGGTAAGTCAACGATTTGTCTAAGACTGCAGCAGTACGCTGACGTAAGTCGCTTCATCACTCCAATCATCTGATTGGAAACTAATGTAAAAGCCTATGTGTAGCAGTAGACATCTAATGCTGATAAAATAATGATGGAATAATACTTACAAAGGAATAATCAGAGTCCATCATAGGATTGGACAAATCGTCATCGTGGAGACCTCCGGGCGAGTACATGCTGAGGTCTGCTCCTTGCTGCATCAGGGCGCTTTGGATCACTGATGTTGGAAGCCTGTAGATATTAAGAACAAGTTTAATGAAATGTTTGACGATATGTTACTTCAAATAATGGCCAGATGGACTCTAAACTATAGAGTCTCTATAGTTCTAACTGACTATTAAGTATGGGTCAGTTAATGTGGAAAAAAATGGCTAAGTATAAAATAGACAGACGATTAATAAGAAAGATGAGAGATGATGAAACAGATTATGATAAAAAAAAACCATGGTAAGTACGACTGAAAAGAAAGCAGCAGCTAAATAATTAAATATGTGAACAATGTAAAGGTTAAGTATCTAATGATTTGAGACACAGACTACAGTGTTTAAAAGATCTTAAAATAAAATGTTACAGAAGTTTTAAGCTAACAGATCCTAGAAAACTCCTTTCAGAATAGTTATCTTCCTATGTAACGAATAATCTTCAGCTTTTAAACAGTTGACTTACCCAAAAGTCATCTCCTGCTCCTTCCTCTCGTGCTTCCTCTTGTGAGTGAAGATCTGGCTGCTGGAGTGCAGCACGTAGTTGCAGTGCGGCCGGATGCAGTGGATGTGGTTGCAGGTGCGGCTGAACCGGCAGTCGCGGTAGGGGCACGCTTCATTCTTCATGTACTTTTTGAACCCATCTTTGGAGAGGGCCTCGTCTTTTATGTGGTAGGTTTTGTGTTTTTCTGGAAAATTGATATAAAATAGTCAAAAAATCTGGCCGCTTTCATGCGTCAGAAATTAAAAGGTCATCACCATACCCATAAACCATAACTAAAAACCCATACTAGGCACTGGAATAGTTTAACTTGTCTACCCACAAAATATTCCTCATGGGCTTAATTCTTTTGCCATGAGGGTTAGCCTAAATTTGATTTCAGTGTCTACAGTGATAGAAGAAGTTACTCAGAACTTCATGTGGTATTTTATGTGATTATTCCTGTCAGCGCAGCGTTGCACTTGTCATCACCATTACTGTTGGCAGCTTGGGTCCAATGGTATATGGACTTATGGACGTACCGTCCTACATCAAATAGGAATATCTTATCCATATCAGCCTTATTCTTGATGGTGTTAGTGCAGCTAGGGCGTCTGCAGTCGAAGTGTGTGGTCTTCTGACCAGCAAACACACAGTGCATTTCCGGAATCACAGGAAGCCTTTTTGCAGAATCGCGGAGTCTTTGCGGTGGAATATCTTACCCATATCAGCCTTATTCTTGAAAGTGTAAGTGCAGCCAGGGCGTCTGCAGTGGAAGTGCGTGGTCCTCTGACCAGCGAATACACAGTGCGGCGCCGCGCAGCTCTCGGTGGCTCGGAACCGCTGGAAGCCTTCCTGCAGTATAGCGGAGTCTTTGCGGTGGTAGTTCGCGTGCATCTGGACGTCAGATGTCGAGATGTACACCTGGAATGTGCAGATGAAGAAGTAAGTCATATGGAACTTTTTATAGCCAACCTAGTCATTCGCTCCGTCTAAGAAAACCAATGAGTGATATAATTGTCCGAAAAGCTATCATGAAAATGTTGCTAATATCAAATGCTAATATTGAAAATGCTCAAATGTTGATGATTATATATAGTCTATATTGATCATAATTTACGTTATTTTGTTTGCTAAATAAATACCGCATACACTGCGTTATACGAATTATATGATATTCCACAATGTCTCAAAAAGATTTTTCTTTGATCACACACAGTAGATAGTAGTAAAATACTAACAACACATTTTCTTCTCAATTCTCATAATCCATCAACTACCAGCATAGAAATGGCGACTCTACGAGTACTAACGAAACTGCTAAGCTCCGAATTCATGGATAAACGAATTAACACCAAAATATCGGATAAAAATGTAAATAGGTAGTAAATTGTTTTATGTCATAATATAACCTAACCTAACCTAACCTTAGAAATATAAATACTACTTTGGAAAATGTAAATACTTTTTTTAAACAAAGACCTTGCACTAAGCGAGGGAAACAAGAATAAAAAAATATTGCTCACCTTATCGCAGCCATCTTGGATGCAGTGGTAGTGGGTCTGACTCCTGTTGTGGGGACACTCGGAGAAGCGCTCGGAACAGTCATCGAGAGGAGAATACCTCATGAAGCCGTGGGCTAGAGACTCGTCGCGCTTCTTGTGCCACTGGATGAAGAAAGAGATTAAATTAAGGTGATACAAAAGATATTTCTCATACATTATTTATTGATCAGAGCTGTGTAAAATAATAATTATGCTAAGATACTTTGACAATTGCAGCTGCTGTGTCTGCGAAAGTCAAACAACTTCAAAACGTAGTTCTCTTCAATATCATTCTTATTTACACAATATCATGTCTTCTCGCTTGTAGGACACCCACTGTTGGACATCTTTATGCTTTCTTGTTAAATTGCCGTTACGACTGGTAAAAAGTGGCTTGCATTCAGCACGTCCTTGTAGTCTTCAATAAATCTACCACCTTGTTAGTTTCAGTCATGGTTGTTAATACCTGATCCAAATAATTGTGATCCTTTACCTCTAGAAACAAAACAGAAGTTACCTTGAAATGCCTGATCATCTCCTCTTTCTTGCAGAACACCCGCGCAGTACAGTCCATGCAGTGGAAATGTTCCCGGTAGCCCAAGTCTTTGCAGTATGAGGAACCGCATTCCAAAGTTGAGCTATATCTGGAAACCATAAACCGTTTGTATGTTAATATATTTAGTACTGTTCAAAAAATAATAATTTTTAATCCTGACTACCGATAGGGTTGATAAGTTCTCGAATAGAGACCACCATCATGTGAACCAACGATGTGGACAGATGTCTTTGTAAAGACCGCTGGATTATGCTGGACGGAAGTCGCTTCCAACCGGTCTTATTGCCATAGGGGATGCCTATGTCCAACGGTGGATGTCATATGGCTAATGCATGGAAGGATTTTTTTTAAGCAACTTTATATTACAATTCGTCTAAACTCCTCTTCTTTGCCTCTATGCTCAAGAATATAAAACAGTAAATAAATGTGGCTCATATGGTAATTGTAGACAGTAGCAAAATAAACGATCTATGTATTCCAAGAGACTAGAGAATGAAATCACCGAATGGTGGTATTTATATGGGTAAGATAATAAATATATTTAACGGCGGCTCTAGACAGGCTGTAAGAGTCCCAATTTATTATAAGTAATAAAATGCTTCATGTGATATGTGTAAACAACGAAACGAAATCAACTAAGGCTAAAACTTAACTAACCCCTCTCCTTGAGCAGTAGACTCAAACAATTGTAAATTTTCACTAACAAAAGGCACTGACCCTGGTGTCCGTTGTTAATACTTTTAATTTCAATAAAATAATTCAATTAGGATAAGAAAAATAACAAGTATATCGACACATAAAACGAAACGATGTACCTATACTTAGCTACATTAATGCATATAAAAATCTATACAAAACCAATAGTAACAGGAACTAATGTAAATGAACTTTAAGTAATTATAACAGAACGGTCATTGCTTTTATCCGGATCCTGTTTCAAATCTAATTTTAATCAGCTGCTTTCATATGAGGAAAATATTAAACGGACATAAAAACTACACGAACTAGTTTGGACAAAAAGCTCGGTACCTTTTAACGTTGAAATGCAAAGAACAAAACATACGATTAATACAAATGGAATTAATAGAAACAGTATCACGAATTATGACAAATACAATTGTAGTTTGGAATTGAACAAAAAATGTTTTTGATATATTACAGTGATTGTTGTGACTTATAAAATCGTTATGGTTTTAATTGGCCATATCCTGTACAAAGCTGACTACTGTAGTGATGTAGTCTAGATCAATAAAGCTCATTGCAATCTCCTTTGAATTTGTCTAGGCCATTGCCTTTGCCATTTGCTATTCAATCCGGTAGAGTTCATTTTCTTTTATCCGTTTGTCAGGTTTTTCTCTGAAGTTACAAATGTAATACAAATGGAGTAGCATGTTTTGTTAGATTTGATTTAAATTACGGTTATAAGTTGTGTGTAAATTATGAACTAAAATATATTTGCTGTTCTATAACAAATTAACAAAAAAAAGAATTAGTTACATAATAAACAGGTGATAATAAGAAATCCTAATATTAAAGCCCGTCAGTTGCCACTGGGCACAGTTTCCAAAATGCTGACCCCATTGTCACAATGCTGTTTGCAGTGATATACTTAATTTATGTATAGGATTATAGGTCTTGTCATCTTTTTTGTAGGCATTATCAGTTTTTTTTGGCCTGGGACATCTTTTTAGTCATTTTTATTTGAGTTCGACTCTTTAAAAACTTACCTTTTGACATATCTAGAGTAGTCAACTGTCGTCTGCAGAGAATTCTTCCTTGCTTGGTCCAAATGGTTCAATGCTGATAAAAGACCTGCAAAAGAAACAGATTTAATTAGGATTTTATATAACTTCCAAGACAAGTTTGTCTGACTAGAGTGGACATTTTCTAACTCACTAAATTTAAAATGATCTTTAGTAGGTAGTACTTGAAATTTTGGATTGTGTAAGTATATTTTATTCTTTCTTAATTTATCAATTCATCTAAAGTTGGCTTGACGGTATTATTTTCCATCATAATCATTCTAGGGACATAAAACTTCTCATCTATCTTTTGTAAGCTAACTGAAAGTTTCAGTCATTGCTTCACAGTTCAACTACCACATGCTACACATTCCAGTTCATCAACTGTTTCAAGTTACTCTAAAACTGTTTGTAATATGTATTCAACTGTATGTAGTTTGTCTAAATCTGTATTAGTAAGTTAATTGTATTCCCCACGGGTTGAGGCTTTATGCTAATATCCGAAACAATCATAGCTAACGAAACCTCATTCCTTTTCCGTCAAAACTCGATTCTTTTGTTCGGAACAGTCTAATCACCGACATGTATCATCCTCGAACAATGTAACTGTTTTCATCAACTTTGGTATTATTTAAAAACTTCTCTCGTTCGGATTACGTCCGCGTTTACGTTACTTTTGGTTTTGTTTTGGTTCGCTGGGATTTGGGAACTCTTGTATGTAATGACTTCGTTTTGTTTTAATTAAATATAATTATGGAAGTAATAGTGTGTTTTTAAGATGTCAGTAATTAGTGCTTCATTTATGATACTTTGATCTTTTGTAGGTTCAAATAGAACAGGATTATCTTTAACACCATCAGGTCTGCTATTTTTTTTTTTCTGTTGAAGGCGACTTTTATCTAGAGTAAATATTTCTGAAGTGTTTATTTAGGATTCTGTTTTACCTTGAATTTTTTTCCTCGAACTTTTTCGTTATTTTTATTGTTTAATAACATTTCTTAGCTTCTTTTTCTTTAAGTACAAGAATATTATTTATAGTATTACAGTACAAATATACAACGTAAAAAGATTCTAGCAATAAAACTCTAGTGATTATATTAGTGTATCTAGATCCAATATATTATATTATAATAATTATATTTAGACCTGTTTGCGACTTTGTATGTTGTACTTCATTGCCATGTTTTCACAAATAAATGATCTTGAATGACAAGATAGTATCTATAAAAGTTTCCCATTTTGTACTGGAGAATATTTTCATAAAATTTTTCAAAGATGCAGTTGAAGCTTTTGTGTAAAAAGCAATTTATAAGAACAAGGATATAGACGACGCATGCATTCAAACTCGTTCGAAACTTATGTAACGCCCCGTATCAAGTTTTGGAGTATCAAATAAATGATTATGATAATTAATCAATGTTTTCTCCTAGTCACTCCAGACCTATTGTATGGAGCGGCCAACTTTTCTCTGCTCTTGTCTATTTGAATAAACTAAAAACTTTGCTTGTAACTTAGCAGTTCTATCAACAAAACGCGATAGTGTCGCCTCTATTCACCTTTAAAGATAGCTCAGTAAATGATAGTCGATTCCATCCGTAGACAGATTAGGACGTAGTATCTACGTACATTGCTCTACAAAAGTGTTTTTGTTGGTTTTTTTTCTCGTATGTTCAGATCGTATCTTAAATGAGATGGTTTGATGGAAAGTTGGTTCGGTTTTCGGTTACGGTTTTGATCGTGTGTGAAATGTTGTTTGATGGATTTCAAGGTTTTGTCTGTAATTGGTCGGAGCGTGGAACGGTCGGGTGGACTCTACTAGATCGATTAGATGTGATTTTAGAAGACTGATGGAAATATAATCAACTACCAAAGTAGTCCTATAACAACACTTTCATTTGGAAAAGTTCCTCCATTATAGTTATAATGGAGGAACTGATACTTGTTGTAGTTACAACAATATAATTCTTTAAACTACTACTTAAAAAGCATCTGGGCTTTTGTCTTTAGTATAACTTTGAAAAACATGTAACTCTATTTTACACACAACTTTCAATTTAACTTTTATGTTTGCAAAGAACATAAAATAACCCGCAGTTTTTATTTTGTTTTTATTATTTCAGTAGGCAGCTACTAATTCAATAAAAACTTATATCTGGGTCCTTTTTTATGCCGCACTTATTAAGTAGTCAAAATTAATTTCAAAACTTTCTAAAAATGTAATTTGTAATAGAGTACTAATACTAACTTACATAATATGTGATCTAAAAATATTGTCAACATCGACTTCGGATACCTAATCTGAGATGATCTCTATTATCATTTAAAATGAGGAAAAACTTATTCAGTTTCGTGTTAGTGCCTCTATGAAATAAGTATTACTTATAGTGTACTCTAGTTTAAATTGACGTTGATTGAAACAAATTAAAAAAACCGTCTGGTGATCCACTTTTCCATTTATCTCTCCGATCTCCATACGAATCAGACACGAGGCTATTGTATTGAAAAAAGCGGATTTATGTGAGCGTCTGATAGAGATTAAAAACTTTTGATGTCTTAAATGTGAACCTACTCGAACAGTCACTAACTGTACTGCAAGCACTGCAATGATAGTACAAGCTATGTGAACTTTTAAACTAATTATTCGTTTGGGAGCTATGATGCAAGATCAGGACACTAAACGCCTTCTCAATAAGACCCGCCCAAAGCCTTGCTAACCACCAGAGGCCAGTTGCACTGTGCACTGTGCGCCCTGCAACAGATCTTTTAAAAACAAATTCGGTTTTGCGAATCATATAAAAGCTCAAAACCGCTAACATTTTAGCCAGGGGTCGCCATTGACGGACGTGACGAGGAGGGCGATATATAAATGATGCATTAGGCACACGGATACCCATGCATACACGTCAAACTTAAAAGATCTTATTTTTAGTTTGGGGTAGCTGTTACTTGCACAGACTATTTACTTTTACCTCACTCCATCCATCCATCAGCCATAGGACGTCCACATAAACTATAACATACATAAACTACTACTACAGTACAAGCAATTGGAGCATCCATAGACCCTTGAATGTCTAAAGATAATCCAAATGTTCAAGCCAACTGCCAGTTGGCAGCGTGCCCAGAATGCTGGCAGCATTGCCAATGCTTATACGTTGAGGCAAATAAACACCAGCATATTGGTCACGCACCGCGTCCACCAGACGCTCAGAAAGACTTTTGAAAACAAGTTGAGCTCCCGGCCCCCACGGACCCAATGTTTCAACTCCAAACGGCTCAAATATGTAAGCCATGTATGTTAGCATATTTGCGCCGTTTGTGCTGCTCCGCCGAATTGGCCGCCGCTCCAGCCCTACTCTGAGTCTCAGAAAGATGCAATGATATCCTAGAATACCTGTACCCGTCGTTAAAAGAAACCCATTTTATAGTTATTTTAGTATATAATCCAAGTAGATTCACATCAGCGCTGCATCACGTCTTGTCATGTCGAAACATCTCAGCTTTTTACAAAATCGTTTTTGAAAGACGTATTAATACCTATACTTATGGAGATTAGCGTGGTAACAATGGAGGTTAGCATACGTTGATAATTTCGTATGTTATGTAACTCGTGCTCGGCTCTACGCGTGATTCTTATAATGGAGCTTTAGATACTTGTTATTAATGAAGTTTCGTGGTGTGGCCAGATGTTGGCACGATGGAGGTTTGTGGGGTAAACTTAGAAAGAGTAGTTTAATCTTAAAACTCATTGTATTCTGGTTTAAAATATGTATTTATTTTCCTAAAATATCACATAAAATTCGCTCAAAAGTTAAATTGCATGATAACCAAACACAAGAATATGTAAGTATATGATAAGGATAAACTGAAACAATGTTTTATTTTTCTGTAAATCTAGGTAAAGTTATAGTATTAACTTGTGATATTAAATCTGAGTAAACAAATGACAATTTTAGTCTTGCAAATATAAGACTTGCAAATCTAGACGATGCAAATTTTAACAACGTTATTATCATCTGCTTCACTGATTTACATATTAAACAGCATAGTCAACCGACATGTCATAGGTTAAAATATTAATAATGTGAAGTGAAATGAATATTTGCAATTGTGCATGTGCATTTTTAGGTCCCGCCATCTCTATCATCAAAAGCAGTTAGTACGTCAATTGTTACTAAACGGCTTGAAGAAAAAAATCTAAATAATTAAATACCTACGAATAGTAAAAACAAGTTAGTAACATAAAACCAGCAAGTTAAATCATTGAAACCAAATTCTGAGAAACAGAAGAAGCAATCGTGAGACGTGAAAAATAGTTGATAGTTTCGGTTACATTGTGTGTTAAAGCTCTGGCAACACTATCTCACTAGCTTAATAGCTCACGACTTAACAAATAACAAGTGCGAATGTATTGTTAAAAATACACGTTATTGTATACCTCGAAAGGGGAAATCGTGTTTATGGCTTCTAATGTAGGAGAAACGAGATTGTTATTATAATAACTGCGGCTGAGGCCGAAATTATTTGAACAAAATGAGGGAAAGATGGAGATTGTAATGGTATCAGTAATGAGAAATAAAATGGAAACGATCTGATGGCAGACGAGATAGTAAAAATATTTGATAATGTATAATATATAGAGAACTTAGTAATGCTGTCCAAACTCCCGTTCTAATTATTTTTTTTAACTAACTATCAGATAAATAAAGATTTTAAACTATAGTATCCAAGAGATTCCAAAATTCCAAAATAGTCCAAACAGAAAAGTTGTGAAAATTAGAGATATAAACCTATTGGAAATATAAAACTTTTAATGTCAGAAGATTATGATTACAAAAATTACCAGTCAATTGGTATAGGCTGATAACATTAGATCAAAAAATTCTAAGTGAGGTAGCCATACGGATTTTATACTAA
Source organism: Hypomecis punctinalis (assembly GCA_949316475.1). Lineage (NCBI taxonomy): Eukaryota > Metazoa > Arthropoda > Insecta > Lepidoptera > Geometridae > Hypomecis > Hypomecis punctinalis. The sequence goes on along the minus strand of OX438819.1, from coordinate 8,410,223 downwards.
CTAATGCTTGTTAAATGAAGAGCAATCACCAACAGAAATTACTAAAATTAGAGATAAAGTCATTAAAAAATCCATCTCAGTCCCGCCTAACGATTTGAATGAAAATAAAATAAAATCTGTAGAATAAAAAGACAATGGATTGAAGGGATCTGATATCGGCATAATGAACGTTTATAATACTAACGTGGTGTTTTTTAGGAAATTTCGTAAGATATTGTGTTGGACCATTCAGCCGAGACAATGGGGTTCAAGTAATGTCTGCCGTGATGTATAAGCAGTAAGGTCATTTTAAGGCAAAGAAAGGCAATAAATATGAAGATAATGCTCAAAGAAAACTTAAGATTGCTGTAAACAAGGTTGGTTTCCAAAAAGGTTTTTGGCAGGATAAAGTGAATAATTTATTCATCAATGTAACGAATGACTACTTAATTTTGATTGTCGTCGTCACTTCACGTTGTAATTTTGTGAGTAATCGACATTTGAAGATTTCTATAGCTTGCTTTCGTTTTTCATTTACCTACTTCTTTGAGACGACATGGAAAATATGAAAAAAATAACCGAAAATATGAGGTATTAAAAACGCAATCAGATTTACTCAAGTGACTTAGATTTCAGAATCAATTTTTGGGTGAATTAAGTGAATGTGTACGAGTAAGTATCTCTCCTCGTGTTATTTTTAAAAAATGAACAGTTGATAACTAAGACTGTTCGACCATAAAAGTTCCTACAACGATGTGGTAACATGTGCTACTGCTATCATCTCATATAATATGATAATATCCTACATAATGGGTTTTCGGGCGCAGTCAATGGAACCACGCGCTGTGACCGACGAAAGTTCTCAGTATCGGGATTTATGATTCGGAGATTTGGGTGTAACTTCCTTCGTTGCATTATCATGAACAATACTTGTTGCTGAACCGATCTTGATCAGCAATAAATCTTGGACATCCGACTGATGGAGATAATTCAATTTGTTAATGTTTAGGTGTTTGATTTGAAACTGCTGATGGTGACAAAATATTGAATCATTGTGAGGAAAACATTTCGAATAATTTTTAATAGTGTGTAGATGCAAGCAGTTGCAAGTTTATCTTAAAATGATAAAATAACAATTTATGGAAAAAAAATGGAACAATAAGTTTGATAAAAATAGGGAGGAGAAATGCAAAGCGAGATTACATTTGCATTAAGTCGAAGATTAAGTACACCGGTACTTATTCTCTATTGGATCAAAAGAAACTCGTAAAAAGGGAATTAAAATTCAAAATTATACACCTATAGAAACTTTTATATCTTTCTTCGCACCTCTGTAATAGCCACCCGTTTAAATATCTTGAACTGTCTTATTTGTATTCAGCTAGCAACACCAGCCCACTCTATTTAAATTGCACGTACTGACCAAGAATTCCATAATAACGCCGACTACAAGATATTTTGAAAAACAATCTTAAATTATACCGAGCAATCATAAATCCGTATCTATAACAGAAATAAGAGATGCACAAAAGCAAAAAGACTGAAAAAGGGCGTAAGAGTTGGCAAAAAGGCATAAATGTGCGAGATAAAAAACGACATATACGATTTATTTCACACGATTTAAAATTCTGTTGTGAGACAGCTGTGACCGGTGATATTCCTTGGGAATTCATATAATCCCGCGTGGCATTTATGTTAAGCGGAAAACGAGTAAATGTCAGTCCGAAATCACTTTTTGGATCCATTTACGAATCTATGACTAATTGAAATTGAATGTCACTTAAGATTTAGATAAACGGATCTTGAGTTTAGAAAGTAGAGACCAATATTTGGTGTAACTTCCTCAATGTATTTTTGTTTCTTTACTTCATAAAAATACGCTCATGATATGTTTCGACATATCTAGTTATTAATTTATTATTATAATCGTTACAGCCGCATCAAAAGTTGAAACGTAAGTTCGGCACATCCGCTGTATTTTACTACAATTGGAAAGTTGTACCCATTTTTGTTAGAGTCGTTTCATTAATAATCCCATTGTTTCATCGACAATTGGTCCGTCATCGGCCGAGTTCAATAACTGCATCAATTTCTTGCATGAGCTCTCGTCTTCCATCTAAATTGACATTTACTCTCGCAAGTATGTCTAAAATGTAAATGCGGTTACTACACATACCAATTCGTGTAGGACGCACTACATCGCAGCCTCGACAACCATTGTCATTCAATAATGACCTCTATTTCGTCTCATTACGGAAAATTTCCAACTATTCAACTGCAAAATCGTAGTTGGAGCAAATGTAAGCGACCAATGTAGTCTGATATGTGATGTTGATTACTTTATTAATGTTTTTATTGAAACGAGAGATCAGATTAAGCTGGTGGAGGTAATAGTATATTAAAGTGAGGCTGTATCGTATTGAGGAGGTAATGAGGCGGGGCCGATGGGTGTATGTACGGACAAAGATCTTGGCTATTGACACACACCAAGTTCATACTTATGTACGGCATCTACTTAGAATTCCAGAGCTTATTATCAACATAATGACGTGTATATGAAGATATGGCAAACAAAAAATTCAGCTGACAAACCAAATTCTTCCACGGATCAACGAAACGTGTTATTCAACTCAAGTTTAAATAGATGTTCCTGCATATCTAATTGAATAAAAATTTGAATCTCATATCCCAATTTGTAGCAAGATGAATCATATCATTCTGTGTAGCATTACGTCAATCTAAGTACATGTTGTTATTGCTGTTGAAACGATCATTTATTACAAACTGTGACCTCTATGTCCGGGAATTAGGACTCTAAATTGACTATTAACTATTCATGCGGGTCCCGAGATATTTTTGTCGAATACTCTACGTACTTTTTATTACGATATTTCGTTTCGAGATGTACAGATAAGGAGCGACGTGTCTAGTTTTATTTTGACGCATTGTTGTGGCGATCTAAAATTATGTTTTTAACGTTTTCCTGTACGAACACAAAACGTTTTTTCATAATTTTGCATGTATATCTTCGGATCTCAGCCAAGCGATTGTTAAAGTGACTCTCCTTATTCCAATTCAACATATTCACATACGCAAGTTCATTTCAAAATTCATGTTTTCCTTGATCATTTGGAGCGACAATTGTTAAGAATTCTTTTGAAAATATTTCAAATGATCTTAATAAGTTTGTATACAAATTTGGAGTTCCCCGGGGTGGCATTAGTGGTTCACTTCTGCATATCCGTTAGTTAGTGTAACGGTGAAATCGGTATTCGTATCTCCAAATTGACTTATTAGCCGTTTATAATTGCTCTCTTTGTGTACAGTGTAGTTAATCGTCCGTAATAAGGTATGTTCTCCATTAATTACTGTAGATATGATTTGAAGACGTTTTACACGGCAGAGGCGGTCGTAAAGTCAGTCGTCGGCGGATGAAAGAGGGAGATAATTATGAGCAAACGCATGCGTAGATCAAATCGGTCCATCCATCGATAAGGGATCTAGATGTAGCTCCGATCGGCGCAGGCATTACGTGTACGATGGCAATTCATTATGGACCTGAATTGTTTCTTTGTTACTTGATTGGCTTGTCAGTTTTACAGTGATCGACGTCGACTGATTTAAACTGTAATTATCTAAACTTATTACCGATTTTGGAGTAAAAAGTGGACTGATAGCTTTTTTCAAGACAATTATTAATTGCTTTGCGTCATAAACTGTATTGATATTTAGAGCATTAGCAGCTCTTGGAATTTAGATTCAATTCATATCAGGCAGTATACTGCAAAATTTGAATCTAACATTTGACTTACACACAATAAGCTGAGTTTTGTCCAATTACATCAAACGCAATCATGAAAAACCTTGATTTTTCTAATGCTCGGTTTGTTTCCAGAATAACTAAAGTATAAATTTTTTACAATTTGAAATTAAATAACACTTCGTTTGTATTTATTAACTTCTTCAATCTCTAAGAATTTGGCACAGTCGTAAAAAAACGTTAAAAATTTGCTTTTAGGATCGAAGTTTTGTAAACACATTAAAATCTAATCAAACTTGTGTATTATACAACTTTTTATAACATTATAAAGTACTGTGTCTCTGATTGGAGTAAACGATTCCGCATGATCTTGTTTAGTTTTTGCTCTGTTTACGTTGTCTTACTTGATGGTTTGCGTTTTGTTCGTTGCTTTGTGACTCTTGAGTCAATTAGTACGAAAGCTTTGCCTCCATACGATTGTAATTAAATATGGAAAGTTTCGTAAGCATTTTTGTTTTCAAGGTTTATTTTTATCTCTTCGGTATGATCAAAACAAGGTCTGCCCTATTTAAATTTTCTAAGTTTTGCTTTTCAGTCTTGATTCTTAATTTGTTTAGGTCTAATTTTGTTTCATTTTTTATACTTTCAAAGCATGTGATTGTAGTTGCAGTATCAGTGTCATTCATAAATACCCAAACATTACGTTTACAAAAATATTTCTGCGACAATTTTAAAAAAATATTCACCACAGGACTTGAACCTGCATTGATTACGAGTTTCCATATCGCTCTCTCTCCTGACTACTTAGTTTAAGTAGGTATTCATCATTATCCAAAATAGCTAGCATAGATGTAGATTTTTCATCGTTTAGCATATCATATTGTTTATTCTTCAATGCAATCTTAAGGTCTCTAAGCACATCTTTAATCAGCCAATTTTTTACTTCCCTACTCAATCGTTAGTCCAATCCATATCCAAGTTTTTTTGCCCATGCTTCTATACTTCTTTCCAGCCAGTTTGTCCATGAACCGTGGACCCTGGACAAACTAGGTGGCCCATCTATGGGTAGAAGAACACTAATTACGGACTGAATAAAAAGGGACGGCAATGATGGATAGACGTGAAGGCCTATCCATCGGTTATAGGCTCCGATTCTCGATTTCGAATCGATGTCTTTTTGCTCAGGACGATTGTTGGTAGCTGCCACGGAGCATGCGCATAGAGATGGCTTAAAAATATTTCTTTACAGCCGAGTAGTATTCAAGATATTGCTTTGCAAATTTAGGAGCTTTACAAGGTGAGTTCATCATTCTAAGCAAATTTTACTACAGGACCCATCTTGAAATCAAGAAAACAATAAACAGCTGTGCCATGCATTTTGTCGAGTCAATTAACTTTTATATGGAACTGTTGTAGTAGGTATATAATATGTATACAGGGTTATCTGCTTACTCTGTACTAAGCCAAGAATACTATGGGGCCAATCCAAAATTCGAGAAATAAAAACCAGCTGTTTCACACATCTTGTCGATTCCAAACTGCAGTTTTGTATAGAACAGCTGCTTTTTTTAGAATTTCGAGTTGTTCCCTTGACATGCAAATATCATTTATGAAATAAATGATAATGATTAGCAACAGTTGTTCATAACGATGGTCTGAATCACTCCTTTCGCCTTAGTACACCAGTTCTGGATAACTCTATATTCATAATGATGAGTACAGTACTTTGAAAAGCAAGGCCCTGTATTACAGCGCCTGAATTAGTTACGTGCAGTTGTTTGAAGTCACGGTTATTTCATTTATCATCTTTCATTAGATTAAATATACATTTACTGGCTGTATGTTAACGTAACGTGCTATTTAATACCTATTACATCTTTCGCATCCAACATTTGAAAACTCCTACAATGACGTCATCATTTCTAATATCCTACTTACTTACTTTCTTCTAAAATCTAAACAAACTACACAGTTGCCATCTCTACGTGGCTCTGTGGTGGCAGGTGATATCGGTAACTCGATTATGTTGTCGCTAGTTTATTGCTCGTTATCGATATTCGACGGTTATCTCGATTTATATTCGTGATGCAGTAGGTAGGTATTTATGCTGATGAGCTTTTGATTGTGATTCAATTGGTTACTACCGATTTTTTAGGGATGACTAAATTGTTTAATTTGTGATTTTTTTTGTTCGTTATCGATATTGGTTATCTCGCGTCTTACAGTAGTATTTTATTAGATACTGCCGTGTTTTGAAGACTAATATAATTGTTTAATATATGATATTGCTTGATAATGATATCACGTTATTATTTTTTAACATGGATTTGAGGCTATTTTATTATATCTTGTCATAGCTTTGTGGCGTTCCCGAAACAAACAAATTTTAGTAGGGAATGGATGTATATGTAAGAAGTGCAAAGTAGGTAAGTATAAGAATGAAGAGTATACCTATGGCAATGTAAAATATATACAGGTCCAAAACTAAATAACCAATAGCTATTGTACCAGATAAACACACTTTTCAGATGTTATTCCTTACCCCATTTCAAATGACACCTAAAAACTGACTCTTGCGCCATTTTTCCTTAAGTCGGGCGAGATCGTAGGTACCGTTTTTAACTTTGTCTTAGAAATAAATTTCGTTTATCCTTAGTAGGTAACTTTAGACCTGTCAACCAAATAAAAAACCTTCAAAATTGGCTATAGCACAAGGTATCTTAAATAAACCAAGGAAGTTGTAGCAAAGGCGTATTGGATTTCAAAGCTGTGTTGTAAATATAAAATCTGAATAATAGGATGGATAACACAGAAAAGGTGGCGACTCTGTCTACTACGCTTTATATTGTCGTTTTTAAACATGGGCTGTTGCAAAAATATTTTATTTTGAAGTTCGTATAACTAGTTAACTAGCCGGTGTTAAGGTTTAAGCCCGAAGGCATTTGATATGCTTACACGTTGTTTTTAAGCTGTGGTGGTCAAGAGGTAGTGATACCCGCCTTACAATTGTGAGGTCGTGGGTTCAAATCCCCGGTCCCGCACCAATGAGTTCTTTGGAATTTATGTACGGAATTTCACACCACAGGCTTTTCGGTGAAGGAAAACATCGTGAGGCAACCTGCATACGTCCGTAGAAAAAAATCCATGGCGTATGTGAATCCACCAACCCGCACTGGGCCAGCGTGGTGGATATGGCCTAATCACCCTTCATGGGTAGGCCTACGTCCTGCAGTGGACTATTAAAACTACAGTACAGTCAAAGAAGATATAATAATACTACTACAGTACAGTACACGTTGTTTTGATTTTAATATTTTGCCATGTAAATAGTTTTTTTGATTTAGTGGTTCTAAATAAAGAATTTTGTCTGTCTGTTCGTCTGGCTGAGTAAATAGATATTAAAAGTAGTTAGACAGAGGCAGACTAATAATGGATGGTCTGATAATACCATCAAAGATCTCTCAAGGCAATCTATGAGGCTTGCACAATATGGAAAATAATGGAAAGAAAGAGACGAGGCCTATTTCTATAAGTGGGTGGAACAGGCTGAATACGCAAAAAAAACTGCAACTCTGTAAGTTAATAAGTTAGCAAGCCTGGATAGGCTGGGTAAATGCGCTCTTTAGAATTGTGAGGTTGTTAGTTCAAATTCTGGTCCCGTACCAAAGAATTATGTTCCTACTTTAGAGATATACAGAATTATTCCTAATCAATTAGAATCATTTTAAGGGCTTATTTTGTTCATCACAACTAACAACTTTTGTTTTGTCGCGGGTGAACGATATCTTTCTATGGAACAACAATTTTTTTTTCGAGTATTATCAAAAGCCACAGAACAAAAGTTGTTAGTTTTTATGTACAGAATAAGCCCCTAAACGGATGCTAATTGATTAGGAATAACCCTGTACATTGATTTGCCTATCATTGACTTATTGTTAAAGAAAAACTTCACAAGTACATCCGTATACTCAATCATCATTATCATATGAACCGTAGAACATACACTACTGGACTGATTTTCCTTTAGATTTCCAATATTACCCGGTGGAAGCGGTTTGCATCCAGCGTGTTCCTGAGGTGTTTTAAACAAGTAGCAAATTGATGTATGAATATTATCAATGTGTAAATGGGCCAGCGTGGTGAACATAGCTCAATCATCCTTGGAGAGTATGCCTATGTTCAGCACAAGATTTAATAAAGTAAAAGTTGGACTAGAGGTAGTGACACCCGCCTTGCAATCGTGAGGTCGTAGGTTGAAATCCCGGTCTCGTACCAATGAGTTCTTTGGAATACGGAATTTAACACCACTGGCTTTTCGGTGAAGGAAAACATCGTGAGGCAACCTGCATGCGTCCGTAGAAGAAATTCTAATGTGAACCCACCAACCCGCACTTGGCCAGCGTGGTGGATATGGCCCAACCACCCTTCGTGGGTAGGCCTACGTTCTGCAGTGGACTTTTAAAAAAAGGCTGATACAGTACAGGTAGCAAGTAAGAAATAATAAGATTTTACCTACAAAGCTCTGATTATGCCATTATGCTTAAACATACGTGACAGTTCGTTGCCATAAGCGTTCTTAGAAATGCAGATTCCTAATATGTAAACTATCCAATCCAAATATGTAAAATAGGGTCTAGACCCAACTAGTTCTTGCAAATATAGAGTCATCATAATAAAATAAACATAATATAAAAACAAAAGATGGCTTTTTGCAAATCTCAGTGTAATAATTGCTACATTCATTTATACCTTAACGATGTGGTACAAAGTAAGTATTGTTATAAAAAATAATATTTAAAAAAAATGCGATTTCTCATGACAATGACTATAAACTTAAAACTTAAAAAAATGATCAAAATATGACTTTGATATTAATTTTCAAAGGAAGGAGAATTTATGTTCGTTTGTATGTTTTTTTGTTTTTGAAAAATCAACAATAATGCAAAAATTTACTAAATAAAAAAAAAATTTAGAAAGGTTTTCAAAATCCAAAAAAGTATGTACCTACAATGGCAATCCGACCCAACAAGCGAATAAGTATCTTAGACTTCTTTATAGCAGACGAAAAATATACTATCCTGGTTAGTTTCGACCTCAATCACGTTCACACAAACATACAAACTACCACACTCAAACTTTTATAAATTTCAAGCACTATGAAGTCTTATAAGTATTTATAAGTATTCCCTTTTATAACAAAAACTTCCAATATGGCGCGGCGAGGTCACATAATGCATTATAATTTTATACAAAGATACAAAATGCGAATGAATATGCAAACCCGATGCGTGTGTTGAGATTGAGTTATTGTGTGTGTCTGTGTGTGGCAGGATGGGGCGTAGAGAAAGCGAGGAGATAAAAGCTTCAGAGGTAGCAAAAAGCTCTAGAATCTTACTTGTTTCCAATTTTGCTGATATTTTAAGCAGGTTTTTATGTAATTTATGTAAACATAAGCGCATGTTAATTTTTCTGTAACTGTGTCTTTACTATCCACTGCGGAACGGAGATGGTATTTGCATTTGAGGTGAGAGGACGTTTGTGCAAACCTATGTTGCCGTTTTTGAAGACATAAAATACATAATGTAAGAAAGTAAACATTTGAAATTAATAGATCTTTCCTCTGATATAAAGCAAAGGAGCTATCATATCGCGGGCTAGGTAGGTATGGGTTGGATATTTATGGAAAGTGATCAAAAATTGTGACTTCTTTTAAAAGATAAGACACTTCCAAATCGATTAGTACGATGAATTTGAAAAAAGAAATGCACGAACACGAGGCAAGTCGTAGCGCAGTAGCAACATCATACATAAGTCAGAGGGAGTGAGGAGTAGAGTAATGTGCAGTTCATAGCTAACTGCACCAACACCATTTTTTAATCAACCGACATTGGGAATTACATTAAGTAAAGTTTCATAGCCAAGTCTGGACTTCAATCCTAACTCTATCACCGTATAAAAGCACCAGCACATCCTCAGTATCGCTGTGTGCGTGTTGCGCACACGCATTGAAGAAATGCATGTTTTATGACGTCTGCTCATATTCAGCGCGGTGCCACAAAGAAATTATACGCACATTAAATCCGTGGAGGTGTGAGTTGTGCTTTTTTTGGTTTTTGGTTCTTGTGACCCTGGAGGAGAGTGCTTTATAGGTAAGCGCGCGAATAAATTAATACTGGGCACGAACAATTTTGTATAAAAATTATGTGGTGTTTACGTTTTTAGTGATATTTTTATTTCAAGAAAAAAGATCACAACTATTTCAGCTACTATTTGTTCTAAATGAAATGCAAATAAAAATGTTTTATACATTCTTTAGATTTTGGTATCTCCTATTGTAAAACATTTTACGATTGATATATTTTTTGATATTATTAGCAAAAATCTTAATTGAGCCTGACGTGTAACTTATAGGAGACGAAACGTTATACTTAATAAAAATAATCAAGTAGAATTTTAGTTAAAGCTAAACCGTGAAAGCTTTGTTCTCAAATATTATTTAGTGCACTGTATCGGTTTTTTAAGTCCACTTCTATTCCTATTAGTCCTACTCACGAAATGCGACTAGGCTGTATACGCACAAAAAGCCGTGGTGGTCTAGTGGTTGTAGCGCTGGCTTGTCATTCTTGAGGGGTTCAAATCCCGGTCCCGTACCAATGAGTTTCTTTGGAACTTACTTATGTACGGAACTTCACACCACTAGCTTTTCGGTGAAGGAAAACATCGTGAGGCAACCTGCATACGTCCGTGGAAAAAAATCGATGGCGTATGTGAATCCACCAAGCCGCACTGGGCCAGCGTGGTGGATATGGCCCAATCACCCTTCGTGGGTAGGCCTACGTCCTGCAGTGGACTATTAAAAGGCTGATACAGTACAGTATACGCACAAACCCGGCGCGGGTTAGTGGAAATGAATTTGAATGGAATGTTACTTTTAAACAAAGAAAAATATTGTATTACTTTATACAATGGCTTGTTGTTGTAAAACAAGAAAAAAAAAACGCAAAAATTAAAAAAAAATCGGACAATATCTTTAGTTCTACGGCAACTCCTCAGCATCTCTGTCCAATATCAGAAAGGATATGTAGTCGCAGTCAAAGTTAATTAACAAAAGACGTCGGTGATTCGGAGTGCACATGTGAAGCTCAATGGGTACTGTTTGTGCACTGCAGTACACCATCAATATGTTTAGTATGCGAGGTTAAGCTGGGTGGTCAACTAATGTTTGAATATATTTAGCTTAACTTGTAAGCCCTGGTTGTTGTGAGGTTGTTACAGCTTAGTTATGTCAGACACTTTCAAAATGTTAGGAACTCTAATATCGGATTTTAGTTCTTAAGTGTCAGTTTTGAATATTCTACAATGTGAATCTTTTCAAAAATGGCTCCTTTCCTTTTACACCCTCAGAGCAAATAAAAAAATCCAGAGGGAACGCCGTTGAACAGTCAAGTGAAGCCGGTTTTTTATACATGTGTGAGTGCGTCGCTGTTGCGCCGCCATAGTTTGACTGACAAGCCAAGGCGTAGTTTCATAGTTACCTGGATGTGTGTGTAATTGTCTGTACACGGCGAGGCGTAGTTTTGGTTGGCTTCACTTGTTTGTTCACAACATTCTCTCTTGATTTTTTTATTTGCTCTGAGTGTGACACCTACCTAGTGATCTTCATCTTCAGTCATCTTCAGAAATTCAAGATAAAATAAAATTACTTCTTTGCTGTGTATGACACGACAAATAACAACAAGACTTCATAGATTCAAGACATATTTTTAGTTACTACATATATTCACAGAAAATAAACTTAAACAACACTTCTAAGCCTAAAATTAATTAACGTACTCAAAACAAAACTACTATAATTTAAACTATAACACGAAATAAAACCTAGTCTAAAAGCCCCGCAGCAAACGTGGCCAAAATGCTGGCGGTATTGCCTCGCTGAATGTACTGTACTGTACCAGCCTTTTAATAGTCCACTGCAGGACGTAGGCCTACCCACGAAGAGTGATTGGGCCATATCCACCACGCTGGCCCAGTGCGGGTTGGTGAATTCACATACGCCATCGAATTTCTTCTCCGGACATATGCAGGTAGCCTCACGATGTTTTCCTTCACCAAAAAGCCAGTGGTGAAATTCCGTACATAAATTCCAAAGAGCTCATTAGTACGGGACCGGGGATTCGAACCCACGACCTCACGATTGTAAGGCGGGTGTCACTATCTCTTGACCACCACGGCCACTAAAGAATCGCCTCGCTGAATAGCTGAGCAATACTTTATACATATATTTTGTAGTACATAACGAACTTTTCCACCCATCTCAAATTGATCTATCTTCATAAAATATAGGTCGTGTATCCACGAGTGTCGCAATAGTCGGGTCGCACGACAATAAAGCTCAAATCACCGCACCGGCCGGATGCGCACACGCACCTCGTTCGTTACTGTAAAGTGGGAAACGGGGCCCGCGTCCTTTGGGGGACTGCGTGGAAAGATTCACTTGTCTAGGGTATCTAGTATATTTTTAGCTAGGATGTTCTGTTATGTATAGTTAAGTATAGGCTGAATCAAACTTCTTGGCGGCTGTGAAGTTAGCTACAAGCTGCGGAAAAGCCAATCCTGAATGAAGCTCACAATTTCATATAAGAGCTGCGTGAGGATTTGGTTTTGCGTAGATTGTAGTTAATTTAGCACCCATCTAAAAAGTTTAATTAATAAAGAAAAAACCGTGTCCAATATTTTTTGATAATCTTAGTCTCGGACTAATTATAATAATGTTTTTTTTACCCGGTTATCATTCCTGTTGGGTATCTACATATTCTACATTATACAAATGCCATGAAAGAAAAACTTCGAAAGGGTTTTTCTAGGTTTTATTAGATAAAAAAAAAACTTGGAGAGCTAATAAGTGCGCCTTTTGGTTTGGAGGACTTTGGACACGAAATTATGGACTTTATATATATATATTTTTTAACGCCTTAGTTTTTTTTTTTTTTAATAATGACAATACTACACTACTACTACTACATAAAAAGCAATTGGATCACCCACAGACCCTTTATAATTGTTTTGTTTGTTTGTTATATATAATATTGGTAATATTTACAAAACTTAGCGCTCGTAGCTTAGTTTGCCTAGGTATTTGTCAGCGATCACCGAAATTAAGCAACGATCCGCAAGGTCACGATCAGTATTTGGATGGGTGACCGCGGGAGGAATTTTCTAACTGAGCGCTACCGTGGCTCGGATGACACGTTAAATTGTAGGCCCCGTTTGTTTTACCATTTAGCCATGTCAGAGGCCTTCAGGCGGCTTAAAAACTCTGACACCAGGGCCAATCACCCGGCCTATTCGAAATTAATTTATTGGTAAAATATTTCAAAGCATATCAAGTAGCTTCTCATTTGCGCCACTATCTGTCATTAACTATTATCTAGGTATTATCATGAAAGTTAGAACCGAGTGTGAGTTAGCATTAATTCAGAAAGTTATAAGGTCATTAATGCTAATTCCATTGTATTCGACAATGCTCTTAATTTATAGATTTAATAAAAGCTATTGTCGCTTAGAACGGGTCTCACTTCCGGTTAGAGGTGGTTGATATTATATATTTCACTATTTATTGCTTGTATAATTTGCTGTGCCGAAGCCGGTACATGTTTGTCTTTAACTGGCGAACAAAAAGGAGGAGGTTCTCATTTAAAATGGATCTGCAATTGCATAACTGACTTTTGTAAAAAAAAAAACTTTTGCGAAAAGGTCCAGTAAAAGTTTTGAAAGATTTTAGAGTTCCAATCTTATAAAAGCTTTTAAAAAGGTGAAGTTCTTGATTTATCGAAATTTCAAATTAAAGAATAGTTAAAATTTTAATTTCCGTCCAAAATCTGAACAGTAGTTTTATAACCATAATTTCAGAATTTCAATGCTAACCAATATAATTTAAAAAAAACAATTTTGGCAATAAAACAATTTTGGCATTTCAACTCCACATTTTGGCAATAAACATTTAAAAAGCACACGACCGAAGCGCATAAATTATTCGAAATGACACGCCGATTGTGCGATAGAAATCATCGATTATTTCGTTTATTCGATTTTGTTTCTCTCGTTTTTTCTTATCGATTAGAATGTTTATGTCTCTGTCTAAGAGGTTTTATTAGAGCGTGATGCTCCCGGGGCTATAAAGTGATAATTCACGTGGAATCTGTTAATTGCTATAATTTAACGGAGCTCCTTCGATGTTTTGGTACTTTACGGTGTGATTCTGGATATTTATCGATTTTACATCGATTACAACTGTTAGCTGGCTTTGAGAGAGTTTAATTTTGGGGATCGAGTAGACTGATAGAGAATCGGAACGTTGTTTTTGTAAGAGACGATTTTTAGCTGTGATTTCACTAAAGTTTGTTGAATGATCAAACATAATTTATCTGTAAGTGTAGTTCGATCCTTAATTATACAGCCTTCCTGAAGAACTATATTCTAGTGAAATGATATGCGTATTCGGGAATACTACAAGTAATAAATCTCTGATGGAAGGCTGTAGTAAGTTAATATAAAAAGTTATTCCTAATCAATAAACATTATTTTATTCTTTTAACTTTTTCTTCTTCAACCTGCATACTCGTACGTCCATAGAAGAAATTTGATCGCGTATGTGAATCCACCAACCCAACCCGCACTGGGCCAGCGTGGTAGATATGGCCCAATCATCCTACGTGAGTAGGCCTATTGTCGTGCAGTGGAATATTAAAAAAGACCGTTGTAAGCTCTAAGCAATATTGTACGGAACCACAATATCACAAATATTCCTCTCTACCATCCAAATGTTTTTATTAAAAATATGTAATTATATTTTTAGTTATGTATGTTCTAATTTGGTAGACTCGATCGGCTCGGATCGGCTCGATAAATTAATCGATTATGTTGTTGTATCGTTAATTAGGTTTCTATTCGAATGACTCTATTCCAACAACTCGATTTGTAGTTGGTTAAAATGTAATAAAAATCGTGTCGGGATTTGTAAGCTGGTAGTTATAGTTAGGAAGCCAGCGGAGTAATATGGAATACTAGAGCGTCGTGAAAACTTGTAGATTTGATGATACCCAAAAAAATGTTAGGTACAATGTGAACAGATACACAAAGCCTTAAAATAATATATATCTATTTGAATGCATCAGACATTCAATCGAACATTCATAAACCGTGCGACATATCCACGTGTTTCTTCAAATTATCGAAGTAGGTATAGCAATCAACTGATAGTCATGGAGCGGGACATTGTCCACAGCTTAAAAAATATAGTGTAAACCCGTCAGATTACTAAAATATTTCTCAAGATGAATCAGATTCTCATTTATAATTATTTATTTTTCTAAATTCATTTTCCTTCAGTTTATCTGAACGTTTTTCATTTCTCATCTTATATCAGAATCAGAACATTTATTTGCACCAACAAGAGAGTATTAACATATAGAACTAAATATATATATTAACATCCACTTGAGGACTCCAACTACAAGTAAGTAGGTACATAATAGAGTTCAAAATATCTCCTCATATGAGCTAATGCGGTCAAGTATGCTCTAAAATTTCTTCGTGGGCTCCCGTACTACACGATAGTTACGAATTAGTTATAACTTTGAATATGGTGATGTGATAGTTTATAGAGCTTTAAATGAGTTGGCGCATTTATGGCTGAACATCTACCAGACAAATTGTACGATTAACTCGGAGTTTAAACATTATGTTTAACATTAACGTGATAATGTTATTGATGTTAAATTTTATGTTGTTATTTGTACTTGTAGAGCCTATCTATAGCTATAATTGTTTGAAGCTATAGCGTTCAATCCATTGAAAAAAAATTGTACTGATCTCTAAATGACGCGATGAACATCTCTTAATATACAGGGTTATTTCTAATCAATAAGCATCCTTTTAAAGGCTTATTCTGTACATCAAAACTAGCAACTTCTGTTCTACGACTTTTATAAAAACTCAAAAAAAAAATTCAGCTGTTCCATACATTTGGTCGCGGGTGAACGACAATTTTTCAATGGAACTCCAATTTTTTATTTTTGGCAAAAGTCGCAGAATAAAAGTTGTTAGTTTCGATGTACAGAATAAGCTCCTAATAGGATGTTAATTGATTAGAAATAACCCTGTATAAATTGCACGTCACGTTGTTTGTCCGCGATGAACTCCTAAAGTACCTGCGTAACTGATTTGAACCAAATTTTGCTCATTATGTGCAGTTTGACACAACTTGAGATAGGTTAGTTTATATCTCAATTTATAATCGCATTTGATTATACTTTTAAATCTGTCCGTACCGGGGTGAAGCCGGGATGGGCAGCTAGTATTTTAAAATATCATTTTATCTTATGATAAGTTTTACTACGGAGCAAAAAATTTGCAATAAACTGTTTTTTACAAAAAGTTGAACAGTAACAGTTCAACTAGGTAAACTATATTTTTTTCATATTTATCGCAACATAAGAACATAAGAAGCCGTGGTGGTCTAGTGGTAGTGAGACCCGCCTTACAATCGTGAGATAGTGGGTTCAAATCCCGGTCCCGTACCAATGAGTTCTTTGGAATTTATGTACGGAATTTAACACCGCTGGCTTTTCGGTGAAGGAAAACATCGTGAGGCAACCTGCATATGTCAGTAGAAGAAATTCGATGGCGTATGTGAATCCACCAACCCGCACTGGGTCTGCGTGGTGGATATGGCCCAAAACGTTCTTCGTGGGTAGGCCTACGTCCTGCAGTGGACTATTAAAAAGACTGATAGAGTACAGTACAATCGCAACATGGACATTGCTGTTTTCTTACAATTATTATTGACTAGTTTTTACCCGCGGCTTCGCCCGCATACGCAATATATCATTATAATTTATAGCCTATGTGTTATTCTAATATATAAGCTATATTATTGCAAAGTTTCATCTCAATCCGATCAGAAGTTTTTGCGTGAAAGAGTAACAAACATCCATACATCCATCCATCCATCCTCACAAACTTTCACGTTTATAATATTAGTAGAATATTTTATATACTCGTAGCTCTGAGGTACACACTTAACAAACTAACAACTTCTACCACATGTGCACAATTTTATGTTTTTTTTTTTGCACGGTAGATATATGTCACTTAACCTATTAACCATTGTAGATGGCCTAAAATTGCCACACCGAGTAAATCTGACCAATTCCCGTGAATCAGCTCCCTTCCTGCGGTCGGTCCCCTGTAATTTTAGGAAAATTCCTTGGGATTTATTAGAGTAATTTAATTTTCACACTAGGTACATTATCGTGTCAACTTAGTCTAGTAGTCCAGTGATGAACATAGGCCGGCCGATAACGGGAAATTGGATCATATTCACCATGTTGGCCCAGTTGCGGGTTGGCTTAGATTCGCCATTTTATTTCTTCTTACAATGATTTGTAATTAATTGTAATACTAAAAGTACGCACTGAGTACGTAGATTCTGGCAAATTTCCGCATCAAATTCATTTCAAATTATACCAGCTGTAGGACGTCGATGACGACGTCCAGTGCTAAACGTGCCCTAATATAGATTTCTAATAAAACCACAGACGGGGTTGTATTAAGCTACGCTGGCCAGTACTCGGTTTCCATTAGAGATCTTTACGACCCCATCAGTCATCTGTATTAAAATTAACCCATCATAGAGACTAAAAATAGCTGCGGCGAGTAAATTCTAAGCAATTCCCGTGAATCAGTTCCCTTCCTGCGGTCCCCTGTAATTGTAGAAACCTCGGCAATCTGCGCCAATAGAGCACAATTGCTTGGGAACGGACAACTGTTTACAACGTACGGTTACACTGGAGATAGAACTGAAGATGGCTGCCGTCAATATCCACAAATCATCAGTGGGACAGGAAAATTTAGACTATAATATTTAAGAAAACGTCTAAATAGTGTTTTTGGCTGCTCACAACTTGCTGAGACGGCCTAGAGACAAAGATTTAGATCTCTCTATATCTAGAAAATTAAACCATGGAATTTTAAGTTAAGTTAGATAGCAATGCCAAAGCAGTAGAGTTAGAAGAATGTTCTACTTAGAATCGTTAAGACGAAGGTTAAAATCCCCGGGTCAGTACAGATTACATTACTGTTACAGGGTACAAATATCCACCGGCTTTTTGATAAAGGAAAACCTTGTGAGGTAGCCTCATTCGCCCGGAAAGAAATTTGACAGCGTATCTATCCAATTCCACCAACCCGTACTAGGCCAGCTAGGTGGAAATGGTCTAATTGCTCTGTAAAGGTAGACTTATGTTCAGCAGTAAACCAGTTAAACGGTTGGTACAGTGCTGTACTTATTATGTCGTAGAGCGCATTTGAATTTTTATAAATGTTGGGCGCTATAATTTTCCCCTGAGATATTTTAAGCAACAAGACGCTTGGCCAAAAGATATAAGGCATATTTTTCTCTAGCACTAGACACAGGGTAAACGCCCCACAAATGACATGCGAAGTCAAACAAGATTTAAATGAGCTACTAAACGGAAAGCCTCAGAAATAGTCTCAAAAGTAGCGTATCCACAAAACAGTGCATTCTTTGCGGGCAACTGTGAAAAGTAGCGCCTAACTAATTTATACAGAGATCGGTTATTTCGAATCTTTTACTTAATTATCGATTCCAGATAAATATTGGGCTTGGGCGATGAACTTTTACTGCTTGGTTGGGTTTGTCAGGTTTTGTCTTGTTTTGCCGCTTTTGCTTACAGAGAGCGTTTTGACTCTACATTTTAGTACGAACAGCAAGGATGTGAAACTAAGACTGTCTTTCCGTCCAAGTACATTCTGTACTATATCGACCTTTTTAATTGATTACTGCTGAACATAGGCCTAACAACGAAGAGTGATTTAATTAGGCCATATCTATCACGCTGACCCAGTGTGGGTTGATGGATTTATACACACCAACAAATTTCTTCTACGGACGTATGCCTCAAGATGTTTTCTTTCACCGAAAAACTCAATCTGAGAGTCTACAAATCGACATATCAGTCCTGCCGGGATACGGAAAACGAAATAATTCTATCGACGTGTCAGAACAAGACAGAGTTATGGTGAAGTATAGAACGTGTTTGTCTACCGGTGTCGGAGCCTTAAGCGGTGACATCTATGGCAAATTTTGAACAACTTTTACTATGAGATCAACTCTGAAAACGTAAAAAAAACTGCAGTTTCATACGATTTTTATAAGACTTTCGACAAAAAGTATGGAATAGCTGTTTTTTGCGTTTTCAGAGTTGATCCCACAGTAAAAGTTATTCAAAATTTGCCTTATATGTCACCACCTAAGGCTCCGACACCGTTAGACAAACACATTGTATATCTGTCACTTTTTCACACGTCGACAAAATTATTTTCGTCGTATTATGCTAAGCTAGCTGGTATAGACGTCTTACGCTGCTCTTGACGTTCCGCGGTCTTTACTAGATCGGATTTTAATCTCTGGCGGTTTTAAGCATGTCTGAGGCTTTTAGACGGCTTATTTTAAAATCAGGGCTAGCGACTCCATCTTAGACTTGGTTACTTTACTAGTAGGAACCGCCAAAATCAATAAAGCCGCCCTTGTACGATATGTATAGATAGTATTTTTTAACGTATTTTGGTCAATTTAGAGTACAAAAAAGATATTGTTGTCATTGTATCTTACGGTGCAAGCTGTAATATTAACGTAACTAAACGCAATAACATGGTTAGAGTAAACAGCTTAACTAGAAGACTGCGATGCCGGGATTCTAACTGTCGCTAATTATTATAATTATCGCAATCATTAGTTTCTTACCGAGAACTGTTAGCTGAAAACATGTCATCGGTAAACTGGGTTTGTAGGTTTTCAGTATACTTGACTGCTGGAGAATAGATGTAACAGAGTCATTAATGCGCCTGCAGTTCTTTAGATGGAGCCACCAAAACAAAAAATGTTTACTTTCTACGTGTTTATTTTATTTTACAAAACATTGTATCTATGAAGACGGGCGAAATTGATGATGAAATAATGAGTACTCCAACAAGTGATGTTATCTAATCCAATTAAGGTTAGAATTCTAACCTATTGGGGATACTAAAGTATGAATAAGAGCTAATTCTGCACTTTGAAAAAAAAAGTAAAATGTTTTACGAACGAAAATTAAGATGTACTGTACAGATTATTTCTTATTTTAAATAAATTAATAATAGTTAAAAACATCTTAAAGATGTAAAAATTTAAGGCAAAAGTGTAATATCAGAAATAAATAGTAATAAATAGTCTGACTATGGAAACAACCGTGGTTTATACACATTTGAAAATAAACAGGAATTACTCAACTTTATTAAGTAGTTTGACGTTTTAGTATGGTTTGGATCACATTTGACGATCTTTTTCAAGATTGGAGTACTAGCACGCGGGCTCGTCTCGCATAGTACTCAGTGCTACTACTACTAGCACGCGGGTTTGTCTTACATAGCAGTAGCACTGAGTATTATGCAAGACGAGCCCGCGTGCTAGTACTCCAATCTTGAAAAAGATCGTCAAATGATCGTCTAAGATCGTATTAGCACGCGGGCTCGTCTCGCATAGTACTCAGTGCTACTGCTACTAGCACGCGGGCTCGTCTCGCATAGTACTCAGTGCTACTGCTATGTAAGACGAACCCGCGTGCTAGTAGCAGTAGCACTGATCGAAAATGTGTAAAAAAGCACGGTAGTTTCCATGATCAGATTATTTATTTCTTATGTTACACTTCTGGTTTAAGCGTATGTTGTTTTTATTTGGAATCGGTTTTAGTGCATTTTTGTTTTTTTTTAGATGTTGCATATCAGTTTTAGACTCCATGAAGACAAATAGAAGGTTAGGTCATAACTATAAGTAATTATTTTTATAAGCTTTTATTTAACTTGCAAGGATGTATGTACCTTTGCAAGTTCGGGTGGAATCTTGCAAGTTAGATTTAACCAACTTCCAGGTTTCCGATTGAGCTGAAATTTTGCACGCGTCTGTATATCGCGTGACAATGCAATAATATGGTACCATGGAGCTGATCTGATGAGAGTGGCCATATAGTAACACCTGTACTAAAACAAGATAGACCCGTCGTGTTTGGGCTCGTTTTATTTGTCTCGGCTGGCACTCTGCTGCTACACTAATCCAGGATTTCAAAAGCTTGTATTTGAAATGTTATATTTTTATAATAATTTATTGATAGTTAGGTACTTACCGCTCGCCTGCAATTTTCTTTCTTGTGAGTCTTCACCGTCTGCCGACTGCTTTTGGAAGAAACCCTGAAAACAGTATTGTCTTTAATTATTTCGAAAGCGTATTTCAAATTCAAGTTATTGGACTAACACAATACATGTTTGAATTAGACGATATTTCATATTCAAATTATAAAACTAACACATGTTTGAATTACACGATACATCATCATGACAGCAATGGCATGTCCACAGCTGGACATAATATGCCCCCACAACAGATTTTCAATAGGATTTATTGTGATTGACTCTACAGGAAAAGTCGGTTGTTACGATGGTCTGTATCACCTCCTTTCGGCTTAATACACCAGTTCTGGATAACCCTGTAAATAGGTTCCACGTTTCTAAAATATGGTCATGTGAAATGCATACATATCTACACACACATGCACATACAACATACCTGCATCTGTAAATTGGCGAGGTCTTCCAAATTTTTGCGCATGAGCACGCTCTGCTGGTCGAACTCTGAGACGCTGTTGCCCGCGCTCGAGGTTGTGGATTGTTCCTATACAGAAAAAAAAAATATTTTAATTGAAATAAGGATAGATATATAGGCTGAATCAAACTTCTTGGCGGCTGTGGTGTTAGGTATAGGCCGCGCCGCACAAGTTGGCGGATGTGAAGTTAGCTACAAGCAGCTATCCAATCTAGACTAAAGCTCACATTGATTAGCTGTTACGCTTCTTGTTGCTAACTTCACATCTGCCAACTTGTGTGGCGCGGCTTATACAAGCTGCGAATAATCCAATCTTGACCAAAACTCACCTAACAGTTGCGCAAGAATTGAGTTTCGCGCAACTTGTAGCTATCTTCACAGCCGCCAAGAAGTTTGATTCGGACTAAACCTACTGTTGTTAAAGGCCAAAACACACAGACTGCGGGCGCGGGTCGGGCGCGGTGCGGGTCGGGAGTACGGCGTGTCTATTTGTATCTGTTTCAATGGACGACAACACACAGAACGCGTGCGCGGGTCGGGCGCGGCCGCACCGCGCCCGACCCGCGCCCGCCGTATGTGTGAATCGGCCTTTATATTGTGATTGCTGGGTTGTGCCAGAGGTTGATAAGGCTGGACGCGCACAGGAGGTGTTAGTGGTGTACCGCATGTGTGGTTTAAAATTCGCTATTCGCTGGAGGTATTAGTGACGGTGTAGTTTAAAATGCGCCACATTTAGTTTTGGTATATACCTACTTAGTAAAATCACGTGTCTGCGAAAGGTGACGTCCACAAGTGGTATATTATTCAGAGAAAATTCGAACCAAGATGATATATACATAATTTGAAAGCTTGTTATATAGGCTTCCCAATAATATTTAATTTAGATTTTTTCACCCCTTCAATTTTTTTTAAATGCGAAAAATAAATTGTATGAAAAATAACAATACAGCTTATTATTTTTTCTAGTTTAGCAATAACAAAGTGTTTCTATAGTTATTTTATTTGCATTCTAAGCTGATTCTTCCACATTCATCTCTTAATTTGCTAAAATTAAAAATTGTAACCTACCAGTGTAACCAGTTAGTAGGTACAATGTGACAAAAAATCTCTTAAAAAGTGTGTCTAATTGGTTAAAATGCTTTTATTTAACAATTTGGAGGTTACTTAATCAGGGCTGCTAGAGATAAACTACCTATTGAGCCAAATATATTTATTTTTCTAATAAATTCAAAATAAATTAAAAAAAAATCGGAGGGGTCTTTTTTGTTTTTAACTGTTGTAATAGACTCAAAAAAATATGAACTATCTCGAAATGTATCGAGTGTTGTGGTTAGAATTTTTGATTATTATTATACCAGCCTCCATACATTTTGTGGACATGTCCTTTTATGGAGCTTGTGAATTATTTTTAACTAAGCCAGCGAGGTGGACATGATAATGAATTTGATTGTTACGCTTTGTTACACAAAATATTTTCTCAAAAAGACTCTACTGGTCGAACACCGAGTTGCTGTTGCCCGCTCGAGGTTGTGGATTGTTCCTATCCAGATAACGATCTCTTTTAATTGGAATGGAGAATAGATACGTGCTGTAAATGTTGTGACTGCTGGGTTGTGCCGGAGGCGGTAAGGCTGGGCGCGCACTTGAGGTGTTAGTGATGTACCGCGGTAGTGTGGTTCAAAATTCGCCACATTTCATGTTATCGTTTGGTGTTTGCTTATGTGGTGGCATCAGAATCATTGAGGAGAATATAGCTTAATCAAATCTGATGCGGTACAGTGCATCCAAGATTGATCGTAGTGAAATAACAGTGACTTGAGAACTTATGTATTTTAATGATTGAAACGAAAGGTAATTGAATAAAATAACAATTGTGTTCATTCAGTCATTTTTACACGACTGCACCAAAAATGAGTTCAAAATGTAAGTATATTTTTTGGGACAGTCGTGAAAAACCACTGGAAGAGTATAAAAATGAAGTAAGTATGTTTTTTGATGTCCTGGATAATTTGGCAAAAGACCGGGGCAGATGGCACTATATGAGAGAGGCCAGCTGTGGGATAAAGAAGGGTATTATTATTCATCATCTACGATTGATGAATAATATAACTCTAATTTCTTTTTCTTGCGTTTGCAAAAGCTTTTTGCGCCTAGTTAGAGTTAATGCATTTATCGCTCGCTTCAAAGTAGCGTATTATGGCAAATTACCATTTTTCGCCACACTTTTATCACGTAGCCTCGGTGTGCACCCGGCTTAAAAATCATAGTAGTCAGACGTAACACGCGTGGTTAGTTCAAAACTTCGTGAGTAGAAACCTGAAGTTCGTGATTGCTGATTGTGTATTGATTGATGATTTTTTTTAACTTGAAACAGATCTGAGATTTGTATGACTGGTTTCACTCTATTGAAAGTCTTATAATTGATTGTGTCACAGACTATAACCAGAATAAAAGTGATTTAAATAAGTTTATACCTACTAAACAAAAACTAAAAGAGCAAATGAAATGGTACAAGGTAATATAAAATGTCACAGCAACGGAATCTAGGAGTAATTAAAATTTGTATTGTTAGGGTCAAAAAGTTCTACAGTGGAGACCACGTATCGGCAAGCACAGCGTAGAACGTCCACCGACAAATTGGTCCGATCATCTAATTAAGACCATCTGTAACATACTGAATGCAAGCTGCTTTCAACCGGTCTTATTGGAAATCCATAGCGACGGCCTATGTCTAGCAGTGTATGTCCTACGACTGATAATGATGATGAAAAGTCTCCTAACTTATAAGTTCTTATATCATATTCTCTGCTAATAATTCGTGACACGAATCTTAGTCAGTCTTTTATCTTAGTCAACGTGTATTATCCACCCACTGTTTTAAGTTAAGTTTTAAGTAAGCTTTTATTCTCGTAGACAAATTAACTTGACTGATGACACGTCACCAAATATAGTAAATAATCATCAATCTGACAAATTTTGCTATTTTAAAATGTTGTTTTTGAGAAATACCGTAATGACTATTAATGATATTAAGAAACTTAGATAAAATTATGCTAATGATGATTATGGTAAATCATTTCTAAGGTTTTGTAAAAATCTATTGTTTGCAAATATGCTTGAAAGTATGGATTCGAAGCTATGACATAGGTATTGTTGTTTTAAAACTTTCGCGATTTGCACACATTATTATTATATGTATACTACGAGACTAATCGCGCACTAAAATTACGAGATAAATAAATACCTCCTCATCCCGACGTTTCGGCCAAGTTGCATTGACCGTGGGCACGGGTCAGTCTACCCGTGACCACGGGTAATAATAATATGACATAGGTAGTTCAAAGTTTTTTAATTCTCAAGTAATTACACCGATGCTAGCGTAGCTCTACATTGATGTTAATGGGAAGTAGTAGTGTTTGTATAGTTTCCTATTTTTTATGAATGTATTGTTTAAGAGATGAATGCTATGTACCTAACTACGTTATTTTGAAATGGACGTCCGCAAATGGACCGCATTTAAAAATTTAACAACTCAGCTTTATCATGCTTTGGTTACATGCCATAGGTACAAGAAGTTTTTTAGATGTGACACACGTCTTTTAGGGTTTTATTATTGTTTGAAGCAAAGTGGCTGATGCTAATTCAATTTTAGATTTTTAGATTTCCTTTTATTGAAAAAATACTAACCACAGTATAAATTTACAATTATTTGATTTTACCGTAAAAAGAGAGTTAGTACTTTTATAATAATCTTAGATTTTGAATGTCGGTTCTATTCAATACACTGATGAAAATAAAATATTCCAATTCTTATAAATTTGTAATACATTGTACCGTAAAAATTAGACCAGCAAAAAGCTCCTTTAGTATTTTGTGTGCATTTTATCAACAATTGAAGTAGTATCAGTAGTAGTTGTAATAGTAATCGTAGTAGTTCTCACCTGTCCATCAGTGTCTCTAGAAACACTGAGATCGAGGGTCTGGTCTCCATCTTCAGAGCCGCTCGCGTCTTCCTCCTGGCCTTGAGATCGGTTGAACAGCCTCATAGACTGCTGGTTGATAATTTGTAATGCTCTTTGCCTAAAAACAGAAAATTAAATTAGACTGAAAAATCTTGGATGTATTCGAAGAGCTCAGACACAACTTGTTATGTGAGATATAGTTGTGGTTGTTGTTATGATCAACTTTTATTCACTATAGAGTCAATTATAAAATTGCGAAAAAATCAGCTGTTCCACTTTAGTGAGTCATTGAACTTTATGTATAGAACAGTGATTGTTTTCTCAATTTCCGAAATCTTCTCGTAATAAAAGTGGCTCAATGTTATGAAGAGGTTTATACACCTTTGAAAGTCTTTGCACTTTGCAAAAGAACACTTCAGTCTTTCTTTATGGCTACTTGCTTAGCTTCAAGTCATATTGTATTGTTATCCAAATAACGTAATTATGCAAGCGAAATTTCGGGTCCAGACTCGTGGTTACACCGCTTTGTTACACCAGTGTTACTACGAGTAAACTTTTTTACTCGTGGTTACACTACTCTAAACGGATCGTTCTTGACTAAATATTAAGTAGGTAGTGATGTTCCGATAGTTGAAAATATTTTAAGGTAAAGATATATGCTGTTGCTAACTGGTTAGTAAAGTCGTGGTAAATAAAATTTATCCACTGATATTATAGTACAATATTTTTAGTGTTTTAGCTCCTTTGCAAAGAAAACCAAGTGAAACAACAAAATGTTTAAAAGCTGTCAATTTTTAAAGTGATTTATCTCGGTAACTATCGATTGTAGACCATTGGTGTCTTCCACTTGGCAGATGGTGAGTAAAATAAGACCGGCATGATTTAATTTCAGCTCTACAATAGTCGGCCTGGAATCATTGCGTAGCACTTACGATGTACGAGTACGTTCCGTAAACTTTGTGTAAAGATAAATAATGTATTAAATACAACCTTAAATGGTCTGTGGATTTGGATGTCCAATTGTGTATTATTTAGTAGTAGTTTATGTCTATGTAAGAATTGTGTTAAATAATTTCAGATTCATAGAATATTCTGCTATCAAAAGATTGATCGACTGATTTTATGATACCTAGCTGTAGATAGGTTAACTGCTGTTTTTTTATACGTTACCTTTGAGCTTCCATGTCGTTGTCAGGCGTCTTTGGTGGTGTGATATTGGTGGAGCCCTCGTCCTCCGTCGCAGAGGACGACCTCCGGAGGCTCCTGTCAGTCCCGTCCTCCATCCCCGAGTCATGTCTCCTTTTCAAGCTTAGAGGCAACTGCGTGTATGGTTTACCTAGGGTAGAAAGTTAGTCTTTACTAATTACCTATCATAAAAAGTTAGCATTTATGAAAAACAATGTTTTTCAAAATCAATTTTAAAATATAACTATTTTTTGTGTCTCGCAACTAAATTGGGTGCTGGAAACTTGTGTTTTGAAAGTTAGTTTCTACTTAAGAAACACTATCAGGTTGCAGCTAACACACTAATCTGAGGACACTAGGCCCAATCATGAAAGCGCCATCGAAAATTTAATAGCAACGTGAAAAGTGACTCTTTCGAATGCCTAAAGTGAAAAAGAAACAGAAATATTCTAATTAGCTGTTGTAGTTACGATGGCGCCTTCATAATTAGGCCTAATATCAGGTTAATAGGTAGTAAAATGTGTAATCATTCGCGCATGATACTTATTAGATCTGGACAGGAAAAATAGCGCAAGGGAGAGGAGACCCAACAGAGTCTTAACAGGCTAATGATGATGATCAGAAGTGTACGATCAAAAAAAGTGTGGCCCAAGTACGACCTTCCCTGTTCGGCATGGCAAAACCATGCTTTCGGCAGGTTGCAAAGTCTTTCGGTCGACTTTACAATCTTTATAAGTTCTCTATCTAGTCTATCTAGGTTTATGAAAACTATATTAATAGAATATTCAGCACTAGTGCCCAAATTTATATTTGATAACTGTGTGACAGTGTTAAACTTACATTTTAGCTTTTGGGGAACTCATCGTGACTAATACAATGGAAAAAATATTTAAATTTTTGGCAAAAACATAATTATTTATTAGCGTATGCCCAAAAATATACTATAAAAATTTCATATATCCTTTCATTTGTATTGATAAAATATATTCATGGTGGCAATTTAAGAGGCCTATGTCCAGCGTTGGACAACCTATGGCTGAAACGAACGAACAAACCATCGCAAACTTTGGTAATAAGAAACTATTTTGACATCTCGTTTACTGATGACGAACGTTCCGAGCCCGAGTTATTATATCCTAAATTATCCTACATCATATCCAATACTACACAGACATTATGATCTCATAAATCACATTCAGATAAGACCGCCATAAAATCAGCTTATTTGTCCAAACACTATTAAAGTAAGTTATTGCTATTTGATATGCTTATAAAATTATCACCTAACTTTATATCTTTGAATTTATTAATATGTAATGAACTTACCTTGCAGTGCTTCTAGCGCTCTAATTTGTCCAGTTATGGCATCTGCTACTTCATTTGATGACAGGCCATAAATACCGAGAAGCTCTTTCATAGTATTCATGGCATAATCTCTAAGTATTCTATTAGTAGCGTTTGACGCGTCGCCATTTTGTGGCACTGCCGTCACGTCCATTTGTTCCTGACCTTCTCCTATCCTTTCATTTGCATTGATATCTTGTCCTTTACCATCTTCATCAGATTCTGAATCCCTTCTTCTAGGAGGAGAATTTGTTTTAATTAGTTGCGATATCGCAAAAGGGTTTTTGGCACAAAAAGTTTTATTTTGTAAGCTAAAGTTCAAGACTGTGCGGTCTCTGTCTCCGTCTTGTAAGCTGTGGATGTAAGACCGTTGGAAAGAGTCCGCTTTTTTGTCTTCAGGTAACCTATTTTGGTAATTTGAATCTATATTTTCATTTGAGTCAGTGCTTAATCTTCTGCTAAGGTCGACGGCTCCGCCTTTAAGTAGACTGAAGTTTTTGACTCCTATCTTTGCGTAAGTTTCGTCTTTGTCATCTTCCTGATCGGGAGTAGTCCTATCGTTTCCGTTGAGAGGGCTTCCGGATTCGTCACAGTTTTCTCCGTTGGATTCGTCAGAAAAGGCGGAAGCGTTGGGAGCACATCTAGGTTTGAAGTTCTTTCTTTTGTTCCTTTTAGGCATATTGTAGTAAGGGGACAGGTCGGCGTGTTCCTCTTGGTGGTCGGGGTCAGGCCAAGATGTTCCATGGTGAAGATACAAGGGTTCCTCCGTAGCTGGCTGTAGTCTCTCGTGTAAGGAGTCCTGATGCGCTGCCATCGCAGTAGTCATTGCAGTGTCCGGACTCTGCCGAGGGTCACCAGATTCGGGACTCCGAGGGCCGCCTTTACCAACGTCCTAAAACCAAAGGTTAGTATTAGTAAGCTCCAAGTAGCACAACGAGCTATGGAAAGGGCTGTGCTCGGAGTCTCTCTGCGAGATCGAATCAGGAATGGGCAGATACGTAGAAGAACCAAAGTTACCGAGATAGCCCAGCGTATTGGCAGGATGAAATGGCAATGGGCAGGACAGATAGCGCGGAGGACTGATGACCGATGGGGTCGAATGAGACCGATGGGAGGCCTATGTCCAGCAGTGAACGTCCTATGGCTGATGGATGGATGGATGATGAAAACAAAGGTTAGTTCAACCGTAAAATATAAACAGACGAATTTTAAACACAGTTTAGTGTCCAATCATAACAGTGATTCATTTTCGATTTAAATTGAAACAATGTGTTGAGAAGAAACAATAGTCTTTTGTTGACAGTAAGATTAGCTGAATACTGTGGAATGTTTTGAATTTAAATTTTCTCTTCATTGTTTGGGAATAATACAAGTATTTGTGTAATTGGGTATCGAAAAATACAATGTAAGCGTTTCGGGCGAGGTATAACAGCATCCTTTGTTTTATTTTCTATCGAGATCCGGAACTCGTTGTCTCGACTTAGGTATTATTGTGTAAGATCTAAAAGTAAACTGATTTCCTAGTAACATTGGAACAAGGTAATTTGTTTATTTAATTACCGCATTCGCTTAGCTATGTTTTAAAACATTTTGTGAAAATTTAACGTGTTACCAAAATATACAAATAAACAAATTGGTTGAGATTTAATATTTTTTGGATTTAAATTGAAATTATTATTTGCTACAATATTTGAGTATCGTTTTGAATTGTGGCTTATATTATTTTGTGGCGCAATTACTATTTCTGTTAGCCTATTTTTAAATATAATATTTTACTAAATCTGGTAGGCATCGATATAAACATAAGCCAAAATCAAATTATAACGCGGGCGAAGTCGCGGGTAAATGCTAGTATTCTATAAAATAAAAATCAAAGCGCTTTAACAAGTTTGGACAAACTTGTTCTATAAGCCGAATCATACAAGTTGGCGGATGTGAAGTTAGCTATAAGCTGCGCAATACCCAATCAACGCGCAGCTTAAAGGCCGATTCACACAGATGACGGGCGCGGGTCGGGCGCGGTGCGGGGCGGGAGTACGGCGTGTCTTTTATTACCTGTTTCAATGGACGACAACACACACAAAGCGCCCGCCACGCGCCCGACCCGCGCACGCGTTCTGTGTGAATCGATCTTTATGTGAGCTTCAGTCAGGATTGGATATTGCGCAGCTTGTAGCTAACTGCACACCCGCCAACTTGTATAATTTGGCCTATACCGACAGTTAGTAAGAAAACCTACTACACTTCAGTTCTATTTAGATTTTCCTTTATTCCAGACTAGCTTTTGCCCACGGCTCCGCCCGTGTGGTATTTGGACTTTCCCACAGGAACCTTTTATTTTTTCGGGATAAAAAATAGCCCATGTCACTCTCCGGCTCTTGATTCAGATTTCAGATTCAGATTTTTATTCAATAACAGATATATGTTACACGTCAAATATTACATTAATTATGGCAAAAAAATCAAATATGCAATTGAAATCAAAAAACTGAAATACATCACAAAAAACATGGATTAAATTATAACAAATAATAGTGACCTAACAGAGGGTAATCTATTATACTAAATATGTAACCATAGCAATATAAATAATAAATAACAATGTCAATTGGAAAATTTCAATGCTAGCATATCGTCAAACTTGTAGAATGCCTGCTCGATAAGCCAGTGTTTTATTTTTCGCTTGAACGATTCTCTAGAGGGCGCATCTCGCACCGTCTGCGGTAATCGATTGTACACTCCCGGGGCTAGCACGTAAACTAGCTTGAACTATATCCATGCCAAAAATGAATCCGTTGCTCCGTTGCTGCGTGAAAGAGGAACACACCAACAAACTTTTCGGATTTATAATATTAGTATGATTAATCGGCATTTTAAAAGGTCCCGCGTAACTAATCAAATCATTAAACTTTGACGATAAACGGGTCAATAATCCTTAGTATAATCAATGATTCTTACCTGGGTTGATTCTTCATTGATCTATCATTTCTAGTTGACTTAATAAATATTCAAATCAGTCTTCAATATCAGCCAATGGTTATGCATCATCTGTAACAAAAAAAAACGGAATGTAAGTTAACACACCTTACAAACTTATGAACTGGTTTGTCTGAATTGAGTAAAATTATATATTACGAAAATAAAATATACGTTAGGTAATGTAGTCTAGTCTCATTAATTCTATATTATTACAACAAAATTACTTTTATAATGAAATGAGATGGAAGCCTCGTGACACGGAACGTAAAAAATCGAATAAACTCAAGATTTCGCGTAAAACTAATTTGTTTAAAAAACCGTTCCGTTTCTATTCCAAGTGACGTAATGCGGCGTAATTTAAAAATAATGATACCAAAAAACTCAAGTAACACGCATCGATCAACCGTCTCGGTATGAAATTAATTATATTCAACATATTAGATCTATTTTCGAGAAAACGAGATTGCTCGAAGCGAGGCGAGAAAAAAAACGTGTATTCGTGTCGAAATTGGTAACGTGGTTTGGGTGTACAATTACTTATTAAAAACTAATACAACGATACGGCCTTCGCCGCTCGCGGGTCACAAATAACTATCTCTAACTAGTTAACGTGAATTGGAACGTCTCAAAATTGCTACGTTTACTCTACTTTTGAAATTCGAACATCAACATTTTAAGTTTAAAAGTTCATTGGCTCTGTTCGATTACAGTAACTTTTTAATTATTATATTTTCATCTTTGAAAATTGAACGTTAAGTTTTTAAGTCAAGCTTTTATTTTTTTTAATCATCGACTTTGCCCGTTAATAGAATAGTGACATATTTCAGTTTCATCCGGTTTTGTCTCCGGTTTTTATATTAATAAGTGAATGATCTAATAACACCACATGTTCGAGTTAAATTTGATAAAAAACTGTTTCGTCAATGTCTGCTTATATCATTAAGTATATGTTGGTATCTTGTAAATCCTTAGTAATATCTTTATTAGTACAAGTCGTGTTAGTTTGTTTGAATGATATTTTGTAATGACTAATAAATGATATAGGTTCTTTTTTGTTCGAATATTATGTTTTATCTTGTCAATAGTATCTTCAATTTTGATCTAAATATAACAGTTCAAAACCCTGCGCGGCGCAGCACTGCACTGTAGCGCTCGTCGCCCATACAAGATGTTCCCGAAATTAATTTTCTAATGCATATTTATTATACATATACTAACTTGGTTATATAATCTTAAAATTAAAAAAATACCGTGTTCATAGCATTTGAAATTAAATTAACTTTATTCGACAAGATTATATAATAAATAAATGTAATAAAAAGCAAATAAACTTATAGTAAAAGGATTTGAACCTGCATTAATGCTACGCAGTTTGGGCTTCCGTCTCGACGCTTGATAGGTCACACTCTGACACTCACGTCAAATTAGTTGAAGTGTTTATAACAAAAAAATCTTCAAGATATTCAATTGGTTAATCTCATTATACATATATATTTTATAGCCGTGGTCGTCAAGAGGTAGTGACACCCGCTTTACAATCGTGAGGTGGTGGGTTCGAATCCCCGGTCCCGTACCAATGTGTTCTTTGGAATTTATGTACGGAATTTCACATTTTCAAATTAGTTGAAGTGTTTATAACAAAAAAATCTTCAAGATATTCAATTGGTTAATCTCATTATACATATATATTTTATAGCCGTGGTCGTCAAGAGGTAGTGACACCCGCTTTACAATCGTGAGGTCGTGGGTTCGAATCCCCGGTCCCGTAACAATGTGTTATTTGGAATTTATGTACGGAATTTCACACCACTGGCTTTTCGGTGAAGGAAAACATCGTGAGGCAACCTGCATACGTCCGTAGAAGAAATTCTATGCCGTATGTGAATCCACCAACCCGCACTGGGTCAGCGTGGTGGATATGGCCCAATCACCCTTCGTGGGTAGGCCTACGTCCTGAAGTGGACTATTAAAAAGGCTGGTACAGAATCTCATTTTTTGTCTGGGAATATTGACCTTTGATTTGCAATACTAAGAATACAAGATTTGTAACTAAAACATGCTAAAGACAAAGATTCGGATCTACTTCCCTAAACGAGATCCAAGTAAAACAATCCACTAGTACTGCATCTAATCTTTATCAGTCCATGAATAACCCACTGCTGGGCATATGCTTCCCTTTATTTACGATGTTCACCCTTGTCCTTCACCAACTGTATCCATATATACCCCACTACTCGATGACGTTGAACCATCGCATTTATCGTACTTATCTATTTGAATATCTACCAAGGCGCACTGGGACAGCGTGATGGATATGGCCTAATCACCCTTCGTGGGTAGAGCTACGTTTGGCAGTTTACTATTCCAATAGCAGTACAGTACAATACAACTTTGAAATTCTGACTCCTTAGTTGACTATTCCAATACCACTACCGTTCAGTATAACTTTGAAATTCCGACTCCTACAGGACAAGCAAGACCGCGGTCTCTACTAGTCAAACAGACGTAAAATGTTAGACTGATGGATTGTACAGTTGTTTCGGTATTATGATGTAAATGTTACTCAGAGCTTGTTCAATTAATTACGATGATTATAGTCCATGGCTAATCATATTAATTCGAATTCAGAAATGGAATACTGCTTTTCGAATAACTTGATTGGTGCTAATTTTTATTCGGACTTTTTTAATGTATGTAGCCAGAGTCTAGTCTAGACTATATTAATTATGGTTTGAGAAATTGACCAAATTTCACGGTAATTAAGTTGGTGGAGCCACCGTTCTATTTTCTATGGCGAAAGTATTTCGTTCAAAAATACAGGTTAATTTTAGAGTAAAATTTGATGACCAAAATGATATCGTTAAGTGAAGATGAGTTATGTTTATGTGCAATTTTTCAAAAGTCAATAGAATTTAGAACATCATGGGCATATTAAAAAAAAAAAAAAAAAACAAATAGAGACAGAAACAGAAAACATAAACAAAAAAGACCCTTGCGCAGTAGTAGGACAATTTCAGAAGGTGAAATCAATTACAAATCAAATAATCTAAGATATTATTCAATAATTTTCTAACACGTAACTGTTTATAATTGAAACATTTGCCGTCTTTTGTGTTAAGGCGGTTATTTTCTACTACTCTACTTTATTGACACGTAACTATTTATTATTTAAAGAAGTAATCAGATCCAAAAAGTGCCGCTTTCACCCTACACTAGGCTTGTGACAGTTGTCGCCGTCCATGCATGTCGCCGTAGTGATGTGACAGCTCACGTGACAGCTAGGGAATTATCGATATTACGATCTGAATTATCGATTGTTGAAATATGTAGCCCACTTTGGAAATTTATGTTTTGAAATAGTTTAAAATTATTTGTATCGTTATTGCTTTAAATAAATAAGTAATGGTGATTTTAAAATTACTGTTTCTTGGTTGTAATATATATTTACCAAAATATTATTGAACAGAAATCTAAACGTAAAGCTCTACCTTGTAATATGTTTCGTGTAAAAATACTGTAGTATTATACATTTAGATATTGTTAGTTTTAGGTTGACTAAACATTATTCTTATTTAAAAAATGCACTGCTTTCTGCATACTCATTTAATTTAAAGCAGTATTCATTTTAAATGGAGATATAAATGTATTTAATGATTATATTATAACCTAAGTTATAATCTATAGAACCTGATGACTAAATACTCAATCAATGGAATCCATAATTACTTACTTATCAATGATATCACATTAAGGGTACAATTATCCTCAACACGTTCAACTAATTCCTTAAGGGAGTTAAGAACCTCTATAATCGCGAGCCTCACCAAATTCGGTGCAGCCTTGGCCGGAACAATATCCAATAATAATAAAAGCGTGACAATTGCACGTAAGGACTGTTAATAATGGAATGATCCAATATGGCGCCGGATTGACTAATGTACGGTAAACTTGTGTTTATTGGCATACCGGTGTACTGCCGCAAGTCACGTAAGCCCAGGACTTATAATAATATGGCCACCACGGCACTGGCAAATGCATGGGAATGCGACGCTAAAACATATGATCTGAGAAAAAAAGCATGGCCTCTGTACAACACCAATATCTTGTTTCAAGGAAAATTGAGTGTTAAAAAAATCCAACACGGCAAATTGTTATTTTAGGTGAGGCTAAATAAGCAATTGGTTAGATAATAATCATTACGTGATTCGACAGCTATCTAAAGCTTAACTTGGATTTGAAACTAAGCCTAAAAGCACTGCTATTTACGCAATAATTAAAAAAGAATTAGACCACAGACAATGGAACTTAAACTTTTTAAAAGCCCGTATCGATTACGCACCAAGGTTTCACAACACTAATATTTTTTAATTCCTAATTGCGTTTAGCCACGACCTTTGCCACGAAAATAAGTTCAATCACAATTTTAATTATTAGACAATGAATTTAGTTTTGGTTGGCGCCTGACAAAGCGTTTTGTTATTTTGTTGCTGCATTCTTAGATTCAAGGTCTTAGAAATCATGTATTTAATGTGTTTGAATGTTACTTGCAAGACTTGTGTCATGATTTGGTTTTGTTCCATTTTTGTGAAATAAATATAATGTTCGAAATAGGTAGGTAGGTACGCGGTTGTAAAACAGCTAGCTGAGAAGGTATAATTATTTTTCTATTAGTAAATTTGTGGATTAAAATTATTTTTTTTATATAAATTGGCACATGACATGACCCGGAAAATTCTAAAATACTGACGTCATAATAGTATTAATAAAAATATTACGACAAAACAACGATAATTCTACAACAGCCTACACGCTTGTTTTGAATTAAAATACATAATTATTACTATGTGAAGTAAAAAAATCGCCTCAAGCCAGTAATAAATTAAAAAACAAAACTTGCCGATTTCGGAATCACTTATGTTTGGGAAACAGATAAGAAATAATAGAGTTGCGCCCACGCTCGATCGTCGGACTAATTTAATTATGATATCGATTTATTATATCGAGTGAGTTTGGCTCGCGGCTCCGATTATAACGGGCATTGGCCAGCTCCCTTTTGACACATTTTGCCGGCTTATAATTCAAAATAGGTAATCTTTTAATGTTACTGTCACATAAATTCGATTTTGATCATTTCTTATGTCATTGATAATTTTGAATTGTAACAAGTTGTTAATAAGAATTATCGCACTACGTAAAATTATGTGTCTTCTCAACCAGCATCAATAAAATTAGTTGGAAAGTGCTGAGCTACCATGAAATAAAAAATAAGTTATTTCCCTTGACTCAGTCACTATTTTTGTTGACTCGCCAAATTGCGTTTTTATCGAATAATGCGATAAAACGGAACAAATCTATCACGAGATATGGCCAGCTAGGCTTAAAACATATCATTACTATAATTCATATTTACGCGCAACAGTTCACTGATTCACCAAAATGCGTTTTTATCGAATAATGCTATAAAACGGAACAAATATATTACAAGATTGGCCAGCTAGTTTTAAAACATCTCATCACTATCAGAAATATTTGCGCGCTACAGTTCACATTTACCATAAAAAGTAAACACTTTTTTCCTATGTGGTATTTGATACTATGTTTAAAAAGAAAATAACGGTATCAGTTAAATCATACCACTTTCGATAGTGACATTAATTACTCTTAAGTAACTTCAAACTCCTATAAAGATAAAATAAAATCACCAATCGGCATTAATCGAATCGATAAAAACAGTCATCACAAAATAAAAAACAAAATCAAACACTAATTGTTCGGAATTAGAATCATGAGAATTTGAAAATCGAATATCACGGAAGCCGGTTCATAACTCAAAGGCGCGTATTCCACAAGTGATCATTATAGGCCGTAAACTCACCAATAAAAACTATTAACGTCAGATTTGAATATTCAAATATCGAATGCCGCTTCCAAAATGTGAATGAAATTTTAGAAGCTATCTTTTATGGAGTCGGCTTTTAGGCTCTTTATAAGAAGTGTTATGTCTTACGTAAGGTAAAGTGTCTTTATTAAATTTCAATAACATTTGCTTTACAATTTTTTTAAAGAAGTTTTAGTGCATTTTGTATAGAAGTTGCTACGTACCTCGTAGCAGGTCTACGGAAATCGTAGCTTTGCATGCGGAAGCATACTTTCTCAACTGTCTAGTTTAGACATGTTTTTTTTTGCAATATTAGTGATTTAGGCGTAAACATATCTCAAGGATTTTTAGCTGGTTAGTTCCGTAATCATTCGTTTACATAATTTACGCTAATTAGTAGCTTTGGTTTTAAGAGAGTTGGGACGAATATTTTAGCGAATTAAAAAATACAACAACTAATTTTGTGTTGTTTTTAACAGTTTTACGTTCCTACTATATTTTTTAACTAGGTAAGTAAATAATTTAAGACAAGTACTCAGTACGGAAAGAAAGTGTACTCTACACAGAAATTAAATTAAATAATATTATTCATGTATGAGGGCAGAGTAACGGATATCAAAATAATTAGCTTATTTTCTAATAATAATGTTTTTGGATGTATATTAAATTAGGCAATGGAATGTCGAGATGATAATTTATCTTAAAGAGCTTTCATTTCGTTGCATAAGTTTAAGTGTAAAAAAAGTTATTAATTACAATGTACTGGATCAGAAAATAAACCTCGTTTTTTTAACTAACCAATGTCTCAATCTAATTCAGTTTCGCAATCTAAACAAAATAAAAAATAGCTACTACGAGTAGTTAGTGTAGTAGAAACAATGTTACATAAATAGGTCAGACATTGAACCTCCTTCAAATTACTTATATTTGGTCATAAAACAGTTTATCATGTTAAAGACATTAAAGTAATGCGATACAAGCAAAAGCTCCATCCGTGTCTGTACGCTCGACTAAACGCATCAGAATCTTACATCACACTGGCAGGCTAAAAAATAAAAAGTCAACGTTCTAAACACACTGGCAGCTTTATCTAAAAAAATAAAAAGTCAACGTTCTAAATTCAAAAACGGCGTTCGAATTATGATTTAAAACGTGTTCCGGAGAAACTCGACGTTCCTAAAAACGTATATCTAGCGGCGTCGCCCGCCCGTCATTATACATACGGTAATGAGTGTTGCTTGCGAGCTAAGTGGACGTTCGTCTGAGGCCCTATGAGTTCGCGTAGGACGTCCACCCAAAAGGACTGACGATTTCATGAAGAACGCAGGATTACAACCGCTGAAAAAAACCGCTTCAGACCTGTCTGGTTGAAGATATATAGGGCCTTAAGGCACGGACGTCCAGTAATGATTAGGTATTATTAATAAGTGTGCGGTCGTTTCGTAAACGGCAATTGTTTTCATATGGCGCCATATTTTTTTATAGTTCATCCTCGACAATGCAAGGGCACATTACAAAAACATGTAGAGTTGAATAAAATCTATTGTAGTTTTTATTTACAAATAATTTCAAACTAAAGATACCCTATAATAGAGCTTTATTGATAAATAAAAAAACAACATCAAATTAGCAAACATTTACAGACACTATTTAAAACGAAGACGATTGTTCTTACATAAAAGAATGGCTATCAAATTATATACTGCGAACATTAAAAGATAATTTGTTTCTACAAATTAATTGCTAATTAAATATCGCACAGATCTAAAGAAACAATATATTTTCAATTCAATCATTTACAAATGCGAGTCACTGCAATTTACTTTGCATTTGTACACAATCGAACAAAGAGCTAATTAGTTAAAGTAACACTAAATTATCAGCAGTTACTTCAGATGTCACAGACGAATTGATTGTAGAGCAACCGACCAGTTCTCAGCTAGTCAAGTTTAATGTCCGCTTTGCTCGCGTGCTCTCCGAAGATAGTGTACTTTATAATAATATAATGTTTCAAATATTTCAAGGCTAACCGTTCTCAGCTGTCAATCATAATAAGCTCTTCATCTCTCTCTACTGTATCAAAATTAGATATACCCATCTCTCTCATCCCACGCTCGATCGACCGCCGCGAGTTCTTTATTTGAAAATTTGATTTTAAATGTGGAATGAATAAGCATTATCTTAAGGAATACCTTCTTTTATTTGAATTTTTAATTCCTTTTTTCGGTTCGACTACTGCCTTTGTGATTTTTTTCTTTTTTATCATGTATTTCGTATTTCGAATGCTTTAAGATTTATTAGGAGATGTAAATGTGTTCCGAGGTCGTTTTTTATTCGTTTCCCAAATTGACGTTGGCCTTTTTATTGTTCGGGAAGTGTTTTATGTTCCCGTGATTATTAATATTTTTGGCGTTTGAGTAAATTGGATTTTTGTGATTATTTAAATGAGTTTTACCACATTCTAAATAGTTATTTATTTGTATTCGATTACTCATAAATTCATAATGATTAACTTAATTGAAAATTTTACATTCATAACTTATCAGACAGCAAATATTTTAATTAACATTTCAAAATAGTTACACAAATTAATTATTTCAAAATAGTACAGCTTTATCTTTTTAACTTAAAATGCGTAATACAATATTATTTAGGTGGAAACAAAAATATCCTGCACACCTGTAAATGTACTGAGAAACATCTTCTTTTAGAACAATCACGTAAAAATAATTACCAATACAAGATGAATTCTTCTTAAACCTGCAATTAAGATTAAATCGTTTTGTTTATGTAATGCAATATATTATTGTTATAAAAGGAATTCGCGATGTCGTTTGTTATTGTAAGGGGACACCGCACGAGAAATGCAAGATTTGCGTCTGCGGCCCACGTGTTTGGCGCAACTGTTTACTGAATTCAGAGAAAACATGATATTATGAGTCATGGTTTGTGGAAAGATTATCTTTTACTCTACTACCTAAGATGATGGGTATTTTGTACATTCTACAAACTGACAACTTGAAAAAAAAATCAGAGGATATCGCGCATCGCGAATAAATGCAAGATTTATGTCTGCAGCCCTCGAGTTTGGCGCAACGGGTTTACTAAATTCAGATATTATAATACTATGAGTTATGGTTTGTAGATTATATTTTACTCGACTGACCAAAACGGAGACTAAAATATCACTAATAGGTATTATTTAAACTCTGCTGTCTATCCGTTTGTCTGTTTGCTGCGTCTTTTGAAACATGAAAAGCAGATGCTTCAAATAGATAATGATATTATTTATAAAATAAACGTACACTACTGCTAAACTATATGCACACTACTGCATATTCATTAATAGGGATCAAGAGAGAAACCAAATCATTACAAGGACTACTCTATAGAACTAGGACTAGTTGTTATTTTGTGATTAAACTCACTATAGCTAACATTGACCCGTTGACCGACTAATAATTTACCTCCAAATAGTCTAACCTAACTGTACTGTACTGTACTGTACCAGCCTTTTTAACAGTCCACTGCAGGACGTAGGCCTACCCACGAAGGGTGATTGGGCCATATCCACTACGCTGGCCCAGTGCGGGTTGGTGGATTCGCATACGCTATCGAATTTCTTCTACGGACGTATGCAGGTTGCCTCACGATGTTTTTTTTCACCGAAAAGCCAGTGGTGTGAAATTCCGTACATAAATTCCAAAGAACTCATTGGTACGGGACTGGGGATTTGAACCCACGACCTCACGATTGTAAGGCGGGTGTCACTACATCTGGACCACCACGGCTGGTAATAGTCTAACATATGATCATTATAAGGGAAAAAGGGCACACCCCTTCCGGGCAAGTCTGATTCCTCCCCCCGGGTGACAAACATCTCAAGCCGAGGTCAGTAGACCGTACCTTCTCAGGTGCCCTTGCGCTTCACACCCCATAACCCAAATCTAAATCTCAGCCACCTTCTGCGCTCGCCCATGTCCGGTAAGATGTAATTGTAGAGGCAGTAGCCAACTCAGTAGCCAACAGTTGTAAGTTAGTCAAAATAAAATACCAATAAAAACCTCACCTCTTTAGTAATTTACAAAAACCGTTTATATTCTAGCCTTTATATTACTTGACCAAATCACGACTTAATAACATCCCTACCGATGATCAAATTCAGACTAACTGTCATAAAAAGTCGGTTAATAACTCACTTATCAACTAAACGCAGTTGGTTTAATATCGAGACCACCTAGCGACAAATAATTATGGTCGACGCGACATTCTTAGTGTCCTACGCACATATCTTCGAACACATTAATTAATCTCAGTAACTCAACACTTAAATGTAAACACGGCAAAAATTGTTATTGTAACACCACAGACCTTCATTTTCTAAGAAGCCCACTCCATGTTATACTAGCTCCGTATCTTAAAAACTTTAACACGAACGAATATCAACCTTATCTTTTTAGACGAAGAGCTATTTTTGTTTATGCTCGTGTTTTGAAAAGCTTAGACTTCAAATCAAGACCTAAAATTGATGTCATATTCAAACAAAAGTAAGCCTTGACATTGTACGTTAAGAGTTATTTTTAAAAGATTAAGTTAGTCGTTTTTAAAAATGTTTAAACTTGTGTAATGTTCTGAAATGCTTAGCTTCAAATCAAGACCTAAAATTGATGTCATAATCAAACAAAAGTAAACTATAAAATTGTGTTTTAAAAGTGATTTAAAAATGACGTTTTTATAAAAATCGTTACAACTGAAATGGCGATAACTTGACATTTGAAATTAGAAGGCTTGCATTTTTAATATTTTGACTGAAATGTTGGATTTCGGTTGGCATTAGGTGAGCCTCGCCGGCATTAGGGCACTTTTAAGCGTGTTGCAGACAGCTGCAGCCAGCTGTTGCGGCCGGTCATCAACCAAGTGGAGATCACGTATCGACACAGCGTAGGAAAGGCGTGGTGGTCTAGTGGTAGTAACACTCGACCTGCAATCGTGAGGTCGTGGGTTCAAATCCCGATCCCGTACCAATGAGTTTCTTGGGAACTTATGTACGGAATTTCACATCATTGGCTTTTCGGTGAAGGAAAACATCGTGAGGCAACCTGCATACGTCCGTAGAAGAAATTCAATGGCGTATGTGAATCCACCAACCCGCACTGGGCCTGCGTGGTGGATATGGCCCAATCACCCTTCGTGGGTAGGCCTACGTCCTGCAGTGGACTATTAAAAAGGCTGGTAAAAAGTAGGAAAACTACCACATATCCACAAAGTGTACGGATAACCGCATTGACCACGCACCGTAAAATCCTGTTATATCCAAGCCGCTTTCAACCAGTCTTATTGTAGATCGATATGGGAGGCCTATGTCCAGCAATAGACGTTTTATGACGGAAACGACGATGACAGTGCAGAACCGTATAGTACCGCAATGGTAAATGATGACGTCTGTAGTATATAATAGTTAAATGTCTAGGGTCATATATACGTACTTCTGTTAATCCTAGGCATTAGATGCCATGGAAGGCAGTCATACGCACGCAAAACGAACGTGCAAAGTTTCCAGGTCGGAGACATGGTTTTAATATTAAAAACCTCAGTTTTCCACCTACTGCACCGCCATTTTCCTGTCAACGAAGGACGGATTGACAGACGGACATGTTGTAATGCGTTTGACTGTGAAGGTGTGCGTGGAATCGTAATGAAATTATATTACAACGATCGCATTCACGCACACTTACGGGGTGCTTCTCTATGTATTAACCTTTTGATAGTCTGCTGCTGAACATAGGCTTACCCACTAAAAGAGGTTGGATCGTATCTACAATGCTAGCCTAGTGCAGATTGATGATTCACATACGCAATCGAATTGGATGGTTATTTACGTATACCTACGGACGTATACAGGTTGCTTCAGGATACCTTTCTTCTTTAAAAAAACAGTGATAGGATAGATGTACCGGTTGTGGCCATCCTAGTACCATTTGTGGCCTAAGAATTTTAAGGATTAAAAAGGCAATATTATGTTAAAATAATATTTTTAAAGAATTTTTCAAACATTTAGATTCACACAAACAATATTTATGGTATTCCATTGCTTATAATTATCATTTATACAATAATTTTGACACCAAATGGCCACAACTGGGTCAGTGGCCACAACCGGTACACCTAAGTACTACATTTAAATCCATACATAAATATATGCAACCAGAGAGCTCTTTGATATGAGAATGAGATCTACCTTGGATCCAACTCTTACGTTTGTAAAGCAAAGGTTCTAGAGAACCCTTACTAAGCCAACGAGGCTGTCTGTACGACGACAATACCTTTTCTAGAATATCATTTTTCTCGTCATTATGACCATCTTTTAGGATAGGACCAACACTAAATCTCGGAAAAATCAGCTGTCCAGTACGACATCGATAAATTTACTTGGAATATCTGATTTTTGCGATTTAAGAATTAAGTCCCATTGTCACAGTTAGTCATAATGATATCCTAAAATATATTTGTCGTCTAAAAATACACCATGTATTATAACAATGGCAAGCATGCATAAGGTTGTATGTACTTATACGATATATGAAATGTTGGTCATGTCGTGTCTATAAGTTTGTTAGTCACGACCGACATCGGTCATATCGATCAAATCAATATTGTTTATTATCTATTAGATAAAGCGGTATAGAAACAATGAAGTCATATATTTTTTAGAAAATTTACGTAGTTTTTTTTTGGCACATAGTAAGTATATACAAAATTTTATTACACAAAATGTAAGTAACGTTGAATTATAAACTAAACTAAAACCTAACATTATTGCAAATTATTGTTATACTTATTATTTATTTAGGTATTATAAAATTAACGTGTTTTTCTGAGTTTTGCGTGCCCACATATGAGGTGGCAAAGAGCTTTAGGAATAAAAATACTTAATTACATAACACAGAACCAAATCATTTTCCTAAAGAGCAGACAAAAGAGTAATAAGGTTACCGATGTTACCCTCCCTATAAATTTTAAACATTATCAGGTAATGCAATGTTTTATGCAATAAACAATTTCTGATTCTGATTCTGGCATCAAACATGCAAAATCAATTTTAAAGTACAACGTGGGTGTCTTCAAATCCCGAGTAAATAGGTATCTTCTAGGTAAGCGTGCTACACCCGAGCCCGCATATCTGCTTAACATCAGGCAGTGTGTAATCAAACGCGAACCTATTCGAAATAAAAAAATATATTTGCATCTAAACACTAAAGAAAGATGCTACTGCCTTGCATTTGTGTAAAACTCTGTTGCAAAGGCAGTGAATTTCAAGTGGTAAGACTACTATAATGTCTTGAGAGATATAATATTTAAGCTTTAGAAATATTCTAGATTAAACTATGGTAAGAACCTTCCTACGTACAAAGTACATACGAGCATATTTACATGTACCTAAATAATTATTAATTCTTAGCACTCCTCAAACTTATTCTCCGTATTCAAACTCGGCAACACCTAGTTTTTAATATAACAATAACGAATAAATAGTTTTGCATTACGCATTCAATTTTAATACATATTGTGGCTCCCACTTACCTAAACGTGTTGAATACTATTGCTGTAACGGATGTGGCCTACGCGATTTTTTGTGACGCCATTTTGAAAATT
This sequence comes from Hypomecis punctinalis, assembly GCA_949316475.1. NCBI lineage: Eukaryota > Metazoa > Arthropoda > Insecta > Lepidoptera > Geometridae > Hypomecis > Hypomecis punctinalis. The sequence continues at coordinate 8,365,767 of OX438819.1, read as the reverse complement.
ATTTTGTAAAAACGTGCTTGATTTGCATACAGAGACTACTGGATAAACATCTTATTAAATAAGTACTGTAGTTCTGAAGTGTCGTAATAGCTGCCTTTGTGCTTAGTTAAATTGTTAAGTGGTTTTCTTTTTTTATTTTTACTATACCTTTTGCTAAAATGTACAATGCGCAGGATTCAAAAGATGTTTAAGTACATTGTAATTTATTTAGTATTAAAAATATTTAGGAATTGATAAAATATGTAATACCATTTGAACAACTGATCGATCTAAACCAAATCTCGGCTTGGGCGCAAATATCATAAAGCAGATATCATGCCTCGGTAGCTCAGTGGTTGGTGACCCTAACTTCTGGGTCAAAGAGGCGTTGGTTCGATCCCCACCGAGGGCAAATATTTATGTGATGAACATAAGTGTTTGCTCTGTGTCTGGGTGTTATTTAGTTACTATCTATATAAGTATGTATTTAAAAAATAAGTATATGTAGTATATCAGTCTCTGGCAGTCATATTACAAGCTTTGCTTAGTTCGGGGTGTAAAAGAGGCCGTGTGTAAGATGTCCCAAAATATTTATTTATTCATTATTAAAACCTAATCAAGTCTGGTCTAGTGGTAGTGACCCCCGACCTGCAATCGTGAGGTCGTGGGTTCAAATCCCGATCCCGTACCAATGAGTTTCTTTGGAACTTACGTACGGGATTTCACATCATTGGCTTTTCGGTGAAGGAAAACATCGTGAGGCAACCTGCATACGTCCGTAGAAAAAATTCGATGGCATATATCCACCAACTCGCACTGGGCCAGCGTGGTGGACATGGCCCAATCACCCTTCGTGGGTAGGCTTACGTCCTGCAGTGGACTATTAACAAGGCTGGTATAAAACCTAATATTTTATGCACTGCTAATCTTATTACGATCTTTTTAACATTACTATTATTCTGTCAAAGTAGCAACATACGGTGACAGAGCAAGCTTGTAAGTGTAACTAAAGTTTCTCGTGACAAACTAAAACAAATCTTTAGGTGACCGAAAACCCAAAACAATTTAGTTCAAACACAGTCTAGTCAATCAACAATATAAAGCGATCTTTCAGACTGGCTATTCTTTAGCCAAATATTTATAAAACTAACGAATTTGTTTAGAACATTGAATCATGGCGGCAGCACTTCACTTTGTCGGTGGCCATTGAGATTGAAATTTTATAATGTGGTGACGAAATATGACCGATTTTAAGGAGACTTCTGAGTATACTGTAGAACAATTGACAGATTGAAGTACTAATATAGATTGTGAGAAAAAAAATGTAACAATGTCATTAGTGTAAGCAGAAGGCGCGATCAGTCTTACGTCTAAATGGTCAGATTTTGCATTTTACGATTTAAAACGTCACTTTCAGGTATTGACGTCTGGGGTCTCATTCATTAATTCATTCATCTCGTGTTAATGGCTATTTTTTTACTATTATTTTTATTCAAGTCTCATTAAACAATATTTTTGTCAATAATTGATGACGTTCAACACAATTTTATTTCGACAACTTTACAATTGTTTTTTTCCCCGTTTATTTTTCACTTAGAAACATAATATGCTAGCTAAGCATGGAGACCACAAAAAGCCACTAAAATAACTCTTTTCGACATGTGAGAAAGTTACAGGTATAAGTATACCTACTTTACCAAAATGATGTCTCGTTCTGACACGTCGAAATAAATATTTCGTGGTGCTCATCCTAACCCGAATGGCATTTATACCGAATTAAGGAGTGTAACGCCCTTTTCAGCGCCCTTCGACAGAGCTTGGACTAAAATTAATTTATCGCTATAGTGAAAAAGAAACAGAACTATATTAGCTAAATAGCATAGTTCTGTTTCTTTTTCACTTTAGACATTCGATAGAGAGAACGCTTTTTACGTTGCTAATTAATTTACGCTGGCGCCTCTGTAATCGGGCTTATTATGTTAGTAAGGTCAATATTTAAGCAGCTCTAAACCAAAGTGCATATTTCAAATTGAAAATCGATTTTGAATTTCGTTTCGATTAGACCTAGCAAAGGGTGGTCTCAGCCTTCCTGCACCTATTTCTAATGTATTATTCAAATATGTTCTTCACGACTTACCCAGTTATTAAAATTCATAAAGCGCTCTACAATCTAGACTCGAGCAGTGCAGCCAACATTATAGCACTAATATCGCACTTACATAAGACAACCTAACCGTTACCAACTTATGCCTAATTAGGCTTCATATGACAGCTACAAGGCGTGGTTATATACATATAAACATAACTATAGCATAAAATAGTGACATACGGACGCACAGACGGTAATTCCCCTTTGTATGCAAAACAGTGAATTATCTAGGCTCGAAATTGTAATCTCAGAACCCGCTTGGAATTTCTTCATCTCTTGTTTATACCGGGGCCAGTGTTCCGTGAGCTGTCAAATTTGAGTTTGGAATCGGAATTCGATCTTCATGCTTTATATGGTCTTACACTCATAGAGTACCTAAGCAAAATAAAAAAATATGTAAGTTTTAGCAAAATTACTTTCCTTGCATTCAGGTGCATGATAATTATTGACTGACTCAGTGGTTAGTCACTCTGACTCCTGGGTCAAAGGTCCTGGGCGTGGGTTCAATTCCCACCCAGGGCAAATATTTATGTGATGAACATAGGAGTTTGTACTGTGTTATTTGGGTATTATCTATGTAAGTATATATTTAAAAATATGTATATGTAGTATATCAGTCTCTGGCAGCCAAATCACAAGCTTTGCTTAGTTTGGGGTCAGAGACCGCGTGTAGTTGTCCCCAAATATATATTTATTTATTCAATAAAGTGATGAAACGAAAATCTCCCAGCTAAGTCTAGTAAATATGTACTAGGTACTTACTATTAAAGTTCTTACTATCATAATCGTCTGTGGCTAAAAGCAACTAGAGATATATCAACGAGCGACGATATAGTAACCTTAAGAGTATCCGTAATCGTTTTCCAATTTACGTAGCAAACACAAGACACAATGAGAAAAAAAAAACTATTAAACTCTGTAAAAAAATCTCATTGAGCTTTACACCTAGATTAAGATTTTTTTCTTAGTTGATAGTTCTCAACTCGAAGACACCGATAAAAAAACAGAAGCAACACGCGCACAGATGTAACCATAAAAATTACCTACACGCTAACTAATAACCGTTCACAATCACAAGCTCGTTCCAGATAAAAACATGTCTACGAAATATTAATCATAATTCAACCTTTCATTTTGTTATGTTGGTACTGCAATAGATACCTACTTTCTTTTATTCTGTCCGTCAGAATCAGAACAATTAGAAATGAGCATTGTCGCTAATGCCGATTGTGCGGATACCGGTTACTTTAACTATTGCCTAAATGTGACACAGCGCAAATGTGAACCGGCGTGGATTATCCGTGGACTAATTATTTATTTCAACCTACCTAAAAAGAATGCAGTGTTTTGTAATAATTGTAAAATTAAAAATAAGTGTTCAAAAGGTCATAAGCAGAATACGTTACTTATTAGGGACTCTTAAATTATGCATTAAATAAAATAGTATGATCTGTTTTTAGAAGATCTCTGATCTCATTCAATTAAGTATGTCATTTTTGATTTACTATTCTTGAGTCAAATATACAAATTTATTTTAAATCCACAGATAAATTTAAGTAGAAAATCCTAGAAATCAACAAAATGGCTCACTAATTGCTCTATTTGTCCATGAGTTACATAATTGCAGCAACCATTTGTACAACACAAGTTGGTTCTAATTTGCGACAGTTTAATTCTTTCTAAGTAGATTTATTGTTCGTGTGTGGTGAAATTTGGTGAACCGGAGCGATTCCTGTCGGCTCTGCACAATAATCTTTGATAGCTGACGGATGGAGGTTTTTGTTTCTTAATTTGAAAAAGACTTAATTCTCTGTTTAAATTTTTAAACATTTAATTTTATTAAAGCCTAAGAGTAACTTCGTGATGTTTGTATTAATTTTTTGAAAAGTTGGAACGTTTTCTTTTTAAAATTTAGGTGACGGTATTTAAAGACATTTTATTACGCGCCGACCGTTACGCTATTCGAATTTCAAATATTTAATAGAGGTATTATAAATTTTCTGTCATAAAACAGAATTTAAGAAAAAGGAAAAGGAAACGTAGTCGATTACAACAAAACTTGTCTATTAATGTCCATGGTCAACCATAGACAATAAACTATTCAATATTTATATAGCAGATCACCAGGAAGACGTCGCTTCGTTTTTACTTAGAAATGTAGCCATTAAATTCCTAACACTTTCTAATTTAAATTCATAAATTTCCGGTGTGTTCTATTGGAGCTATGGGTATCAGTTGCTAAGGTTGTACCATTTTCAATTTCAATTGTACTGATGTAGATGTACTGTGTAAAGTTACTAGACTGCATCGACCAATCGTAACCAAACGGTTGACTTATTATGCAGCGATTGGTTAATGGTCAGGCTGCGTCGTGTCTAGTTCTCTTAGATTTAAAGGAGGCTGGGTAAGTTTTACATATGTAAAATGAAAGAAAATATTATCTGATCAAGTTGGTTAAACATAGAGTTGATCTCGTTAACACAAGTTTTCAAGAAAACAAATGAAAATGATCTTCGTTTTAAAGCTACGATGACCCGTAAACAAAAAAAAAACACAAACATACGTTTGTTGGTGTTTTTTAAATAAACAGATATAATGCAAAAATATATAGAGCTTTGGCCATATACCTTGCACAGTATTCAATTTTTTGCTTTATTTGTTTTGGTAAATGATTTTTATATAATTTTTTTCATAACAATCTTTATTTCAAGGTATCACTAATCCTTCGGATCCTATTATCTTTTAACATTGCTTGTAATATATGGTGGCGTGATGGCGGTCCTGAACAAAAATCAAATTAGAAAATATAAAATTCAATTCAAATTAAGCATTTAATGCGGTTGTTTTACTTTGTGCATTTATTTACCATATTTAAATGGATTTTTGAGCTACTGTACACATTCTGGTCCCACTTTGCAACACCTCCTTTAGGTAAATGTGAATTTTGCATCATTTCTTTAGAAGCAGTAGAATGCTCTATAAAAGCTATCAAGTTCTTCATCATTAAACTATTCAATATGTTTCTGGTTTTAGGATTAAAATTCCAATTTCCTGAAAATTTCGATGCTACGAAAATTTATTATCAATCTACGAAACATTAGGTACTGAGTATCAGTCCACGTTGCAACGTATTGTGACTCGGCGCACGTACGGTCGATTGCAGACAAACACACACACTCCTAGAGACATACATTCGCTACTGGTTATAACAATAACTGTGAATTCATTATTATTGAATCTGTGTGAAAGCGTGATTCGATTTACAATTGCTTTGGTGAAGCTTTGAAGAAATGTACAATATTATGCGGGTAGGTCGACAAAAATAAGATGTGGAGGCACCGCGTAGAGAGAAATTTATTTTTTCTGGTATAAAAAAAAGATAGGCTGGAAAATGCAGGACAATCTATTTGAGTTTGTTTTATTTTCTGTGTTGTATTTTTAATCTGAAATTGTTAATTGATTATATAATATCTATATTTTTAGTAATTTTACAAAAAAACTTCTCCAATCTGATCCAATCAGAATAAATAAAAGAGAGTGTAATGTCAAATTCATAAAAAAAAAAAAACAATTAAGTAATTTTTGTGAAACGTGTTTTATTTACGCAATTAGGAACAAACCTACTTACCTACTGATTGAATTTACAGACTTCGCAAATGTATGTAAAAATCAACTTTTACGATTTACGATGAGCCACTAAATTATACTACCAATTAATTGGAATCGACTTCAAATATCGAACGGATGATTTTTAAACCAAAACGGCTTTTTTATTACCTTAATTCGCTAATAAAATTCTTGTTTACTAAAATCACGTCAAATCGAGGCCAATAATTGTGTAACATCTAATAGTTAGTTATTTAAATTGTGTAATTCAAACTGGTCTACGTTATTTTTATCTAATTCGATCAATAAAATTGGAGAATTTTGCAAAGCACGTGACCAATATAAATTGGTTCGCATTACAAAACAAACATAAGCTAAAGCAGGTCATGTTATATTGGACGTAATTACATACGCAATGTTTGCAATTCGATTTTACTTCACAATAGAACACACGATTCTGAATTCAAAAAAGCAAAAAGCGCGAAATTCGAGTACGGAACGAGTTATTCAGATTTCATTATTCTTAATTCAATTCGATTATTATTTTCAATTACCGTGGCTCGGTGTGCTAGTTTTTTTAAAGAATAGTGTTGGGTATAGAATGAAGAAACAGTTAACAGCGTTAACTGATTTTATTCACTTAAAAATGCATTATTTCGTTTTGATGTGACTTCAAAGGTCAGAGTTGAATTTTTGTTTGTAAGTTTGATGTACTGAGAACAGTAAGAATGTTTTTCGATGGCGATGTTGTTAAAAGTTATTGCTTTCTATCTGTAAAATTGCGTTTCATTAAGTACTTGAATTGAAATTTATGCATTTGAAAGTTGTTAAATTTTATGTTGTTGTTACCAAGTGAAGAGCTTTTATAGTGCTTGCTCAAAGGCGTTTAACTAAGTATTTAGATGTATTCAAATTAATTACTAGAAACACATCTTTAAGGTAATAAAAATGCAAGTCATCGACATATTTATCTTCGAGCTTAAAGAGTTTTGCAAAAAAAGCATTTCAAATCATGCAAGGGCTCTATTTTAGTACCGATAGCTTACTAGGACGTTTGCGCAAATTGTCATAAAATCGAGTAATAATATAATCGAGAGTAAGAGTAGGAGCGAGCATTATAAATCTATGTTAGTGTAAACGGGATAGCATAGTATGCGATTTTAAAAGTCATTTTCAAAATTTTCAAATATTAAGCTGCTGCTTAAGCGTCGTAGGAGCAAGCTAAATATTAACTTTTCAGTAATAAGTACTTACTAATTTAATTTCTCTGTAGAGTATTAAAAATACTGATGAGCATTAACTAAAATGTGCGCCCAATGATCTGTATAAAATTAATTCATAGACAAATAGATACAAGCGCTCAATTTCATTTCACTTAACCGTCTTAATATTTAAATGTACTTTTTTCAAAGTTAATTACCACCTAAAGGCATGACGTCACGGTTGACTTTCGAACGCAACATTTTTCAAACAAATGGACAGTTTCGGCGCAGGCGCATGATTAATAGCTTCGCTAACAGCTCCAGTCTGATTTCGCAACGGCTGCGTTTTGACCGCAAACGGGCTCGGTAATTTGTTTGGTAAATTAGAAAAATAATGTATTCGTACTTAGTTTACGTGCTGCTTTCAAAATATAGTTCAATCACTATAATAACTATAAGTATGTCATGTTTTAACAATATTTTTTCAGTTTTTCTTACAATGAATGACGGTAATTTTCGTATTTAATAAAAAAATGTACTTAAGAAAATAACCTACACTATTTTTTTAGCACTGTAATTTAAATACATACGTAATTGATCTATTTAATATTATTTTTTACAAAAGAAATGTTTAATTTAAAAGACCAATCTCGTGTGTAAAAATAGATCGTATGTGTATAAGTTTCTACACAAAACATTTTTTTTAATAAATAAACGTGCATTCCTGTAATAAATTCTGCTAATTAGGTTTGCTGATCTAAATATTTAAATGTTATTCATTTTATGTAGATAAACAGCAATTACTAAGTACAAAAAGGTTGTTTTATTTAATGTAAGTGCTAAGTCAAAGAAAAAAGGTTGTCTCAACAAAATAGAACAAGCCAAAGTATGCACGGAAAATATGACTCGTTTAAAGTTACAAGCAGGTACCCAGTACCAGTAGCTAATGTTTTCTTGTTTTTCTATATCGCAATGCAATCACAATGATAGATTGCTACCTCACAACACAATGTGGTCTAACAAGACTCGACTCTTGACCTTTCCAGCTGCTAAGTTATAAATGTTCGGTATAATTCACGTGGACAAAATTAGTCTGATTCGAACTAGAATGAATAGATCATTCAAAAAAATATTGAGACAAATAAATCGAAAAAGTAATAATAATAACAAAAAATAGTCATTCCAACTAAATTTCCTAACGCAAAATTGGGATTTTTTCATAACAAACATTCGGAAGAAAACATTTGACTTTTTGGGTAGCCGTGGAAAAAGATATACCTAATCAACTTTTTAGAAGTGGTAAATTTAGTTACTAAAACCGGATAGTTAATTAAGCTGTCCTTAGAAATAAATAGCTGTCATAAAATTGTAAGGCAATTAATCATTTTGTTTCTTCCAAAAACGTAAACTTGTAAACAAAACTTTGCCCAATATTTTATTATTTTACAACAAAATAAACCACTATCGTATATGTTCAGATCTAGTTTCAATTTTGGCACGAACCTGGCAATTACGAAAATCGAGCAAAAAATATGTAGTATCCAATTATTCCAAAAAAAGAACAATCTCGGTAATGTCGGTTCACCTGTCAAGTTTAAAAAGTTACCGCATCACTAATTCCTAGAAACGTTCCTTTGTAGATTTGAAATTTCAAAAAAGGAACAGACATTGGCCGGTAAACAGAGCTGTTATTATAACAGAAGGGGGAAAAAACCTATGGGGTCATTGACACCGGTTCCCAGACACTTGAGTATTTTATAGAGAAAACACTTCAAAACGTATATGACTATTTCCATACTTTAATTACGTACTTATAGTGCGTACGTACACCCACATGGAAGCGCACGCACACAGCAGCGTTTATAAGATAAACATATGGCTTTTTAAGCTGTTTGATGGAGTTGGTTTGTAAGTAATATTGGGTTACTTTCCTGCTACGTGCAGTGATTCGTTGTTATAAAGACGTTGCAAAGGATATCCTTGGCTGTTCAATATAAATTGAAGTTATAAATACCAAGTAGAACTAAGGCACTCGCATTCTCAGTATACTACAATAAGCTTAATTTTTTTTGATATCGCCTTTCTTTCGCTTTTGCTTCGTTTTTTAAAATAAAATTTGATCTTATATCCTCAGAAAAATATTTTTATAATTAAGGTTATTTATCTAGTTTTTTGTTTACAGTTCAACTGATGTTAAGTGCGCTGATGAGAATTAAACAAAGACAGTTTCAAAAAGCCGTGAATATGAAGATATAAGCCGTGGTGATCTAGTGGTAATGACACCCGCCTTACAACGGTGAGGTTGTAGGTTCAAATCCCGGTCCCGTACCAATGAATTTCTTGGAATTTATGTACGGAATTTCACACTACGGGCTTTTCGGTGGAGGAAAACATCGTGAGGCAACCTGCATGCGTCCGTAGAAGAAATTCGATGGCGTATGTGAATACACCAACCCGCACTGGGCCAGCGTGGTGGATATGGCCCAATCACCCTTCGTGGGTAGGCCTACGTCCTGCAGTGGACTATTAAGAAAAAAAGGCTGGTACAGTACAGTTTCAAAAAAGGGAAGAGACAGAGAGTTTTCCTTTTTTGAAACTGTCATTGGTTTTAAAGCGTTGTTCGTGGAATTCTAATTGACTTTAAATTGAATCTAAAAGGTAAACATAGATTTTAATATACATTGTAACAAAATACGTATTCAATTACAAATCGAACATAAGATATAAATTCAGATGACTGACTAAATTTATGACTGAGACTTTGCTATTCAAAATTGGTCAAGCTATACATTATAGTATAGTAGACAAATACATTAACACTAACATCCAAAACACATAACCCCTTAATGGGTGTCAAGTAAAAATCCTAGTTGAGCTAACAATAGAATCGTAAACCAAAAATTCTTATAACCATAACAATAATTGCTCATTGTATATCAATAGAAATAAGTACTGGCAAGCGACACACGACAGGAAAAAGAAACCCGTTCCAAATTCAAATCGAAAAAATAGAATTTGAATAGCCACGATTGTCATTGGTTGACAATCAATCATTACTTTTTGAAATTCGAATTCCTCACGTGAAGTTCGATTTGATCGGAGAGTGGCCAGTTCTTACATCTGATAATAACATGGTAGAGCATTGTTTTTTTTTTGACGTTCGATATTTGAAATCCTGTTTCGGTAACGTTTTCTATTTTTATGTAATCTTGATTGCCAGTTAGGTATACGCCAAGTGTTCAGAAAAAACGTAATTGTGTAAGAATCGACATAATGTAGATCGTTGCTTTTGTTTGTCGATAACGATACCTAGTTTATAATGGACTCGATGTAGTCAAACCGTACCGGAAGTCAATTCGATATCCTTTTAGGTAACCAACTGTAAATCAAAAAATACTTTTAGATCATTATACTTCTTCGTAAAATCGATGATTTGTTGAATATATTAAGATACTCATATTAAAGTATTCAAACTTTTATCGCTGGGCAGCTTTTGAAGTTATGAATACCTATACTCTATAAAATTTAACTTGATCTCTGCGACAGCTGTCAGAAAAATCACGCCTATGAAGTCCTGAATTTCTTAATAGTACAGACAGTACCTGTCAATGTCATACTTTGTGAGCATGCCGAATGATCGTGACCACAGAGTTTTAAATAGAGTTTTAATTAAAATATTGATAGTGTATACTGACGATATTTTAAATAAAACTTATTTATCATTAATTTTATTGTATATTTTAATATCATAACATTTTTACAAGTGTAATTAAATTAAACCCAATTATATGTTACATTAGCATCGATAATAGTGAAAAACGTCGATAAATACTATCGTTACATTATTATGAGTATTTAATTAATATCATAACATTATTTACATGTGTACATACTTGATCTTAAATAATAGTAAGTAAATAAAATCCAATTTCTCACCTTCAACTACTCATTCGATTTCATTACAACATTGTTTGAAAATCGATTTTTCCACCACTATCTCAACTCTAAAAATGTCAATCTTCTATGTCAATGTCACTGTCGCAGAGATCAAGTTAAATTTTATAGAGTATAGTCCAGCTCTCCAGCAACTCTTTTCGACAGATTTATACTTTGCCATAACGCTGTCTCGTTCTGACACGTCAAAAGAAATATTAGGTACGTGCGTATCCTAGCCCGGCTTAGCGACAGTCAACAAACTGTCTGCAATTTCTCGATTAATCTCGTAGTAAAAGTCTTTTACAATGATTTATTATTAAGTACTCGTAAGATAAATACATATTACGAGACTAAACCCCAGCAATTGCATAGTTCACGAAACATTAGTATCAAAAGATTTTTTTCAAAGTATCGAGAAAAACAAACAAACTGACAGACCTCTTTTGTTGCTTTTGTCAATGTGCATAGTTAGGCACTCATTGGTATGCCTATTTTTTTACCATGAGACTAACCCTAACAGAATTTGATTGGGGTTTCATACAAAAGATTAGTGATCTTCGAAAACATGTACGAAAATTCTGAATTTACAAAAATTTCAAGTTGGGTTGGTTCCATCGTAAAAAATGGAAAAGATGATGAGTATATTGATATCCTGTAAATTTCCCGACATTGAAAACTATAGTATTTTACCACGACGACCAAGTCCCAACGGCAAAGTCCCAATTAAAGTCCAAAGCCCCTGTGGCAAAGTGAGACCCGTTGACAAAACATTAATATCAAAAGAATTTTCACAAAGCATCGAGAAAAACAAACAAACTGAGAGACCTCTGTGTTGTTCTTGTGAGTATTTCGCTCTCAAATTCAAGATCACGGCAAACACTCAAAAAGTTAAGAATTACTATAACTTGGGTGTTTACTTAAAGATTTAAAAACGATATTCATGCTTAGTTGGCTCGGTTATTGAGTACTTATAAACTTGTATGTATGGAAAAATAATAATGTGCAGATAAAATGAATCCATTCGAAAAAAGTTTTATTTTTTGAACTTGCCACCGCAAGAAAATAAACTCATTAGGCTATCCTAGCAAAAGAAATAATGCCAAGTCGATGTATTCTAGTCATTTATTGATACCTAATTAAAAAACATAAAATCCACCAACCCGCACTGGGCCAGCATGGTGGATATGGCCCAATCACCCTTCGTGTGTAGGTGCTACGTCCTGCACTGGACTATTAAAAGGCTGATATAGTACAGTAATTAAAAATATATATTTTTAAAAATATATGTTTATAAAAGTAATTCGTGGTTATTAGTATCGCTAAAACTCGAAAACGGCTGGATCGATTGGGGTAATTTTGGTCTTGAAATATCAGTGGAAGTTAATGGAAGGTTTAAACGGTGAAAAAATTTTAAAAATGTGGTGAGTAAAATAATAAAAACATGAATTTAATTTTCCCATACAAGATGTTCCCGCGTGCGAAAGTTTTCATTTAAAGTTCTGTTGACAGATGGTGAGATGAAGTTCACCGGGTCAACTAGTAATAAAAAAAAATTACTTACTATCAAAACTTAATATTTATGCTACGGTGATTTTCATCTATTACCACTTTTTATATTTATTATATCTATTGAAAATACTTAAAATAAACTATAATAAAAAATATTATAATAAATTAAAAAAAATATTCAATTACATATTGATACATTCCAGCCACATAAAGGACATGTCCACAAAATGTATGGAGGCTGGTATAATAATAATCAAAAATTCGAACCACAACACTCGTTACATTTCGAGAAACTTCATATTTTTGTGAGTCTATTACATCAGTTAAAAATATAAAAGAGCCCTCCGTTTTTTTTTAAATTAATTTTGAATTTATTAAGATAAATAAATATATTTGGTTCAATGGGTAGTTTATCTCTATCAACCCTGATTAAGTAACCCCCCAATTGCTAAATAAAAGCAATTTTACCAATTAGACACACTTTTTAAGTGTTTTTTTGTCACATTGTACCTTTTAACTGGTCACACTGGTAGGTTATAATTTTTAATTTTAGCAAATTAAGAGATGGATGTGGAATTATCAGCTACGAGTTGAAGTAAAATAACGATAGAAGCACTTTATTATTGTTAAACTACTAAAAATAAATAGCTGTTTAGTTATTTTTCATAAAATTTACTTTTCACATTTAAAAAAAAATGGAGGGATGGAAAAATCTAAATTAAATATTTTTGAAAAGCCCATAAAACAAGCTTTCAAATGATGTATATATCATCTTGGTTCGATTTTTCTCTGAATAATATACCACTTGTGGACGTCACCTTTCCTTAGTAAAATTAAATCGTGAAATTTTTAAAACCATGGTTGCTCTAACCTCCTTTCAACTTGGTACCACTTTCTGTGCCATCCACAATTAAACGTTAAAATACAAAACCTGATAGGAAACATTAACTTAAACACAACTTGCGAGCCAACTAAAAAGTAAAAAAAAAGCATAAAAACCCAATAATTGACGTTTAATAACTGTTTTCCATCAAAAAGTTTCTAATAAGAACCTGACAGAACGGACATTTAGATCACTAGTACTATGCGACCAAGTAGTACCTAAACGCGGCCAAATTATACAACTAAGCATTTGCAAGCATTGATAGTAACTTACTATAGAAAAGGCGATAGTTGCGCCCTCACTAACTTAAATGGTTAAGTTGGTTAGTCTAATACCGTAATCGCCCGCGGTGATACCAAGTTAGCATAATTATACATTTAATTTTGTATGTTTGTCTGTGTAAAGTAATAAGAGCAATGATGAAATGGTAAAAACGAAAAATGACTGTATTTCGTTTTGGTTAAACGATTGTTGCCACACTGAGGCAGTTACTCTATTTTGCAGTACCTAGGTACTTAAGGCTGATCGTCTGGGTCAGATCGCGAAATTCAGATATTTTTGGGTTTTTTGACATAAAATTACAGATAAACTACTCATTTTAAATTTACGAAATCACATTTTGCGACCATACATAGGTAGTATTTTCTAGTTACCTACACTTAAAAGCCAAATTAATGGTCAGTTTATGGGTTATCGAAATATTATATAAGCCGTGGTGGCCTAGAGGTAGTGACACCCGCCTTGCAATCGTGAGGTCGTGGGTTCAAATCCCGGTCCCGTACCAATGAGTTCTTTGGAATTTGTGTACGGAATATCACACCACTGGCTTTTCGGTGAAGGAAAACATCGTGAGGCAACCTGCATACTTCCGTAGAAGAAATTCGATGGCGTATGCGGATTCACCAACCCGCACTGCGCCAGCGTGATGGATATGGCTCAATCACCCTTCGTGGGTAGGCCTACGTCCTTCAGTGGACTATTAGGCAACCTAATCATGGCCGTTAAATGAGTTTTTGTGAACTTACAATAAACAGTTTAGGTATCTGTAAATGCTAAAAAACCCAAAATATTTGAATTTCTCGCGCAACTCCGAGAATCCACCTTAAGCACCCATGATTTTATGTTTCTCGGTTTTTTTGGTAACAATTAATAGCCGCGTACCCACCTAGCGCACAGGCTCGCGCGGCAGCCTCGGTGTCCAGATCGCGAGCGATGGCTCCCGAGGCAGCCTCAGTAGTTTTGTTCAATTTACACGAGGCCGCCTCGCGAGGCAGGCTGAGCCATCATAAGTCCGCGAGTATTCGAAATGGACAGTCGTGTATTTTCAGCTGCAGCTATTTTCCTCGCAGCTTATTGTTTAAAAAAACGAAAACAGTCACGTATTAAGAAAAAACCTAGACGCTTCTGGATTGGAAAAATTTATGAGCGTCTGCCCATGATATCAATATTATAGATAGAGACAAACACGGTAATAGACAAAACTTGAAGTAGCTTCGCGCGCGAGCCAGAACATAACCGTTCCCACCTAACACACAGCGCTCACTGAGGCACCTTTGAGCGCGTCAAAGTTTACCGACAACAGATGGCTCGGGGCCGAGCCGTGCTCAGCCGAGCAAACGCGCGCCCGAGGCAGCCCGAGGCACGTCCACACCAGCCGAGGCATTTGGCTCGCGAGGCTGCCGCGCGAGCCTGTGCGCTAGGTGGGTACGCGGCTATTAGATATACTTATTTCATATAAGTCAAATCAAACTTGCTTGCCGAATCAAGCTGTGAGGCTAAAAGCAGCGTAAAATCCAATTCAGACTGAAACTCACATAACAGTTGTGCGAGGATTTCGCGCAACTTGTAGCTGACTTTACAGCCGCCAATAAGTTTGAATCAGCCTATAATAATAAGTCATATTAGTAAGTATCAAACGCCATTTCTTATGAAGAACGGCATGACCGATTTTTATGATATGATTGGTTGAATTTCAGAAAGAAAACCAAAGGGGAAATTTCAGCAAATCCTTATATATATAATATTATATATAGACGCCAATACATAGACGCCCAATAAATAGGAGTTTTACCTACCAATAAAACTCATATTATGTCCGATGCCTTATTCGAAGCCTTACAATATGTGTTTAAAGGCTCGAATAACGTCTCAAGGACATAATACTAGGTACTTCAATTTCCAAATACAAAATAATTATTTGCTTTCTTCTCTACCATCAAAGATAGATTAATACCGAAGAAAATTGTTATCACTTAGTTTAATTTGAGTTATTTCAATAACAAAAAAGGGTTAATATTTTTTTATGTGTAAGATCAAAGATGAAAACATGTACCTACTAAAAGAATAAGTAATTTTACCTAAACTGTTATTGCCTCGGAGAGGTAATTATCTACTTAAAGTAGGTGTAAATTATAAATGTGATTAGTAGTTTTTGTTAAAACGGTGTTGAAACAATGTGTAATTAGTTTAATTATAGCTAAACTCTGTTTAACTTTTTGTTTAAGTTTGATACAGAATCTTTGTTAACTTGAAAGCCGACATCAAAGTTACGATACGTGTTATATTTGTACTGTACTGTAGTTACTTATAGTTTAAGTTCTCGAATGTCGACTACGTGCTGACTAACATAGCGTAGGACGTTTATCGACAAGGGTCAAGACTAGACGAAGGATGGGACATATAAAAAGGATGTAAATTCTGATTATATTGTTTTTAATTATTTAGATTATTTTTTAGATTATAGTTACGAGTATGTCTGTTACATAGGCATCTAAATATATGGTTAAATATAAATGTGTGTTGAAGTACGGTGATTGAAATAAACTATTTATATTTCAAAGATTTTGGATTTGAAATCATAAAGCAAAACAAATCCTTGAATTTGATTTGACCGACATTTTAACTTATAACCCCTACACTATAAATTAAAGACTTTATGACTTTATACTACGGGACTAATCGCGCACTAAAATTACGAGATAAATAAATACCTCATCATCCCGATGTTTCGGCCGAGTTGCGTCGACCGTGGTCACGGATAGACTGATGGGGAGTCTACCCGTGACCACGGTCGATGCATCTCGGACGATATAATAATAATGTGTTCAAATCGCGATAGTTTAAAAACAACAAACTAAAGACTTATTGCGATTACTTTTCCTAGAGATCAAAACGTAGTTTTGTTTACTAACACCCTCATCCTGAACAAAACATTAATAAGCGCTTTTGAATATTGTGGAATCAAATCCTTGCATTTGACCGACATATTTATTTATGACCCATAGACTAAAGATAGAGACCTATTGCCATTATTTTTTATAGAGACCATGTTTATATAACAAGAATCAGCTTAATTGCCTTACCGAGAACGTGTGCATTTGATATTTATGTAATTGGCGATAATGTTTAGATCGAGATTTCGATGACAAAAATTACTGTTTGTGTTTGCTGGTTTGAAAATAAATTTATGAGTAGAGGCTACGGTTGGCAAAAACATTGCCATTTTTTTTTATATTTTTAAGTTATAGGTATATTTATTTACGTACTAGACTATGGATATATTACTAGTCTAGGTTGTCATATTAAACATTTGTCTGCCTTGGTGGCTCAGTGGTTAATGATTCTGACTCCTGGGTCAAAAAGGTGTAGTTTCGATTACCACTCAGGGCAAACATTTATGTGATGAACACAGGTGTTTACTCTATGTCTGGGTGTTATTTAGGTATTATCTATATGAGTACGTGTTTAAAAAATATGTTTAAGTAGGTAGTATATCAGTCTCTGGCAGCCATATCACAAGCTTTGCTTAATTTGGGGCTAGATATCGTGTGTAAGATGCCCCCTAATATTATTTATTATGACCAACTTTCGAATTCGGCTTTAGACAAAATAATATAAAGACTTGTTTTTGGTCCCGTAGTAAAAGTTGTTCACAACCACGAACAAGTACATTTGTCTACATCTATTTTATATAATATATAAGTAATTTTCGTCTGGCATACCTCAGTGCCTCAAGTCGAAAGTTTTCGACCAGTGTGTGTTGCCAGTGATGACTTATGGCACAGAAGCGTGGTCTCTCACTATGGGCCTTATTAGTAAGCTCCAAGTAGCCTAACGAGCTATTGAGAGGGCCATGCTCAAAGTCTATCTGTGAGATCGAATCAGAAATGAGGAGATCCGTAGAAGAACCAAGGTTACCGACATAGCCCAGCGGATTGGCAAGTTGAAATGGCAATGGGCAGGGCACATAGCGCGGAGGACTGATGACCGATGGGGTCGAAAAGTTCTCGAGTGGAGACCACGTACCGGCAAGCGCAGCGTAGGGCGTCCACCCACAAGGTAGACGGATGACCTCATTAGGACCGCAGGATCGCACTGGATGCAAGCCGCTATCAACCGGTCTTATTGGAAATCATTAGGGGAGGCCTATGTCCAGTAGTGGACGTCCTGTGGCTGAAATGATTAGAATGATAATGATGATAAGTAATTTTAATTTTGGTTAATTATTTATTAAAATTTTTGAACTTTGAATGTATCTGTATCAACCCAGCTTGATAAGTTAACGTCCTAAAGTTCAAAAACTTTTTTCTATGAATTACAATTTGAAATAAAGTAAAATGATTGATTGTTCCTAGTTAACTGATTGTTTACCTTATTGGTTTTTGTTGACCACAGAGGTCAGACATTCTTCGTTGGACAAAAAATCGACGTTGGCGGCATCGTGGTATTATTTATCAATGTTGGCCCAACTTATTGTTTGCAATTAGAATTTAATGTTACAAGTTTTTTTTAGTGTTACCTTTTTTAATATGTGTTAGAATTTTGCACGTGTTTTTACTTATTGAGAGATTGATATTTGTTATTTCATTTATTTATTTCAAATATTTTTCATTTCCTATTTTAAAATTCAAAATGGTGCCTGTTTGTACCCAGTTTGAGGAGTAGTGTCTGAATAATAAAATTATTATAAAAATTTGTGACAATACATTATTTTGTTTTTAATTAGTAAAAAGTAACATGAATCATAACGTATTTATTAATAAAACAATAATAATAGTGTGACAAAATACCTTGAAATAATAAATTGGACGAATGATCAAAACTTATATTCAGTTTCAGACTATTTTACTAATAAAAATTTGATTACAAGCTATAAATAATGTAATGGTCACAAACATTGCTCAACGTACGTATCCTGAAGTATTGTAGTACTGTATTTAATCTCATATTGATAATATCAATTTCAGACCTTAGCACATAACTTCACTCGCAATGGATATGACGAAACCGATCAAGAAAAGTTAGTCAAGTTCAAAAACCAGAATCGAAGTTGTCACATCCGTGTTCTAAGCCAACTCGTCTATCACAATGGCCGTCAGAAACACAATAATTACGCAATGGTACTAACGGTAGGTATTATGGTAGGTATTATAAGTACAGATGTCTCGGCCGTCAACAAAACCAATCTCCGATCTAACGCTACCTAAATCCTCTATGATCGATCCTGACACCGCATGAAATTAATTATCTGTATCGGTTTATACAGGGTGTCCAGTACGAGACTAGGGTATGTGTGTATTATTTGTCGATATTTGATGCATTGCATAGGTTCCAACTGGACTTGTTGGAAGTCCTTAATGGGAGGACTGTGCCCAGCAGTGGAGATTTTACCCCTGATGGATAGATTAATTGTAGAAACAGTAAAATGTTTTATACACCTGTTTAGGTAACAGAAACATATAATGAATTTTCTTGTTCACGCCATAAGCTCCAGTAAATATATTATACAAAAGTTTTATGTTCATAACAGTGCAATTATTGAATACTGTATTTTAAATCTTACTACCTAACCAGAAGTGTTACTAAGCTTTGTTAGATGATATATATATATATATATATATATAGTTATATCAATCCGTCAATTGTTGATCATGCGTGCTATATCGCGAGCACTTTGTTGATCCGAAAACCTATGTTGATCCGGGTGGTTTTTGTTGATCCAATGTAATATTTTTCATACAAATGTGGTTCCGTCCGGATCAACGATTTACTCCGTTGAAGTTTAGGAAACGCAACTGAAATGTTGATCCAATATACAAATCCACTCCGATAGTTGTTGATCCGATTCAAATGGGCCAATCAGAAGGCAGCAAGTCCTCCTACTGCACATACTTAAGGTATATGGATGGTTTAATTCCTATAATTTATTGCAAGACCACCTAATCATTAACTTTTCTTTATTTATTAAGTTTTTATGTTTATAGGTATGATATATATGTATGGTAAGGAAATTTGTTGACCACACGAGCTTGTCGCTTACCCGATGTTAAGCTTTGTGCCCAGTTGCATGCATGCCAGCAGCTCAATGTCATACAGAGTATGTGACATTGTATCGCACTCAGTACCCTAAGATATAAGATCTAGACTCTCGGAGCCCCGTTATTACTCCGCAAACAATGCCCTTCAACCCGGAACACCATAGCGTTGATTAGCTACTGCTTGGCCGTTGATTAACTGACAAACGCCATTCCTCAGACTGGCCCTCGCAAGAGTCCTACCAATACTAGATATAGTCATATACATGTAAGGACAATTTCTAATTGTTATTATAATGTTTAAGTTGTATGGATACATATGTACATTAATTAAAGTGATAATTGAAAGGTGACAAAAAATGATCTTATCGCATCATATCAAAGTTGAGTTTGGATGACATGTAGAAAAAAACAATAGTTATCAATCATATATTTTTTTATTTTATGACATCTTTAATCCGTTAGACATTACTAACATTTAGAAAATAAAAAATACATAATTATTTTGAAAGAAAAAAATAACATAAGTTAAGTAACATTTCGTTTATAGGTAATTAATCAACAATTCTAACATATATGTAAAAAACATTATAATTAGCCAGATAATAAGAAAAAAGATGTTCTCAATATTTTTATTAATTATAAAACTTAAAAAACATCTTCAAAATATTTATAATCAGTCAGTCAAAGATTATAATTATTAACAGGTAAAAAAAAATTACATACCAAATATTCACACTTACTGCTCATTCGATAGGTAGGTACTATCACTAAACTACTAACTAAATGAATCAGTCTAACATTTAGGAGACATTGTTATGAGATCAATACAATTACTATTAATATTAAGAGGAACTTGTTGTATCACACAGAATCTTCATTAAAATATATTTACTTTTTCTTATAAATATTGTTAACATACGTGTTAAGTTGCATCCAAGTTTTGAAGAATAGGTTCTTTATTTAAAACTTCCATACATTTGTTTTTGCCTGGATTTATCTTTTTATTTATGTATGATTGGAAATATTTTTTGACTAATGTTATCTCTTCATCCGACCACTTTCTATGACTGATTTTTTTTCGTTTCTTAATATTATTTTTGTCTTTCTGTTATTTGGTTAATATTGATATTTTTATTTTTAGAATCTTTATGATGTATATTTTTTACTTTTGTTCGTCTAGTTTTACTTCGTTTCTCAATCTGTTTATCATCATTAATATCGCTTTCATTTGTACTACTTGACCATTTTGATTTCGTCATGCTTCCGTTTGGCTTAATTTTGAGGTCTTTATTTTTAGGATCTTGGTTGTACTGATTGTCTTGTTTTTTATCGTTTACTTCATAATAGTCTCCAGTTTAGATTTCTTCCAAGTTATTATTGACTGTAGTTTCTGGTGTTTTGATAGATATTTCGGGGTTTGTAAGTAAGGTGTTAGATTGGTCGCTTTCTATTGCCGGATTTTTTGAAGATTGCGTCTGTTCCTCAAAGTTTTTAGTTTCTTGGTATGATTGAGATGTAATCGTTTCTATCCTGTGACCCTTCTTCTCCATTAATGTATTTTCATATTCTAAGAGTTGAGATCCTACAACAGCTTTTTGGAGTACCTGCATAAGGCAATCTATAATTTTGTGCATGAACAAAATATAATATTATGCCCTAGAAATCCTGGCAATTGCTCAGTATAACGATCATTTTGCTTAGAATGAATTTGGGACATTATAGCAATATGATGTCTCATTCCGTTGGATGTAATCATTTCGGGGCGTTTCAAATTACACTGTTTTTTTATCATATCTAAACACTTACCGCCCTCAAAAGGTTCTTGTGTACCAGGTCTTGCAAATAAATATTGGCTGGAGCTTGGAATTTTTAAATCTTCACGGCAAGCTATTATTAAATCTATGTTTTCTCTCATTATTTTTGTTAGCAAAATAGGCACACCCCTTGTTCTTTTACCGGGAATCTGAAATACATCTAATTCTTCAATACACTTCTTCTGCTATACTGTTAAACTTTTCAAAACCTTTTCGGGCACTTCTTCATTCTTTCTATTGATGTAAAACGTAAGTTCAGCTTCAGCTACATCACCTGATCGTTTTCGATCCAACATTATAATATGAGCTATTGTTACCATGAACAATAATTTAAAACACATCTATCTTTTCTCAATCTGCTCGCATATTTAATTTCTAATTTATGGATTTTTTGCATTACGGTATTAATGTCACTGTCCAACGGCATGACTTTTTCTTTGGTTAAGTGATTTCATTTTCTACTTTTCTCAGCATTCGACGAAATCTCCCACTCCCAATTGATTTCAATACTTACCATCACAATAATCTGCTACAAACAGATTTCTTGTCTGACAGTAACCACACGTCTAAACACAATCACATTTTGCACGCAAATGACCGTCGACTGGAGCCACCGCGCGGGCGTCGACGTGTTCAAGGTCAATGCCCTCGGATCAACGTTAGTTAGTAAGATTGAGCATGAGCATGAATATAAAACGGATGCACATTTGACTCGTCGGTATAATTTTTGCGACCGTTACGGATCAACAAAAACATTTTGTTAATGTATTTTTTTGATGGCAAGTATGTTGCAAAGCGACCGATGCAGATCCCCAAACAACCCTTCCATTTCAAATTCGGATCAAAGTATATCAGTTATATTTGTAAAGAGCCAATTATACACTGTAAAAAGGTGGATCAACATTTATTTTAATATCTTACTGGATCAACCTTTACATAGAACGGTTATTTATATATATATATATATATATATATATATATTTTAACTGATAACTTTTATTACATTTTAAAAAATCATAGCAGAAGCATATGTTTGGCAGTAAACTTACTATAGTTTAATGTTGAAGATATCTTTATGACAGAAAAAAATATCGATGTCTTGTTCTAAAAGTATGCGAGATACTTTTTATGAAATACAGCTTTAAATATCTACTTAATATCCGTCAATACCTAACTATTAACAAAAAAAACAGATTTATCTACTTATCACACTTACTTAGACAATGCTCCTTAAATGTCAGTAGTCCATCACCGGACACCCTGTATTGTCTGACGCAACATTTATAGAAAACAGAAGCAGAACTCGTTTGAAAAACCAATTCTATTGATTGAAGGAGCAGATTCTAAAAGTTGTAAAGTAACTGTGGTATATGATCGCTATAGGGAATTATAAGAGAATGTAGAGAATATACTATACATTATACACACAGAATCTCAAAAAAATACTTGACAATGTTTATAAAGTTTGTTTTTCCATATGCTTCTAAATCTTTTTACGTAATTACCTCGAGACACCGTTACGTTCTTTGGGTTTCAGCAAACTGTATGTACCTGAAAATTAACAATACAATTTTCGTTACTTATATAGTCTCTTAGTATCTTATTAATTTATGGTTTTAAAATGTGGCTAATTTTCACTAGTTACAGGAAATAGTAGACATTTATAACTAATAAGACATATACATTTATTTTAAATGATGTTATGACTTTGGTCAGAGGCCATAACACCTTAAAATTTGCCAATCATTATTTTCAAAAATATTCCTTAACATTGCCAACAATTGTCTTAGAAATAAAACTGACAAAATTTAAATTGGGAAAATGTAATTAACGTAAGCTTACTGATTGTAATATGACGTCAAACCTCTAAAACTATGAGGTCTATTAGAGTCCTCACTCCGCCCACAAAAAGTACCTACGCCATAGATTTGACAACAGTTTCGTACATCTACCAAGTAGTTGCCGACCGTACTTGTAACTATTATATTATCTGTGACTCTTATCAAAGTCGTGGATCGCGCTTAGCATTATTTTGAGAAGTAATTATTAATGTAAAAGCGGTTACCGAATTTCAGGTCATTGCAGTACAGTCGGCAGTACAGGCAGCGACAGTATTAAATGAACATTTTTTAATTAGCATAAAATACATATCGATTTTGTATAATATGTATTTAAATCGCTTGTATTAGACATTTATAAACGAAGATAAATCCTAATATAGTTTAAGCATTTGGATGTTCAAGAAAAAAAATGCTAATGGCGTCTAAAAGGCAGCATAAATTCTAATAGACCGCTTCCTGTTTTGGTAAAAATCTATGGTATCAGGTATACACGATGACGCATACGATAATAATCTTAAGTTTGCTCTTAAACTCAAAAGGGGACTAATGACGGTTTTAACTATAGCTCTAAGCTCAAATCCGAAAAATGTTTTTGGTAAATTTATAACACAAGTAATAAATAAGTATGTATACACTATGGCCTCTACATGTTTTGCATTACGATCGATCGCAAAATTTAAACAAGAAAAATTGTTAGCTTAGGTTCTATTTTAAGCCCACCAGCAACAGTGTTTTTTGTATGTACTGGACTATTCACCTGTATTTTATTTGCACTTGAAATTGATTTTTGATATTTTTGACTCCTAAATAAAGCTGTCCTAAATTTTGCTCCTAAATAATATATATGAGGTTATTAATTCAACTCCCATGTATGTCACATTGTTACAGTTGTACATTATTTGCGTATTGTCATTGTATTTGGGCCTCTACACACGTGATCCCAGCAACACCCACGCGTTTAATTTTTGACTCTATCGATTGTCATAAATAATGTCGCTGTCTGTACTACGGCTAATGAATAGAAAACTGGACTGTCCAAGTAGCCGATGTGGCTCCCGATAAATGATGAATGCGTTTTCGGTAGTTTTTGTTATCTGTCATTATCGGCGGCATTTTTACGAGTACTTTCGTTTCGGTGCGCGTACGCAGCCGGTGGGAACATGCGGTGGACATTTCAAGTGACTAAAATGGTACATTATTTTGACTAAATTGGCTTAAGTATGTAATGGTAAAACACATTTTTTATTATTTTTTTTGTACTCAAATATTTCTAGTGAAAGCTGTGGTGGAACGTCGTAGTGGGAAAACGCTAGCCTTACAAATCGGGACATTTTCAAACAAATGAGGCCTGTGAATATTTTTATACACTGTTTTTTTGGTAAATAAAAACGTTGCAAAACAAACTTGATTTGTCGGTGCTTAAGAGAAATTCGGTGGCGTATAAAAATCCACCAATCGCCACCACCACCGCACTGAGTCTTTTACGCGTGTATCTTAGTCCGCGTTTGACCACTAACTCGCCGGATGGTTAGCGACGATGTGGTCGAATATGAAGCACGCAGACTTAAAAGATACCTATGAGATCTATTAACTCTGATCTTGAAACGCTTTAGACTATAGTGATGTCTTAGGAAAAAGAAAAAGAAAAAAAGGAAGAAGTCAGTTTGGATTATACAGGGTTATTTCTAATCAATTAGCATCCTTTTTCTGCGATTTTTGTCAAAACTGAAAAAAAATCAGCTGTTCCATACATTTTGTCGCGGATTTTTCTATGGAAGAACGAGTTTACTTTTTGAATTTTGACAAAAGTCGCAGAACAAAAGTAACAACTGAACTGAAGTTTTGATGTATAGAATAAGCCCCTAAAAGGATGCTAATTGATTAGAAATAACCCTGTATAATTACAGATGACAGTTACCATGGTAGCTAAATCTGAGACCTGTATCTGTATAGCTATCACGGTAGAAGACAACGTCTTAGAGACGGTGTTCTGACTGTACCAGAGAGGTTCTGCTTTTGTCTGATGTTAGCGAAATCGGCAAAAATGTAATAAATACCTATTAGTCTTTGCCAAACTGTCGTACTTAATAACCGGAATAAAAACGCCCGATGATTTCTGTAAAGAATCCAAGCCACTTTATCCGGAACTCCGACGTAAATTTGACAAAAGAATTTTACGAACGTATAAATTCGAGATGTCGGCTCGATCGGTACACTTCGGCCGTATTCGGAGAAACATCGGCTTTTTGCGAGCGCGCATGAGCTTTATTCTAATACGATCGATATTATATCTAACATATTGGTATCCTTTGTAACAGTTTCTGTAAAGCAATAAGCAGAGCTACGCTTATCAAATTTTGTACCTATACTTACTCTATAAAATTTAACTTGATCTCTGCGAGAGCTGCCAGAAAAATCACGCCTATGAAGTCCTGAATGTCTTAGTAGTACAGACAGTACCTGTCAATGTCATACTTGATGGGCATGCCGATTAGAGATGGGCGACGAATGATCGTGACCACAGAGTTTTAGATAGAGTTTTATTTAAAATATCGATATTTTATACTAACGATATTTTAAATAAAACTTAATTTATCATTAATTTTATTGTATATTTTAATATCATAACATTTTTTACATGTGTAATCAAATTAAGCCCAATTATATGTTACATTAGCATCGATAATAGTGAAAAACGTAGATAAAAACTATCGTTACATTATTATGAGTATTTAATAAATATCATGACATTATTTACGTGTACATACTTGATCTTAAATAATAGTAAGTAAATAAAAACCCAAATTTCTCGCCTTCAACTACTCATTCGATTTCATTACAACATTGTTTGAAAATCGATTTTTTCCACCACTATCTCAACTCAAAATATGTGAATATGTAACTGTCGCAGAGATCAAGTTAAATTTTATAGAGTATAGTGTGAGTTTTGCCCTTTTATTTTATTCTTATCTGGATCAATATGGTGTTTTTCGACACAACTAAATTATTGGTGCGAGCTGCGGCATCTTCGAATAAGACTTACCTAAAGGAGTGTAGACTGAGACTAGAATGAGTATAAACTACAACATTTTTTCGAGCATTTATATGTAATGTAACGTTCTTACGAATGGAACAATACAGGTAAAAGCTCAGTGTCCAAAGCATTTCAATGTAATGTAACGTCAACCACCATCAAAGTATACTCTTTCCAATAAAAAAAGAATTTTCGAAATCGAACCACTGTGTAAAAAGTGATGCGTTGGTATGGTTACACATAAAAAAGAAATATATGCGTCGAATTGAGTACCTTCGTTTCGTCGGACAAAAAGAACATGTATGAGTGAGACGGATGAAATCTCGATCGCGCCAGAATATGAATCTCGCAAGCCGAGATCGCAACTCGTTCAATTACCGAGAAAATTAATGATTGAACACATTTTTAATGTGTATACACGTACAAGGCTACGCATGTGTGCGTTCACAATAGGATTACATCGCCTTAAATGGTTCGGAGTAACCAGTTATGACTAGGTTATGTAGCTTATTCTGTAGCTTTACATTTTTGTAGCTATTGTAGGGTTTTAGGGTTTCACGCCCAAGCGTAAAAATGGAACTATATTGCTGAGACCTGTGATGACAACAAAGGCAGCTTAAGCTATCTTTGATTACTGTGTTTTTTATCCATACCTTATGTTGGTAATCAATACATTAAGGCTACGGAATTGGGTTGTGTGAACTTTTTACAGAGTGTCTCTATGAAATTGTTGCAGGAAAATGTATGTGTCATTTTGTTTGAGATTGAGTGCAAATATGAGTGAACTTAGAATGCAAGTAAGTGAAAAGTGTATAATAGGATGTTATTTTGGACGATACTCAAAATTAATTTAGTTATAATTACTTACGAAGTTAAAGAAAGGTGATAAATCGTCACTAATTTCCATAATCACAAAAATACAACATTATTAATCTCTGGTTTAGGGGCCGTACAAGTATTACGTAAACAGATTTATTTATAACCTTTTAAGACTAATATATAACCTTTGTAAGCAAAAGTTAGCAAAGTCCTTCCCCCCCATTCTTACGTGAACATTGGTACCTGAGTATATTTTTCTTTTTTTATGGATTCAAGCGAAAATAAATAAATAACTATTGCTGACGTAATCACCGTCCAGACCCCCCCCCCCCCCCCCCTTCCCCATGTCATCACAAATAAGCAAATGATAAACCCCTCCACCCCCCTATAGTGCTTACGTAATACTTGAACGGCCCCTTAGGCCGAATCTGAATCATCAAGCAAGTCGGCGAATGTGAAGTAAGTCACATACAAGAAGTGCGTAACCTGATCAACGCACAGCTTTAAGTAAGCTTCAGTCAGGATTGGATATTGTGCATCTTGTAGCTAACTTCACATCCGCTCCCTTGTATGATTCGGCCTATACGGAACCATAGTACATTAGTCATACTCACACTTGACCGGATTATTTTTTAGCTTTACATATTTGTAGCTTTTGTTTGTTGATTTATGTTCGTGCATTTTAATTCGGAGTTAACTTGTGTGGGGTAAAAAGCCTGCGTAAGATTAATTGAAACTCGGGAGTTGATATTAAATTTTTATTATTAGACTTTGCTAGGGTTTGTAAAGAAGGTGGTTTAGCGGTCTTGCTATGGTATTATAAAACGTAAAGTATAGTATTTGGGTTTCAATTCCAATGATAAGTTTGCGAGGAAAAATCCATGTATTGACTGATCAACATTGTTTCGGATACAGAGTTTCTGAAACATCACGACAGGGACCAACGAAACATACCGATAAAGACGTAGTGTTTACAGAAACCAACTAATTGTCTCTGAAACATTATTTATGTTTCAGAAACACGTATATTTTGTTTCTGATACAGAGTTTTAAAACAATTGTTGCTCAGTGAATACATGGCTAAAGTGATTTGCTGCAACTTGTCGAGTGTTCAAAAACGGTGATGTTGAAGATGGTTATTTCCTTAGCTTAGAACGGGAATATAATTTAAAAAAAAAATTGCGCTATGGTGTTGGTTTTCTTACAATTATATTGTTATCGTAATATATTTGCCTACTTCTGAGTACTAGTATTTTTCTATTACGAAATGGGTTAGGCCATAATACAGGGTTGTCCAGAACTGGCGTCCTAAGCCGAAAAGAGGTTAATTAAGACTATGAATAACTTTTACTATGAAGCCAACCCAGAAAATAAAATCAGCTGTTTCATACAATTTGTGGATTTCGAGTTATAATTAAAGGAGAGGAGGCCTATTCCTAACAGTGGATCGATATAGGCTGATAATGATGATGATGAGTTGCACTTTTGCATGGAACAGCTGATTTTTTTCACCGCATTATGAGTTGGCTCCATAGTAAAAGTTGTTCATAACTATGGTCTTAAGACGCTCCAACAGTAAACTTTTAGGTATTTTACAATAATGTCTTGCAGTATACAAAATACAAATAGAGTCTAAAATCACGTGTCGTTTGTTTTTAGACGAAACTCGAGATGAGAATTCGATAATTTTTCGCAGTTTTAGTTCCTTTAAAAAGAAATGAAGCCGTGTTAGCAATAATATATATAGATATTATGTCTTTAATTTATTAAATTTCCTATATTATGATTACACAAAATATAGTAGTTATTGATCTAAATATTGAGAAATGCGATACGAAAGTTTTTTTTCTAAAGGTTTTTTTTTGTGAATTTTTTTCCACGATACCAGATAATTTTGTTGCAATATTATTGAAAAAGGCTCTCCTGTGAACTATTATTGTAACAGTTACGCCTAACTGTGCGACGAAAAACATGACGTTTTACGGCTTTTTGTCTTTGGGCAGCGCCTTAAACACCCCTTTTTGGCTTAGTACAGGGTATGCAAATAACCCTGTAGAGTAAGCTGACCAAAAGCAGGTTGGCGGACTTTACTTATTATTTTAAAGAAAACGAATGATGACTGCATTCACAATGAATTTGAATGATTGATTCGTAGAACGTTTTCCTTCGCTATTTGATGATAGTTATTTATTAATTGGCAATATGAATATCCTCAAAAACGCTCAAGTGGGATTAAATTCGAACCTGGATTAGAAAACTGTACCTACCACAGTATGTTAATTGTACTATTGTAATCTTACTAATATTATAAATCCGAAAAGTTTGTTGGTTTGTTCCTCTTTCACGCAGCAACGGAGCAACGGATCGACTTGATTTTTGGCATGGGTATGGTATAGGTCAAGGGCCGGGAAGGGACGTAGGATACTTTTTATCCCGAAAAATAAACGGTTCCTGTGGGATAGCTTAAAAGGCAGATTCCACGCGGGCGGAGCCGCGGGCAAAATCTAGTTAAATATAATGTAGAGTTTTATCACTACGTATAAATTTCCATGTTATTTTTTGCGCTTTGCGAGACAATACACAATTTTTATTAAAGTTTAATAGCATCAAGCCATTTAGTTCTTAATAAGTAACTTACAATTACCAATCTACAAAATAAAAACTAAAATTTTACGGTTACAAAATAAAACAGTTTAAGCAGGAAATAATCTTAAACACGCATTACCCAAAAACACAACTTAGCATCTAATAAAAAACATAACAAGATAGCCGCTTACGTCCAACGGTATTTATTACTCTTCATTAATCTCTAAAATAACAAAATTGAACGCTTCACCATTTATTCTACTTTTATGACTAACCACCACCATTAAAAACATCAAACGGAAGCATCGTAACAGCACATCTATTAGAAATAAATTTTAATAAACTATGTGAAACTTTATAAAAAAGTAAAAAAATACTGGCCGGATCGAACGCCAATATTTCAAATTAGGAACAATTCAAATCAAATCTCCGAATTCTCGTTAGAGCAGGACGGGTGTAGGGTTGATGACCCGTTGAAATGTCAGCACGTATCCATCTCTCTCGCTCGTATCATTTTCTTGTATCACTATCTCGGTCTATGATGTTGATCTTGATACGTCACATTTTTAATAAACGAACAGTGTATGACAAGGCGCACGGAAATTCGTTCCAATGATTAATATGACCGACCAGAAAGTAATATACTTTGTTTTTGAACGTTATTAGAAATATTGATAGTTTCATGTCATTGGGCTTGTCTGTGATCACCGATAAACGGTTTGAAGATAGAAAGTATGACAGTACAAAATTGAATGCACGGTGCGCGTAGGTTGGTGCCGCAAAAACATGTTAGGGTTCACCATCTGTGAATTAATCTTTGTGTTCATTATTTTGTGCATATTCTTTTGTTTGCTTTTTGTTCTCTTTTTTTGTAGTCTAATTTGTATGTGGCCAGTCGTCGACTTTTATTTGAAGTTTTATGTCAGAATTTTGCAACTTTGATTATGGAATCTAATAAGAGTTGTGTAATATGACATAACGCGAAACCAGTATAAAATAACATTTGTTATAGATTTAACACTATAATTACTAAATCAATGTAAGATGAGAAGCCTAAATAAGTATTACCAAAGCTTTTACCTCCTGTGGTTCACTTCCAGCTTTATAAAATCTGCTTTTAATCCTAAAGCAATTGAAAAATAATTTGAGCTTAAGTTTTTAAGTAATAGTTTATTCAAACTCTATACAAAGACTTGCTTGAAGATCTGAAATCCTCTTTCTTATATAGTTACTTAAAATGTTTTTCACTTAAAAAGCTAAAGAGAGATTTCGTTCAAAAAATTGCAGTTCTTTTGGTTAAAACTATTTATATTAATGTAATTGGAAATCAGAGGTCGAAAATTTCAAACATCACTCTACGAATAGGATTCGACTACTCAAAACTTACTTACTCACCTAAGTAATATTTATATCTTCATTAGATCTAACATAATTGACTTATATGTAATTAATACCAAAATCGATCTATTAGATAACGTAATACTGCTGTCGCCCGCGGCCCCGCTCTCGAATCTAAATTCAAACTTTAACTGTAGGTGTGTAATTGTGTATGTATGTACACGTACATACACAAAACAAAATGAAAAACGACCTCTCGGATCCGACAAAAAGCTTAAGATTGTATAAGCGAGTGTTTCATTACATCTCAAATAAAAAGTTCATATTTGACGTTTAACAAATTGTTCCTTTTTCAAATCGACCAATGAGACTATTGTATTCACTCCTAATGGCGTGTTCTATTTTCAAATCTCATTCTCTTTTCAAATCTCGGCCCGCTTTCAGATTCGTTTGAATTTGGAATGCGTCGGTTGGTACTGTTTTTCCCACACGACTTTTTTCTTTTTCTAAATGAGTTTGATTAATAGGATGTTGTGTTGCCAGTGTTGGATGCAATTGTTCCTTTACTCTACATAGAGCTCGAATAGTTTCCGATTCGTAGTCGATTTCTATTGGCCTCAAATCTTCAATTACTCTACAGTACTATGAACAGTCTTAATTTTTTTTGTATCACTTGAAAAACGGCTAAAGCTTTAAAGGATTTTCACCCGCCAAAAACCCTTCTCAAAAAATTTTCTACCCATTAATTTTATTTCAAATGTGGAGAGCAAGTTAGTTGACATAGTTTCTCAACTCGAATTCAACCCTCGATAATTAAAGATAAACTTAAATGTTTTTACTATTGCTTGAAGCTTCATAAAATCATTTTATATTCAATGAAATGAAGTATCTTTATTCGACACATGCATAACACGTACAAACAAACTTATATGACTAATGAAAAAACAAAAGTGTCGAAAGGGACTCACCTCAGCTATAAAATGTTGAGTGCTGGAAGGACCCAACACTCAACGCTGGTATTCTGATGCACAAATTTATAAACCGGGAATCACTGACAGAGTTTTATTCCTTATTGTCGCGGTCTTTATTAAGTTTCAATTACTAGCGCTCGGACCCATGTCGCAAAGCTCTGAAATCAAAACAAAAATAAAAATTTTGTCTAATTTAAGTTACGTATAAAAAGCTTTTCATACTCCTTTGTATGTACACATAAAGTAACTACTCACTCTAAATAAAAGGTATTAAATTTTTTAATCTCAAATATGCATCATCTAAATCCCCAAAATAGCCAAATGTCGTGAAGCGAGAGATATTGCCGAATGCATACATCAAAGGGGTTTTTACTAAAAAAAAGATTTTAAATTGAAGGGCGCGTCCCTATCGCCAATGTCCCCAAATGTTCGGATAGTACGCAAAAATGGCGTCCAAGATTATAATAACGATTTTAAACTCCCCTCCGGGCTTTATTTTAGTTTTTAGGGTTCCGGTTGGGCGGGAAAATGGAAAACGGGTTGCGATTTTTTTGTGATTGTGATAGGACTGCTGTCCACTGCTGGACCAAAGCTTTGAAAAGGATGACGTCATTCATCACTACCTTCATACTTCTACGCTCTGCTTTCATATGGAAGGCTGCAGTACTGTATACTGAGTGTGAGTTTTGTTGTAAACATGACGCGCTCTTCGGCGAGGGCGTAAGCATGTAATTTGCATGAACTTGTTGTGGTTCAAAAACGCGCCGCTAGTGGCGCTGTAGATTTCTTCATACAAATTACATGCTCACACGCTCGCCGAAGAGCGCGTCATGCTTACGACAAAACTCAGACTCAGCATACTGTACTGTATCAGCCTTTTTAATAGTCAAAAGCAGGACGTAGGTCTACCCACGGAGGGTAATTGGGCCATATCCACCACGCTGGCTCAGTGCGGGTTGGTGGATTCACATACGCCATCGAATTTCTTCCAGAGACATATGCAGGTTGGCTCACGATGTTTTCCTTCACCGAAAAGCCAGTGGTGTAAAATTTCGTACATAAATTCCAAGCAACATTGCACAGGCTGCAGTAACTGCAGACAAATATTAGTTCTTTAGACAATATCATTTCAGTTAAAGTGCATTGAAGACTGAAGTAACTGACTTTTTCATACTAATAATATATATTTGACATACACATGTTAACCCCAACTCAGACTAAGGTACTAATCATTAAGCGCTTACCCTTATTATAAGATCTGCATTTATCCCTAGATATTTTTTTTTATTAAATTAGGTAGTATGTCTATGACAAAATAAAAAACTAAGTAAAAATTTACATGTATCATATCTATCAGACGATAATCAGTCTGACAATTAATTTGTTTCCATCATTTCACATAGGTATATTTTAATTGTGAATACAGTCTTCATGATGTGACGTTCTTGTTGACATCTGTAGTTGTTAACAATGTTGTACGGAACCCGTACAACGTTGTTAACAACTCGCGCTTATCCTTAATTTTTATTTTTTATTATTTCTGGAAGGGTTGTAAGTGGACGCGGGGATGAAAATTTGACACTAACACTGTTTCAAAAAATGGGGTGAATTTTGCATGTTTTTCGTCCGAGAGTAGTTTTGAGATCAACGTCCGAATTTGGGGCGGGGATCGATTTTTGAAACTTTATTTCTAGAGTAGGTATTTGGTAGGTTTTCTTCGGTTTGTTTCATTTTCGTAATGGAAACTTACAGTGTGATAAAATGTATAAAATAATGCAAATAAAAATAAAGTAGACACCTAAAGAATAAATAGAGGATAGTAACTTAAATACTCTATTAACTTAACACTAAAATGAATTATATAATCATAAATCTTTGATGGTAAGTTGATTCTTCTCAATATTCTTCCCAAAACTTTCACGACAGTTTGTATAATTATAATTATGTTGATCAATGTCACTACATTGAAGTTTATTCTAATACTAGCTGTACCCTGCGCGCGTTGCTACGCCACCAACTAAAAAAGATGTGCGAGAAAAAAGATGTGCTATAAATAGGTAATAGTTCATAAATATGTTGATTTACTTAAGCATCTCATCAAAAATTCAACAGTAGTTTTTGGCGCGAAAAATTTGCCTGACTATTACGTCTAGGCAGTGCGTAATAGTCAGTAAAAAAAAAACGTATACGTAAATAGAGACAAAAGATATTACTTTCGTCCTGTTCACTCTTTTTACTTGCTCATCTCGCTTTCTCTTACTTTTGATATTATTATTATTTAGAGCCCTGCCTAGTTATACTTTGACTATGATGTACAAAGTTCCACGTTAACGATCTTCAAAAATGGAATATCATTTGCATCTTCCATTCCAATATTAAAGTTTCATTTTCAAATTCCGAACACTTAGTCCACCACAATCGAAGAATTCGACAATTGACTTCCTCGGGTTCCCTGATTGTTAACCCTACAACGTAATACCTATTCTGTGAAATCGAGGCCGAACCGAGATTCGGTCAATTTGAGACCAAATCCGTACCAATTGAGGAACGGTTTTATCAATAAAAATAAAAATCCTCGAGGATGTTACCAATTTGACGATAGAATAGAACGAACGTAGAGAAGTTTGAACTTTAGCTATCGGCTTTAGGGCCTAGTTTGGTTCGTCGGAGAGGGTATTTGTATAGTTATGATAGATTGTGAAATCAATTAAATTAGTGCTCCGTAGCATGGGGTCCCTTTTATTGGAGGAGTGCACTGTTTTATGTTTGTTATTTTTTTATAGTGGAGTAATGATTACTGTTATGGTTCGAAAATTGATTTTGCATCGATTTTGCTTATACTTTGTTGTGACACTTTCAAGGAGCCGGAAAAAAGCACGACGTTTAAAATAACGGCCTTTTTGTCTTATAGAATCTTATACTTAAGTTAATGTTTTATAAGAAAATGTCCATCAATGACTGCCTCGGTGGCTCAGTGGTTAGTGACCCTAACTTCTTGATCAAAGAGGTGTGGGTTCGATCCCAGGGCAAATATTTATGTGATGAACATAAGTGTTTGCTTTGTGTCTGGGTGTTATTTACTTACTAACTATATAAGTATGTATTAAAAAATAATTATATGTAGTATATCAGGCTCTGGCAGCCATATCATAAGCTTTGCTTAGTTTGGGGTCAGAGGCCGTGTGTAAGATGTCCCAAAATATTTATTTATTTATTAATCCATCCTTCAGCCATAGGACGTTCACTTGCGTAACTCTCCTCCACTAAGGATCCTACAATAAGATCCATTGGAGACGGCTTGGATTCAGCGGAATCCTTTGGTCATTTGAGGTCATTCCACCTCATGGGTGGACGTTCTACGCTAGGTACTCTTACCAGTACGTGATAGAGTTCCAATGTTAAAAAACAACTAGTTCTTAAAGGCATCGTAGAATTTGGAAAGCGTAATAAAATTTATTATTAGAATCAGATATAAGAAGATCCGTAGAAGAATCAAGGTTACCGACATAGCCCAGTTGATTGGCAATGGGCAGGGCACATATAGTGGAGGACTAATGATCGATTGGGTCGAAAAGATCTCGAGTGGAGACCACGTACCGGCAAGCGCAGCGTAGAACGTCCACCCACAAGATGGACGGATGACCTCATTAGGGCCGCAGGATCGCGCTGGATGCAAGCCGCTACCAACAGCTCTTATTGGAAATCATTAGGGGAGGCCTATGTCCAGCAGTGGACGTCCTATTGCTGAAACGAACGAATCAAATTCATTGTAATTTTCTAATAAATAATAATATAATATAAACTCAGAGGCTATATATACATTATTGATTTTACTATTAAATTTATATTCACAACCCGTAAGCGATTAAGAAAGGTGGCTATTCTGACGCAACGACCCCAAATCGAGTGGCGATTCAGCAGTTTAGAACGACCAAAAACACTTTTTCTACTCATAATAGCACCCAAAATGGCGTAGAAAGTGAGCAATAATAATTTACGTGGCACAATCGAATATTTCCACCGGGACGTGAGCGGGAACCGAACCTGGGACCTGCATACTGATTGCTATTCAGTTATTGCAGCTTTTCGATAAGTATTTTCTAAGAAACAGTTGTTTATACGTTCGGGTATTTTGATTGCAGTTTTTGTGAAGATGTGAGCTGTCGTAGCCATATTTGAAAAAAATGGCGGCTTGAAGACCGCCTTTGTCTTTTAATTATTTTTATTGACGGAATACGAAAATGTTGCTGATGATGAAGCAAAGACTCCAATTACTGACGTATCGCCGAATACGTATAGTTGGAGATTCAAATTTAAAACATTTTTCATTCCATATTTAAAAAAACTACAATTTCAAACTTTAGACCAAAAATGCAGCTGTTCGCTGTTCCAAAATTTAAAATATCAGGATCTACAGCTTGTAACAGAAAGTGGACTTATTCAGTAACCTCATTGTTCATATTCATACCCTTACAGAACTAAAACAAAAAGCTAAAAACAAATTCAACACGTATCGCCAATAGTTGTCAAACTCGCGATTTTAGGAGAGTTCAAATCGAAACAAAGTACTATGAGAATTCCAAATTAGAACATTCTAGGAGCAAAAACGTTCTAACTGTTCCAAAATCAACGTTTTATACATGGACGTCGAAAGGTTTCCATAACCCCATAGGCTATAAACCTTCACAAAACTGAAAGAACAATCGGAAAACGCCAACACTTATCGCCACTAACACTACAGAATTCGAGATTTTAGTAAAATGCCTTATTGAATCGAAGCTATACCAAAATTTTAAATTTAAACCTTCGTGTCTCTAAGGATGTGTTCTAAAATCAAAACACTATAATCGGCGTCGAAAGCGCGGTCCTATTCCATAACCCCAATGGCCCTATACCTTCACAGAACCGAAAGAACAATCGGAAAACGCCAACACGTAACGCCGATAACGCAACGGATTCGAAATTTTAAATAGTTCCATATTCAAACGAATATGGCACTCGTATTGTTTCCCGTTTTCGCTCATACTTAGTCCTTAATATGCGGGCTACGCACGTTATTGAGGTTTCACAATGGTTGAAGCAATATGGCGGCGGAATGAGTGTCTATGGTGTAGTTTCTTTTTTTATTGACTAATAAAATATGGTCATACGCGTGCCGGTGTGCTGATTTATTTAATGGTGACAGGTGGTTAAGGTATTGTGATTTTGATTTGACGTGATTATTCGGTAGCTAGTCACTTGTCAGTCTTATCGTTTTCGTGATACGCTTTGTTTTAATAATGACATTACTGATATTTGATAGGATAAAAATCGCACGGATCACACTTGATGAATACCTCATCTAACCGTTTCTATCAGAATATTGTTAAAGAAATAAAGACAAACTAAGTACCATCTGCAGAACATCTTTTGGTCAATATACTGCTCCTTTATAGGTTTCTAATAAGACCTAATAGAATCCCTTTGCATTTAGTCCAATTCTGCAATTTTAGCCTGTGCAGTACTGTACCAGCCTTTTCAACATTCCACTGCAGGACGTAAGCTTACCTACTAAGGGTAATTGTGCCATATCCACCACGCTGGCCCAGTGCGGGTTGGTGGATTCACGTACGCCATCAAATTTCTTCGGACGCATGCAGGTTGCCTCACGAAGTTTTCCTTCACCGAAAAGCCAGTGGTGTAAAATTCCGTACGTAAATTCTAAGGAATTCATTGGTACGGGACCGGGATTTGAAACCACGACCTCACGATTATCAGATAGGTGTCATTACCACGACTTTTAGTCAGATTGTCTATAATAATGAATACCTACTTTTATGTAATCTGAAGTTTGTAGTCAAATTACAGATTACATGAAGAGGTTAATAACTTTTAGCAAATTAAGTTAAATGAATAACTTGCCCAAGCCACAGAACCAAATTGAATGCAAGTCGCTTACAATCAATGCTATTGTAAATTTAAGTACCTATTAGGGAGGCTGATGTCCATCAGTGGATATCCTGCGACTGAAATGATGACGATGATCAAATCGGAACGCACGTACAACATCCGTTTTCCAATCCTCAGTTGTCGCCGATACGGGCACAGATTAGTTAGCAGTTAGTATGTAAAATACACAGTTTACATATCAGTTACTACAAATAACGGGTACTAGCTATAATAGTCAAAAGTAGTCTTTACCAGTCGTTAAGGAAAATCGTGTGCTCTGAATGTTAATTTGGGATTAGAATTTATGGAAAATGACGAATTATTCAAATGATTTCGCTACAATTTTTTGACGTACCTTTGTAGTTAGAACGGAAATGTCAAAAACATTTATTCTTCCGTTTAAAACCCCAAAAAAACAGGCAATGATTCCTTGCAACTAACCTTTGAATGTGGTAGAGAGGCACATATCTCGTACTCACATAATTGTCCATGATTAAAGACTTTTTGTTAATTTTAAAGATAGCCTTATTCAACTGCTGAAGTCGGGGTTATTTTCACTAGGAGAAAGATTTAACTATAAGGTCCTCATCTTCCAAACTTCAAGTTCCTTTAGAGGTGAACGAATAAGTACCGGTCTAAACTTTTCGAGCTATAATAACTACAACATCTACTTGACAAACAATCAAAATCTACGACGCCAAAATCTCCTCCAAAAAGTAAGAGACAGCCATAACAAAATTCATCGAAACAACGCTTAGAAAATTACGGTTTAACTTAAAAACGCAGCAAGTAATACGATACGCAATAAAACAAAAAAGGAACGCTAAAAATTCCAACGTTTATGTTAAAGGCAAAATGCGAAAAACTGCTCTCTTACAAAGTTTCTCTGCGGTTCAATCATTTTCGCGACTCTCGTTTTTTACACCCTAATATGGCATTAAATGTTGAGGTTTTTCTTCGAACCCGACAAAGTAGTACGTGTAAGATACCTCGACATTTGTGTTGGTGTTAGTTTATCATTTCACTAAGTCAACGAATACTTTCAATTGGTAATTCGGTTGAAATTCAAAATAGTTTAATTAAAATGATAGCTAAATAAAACCATAAATAGGAATGATGACTGGGAATGAAAATCATTATAATAAGTCCGTTAGTTAGATTTTTTTTTTCTTATGTCAATTGAACAATAAAATCCACAAAGATATAAACCTTGCCAAATTTTGGCAAAGGGGCTCTTGACGTCACTAGTACGACATAGTCTGTACATTTGTAATAGCACTCGTGACCTCACGTGGAACTTTATTCGCCAATCTTTGTTTATTTGACAAAAGAAAAACTACTTGTCAAATATTTTTTTAAATACCTATATCTAACTAGCTTAAAACCCGCGGCTTTGCCCGCGTTGTCTTAGTACATAGGTACTTACTTAAAATTAAAATAGTCCGCGATTTGGCCCGCGTTGTCTTAATACTTTCTTAAAATTACTTGCAAGGATAATGCCCACGGTTTGGCCGAAATTGTAACAGTATTTGCCTATAATGATAATAGGTCACAGTTTGTCCCGCGTATTATTAGCACTTGTTATTCTGGTTACGATTGGTCTAGCGCACAAGGAATACGGGACTTTTCCCAGAACGTCAATAGTTAGTAATTTATTAGTTAAAATGGTGGCTATTTTAACATAAAATTGAATTCATTGAGATTTTCAAACAGTTTTTAGTGTTTTTTTAAGAAATCGACATCCCGAAGGACCCACTCAAATTTTCCGGGATTGCAGTACCCTTAGTTGTAATTTGTGTTATTGTCTATCTTCGTTCCAAATTTCGTTAGAATTCATTTAACCATTTCAACTTA
Organism: Hypomecis punctinalis; assembly: GCA_949316475.1. Classification (NCBI taxonomy): domain Eukaryota; kingdom Metazoa; phylum Arthropoda; class Insecta; order Lepidoptera; family Geometridae; genus Hypomecis; species Hypomecis punctinalis. The sequence continues at coordinate 8,326,001 of OX438819.1, read as the reverse complement.
GCTTTACATTATAATTATAACTGATTAATTTTGGCTATCTCTAAGAAACCTGACGATTTTCCGGGATAATAATAGTTCCAGTAATAAAACATGTCGTGTGCTTTCTACATACCCGTTTTCATTCGTAACCTTTCAGCTCCTTGGCTGTAATCGATGCTTTTTCACCAACTTTATTATTCCTTTATCTGACCCCTAAGGAAGTTTTTTTTATGGGAAATTCAGAAAAACAGGAAGAACCATATTTTTTATTTAGTATCAAAAGCATCTTTACAAAATTTCGTGTTAATCGGTACAGGAAATAAAAAGCTACATGCAATCGAAAAGGGCCCGTTTTACCCTGTAAGAGGTCGATTTTTCAAAATGTTCATACTTTGTGCTTCATGATGTTGTACGATGTACGTATATTCTAAATTTCAAGTTTATATCATCGACGGTTTGGGCTGTAGCCTAAACTGATTAATATTGGCTATCCCTCAGGAACCCTAAAGATTTTCCTGGATATTATTAGTTCCTGTATTGAAACCTGCTGTGTGCTTTCTTCATACCAGATTTCAACCATAACTGTTCAGCTGGTTGGATGTAATAGACGCTTTTTTCACCATCTATGGGACCTTATTTGACCCCTTAGATAAGGAAAATTCGGAAAAACAGGAAAAAACGTAACTTTTATTTTGTTTGAAAAGCATGTAAGTATACGAAGTTTCAAGTGAATCTGAACAGGGAATAAAAAGTTACATACAAACGAAAAGGGCCCGTTTTACCCCCTTAGAGGTCGAAAGTTCAAAATTTTCGTCCTTAGTGCTTCATTACGTAGTACAATGTACCCATATTCCAAATTTCAACGTTATATCTTTAGCGGTTTGGGCTGTAGGCTGTCTGTCAGTCAGTCACTCAGGGAAGCCTTTTATATAATAGATAGATTATATTTTTAGTCATCATGCCTACTGATAATATGATTTGATTGAACTCAATCGAACGAATCTTTTAAAAATACAGGGAATGTACTTATGTGAAATTCGAAATGGCCAATTACATAATTCACGTCGAATGTAATTAATATATTCATAATACCTAGGAAAATAATAGTTTTGAAAAGAGATTTTCTATTTTTAATATTGTAAATTAATTTGGTTGCTAATGTTTTATACATTCCTAAGTGATAATTTGAAAACTTATTTCGAAAGTAAATTTTAAACTCAACGCCAATAAAAATTTGCACCACATTTTTTTGTACGTGTCCGTTTACGTCCCTTCACAACTACATAAACAAGTCCTTTGTGATATAACAGAAAATCAAGCTATTGGTTTATAATTAAATTAACCTCTCCACTTATTATGAAAAGTGGATTTTTACACTTTTGCACATTTTATCACGCCAACTCGATTTTTTCGATTAAAACTCCACATAGTAACTAAGTGCTACAACACATCGGCGTCTCATCGAACCGACTTTCTACCGAAATATTTTTGGCTCGCATAAATAATGTTAATGCCTTATAAAAGGCGTTTTCGGTGTATTTATACGCAAAAGCGTCCTTTGTGAAACCACGAAGTATGAAGTTGTTCATAAATAATTCATTTCTTACTGTTACACATTGTTACGAATGGATTCTGTGAATTTTAAGGTGAATTATCTGTACTTTTTTTTTTATAAACTGGCAATTTTTTAATATTTCAGATCTTTTGCATGTACCTACAATCTACATCATGAAACGACATTGTAGAGTTCCAATTCCTATATTGTTTTCCAATTGGCTAATTCTGAAATTTAAATCGAAGCGGTTGCCTCACTCTGATATCAGTAGGTACCTAAGTTATTTAAAATTGTAATTCGAAATTCGAATACTCATTCCCTTCCTACATGGAAATCATTACGTGCTTAATAAACATCGCTGACCAATCACAGCCGATTCCATTTTCAAATTAAACTCTAGAACACATTGTTGATGCCACAATCGACGTTCTAATCTCAAACGCAATTATTAACGACAATTATGTTCAAGAAACTGAGAACAGAAAAAAATTAAATACAACGTTTTGTGAATGCAGATGAACGAACAAAGGAGCAACTAAACGCAAGTCACTTCATACGAATTACCGCCTCTTTGTTTCAACTGACAAAAACATCGTATTTTAATATCAATACCTTCTCGATAAAGAGTAATTACAAATAATTATAATTAATACATATTCAGATGTAATCGTCAGCCTATATAGCGGTATAATTAAAGTTTTAAACTTCTCAAAAATCTTTGAGGAATTCCGAATCCAAAAATTAAAGGCTTTTATCACGTTCGTAAAACCTTAAAAAGTTAAAAACCTTTTTGTGGCGATCGATCATTACGTCGGGATGGAACTGGCTTGTATCTGCATGTTTTTAAAAAAGTCCAATTCTTAATTTGAATGATGTTGGATTTTTAAAAAGGTCTAATTTGAATGTCATAATTTGAAAAGCAATTGTATTTTTGTTTTTAGAACACATTAACTTGGTAAAAATTTAAATGACATTCTAAAATATTGCTCTCTATAAAATGACCCCTCGTTTGGAAGATCTTATCTATATTTTTAGCGTCCCATCCATACAGGCTCAAACAATACAATGAGATTATGAAGGGGTAAATCCATGGTCATTTATTTTTATTTCAAATTTGAATAATGTAGTGAAACGTTCGGATTTAAACGAAAAATTTAACTTGAATTTTTGCTGGCCAGTAATTTAAATTCCATGTTCGAAAATGTAGGTAAACTTTAACATCGCCGCTTTTGGATTGTTCCATTATTCTAAAACAAAAAATAAGCTGAATACCTATTCCAAAGTATTCCTAAAACGCTGTAAAAACTTTTTTCTGGAGTTTGATTGAAACTTTTTTCACGTTGATACTTTTTGATGCCTACGTACGTGATGTAATATGTACAGAATTTAATTTCTTAATTTTAGGATTATCAAAAGTGGAAAATGGTCTAAGTTTTTGTACATTACTACAAACACAGGCGTAATATATAACGATGGTAAAACCTTGGAAATAAATTATTGAAATTCAAATATGGATAAAAATTTTCCAAAAATCCTAACTTTCGTCAGTAAAATAGAGAAACATCATAGTAAATGTCTAATTATCCGTGATTTTGCAAAATTCCTAGGATTTCTGCAAAAAACGGATCAAATCTTACTACGACATCCACATTGCTATAATTTTACATGTGTGTGTAAGATGAGATAATGAAAGGGGTTCGTCCACCATCATCAATTATATTTGTGAATGCGCTTAGCTTTCCATTTTTAAAATAAACTTTAGAGGGAGAGGGATTAGTGAAATTGCATATGGGATGTGAGGGGCCAGAGATTTTAATAGGAATGAAGTTTTTATGGCATCTTATGTCTACGTATTTGCACTTTTCGGGTTCTTTTAGTTTAAAACCGTATTATTTACGCTAGATTATTTTATTTCTATCACAAATTACACTAAAGACGGTACTAGCACTGTTAGTTATTATAATTTTTGATTTAATTTTAACAATAAAAGTAAAATTATAAAAGATCTACTCAATACGCAAGGCACACCACACCACTGTCGTTCAAAATAAACAAACATGTTTAAAGTTTTGTTTCATCCCTCCACTGCTCAACATAGGCATCCCCTAAGGATCTCCAATAAGACAGGTTCAACAAAAAAACATATTTTCATTTAAATTCTGGTCGCAGGTTCAACCTATTGAAATTTTCATAAGTTCCAACCGTCATACTAAATTTAAACAAGTCTATTTTTTAAGTCACATTCTGATAAAATCAAACATTTACTATTTAAATTTTATTACTAATCAATCATTAGAATATCAAATGTTCTCTGTTATGTTTTGTTACTTAAAATCTTACTAGTTCTAGGAAGTCGTGTCCATTTCGAGCTATTCGTCATCGCGCTCGACATTTTGCGCGCCAATTTCTAAACAACATCTCGCCCATACCTGGAAACAAAACAAAAATTGTTATAGTCACTCTTTTGATTGTTAGAAATAACAAGAAAAATGTAGAGAATAGGTCGAATCAATTTATTTTATGTACCTAATTAATTCAATTGTAATTAGTAATGATGTTATCGAAAACTTTTGTAAAAAGACGATTCTAAGCGCATTTCATTTAAATTTCTTTCTTTCTTTCTTTCTTTCCATATGTCTAAAGAATAAAGCAAATTTTGATTTTGATTTTTGATCGAACATCCTGGTGGCTGTGAGGTTAGCTTCAGTTATTATTGGAGTATCTGCAGACTGCAGCTAGTACTGTATCAGCCTTATAATAGTCCACTGTAGGACGTAGGCCTACCCACGAAAGGTGATTGGGCCATATCCACCACGCTGGCCCAGTGCGGGGTGATGGATTCACATACGCCATTTAAATTCTTCTCTCGACATATGCAGGTTGCCTCACGATGTTTTCCTTCACCGAAAAACCAGTGGTGAGAAATTCCATACATAAATCCCATGGAACTCTTTGGTACGGGACCGGGATTTGAACCCACGACCTCACGATTGAAAGGCGGGTATCATTACCTATAGACTACCACGGTTTCTGCAGCTACTAGCTAACATCAATTCGAATAATATTATTTTCATGGTTATCCACCAACCCGCACTGAGTCAGCGTGCTGGTTACGACCCAATCACCTTCAGCAGTGGTATAATTAAAGTCTGGTACAGTACAATAGCATTTTCATGTTAACTGACTTTTATAGATATGTCACAAAATGCAATTTAAGACTTTAAAGTTATTAGTAATGTACCACGCCAATATAAAATAACATCGGTACCTATTATAAAACTGCAATTACCAAATATTAGTTACGAAACTTATTAAAAATATTTTTTAAGCTCTGTATTTCCATAAACTAAGAAAAATACAAAAGGAAACAATAAATGAAGTGTATAGAAACATTTACCGCTTCAATTAAATTAATTAACCCGCGCCTGCCCGTAATTAAGCTCCAAATTCAAATTTCGAATAAGTACGATCGAACGTTCCAATTTCAAATCAGATAGTATCCGAACTGGCTGACTACAAAAGAACGGAGAGCATGACGGTTCAAATATTTTCGAAAATGGAATATTAAGTGAAGCCATTATACGATCGATGGAACGTGTTATTAAAATCCGTATGACTTAATGCTAGATGCGGTTAGAATGTTAGTCATCGGTGCTTTGTATTAGTTAGGCATGCTATATGAACTATCTATTGCATTACAGGGGCTTATTGCTATTTGCTAGTCAAATCAGATTTTTAATTCTACAAAGAACAATTCTACGTCAAAATACTCGATACGACGTACTCGTAGGTACCTAATGGATTTTGAAATCGATATGGGTGCGTTTTTGAAATTCGTACGCTTAGGAACGTATACGTAACTTTGACAGATTGTATGGATAATCTCTATGTTGTCTATGTAAGTTGCGAACTCTCCATACAAGTGTCGTATACGACCCAACCGTACAAAGTTCAAAAAACGATCCCATAGTCATGAACAACATCGATTTTGAATTCAGTCACCCTAAAAAAAAATCATTTCGTTGATGATGATTTGTAATTGTCGGGCATTGCGGCCTTGTCTCTGGCGCGTAAATACTCTCGTTTAAAAACTTGAATCATTAGTGTCCTTATAATTATACTATTAGCGGTAAGACGTCCACTGCTGGACATATACCTTTCCCACAGATCAGAGAATCATGGTTCTTCTACGGACCTCAAATCCTTTCAGAAGTGTCTTGCATCCAGCGTCTTTGTTGTCTACGCTGTGCTTGTCAGTAAGTAGACGTCTTCCATTCGAGAACTAAAGTTCTAACTACACAATAGTACCTACCTAATCTTCACTGTCGATTGGTTTAGCGCCCCATTAACCGTCCATTCGACGATGTGCCCTGCCCATTGCTACGTCGACTTACTAATATGTTGAGTAGTCGATCGTGTAAGTGTAACTCTACAATAATAGGTTGTATGTGATTATAAGAGATCGTTTACATTGAGGTCATCGACTCGGCGTGCGCGATGCGTCAAATGACCCCTTAATACGACTTATTGGTCATTCATTGAACATTCTCAGTCACGGCTATTTGCTACTGAAATTTATCGATTTAGCCCTTTTTACCCGACCGGTGAAGAAAGTTAATGATTTGGGTAATTATGTACATTTGGTAGTGTTTATGTGACTTTCTACAGCTTTGACTTCAACTGTAGCGCTAGCGTAGTTTGACTAGGTGTTTGTCAGCGATCACCAAAATTAAGCAACGTTCCGCACGGTCAGTATTTGGATGGGTGACCGCGGGTGGCATTTTCCAAATGAGCTACCGTGGCTCGGATGACACGTTAAATTGTAGGTCCCGGTTGTTTTAACCGTTTAGCCATGTAAGAGGCCTTCAGGCGGCCTAAAAAACTAACAACTTAAAAACTTGAATGTTTTGATTTTCGCCATAGTTTTACTTTAGAAAACAAACGAGGATTATGTCATTATGCTTTCTTGTCCTTTGGCGATGTAGTCCAAAAGCAATATAACAGTAACGCGATATATCGCGATTTAGTCTTAAAGCTATCTAGTCATATCTGCTGCCTAGTCAAATAGAGATTTAGTCGTAAAACTCCTAACCCATATTCACTGTTGGATCATTTGTTTTTATTATACGTATAATGTACTATAAAATTATACTATAATTTAGTTACAACAACTCTAGTTTAACGACGATAGCCACATGAATTAACCAGTTACATCAGCTCCTTAACGTAACCATAACCTTTAATAATATCAGATTATAGTAAACCTTTCCATTCCGAGAGGCAATCGATAACCGCGTATCTATGATGCAGGCGCATTAATATGTCATTGAGAACGCCCATAGAAAACACACCCACGTGCGTTCAAAAACAGAACGCAAAACATCATTATAAACCCCATATTTCGTTTAAAAACCACTCCACATATCTCCACCATTAATCACAACACTAACCTTCAAGAAACATCCGAATAAACGAATAAAATCTCCAATCGAAATAAAGCACTTAAACGCGAAACGTCATTATCGCACAACATAAATAAAAACATCTGAAATCGAACGCAAAAATTGAATATCGAAGTCGATTTAAAACAGAATACGAATTTTAAAAAATACGAGCGCGGCCGAGCGGCATTAATTAAAAATTCTCGGTAGAATATTCAAAAATAGAATTCGCATTCGAACGCTCCTTGTACGGATGCGGAGTTTGAATTTGGAAGGAACAAAAGAAGGAGAGAGCGGGAGCAACCCTTTTAGCGCTGATAATCTGTTCTTTGGCCGTGTTGCGTTTTCTTTTTTATTCGTTGTCACTTTTTTGTCCGAACCAAGATTGTACACAACATTCTTTACTTCGAAACGGAGCTTTTTAAACTCGAATCGAGATTTATTTCTTTTTTATTCCTTTAATAACGAGTCCTCCGATTTAATTGACGAATGGTCACGAGCGAAATGTTCAAACGGCTTTAGAGGTCAATAATTACTTGACATTTCATTTTGTAACATGCATGCAGTTAATAAACACTACCGGTTATTTAACTTTTACTGTTACGAAATCTAGGCACCCGCATTAGAATGTACAAATTAGAATAAATAAGTTTATATTTTATTTAGGCTTTAATTTTGTTACAAATACCTATAGCCATTAGGTCAGTGTGTGCGTACAATTATTTATGAGCTAATAGATGTTTTAAATGAGATCGACTTAGCTCTAAGAAAAGTAGAGTTGAGTCCGAATTTAAACATTCATTTTATTACATTTTAAATTTTTTCAAGGATTACGCAAGAAAAGCGTTTCAATTTGGGAATCCTAAATAAGCTATTACCAAATCGTTTTCAATGTAAAATAAAAATTCTTTCACACGCGAACCCTACTTCATTCATAAAAGCATACTACGTTAGCCTATGCTACAAACAGAAACGCTCTCCTTTATAAACAAGGAGATTCCAAGTCTTTATAAACAAGGAGATTCCAAGTCAAAGACGCATTTAGTATAGAGAATCTGTACTTATTTAGTAGGTACATAACAAAAGGTGTATAGCAAACGAAATCCGTGAACTACAACTTATAACTATCTACGATTTCTTTACCCCAACACTACAGTAAAAAACAATAGTAGTCGAATCAAATAAAAATCCAGTTCCAACTTCAAATTGGTTCGAAATATAAAAATTTAAAAATAGAACGCAATCCTTCCGCCCTCGGTCGGGCGGTTAGTGCTTTACATGAAATATTATTTTATGGAATCAACATCTGCGGCCGCGGCTATGTGTGTGTGAGCATTATTCCCAGAGAGGGGTTTATGCATACATGAGAAATTACTCGGATACTTGAAAGTGATGTTCAAGTGGTTGAAAGCATTTCCAGAGCTTTTTTTGGATTATCAAAATTAGTTTCAGTTTTAAATGTATTTTCGTTGCTGAGGTCGGTTAGTTTATCTTCAAAGACCGCAGAGCAATGTGTTTACAATATTACTACTTTACTATCCACATGATGTGTGTCTGTTTGTTACGAGATAGACATTTTATGTTATATCAATATACACATTTTAGTCTAATAACATTTTGTATTTTTAGTACTATAACGCATTACTACAAGGAACTATCAATACTAAAAAAATGAAGACTCTGTAGTTAGTATGGTTAGCTTAGTGGGATGATTTGTTTTAGACCATTTTGTATACTGCAATAACTAAAATTAAAAAAAAAAACAATATTAAAAATAATATAAATAACCCTTTTTGACCGACGAAACGGAGAAGGTACTCAATTCAATGCGTATATATATTTTTACGCATAACTTTTTACGTATTTAACTTTAGTTTGTCCTATTTAAGTTTATCGAAATCGGCTGAGCTATGTTTGATAAATCAACAATAATGTGAAAAATGCTACATCGATCCGTGCGAAATCTCCGCGAATGTACACTGAAAAGTCGGTCATGTTATTTTTGCAAAAAATAATTGTATGTTATTTATACACATTTTAGTCTAATAATATTATGGGTTTTTAAAACTATAACGATTATTATTTTATTACAAGGAATTATCAAAACAAAAAAAAAAATACTAAAAACTTTGTTGTTAGTATGCTTAGCTTAGTGGAACTCAATTTTACATTTCAATAACAAAAATTACAAAAAACATTGTGTGTGGAGTCCCTCCGCCCGGAAGAAGTGAAACTTCGAAGCAGCAGTACTCTCATACCCCCTCCATGGTGGCGTTAAACGTTTAACGCAACCTTGTTGGAAATCGCATTAGAATTTTCACTTAAAAAAAATACAACAACCCTTTTTATAAAATTTCTCTCTCCTGCATGACGAGGTTCGTTTTACAATCCGTCCGAATCGTCAAATCACTCGTCGCGGGTTCATTTTTTAAAATTGGAACTAAAAGTGAAACCCTTCCATTTTTAAATTGCTTTCGTCATGGCGCTCCCTTTGCCACTATTATACAATACGGCAACAAAACGAGGAGTTTTTGAACGAAACTTGGATAAAAAGGTTTTGATTTTGTGATTAGTTGAAGTTTGAATTTGGAATGTGAATTTTCATTGTTCTTTTATTTTTACATATTATTATATTAGGTATAATGTAGTATTGTTTGCGATGTATTTCTGTTCTATGTTGTAAAGAATTATTTTATATAAAATATTAAATAAATACATAATTTTAAAATTTATTTATTTAGATTTGTTTAATTACGTAAATATAATTATTTCTTGTTACGTATGCATAAAAACCGATCTTGCTATTCGATTTAAATCGCAATCATTTTAAAATATTGACTCTTTTTTTATTTTGAGATTTGTTTTAAGATGCCGCATTACATTTGAAGTAGGTACATATAGCATCAAAAATAGTAAATTAGGTTTTATAGTTAAACGAATTGTTTGAAAATAAAATAAACAAAATTTTTTTCGACATATTTCTGACTTGACAGAAACTTTACCAATCTATTTACTACGTCCCCACAATTTTTACCCAGCTGTGTTAGTTCAAGGATTACTTTTCTATACCCTCCATTTTATTTTTAACCATTTTAATTTTAACTCTTTTGACTATTTTAATATTTCTGGAACTTTTTGGGGTGAGGGTTTTATGTGGGCGTTTTTTTATTATTTAAAAATCCCTTTTATTAGAAAAGGGTTTAGCTTATTTTTAGATGTTATAAGTTTGGATGCGGGCGGTGTGTTCACAAATTAATATTTTGAATTGAATTGATTTGGGAAGGATTTTGGTATTTTGAAACAGTGCTTGTTTGATGTGGTTTTGTTGATAAAAACGTTTAAGATATAAATTATGTAAACGAGATATTTTTATAAAATATTTAGAATATAATATTATTATAATGAAAACGAGGGAGCACTATTAAAGATGTGTACTCAATTACTCACGGTAAAGAAAAGGCAATCTTAATTGATATGTTTGACTTGAAATTATCATTTTCAAAATTATTGGCGTATACAGTATTTATTACAGATAAATATAAAATGAAGACACTTTTGAATTTTATTATTACATTTTTCTACCAAAAGACTTCAACGCGCTCAAAAAAACTGCAAAAAAGAACTTAAGCCCTTCTTGTTAGAGTTTGTGTAATAAGAAAAGCGTCGTAGGTGAGGTCGCCCGTATGCTGTTTTACCAATTTTATTTTGTTATGTTGACAACACTGCTCTGTCATTGCTAGTACAACTAAAAGTGTTTGATACTTGGTAGACACCAATTCGGTTTTCATCAGTACTCGCGTCTACTAAGTACTCGATACCTTTAGGCTAAGCATGCGACCCCGAAAATCCACGAAAAGAACTCTTTTCGACGTGTGAAAAATTAACAGATATACAGGGTTATTTCTAATCAATTAGCATCCTCTTATTCTGTACATCAAAACAAACAACTATTGTTCTGCGACTTTTGTCAAAACACGAAAAAAAAATTTTTTATTGTTTCACACCATAACAGAAAATTATAACAATACAATTTTCACTTAACCTAGGTAAAAAAAACGGCGACCTTATCGCTGGAAGCGATTTCTTCCAGGAAAAAATTGTTATTCTATAGAAAAATATCGTTCCCCCGCGACGAAATGTATGGAACAGCTGATTTTTTTTTATTTTTGACAAATGTTGTAGAATAAAAGTTGCTAGTTTTGATGTACAGAATAAGCCCCTAAAAGGATGTTAATTGATTAGAAATAACCCTGTATACTTCGCCATAACTCTGTGTCGTTCTAACACGTCGAAAGAAATATCCCGTGGTGCGAACCCTAGCCCGGCTTGGCTGCTGATTCAAATCTTATTCTTAGTTCAGCGTAAAGCCACGACGGTTCTCTTTTCGCACAAACTTTAGTAGTCTGTGTTTGTAAACGACATTGACCCAAAACTTCCGAACTATCAAAAACAATTAAACAAGATGAGTTAACTTTTTCTCAACCCTTCAATTAATATCGAATAAAAACTCCAAAAGGGTCGGTTTTAAGTAAAAAAAGGCGGAAAAAACCGGGTGAATGTCCTTACACGATCACATGTGGCCTGGTTAAAGGTTGATCGGAAGATTTGACGTACATTGCTTGTTTATACATGAAATAAAATAAAACATTAAATAACTCAAGGAAAATATAGAATTAAATGTTTGAAACTGTACTTTGCAACACAGGTTCCACGGAGACTTAGTACAGAGCGCAGCGTACTTAATTTAGCCTAAGCATCCTTTTGGAACCAATAAACTATTATTTATTTATATGTATAGAAATTATTTATGGTGTACACTAAAAATAAGAGGACAAATAAAAAAAAGGTTGAAAATTAAATTACACACACTTGTGTAACGTTACCTTACAACAACCTTAATGAGTTCCCGGCATTCTCTTTATAATTTTTCTTACATATTTTCTTTTGTTGTTTTTAAGCTTTCGTGATTTGAACACATTATAATTATATACTACGGGACTAATCGCTCACTAAAATTAAGAGATAAATAAATACCTCTTCATCCCGACGTTTCGGCCGAGTTGCATCGACCGTGGTCATGGGTAGACATCACGGGTCTAATAGTCTAGTATATACTTAATAATAATATTTTATTTTTAGAGGAGTGATTTTTTTCTGCGTATAAAACAGTTCACAGATAAAAATAATGTTGATTTTTCTTCGATACGTAAGTACGAAGCGGTAGTAGGTACTTGCCAAACTAAGGACACTTGGGATTTTGAGACAAATCTAACGATCGCTCGATACTTGCTTACTTTTAATGGCGAAATCTGTTCAGCATTTTAAAAGGAAGGTGGGCACAAAAAATAAGAACAAACATACAATATTATGAGCTATAGAGAGGGCTCTCGGAGTTTCTCTCCGAGATCGAATCAGGAATGAGGATATCCGTAGAAGAATCAAAGCTATCACTTATCCCCGTGGATTGGCAAGTTTTAATAGCAGTGGGCAAAGTACAGAGAACTGATGACCGTTGGGGTCGAAAAGTTCTCGAGTGGAGACCACTTGCCGGCAAGCACAACGTAGGACTTCCATCCACAAGTTGGACAGATGACCTCCCTACCAACCGGTGTTGGGACCATTCAAGTATTACGTAACGCAATTTGGGGGGAGGACATTACCCCTTCCTTGGCAGATGGGTAAAAAGGGGAAATGGTTTTTTAAGCGAGCAATGGATACCAACCACCACGTTTGTTCGTATTACGTCACAGGAAGCACACTCGAAGAGATGATGTATTACGATACTTTGTATTAGAAACGAGTTATGGAATGTACAGATGTTGGATACTTTATACTAATAAATACTTAATTGATTTCTTTTCGAAGAATCTGGAAGATTCTTCGCTTTTCGAATTTGTGATGTGATTTGGATTCAGATAAAATTTTATTAAAAACCTTTTCTTTCCACAATTTAGTCTACGTCTACATAAAGTAAGTTTAAGATAACTTATTAAGAATCCTAATTTAAATTTGTGATTCAATTTCGATTCATCATAAATTGTTTTGTGTTTTCGTATTTTCTCATATAAATTTTTATGTAGGTATATTCTTTTTCTTATAAATTCTTTTCAAAAATATTTTTGGTGGTATTAGAGACGACATTTGACTTTTATAAACTACAAACAAACAAAAATACCAAGTATGACTGAAAGCTTTTCTATAAAATGCAGTTGAATTAAACTTATTTACTGCTTACAAATATTCATGCACATAAAATGTGCACGATAACTATATACATACTTGAGGCTCAAATTAAGTGATTATAAAAATATATTAAATAAATATCATATCATATAATATCATTTTGTAGTTATGAAAACGGAGCAAATTTTTTCTTAAAATATTTACTGGAATTTTCCGAAAAAAGGTTTTAAATAACAACTAAGTACTTTTTTACCATCACACCATTTTTGCTGCTCATTCACATCGAGATACTAAAGGTTTAGACAACTAAACTCTTTGGAAATCCGTTAGAATCTATTAAGCTGTCGAAAAGCTAAATTATCACCGAACCAAGCATATTATACTATTTCTTACAAATAAGTAAGTAGCCATTACCCATGCGTGTGAAAACCTACAAAACATATTACACAGCATTAAGCCATAAAGGATTATACACACTCTACCAGTTAATAAAACTGTTGTAAACGCGCCTTTATGATCTACCAACAATAAACACTCTTAGCACTTCGTTACAAGAATTTCGCTTATTTCTACTATTCACGTGTTATAGAAAATTACACTCTAAATTAAAAGTGTTAGAGTTGAAAAGAGCTTTTCGCTTTTCATTTTCTATTATTTTTCCTATCTGAATCAATTTAGACGCTATTTTCAAATTGTTAAAGTTCAAAGCTTGAAATTCCAGTTTCGGCTAGAAATGTATATTTTGCTTTTCTTAACTTTCGAACGAAAAGTTTTCTTTACGATTTGAAATTCTATTACAAAGAGATACAATCCAAAATTGTTCGTACAAATTTAAATTTGGAATAGACATGTGTGTTAACTCAAAATTTTCAGTAACAGCTATTTTGAACTCTAATCCGAAATTTTAAAGTTTCATTTACGTTATGTAAGAGAACATGTGTTGGTAAAACGGTGTGTGAAACAAATAAATTACTTTAATTTTCGCCAAATCGTTGACTTGTGACAACAAATATAAATTATATCTGAAATGAGCGTTTAAGATTCTGAAAATTGAACGTTTATAATAATAGCTTTATTAATATGATTTACAATATTTGTTGTTGTTCTAGCTGCAAACAATATAAAAATATTATGACTGTATGACAGCAGTGCAGTGTCATTTATAATGCAAAAAGTATGGTTCTTGCTGCTATTGGAACTTTCTAGTTGGTGTTCCAAAACTAAAATTATAAATACAACAAAACGACTCCACTTCTATTTTTATCGAATAAAAGTTCCTTCTAAATTCGAATTCCATACCCAAAGTTGCAATGCAACTCGTTCCACATTCAAATAGCGAATCGCAACTAACAACTTTACGGCTAATCTAATAATCTAGCTGCGTTTGGTTTCTGCTATCGAAGTAGCAGACGGTCTATTTCCGTAGATAGGTTTGCGTTTTGTTATTCCGTACGTAACACAATTCCTTTACTTATAGATTGTTGGGGCTGGTGCAAAAATATGGCTGGATGTGCTATCATCTTCGATTACATTAACATTGTATTGACATTGAGTCGATTCATGAACCAGTTATGGTCAAATGATCGACCGATTTGGACTTACATAGATAGTAATTGCACCTTTTTGCTCTAATAGAGAATAATTTATCAGCTGAAACAGGTATTTTGATAAAAACATTATTTTTACAACATGATAATTCCAAACACCCTATTGCATAGATTGAAGCCTAATACACGTTGCTTGCTTATATAGGCAATGGAAACATTCTGAGATATCATTGTAATTTGTACTTACTATTATAGTACTCAACAAAAACAATGTGACCAACTCTTACTGTTAGAACAACTCTAAAATTTAAAAAAAGAAACGAGCCTTTTTGCAGTCTAGAAGATGACTCATCATAAAAGTTAGTCATAATAATGAGTAATGCAATGATGTTCTAGAATATGATGCCCTTTTATGCTTTTTGTTTCATATTGAGTTTTATGAAACAAAAAGCTCAGTCACTATTCAACTCTATCACTTTACACAGCAACGTACGACTTTTACGACATCCTAAAGAAATATTAGTTACAATAACAGCTGAGAATCGATAGCGAAATTATTCGAATGAACTTTCAATCGAGTAATTCGAATTACAAATCCATCAAGACGCGCAACCGTCGACGACAATAATCCGAATCCTCGATCCAGACGCATAAATAACGACAATATTTCGCACCACCAGGAATAGTTTACAATAATTAATTATCAAGTGCGCGTATTTCATTTTAATCGCGGTTTCTTGTAGGGATGTCTGATGACATGATTTGTATAAATTATCTAATTGTAGAGCAGAAAATAGCCTAGGTTTTTTTTTGCGAAAGTGTGTGGGCGTGTACGAGATGTTATTTGAGAGTATCTACTCTAGTAATTGAACAATTAATCAAACTATGTAATAAATTAATCTAACTTTCGTTTAGTATGTACCTAGGTAGTAAAATAAATTACTAATTTGGTTTGGTATTCTACTAGAAAATTGAACAAAATGTATAAGCAATTGATAAGGAATTATTTTTAACAGCGTATTTGAGTACGTTGTATTGTACGTAAAATTATTAAAATTATAATCTAAAAAAGTACAGTCTTCAATTTAGTCAATATAATTTTATTTTGTTATTATTTTATAATCTATTATATCTCATAATACCAATTTTGATATTTTTAATCTTTAAAACAACATATAACATTTAAAGAAGTGTAATAACGTGTTTCCACGCAACTTTTTCAAAATTAATTTGAATCTTAGTTTAGTAGGTGACTTAAACGTTAATCATATATAATAACTTTTCATCAGGTTGTCAAACATTTAATTCCATTTATTTTATTAAATGTTTTCTGTGCTTACTAGATACACTAACCACAAGCAAGCATATCTTTGATAAATAATAATAAATTGGCTGTCGGTACAGTCGGTTTACGGACAATAATTTTATATGATTACGTCATATGCGACTACGTCATATGTCTCCGCAGGATCGCGCTGGATGCAAGCCGCTTCCAACCGGTCTTATTGGAGATCCATAGCGGAGGCCTATGTCCAGCAGTAGACTTCTTATGGCTGATGGATGGACGTCATATGCGTCACAACTGTCACAAATCGAACGCTTAGGCCGATTGTGCCTCTCTATCGCTAGTTTCGCGGTCTCTCTTGCACGCTCAGCTTAGGCGGAACGTGACAATGTGCCATGTTTTATCGTGCATGCAGCCGGCGTTCATCAATTTATAAGATGTCGTGTCAAAAAAATGTCATAGGTAATTAAATGTTCGAATGATAGATATAATTAGTATAATATTCGATTATGATTTCATAGCGCATCCCTACCGTTCTCGTATTCGCACAACGCGCGGGAATGTACGCACCTGTCGCGTACTCTATTATGCGTTTTGTGCAATGTTCGTTAGATGTGAATCTGACTTTCTTTATTTGCTTTACTTTCTGGCTAATATTATAATTTTGCGGCTTTTTTGCTACTTTTGATAAGTTAAAAATTATATTTGACAATAAAATGAAGATTGCTTTGTTAAAATAGGTAAGTACTCAAGTATACTTATACTTAGATATCTAAAATGCATATTACATATTTTTAATATTTATTTGACATCAAGCACGCCAACTTAAAAAAAATTCTTAAATGTATTATGTTAAGAGTCGAATTACTTATTAATATTAAATACTTGTTTCTTTTTGAGTATTACATTTTTATGTAAATAATATTTATGTTAAACATTTGTTTATGACTCATTGTTATTCTTTTGAAAAAAAAATCTAATCTAATTTTATTGTTACCTGAGTCCTAAATTTCAAACCTTGTTCAAAAAAACTCATACCTGTACTGTACTGTATCAGCCTTATAATAGTACACTGCAGGACGTAGGCCTACTCACGAAGGGTGATTGGGCCATATCCACCACGCTGGCCCAGTGCGGGTTGATGGATTCACATACGCCATTGAAATTCTTCTCCGGCCATATGCAGGTTGCTTCACGATGTTTTCCTTCACCGAAAAGCCAGTGGTGTGAAATTCCGTACATAAATCCCAAAAAACTCATTGGTACGGGACCGGGATTTGAACCCGATTTTTAGGCGGGTGTCATTACCTCTAACCCACCACGGCCAAAAAAATCTCATACTTATTATAGAAGGCATTCTGAAATTTAATAATTTAAGTAAAAATATAAAGTACTGCAAAGCTCCTCCCGTAGTAAAATGCTACGCGAAAAACATAAATCCAAGTGCATTTTTCGTAAACGCATAAAATTCGCAAGTCTATTATCAAATCAATACGACACTATCAAAAATACACCTATCTCTATCCGTCTGAATACGAGCATCCCACTCTGACTGCGCACGCGTCGCTATTGTGTCTGGCGGGAATCTCTTATACACTCCGTCTCTCTTACTCTACATAGCGCTGTCCCGCTCTCCAGCATGTCAATGCATTTTATTGTAGACATTAATGGCTTGGATTACAAATGTAAATTTTCAACGCGGCGCTGCCTTGTTTTATCTCTTTTTCACTTTTAAGAGATATAAAATTGTATGAGAAATGATTATCTATGCGATTTCTGTATTTATTATTATTCTAACTATTATATATATTTCGTTATTTATTATTACTGTTTCTATTAAGTAATAAAAATCACACAAACAGATAAATTAAAAATTTTACTGCAATATTTGTACTAAATTAAAACATTTGACTCCGTGACTGCATTAAAATTTCATAAATTTACCGCTTTACGATTTCAGTCCTGTTGCACCAACAGTAAATTACGTAACCGCTAATCAATAAAACGGTTGATTAAAGTAGACTAAAATAAAACGGCCGAGAGATGGGACATCGAACGCTGTGACGAGTTACCTATTATTCGCATATCAGGGCACTTTATTTATACATCTGTCCAATTTAACCTGACCTATCACTTCTCTAGCAGTCGTTGGAAATGTAGAATAGTTGACAGATCAGTTTATACTGGTCGCGGTTACAACGGTTTCCCAACCGAATACCGTCTCAGAAGATCCTAAGCGCATGCCAATTTTCAGAAAGACGCGAGCTAAAATAATTGCAAACGTGCCCTATTTCGAGACGTACAGCAGTTAGATTTAATTCTAGTGCGTTATTATGTTGGATTGTTTCGATTTGTGTTTGTTTGAGAACAAATAGAAGAGCCAATGGAATTCGGCGGAGCGTTAACTGCGTTTTCATTGCTTACTTTGTCTTAGTGCAAGCGCGTAGATCTAGTGTTGAGGTTGAGATTGAGTTTAATGTCTTATTTCTATTTGCTAGAATTGATAAATAAATTTTAGTAGTCCTAAAATGAAGCAAGTTTTCAAAAATAGCCTTTCGCCATAAGTTATAATATACCACTATGACAACTATTCAATTTTTATTACCACTATGCAATTTTTATTGAATTTTCGTAAAATTGTAGGTCCCGGTTGTATTAACCGATTAGCCATTCCAGAGGCTTTCTTTCAGGCAACTTAAAAACTTTGACACCTGGGCTAGCCACCCGCGTCTATACGAACTTTATTGAATTTTCCGAAACTTTCGCAGAACAGCTTACTGCTCTATATGTAGCTAAGTTTTTGCACACAAGCATACTTAAATAATTATGCTAAGTATGCAGATATTCTGAATTTGAGTTTTTGGCTATCTTAGCGAACATTGATGTCAAAGAGGCGGCAAAAATGTAAGTTTTGAATTTTGTGAAACCAGACCTAGACTCGACAAGCGCAAGACAGAATGACAGATATCCTTCTAAGAGGCTCACGGAACACGGAACGGACAAGCTACCCAAGTACTGATGATGATGATCTTCACTCCACATTTGCTGACATCTATTTCTATTCAACAAATATGATAATATTAAAGACTGATTCCGCAAGCCCCGCCCAGTGTCCAACACGCAAGTAGGTAAACAATAGTTTCGTACGCCATTCCACTGCGCTGCCAAAATCACGGATTGCCAAATATTCACCATTCGTCGCTGCGTTTGATGTCGATGAGACAATAATTCGTGTTTTGAGAGCACACTGTCCGGGGGACGGACTAAGGCCGATCTTTGGGGTACTAAAACTAATCGCTTATAAAATTGCTAAAATTTTGCTGCTCGACTAAGGCCGAAAGTTTTGGGGTAGTAAGCAATATTATATAAAATTGTGAAAATTTTGTAAAATTCCCTTGTTAAAAGCTGAAATAACCGTTGTTCCGGAATCACGGATTGTCAAATATTCACCATTCGTTGCTGCGTTTGATGTCGATGAGACAATAATTCGTGTTTTGAGAGCACACTGGGCTGGTGAACGGACTAAGGGGGATGTTTTTGGGGTACTAACTAATATCTTACGAAATTGCCAAAATTATGTAAAATTCTACCTTTAGTTAGAGCTGGAATGAACCGTTGTTCCACTGTGCTTCCAAAACCACAAATTGCCAAATATTCACCGGTTGATTTCGATGAGATCATAGTTTGTGTTTTGAAAGCGCGCCGGCCGGGGGACGGACAAAATGCGAAAGTTTTGGGGATCCGACTGACGCTTTACAAAATTTTCTAAGAGTTTAACTACAAACGTACTTGATTTTATCAAGTAGTCGAAAAGCAATAGCTTGAAGCTAGAAAATGTTTGTTTCTCTTTATTTCATTTCATTTCAATTATTTCTCAACATAGATACAATTATATGAATTATGTATATGAATGTCAAAAAAATACATAATAATATACATACAGTAGCAATAGAGAAATAATAAACAAAACATTACATTAGAATTGAAATTAAAATATTTGTCAATTACAATTGCATAAAAATTAAATGTCACAAGCAAAATAAAATAAAAGTATATACGTACACAGCATTAGAAAATATTATTACAGTCTGAACATAGTTTGCGCAGTGAAACTTTGTCATTGGTGAAATCTTCTACTTTATAATAAGCCCTTTGTATTAAAAAGTCCCATCTGTATCAATATACCAATTGAGATTACATTTTCTTATTCGTTATTTTTAATGCCACATTTCTGCATTAAATTCCTTTAGCAGGTCCATCTACCCCGGCCCGTACAGAGCTCTTAACTCCGTCTCTGCCACGCTATATCCAGTGTCGTTAGGCATTTCAGTGTAAACGCTATTACATTATCTAAGGTGTCACGACGAGCCGTAACAGACAAATGTTCATTAAAATCATCTGAGTATAAATAAACATTTAGTTCCCAGTAATATTGTAATTATTTCTCGTTACCGGAGACGCACTGAACTTTAAGTGCGGATTAACATTGCTAAGTATAGCTGGCTTAATTATCAGATATTTGATATTTGCTGTTGATCTAGAGTTTCTAGACTCTTATTTGGAAGTTTTTTGCAATTAATGGATATATTTCGTCGTATTTCTTAGTCGTATCGTTAAAATTAGACATTATGTTATTTTTCTTGTGTCATGTAGAGCAAAGCGCCGAGACATGCGTATGCGCATTTTTCTGGTGATCCTATGACTAAATAAAGCAATATGGCAGTCTAGGAGCCTGTTTTTGCAGAATGTTATTTGTATGACTCTTCTTCAAAGTGGTCGAGCATCTTGTTTTAAAACAGGTATATATATTGTTACCATTTAAAGATATTATTTTTAGTTTTATCCCATTTGTTAAAAAATGTTAAGAGCTTGTGCAAAACGAGATTATTACTAGCGTTATTTTTAACAAACAATAAGATTTTTTTTCAATTCAATCATGTTTATGTATTAGGTATAAATATACATTTTTGAAACGTCATTAGCTAAAAATCATGTAACGTCAATTACATACCTAATATCACAAAAACAACAACAATAATAATTCGAAACAAATAAAAAAATTAAAGAGACAAATAAATCAATCACAAAACAGTCACCAGTAAAAATTAAATAATTTGACAATATTCACAACACAATGTTGCCAGAATGAGTTTTGGAGATCTACCAGTTGGTTTGATTAGAAGGTTTACTTAACTCATAAATTATAAAAGTAAATAAAATAAAACGAAATTAAATTGAATAATGTTAATTAAATCAGCAGCCAAGGTACCGACTATACTTGGTAGACGCGAGTACTGATGAAAACCGAATTGGTATCTACCAAGTATCAAACACTTTTAGTTGTACTAGCAATGACAGAGCAGTGTTGTCAACATAACTAAATTATGTAAAATGGCAAACGAGCGACCTCACCTACGACGCTTTTCTTTTTGCACATTAAACTCAATTAATTCCGTTCTTGATTTTATGATCTTACAATAAAAGCATAGTGAAGAAACTTGCAGATCTAAAAATTCATGATCTAGAAGATTATTATGTGAAGTTTTTGCAATTGCAACCCCACGTTTGGTCAGTGTGGTGGAGTATGGAATAACCCTTTGAGAAGATTCAGATGCTCAGCATTAAAAACATCATTGCAATACAATACAAATTTGACTCATTATAACTTAATAAGAATACGGAGTGCTTCACATTTTTGTGACAATTTTCACCCGCTACACTGATTTTTCTTTAAATTATTTGCAACTATCAATATTGTTCCTGACGATGCCAAATTCAATTGGCATGAGACATCTGAGACATCGTGTTTTAATATAATCTCATAGGCTTATAAACAAATAGATTTCATAGCACATATAAATGCCCAAACCTTTTCTTAGGACATTGGAAACTTTCAATATTTTGTTGTTATACAGAAATAATCCTAAAAACCCAAAGACAATTTAAAAATAAGTAAGTAACCTTTTTTGAAACTGTCAATGTAAAAATCACTTGATTTTTTTCAAGAATCTTCTAGCTCCACAGTCTAGCTCCAACATCCAAGTAATGATAACATCTACGATAGGTACTTCTTTTATTTTGCTGTTTACTTGCATTCAGTTTATTATTGGTGCAATAGACGTCAATGTAGCGTGACACATTCATTTGACACACCAATTGTAAGAATAGAAACGTATTTTTAATGCTGTGCAATAGTCGCCCTTATGGCCAATAACAAGATATAACTTTTTTTATCAACTCGACACTATCATCTATTTACAAAACTTTCTAGGTAAGCGTGCTACATCCTATACGGCATATATACCTATGCCAGCATATGAATAAACTTGAATCTTATCATTATTATATCAGTAACTGACGAACATAAGTCTCCATAGTGGATTTTCAACAAGATAGATAAATTCTTTATGACTTTTCAGTTATAATTTTATATGAACCCATGAATCAAATAAGATCAAATGGAAGCGCCTTACATCCAATGTGTTCAAATGGTGACTAGTTCGTTTATCTACAATACCTAGTGGTGGATGATCTAATCTGCGAATACCTACAAGTAAGTGCAGTACGTCCAGCTAAGCCATAGGACGAGCACTACTGGACATAGGCCTCCCCTAACGATCTCCAATAAGACCAGTTGGTTGCGGCTTATCCAGCGCGATCCTGCGGTCTTGATGATATCATCCGTCCACCTCGTGGGTGGACGCCCGTCGCTGCGCTTGCTGGTACGTGGTCTCCACTGAAGAACTTTACAACCCCATCGGTCATCAGTTCTTCGCGCTAGATTCCCTGCCAATGGGCAAGGGCCATTTCAACTTGCCAATCCGCTGGGCTATAACGGTAACTTTGGTTCTTCTACGGATCTCTTCATTCCTGATTCGATCTCGCAGAGAGACTCTAGAGAGCATAGTCCTCTCCATAGTGCAATACGTAATATAAATGTATCTCGGACCTATTTATATAAAATATCCGAACTAATCATAACAGGATGCAATGTTAGTTTCTTTAGAAGCCTAAGATAAATAAATATCTAGATATGAAATGTCGATAGTAAGCTAAAACAATGACAAAAATGTCAGCGTAAGCTCTAATACTGTCGACGACACTTTCGTCAGCGCAACACGATACGTCGCATCTATATGGACACCCAACGAGGTTTATTCTGTCCGAAAAAACTGCAGACGCCATTCGATTTTTAAATTAAACGACGAAAGAGATGGCTCGAAAAAAATTGCAGACGCCATAGAATTTACAAATTTTATTTTTTGAAGAAAACGGTTTCAGTGACATGTGAAAGTAATATGAAGTAATAACGTGTACTGTACCAGCCTTTTTAATAGTCTACTGCAGGATGTATGCCTACCCACGAAGGGTGTTTGGCCCATATCCACCACGCTGGCCCAGTATGGGTTGGTGGATAACTTAAGTACCTAAGTGGTGTATTTTTTTTGGCACACATTTAGGCCGTAGTATGCAAATAATTCTATTAAAAGCTTTTTTAGGTGAATTTCAAAGCAAATTGAATTTAAAAAACTTTTCAAATTGTTTAGTAAAATATAAGTAGGCGTGGTAGAGTCAAAGTTCTCTGGAATCAGATAATTTGAATTTCAACCTGAAAATAATTCTACCATACCTTAAAAGATTATGATTGTATAAGCTTAGACATATTTAAATCACTTGAGATTCCTTATTTCCTTTGAAGTCAAGTCTCGTCAAAACGAAATAAGCTATCTCCCGATCACTATACGTCGGCCGACGTCCCGGACAAGCGTTATGGCATTATACACAGTTCAGCCGCGAGACGAAACTATCCTCCTCATATTTACAGCAATAACCAGCCGCTGGAACAATTACATTTGCACACAATAACCGTTCAACGGCCACGAAAGAAAGCAAAATACATCGCCTTTTCTAAATTCGAATACAAAGCGAGACGTTCGAAAACGCATCCGCCAATAGCACTAGAGCTGCCAAAATGCCAACGCGCGGCAATTAGGAATGTGACTATTCCACATTCAAATAGCAATATACGAATTTGAATTTGGAATAAATTTTAATTGTGATGTGACAATGGGAGTGATATCTGATATTTGAAGCTACCGCGTTCCAATTTTAAAATTGGAATTATGCGTGCATTATTAATTTATTTTTAGAATATGAGCGTAGGTATTTATAAATTGGTCTAAATGTCAGGGAACAATGGATTGTGCATCTATTTAAGATTGATGAGTAACAAATAATCTATGGTTTTTGTCGGACGGAGCGCGTTGCGTAACTTTTAATCTTGAGAGATGGGACAGTGTGATTCTGGTCGGACCTGCCAGTTTTAAAACTAAATATTTTGGGATTGGACCTACTTTTGCCATTTATAAAAAAAAATGTTTCTATCTTATGTTATAGTTAAATATTTATTGCGATATTGAATCAATTGATCAATTATTATCATAAAGCAAACATGTGAATAAAAGTTAGAAGATAGGAATTATGCAAACCTATAAAAAAAATACCGAATACTGGCCAGAATAAGAAGAACGGCTGAATGCTGAACTTTAGAATTCGTCTATTAAAGTGCGTTTCACGAAAGAAGTCCCCCAGACTCGGCGCCACAATCGCATGGCCGAAACGTTAAAAATAGTTTCACTTATTTCTCGGGACTCCTGCCGTGATGCGGGCTCTAGTTTTACTCATACCGAGATACTAGATCAATTTTTTTGAAAGAAAACTCTCAAACTACGCGTCAGGCGATCTGTTAAAATTAGTTTAACTTTTTGCCGCGGAACTTGTTTTGTGAAACGCACTCTACCTCGTGAACTAAGCGTCTTTATGATAAGTTTTGGCCGGATATCGTCAAGAAAGTGGCCGGATGCACCCTCTCACACGAGAGAATGTCAGATCGGTCGTATTATTTCGGTAAACGATACTTATCTGTGTCTGTCCGAGCTCGACGTACCGGCTAATAATTTCTAATAGGTTGCAAGTAACTGTTCTATAATTATATGAGATGATTCCTAGCTACAATTATAAAAAGATGTACCTACCTAATTGCAGAAAGATCTTTTTGAAAAACATCTTAGTTTCTGATGTTTTCCTGTCTAATTTCAATAACTACTTACTTACTTAACAATTTAAGTAGCATTATTATTAGTATAAGTTTTGATACTTACTTTAAAGTTTACTTAATACTACATTTTTTTATTGTCTTTTTCCGCATTCCATCGAGCTTATGCGTGCGATTAGTTCATTGTTTTTTTTTTTTGGCATCAATATGTTCTTTTTTCCTTTCTTTTTTTGGAGATGAAATGGTTTGAGACCTCGTGATTTGATTTTTAAAAAGTGAAATTATATCGTGATCTCGTTAATGGTCTTGATATTTGAACGGACTCATTAAAGCTTTAGACTCAAAATTCAATTTTAACGCTGATTACCATATTGTTACAACATTCGATGTCCAGTAGATATTTTTTGAAGATTTCATCTCTTTGACGCCTATAAATAAAAAAATAATGTTTGAAAACCCTATTTTACGTCACTCTACGCCATTTAGCCGAGTTCACCAACGCTTGTTTTTAAGTTAAACGTGTGATTACTGTTTTTAACCTACGGTTTTTGCTTGCTGAACAGCAATATTTCGTTAATTAAAGCAGTTTAAGATTTAGCTAACGATTGATAAATTAAACATCTGTTTGTGAAATAGGGTCTAAAACGCGAGTTTAACCGTTGTTCAAATACAGTAATCACACGTTTAAATCTTAATCAAGCATTGGTGAACTCGGGTCTAAGACTCATACAGATTCAAGAGTCTTGGAGTGTAATTGATCGAGGCTGAAAGAAATGCATTGATGTAATTCGGCACGAGTTTAGAAAGATCCATGGAAAATATCTCAATTCGGTGGCTGTTCTCAGATATTTCGTTGATGAACGTCAAATTTCAATAGGTACATAGTTGACAGTTTTGACAACTCTAGGCCAGATATCCCATACATTTGCTGTGGATAATTCCACAGCAAATGTATGGAATATCAACAGGCAACAGGCGGCAGCAGCGTTAGAATTTAAATAGTTATATTATTTTGTGTTTACCTAGACTAAACTCTTAAGAAATATCGTAAAAGAAAAATATTTGACACAAAGATTAAAGACAAAAATTAGTCAAACTCAAAAGAATAATCGAAACTTGTCGAAGTGAACCACAAAGACCGGTAAGAAAATAATTAATACCCGTTCCCGAACGAAACATTTAGGTCCAACAATAAAACAATACGCGCGCCGAAACAAAACACAGAAAAATATGAATTCCGATCGCAAGCGGGAAACAAAAGATGGCGGATTCAAATGAAATAAAATATAAATTCCTTTGCAAGCGAGAATTCTTACATTTTTAATTTGGTACCGCGGAATGGGGCTAAAAACGAACAGATTCCAGAATTGAAACGGTCAAAATTCACTCGGATTTCGAATCGATGGTAAAAGAAAAGTGCAAAATTAAATTTGAAATTCATTTTTGGGTACTGGAAGTTCTCGTAATAATTGTTCACTTTTAGTCTTATTGGATGTACGCGGTTTTGTGAAGTGCACTCACTTTCTGAAGTGTATAATCACATGCTCATCATTCTGAACAACTTTTATCATGGAACCAACTGTGAAATAAAAATCTACCGTTCCATACAAAAACTTCATGAAGAAGATGTATGGAACAATTTTTTTTTTATTGAGAATTTTATTTACTTTAAGGACGTTTAATTTATGGAATATCGAATCATTTTAGCAACAGTGGAGTTGTTAGTAATAGAACAAGTAAAGCAACATTGTTTCAAAGTCAGGAACAAGCATGTCAACGTTTTTTTATATCTCTACCTACTATCTTGATCGTAACTGACACAAGAACTTTTCTAGATGAGCTTTTTTCAAATACATACTCGTATTCTGAGAAACGGTTTATATGAAATATGCAATAAGATTACGTTGATACCGACAAATAAAACTCTAAATGTACTTATACGATTAGCGACATATTCTAATAAGATTTAAAACTCAAAACAAGAGCAAATCTGAGTCAAGAATAATAATAATCTGTATTTAACGTTTAAAAAATTAGAACTGGAACACATTAGCTATAAAAAATGACTAAAAAAGGCCGGCAAAATAAACCTGCGAGAGCAAATGACCTGATATGTTTTGGCTTCACTCAGATATTTTGAGTGAATGCACATTTCAGTCGAATTATCAAACGGGTCTCAATTTGACGCGGCTATGGCGTGTCAAGAATCGTTAATTACTTTTTTCCCCATTTATGACTTATTTGACTGTTCCTGAAATAAGCTGCAGGAGGTTTGGTTGATTTTGAGCTGATTTATTTCGTTGTGATATTTTTTGTGGTTGATTGTTATGGCATTCAGCTCAGACAGTGCCGATTGAAAACTTATCAGTGCCGAGGATATTTTTTCGGAGAAAAGTTTTATGATATCTTTTTAATTCGAATAAATTATTTTAGTAAATTTTCGAAAAGTCAATAAATCATTTCTATCCATCATTCACCACCAATCTTAGCTATAAAAAAGTACATTCTTGAGCGTTGAAAATTGATCTCACCTAGATCACGGTAATAAGATATCACTGCTAGATTTCCAACAGAACCACTTGAATGATTGCGATCAGTTGTGTGTACTTGTATGTACAGGCTGTCACCAATTTCATAAAATCTCTTTCTGCAAACCTTTTGATTATTATTATATAAAATAATATTTTATCGATAACTAAAAAGGCATTAAAACTTCAGTCTTGCTTTACAATACATTTTCCTTCAATGACTCAAGTTATTTTGGGGGTTTGATACACTCAACGTAGCTTCCAGCAACCCCAACGATGTCATTGACTCATCAATGAAAAGATACATCAGTTTCTTATAAAAATATACATCATCTATTTTGATATCGCTAAAATCATAACCAAATTATTACTTATCTTTGGCTTATAGATTTAATTAGTAAAATAGATTCGAATTACATAATTTAATTTCTAAATAATGATACATTTTTGGCATACTAAAGTTTTTTTGGTCATCAATACACAACGAGGCAGTCTAAATAATTCGTGAGTAAGAAATCTGAAATATTTAAAAACACGCATGAATAATCCAGGCATTCTCAAACGACTGTTATAACAGAAATCAATAAAGCCCGCTCCATCATTCCCATGAAAGCTCATACACGAAAACCAGATGTCTTCCCAAACTGAGATGAACCAGACCAATAACATGACTAATTCTCTGTTTGTTATGTTAACGTTTTATGAGGATACGTTGTCAGAACATTTTATTAATATTGGTAGTTAGAATTATGTAAATAACGTCGATAACTCGGTAAGTGATGAACTCAAAAACTAGATGCAATATCTGATAGCATATTTGTGACAGTATTCTTAATTACAACTGTCAAAAACTATCGATAGCTCCAATTTTGATATTGGAAACGCACAGACATCACTAAAATGAATTCCGACATTTTCGAACGTATCATTTCAAATTATACTCCCGCCGAAACAAAACACAACCTGCGTCATTCCGAATTCGAATCCATCGATATTACAAATGGAATTATCTAAATTTCACGAACAAGTGTTTTAAAACGTCGAATCTGTAAAGTCTGGCAATAAAATCAATCATTTCCTCCATAACGTTGAGATACAATTTTTACATTTCGCTTTAGTACAAAAGGTCGTAACTGCGCACTTTTGCTTGAAACTTACGTCTTTTTGCTGTTGCGTTTTGGGTGAATAACGATGGGCTATATAGGCTGGTTTTAGCTTAAAAATAGATATTTTGAGTGCTCCGAACAGAGATAAGTTATATTAATGTTTTTGAACGGACAGACGAATGTTTAATACTTTGGGGTTCTTCATATTTCATAGCCGTGATTGTAATCCTGGGTATTTTTAGACGTCGAGTGTTTTTAACTTAAGGGGTAAAAAGGTTAAAGGGATTATAAAAATAAGTTCAAGACATGCATAAATCAAGTTACTTAATATAAATAACTCAGTAAGTATATTTTTTTACTAACGAATGCTTCAATTGTGTTTAATAAACATTTCTATAAGTATAGAAAATGTACTAGAACACAAAGTTACTTTCAACCGATTTAAAAATCTAATACTGCCAATCGTGAAACAAAAAACGGCAGGCGTCTCTACTATACTTTGTAGGACCGTTCCATTTCCAATTTTTCTTTGATGTCATAACCATAGACGGCAACATTATCATAACTATTTAAAAATCGAACATTTTGTTTTTTGAATTCTCCAAGCACAACCTATCACCAATAAGGTCTCGTGTACACAATAGAAGGCGTGAAAGCTCGGAACTATAATTGCCCCTCTAGAACTGCATGTCTTCATACGGCATTGTCTTGTGACGATGGCTGACGATAATTGTGATGCGTACGTGTTGTAAGGAATAACTTTAGAGGGTGCAGAGGTCATTTTAAAGGAAATGCTATAATGGATTGAGAGAAATTAGTGTCATAGATTCTACATACTTACTCTTAATTACGTGTTTAGCATGTAGCCAGGTTATTATTTAGTTATTAGGTAAGTAAGTAAGTTTGTAGGTATAAGTATATAATATAGTATGTAGACACGATTTAATTAGAAACAATATTCGCTTTTTTATTTTTAAAAAGCTTTTATTGTAGGCTACACTTTAAATAGAACACTCTACACCTCTAGCAAAAAAATGTGAATGAAGTAAAAAATACTTGAAAAGAACATTGTGTAAAACTACTAATCATTATTCATATCATCGGCACAAGGATGCAATTTGCAAATAAAAAAATAATTTCAATTCACTCAGTGACGTATTGACAATAGACAAAAAATATTTCTTTAGCAACAACGCCAAATTATTCCGCCAATGACGTCACAGCGCCATGAATGGACTTTTTGTCTATGAGACGCGCGTAAAAGAATGCGACGGCCACCGTCGGCCACCCCGCTTTATCGGCTCTACGTGGCTCCGGCGCGTGCCGACCACTCACACACACTCACCCACTTACGTAACTACACACGTGAACAGAATAAACTACATCGCGATTTCTCTATCACCTTTCATACTAAAACCATGACAACACAATGGCAACACAATTTATTGGCCACTAAAATCGAACTATACGTCTACTCGAGTAGCTAAGTACGTCTAGACAAGACGTAAAATCTAAAAAAATAAAAACCAACTCTTATCTCGAAACCGACGTTCTAAATTCAAAATATTAGTGAAGCAATTGAAAAACGAAACGGAGCAAGTTCGTATTACTGGCGCGTTCCAAATTCGAATGTATTCAAATATCGAAGCTCGAGATGGATTATGACGGGCGTGTGGGGTGACGGCGGAATGCTGGAATATCAAGATGCTGGCCACAAATCATATTTTTCTTTTTCTATCGACTCAAACTGATACTATTTCGTCTATTTTGAATCGTGTTTCGTTATTTGAATTGCAAATGTTATTATTAATCACTGATATTTGAGTTAAAACCTACATTGAACAAGTTCGAGACATTCAATCAACTAAAATTTGAATAAAATATTACTCAAACTTATAAAATCATAATGTAAGCTCGTTTCGATCTGATCCCATTGATTGATGGGTGACCACGCCGCGTGTATTCTTTCCGTCCAGTGTAACTGAGAGTTCAATTCTAAACATCCTTTACGGGTCTAAAGTTCAACATAAGCTGGTAACTTTTTCTAAGAGTATTGACCCCGGTTCGAAGTATGAAGTATATAGAACGTGGTACAATGTTTTGAAGTTAATTAAAAATGTATAAAGAATTTGTATCGTGTAGAACGCCCTCGTATTTGTCGAGCAAATTTTTTTAATTACAATCAATTGAATTTAATAGGGGACAATTTTCTTGTTCTGAATTTAAATTGTTGTTCGAAATTTGAATGTGAGTTCGCGGTATTTAACTAATTTCCTGTTCGTGTCAAGTAGTGATGTAACGCTTTAAAAAGTTGCACTGACTCAATTTCTGGAAACTAGAACTAGAATAGATGATTTTATGAAGTAGTTTAAGAAACAAACAAGATTTTAGTTTATATTATACTAGCTAAATAAAGGAAATATACGCTCAATAGTTCTATTTTTTATTTAATAGTAATTTGACAAAATCAATCAGATTTTGAGTATTAGGTACACATACACACGGTTATAAACATTCACAATATACTAATCATTAATACGAGTCAATCAGATAATCTCACATCAATTCAAAAAGCTTTCAATGTATCTATCTCCATTCAATAAACCCCATTCTATTTTCAAAATTTAAATATGAACTGAATGCAACATTCGAATATGGAATGCTCCCAGTGTTTGTAATTCGTCCGTTTGAAAATGGAACGTCTTGTTCTTATTATGAATGCGTTAAGGATGCGCAAGAGCATGCGTCTGACGGTTTAGTAACTGATGCATTAATACTCTTTTTCTTTTTTTTTTGTTGTTCATCGCCCGGAGATTGGTCATTACACATCTGAATATGTGCTCTTTGGAAGAAAAAAAGCGGATCACGATTCGGTAAAAAGTCGAAGTGATGCAAGTAGATGGCAGACGTACCTCTTTATGCTATTAGAATTCGTAGTTTCCGTTCTCATTTGAAAGTTTTCAAGCATCTGATAACTATTGGCTCCCAGTAAATTGGTTTTTATTGAAATTTCTCAAAGGAACTCGGCAATTACGGAACATAAAAATATAAAAAGTTCTAGTTTATTATCTTGATTGCCGTTCGGGCTTCGCGAATCATCGTGACGGACGCATTCCGCTTCAGTTGTAAAAATTAACTTTCTTTTTGCAGCGATTTGAATGCGCGTTTTGATTCTAAATACAAATATTTGGCTTCCGTTTTTAAATGTTGCCAATTGGAAAGACTCGGTGGTCCGGGGATACCACTATTTTAATTATAATGAAGTTCAATTCTGTTACAAAGTTAGACAATTTTAGTATGACTCCGTATCTTATTAGACTGGGTTTCAAGGTAGAAATACAGGACTGTCACATTAGATATTAATTGGGCATGTCAGTGTTTAGTACAATCAATTTTTGGTATAGACTTATTACTTTTATACGGACAATTGTTTCTGTCGGTGTGATATGTCGACGTGTCTTTTAGTTTATTAACATTAAAATATCTACATAATTTTTCGTAGTTTTTAAACTACCCAAAAATATAAATTTATTATAAATATTTAAATAAATAATAAAATCTTTGGTACGTTTAAATTTTTTAAACTTAGTAATTCAGTATATATAACACATAAATAACTTCAAGAAAAATATATTTCATTGTTTACGTTTTTTTTTTCAATTTTAACAAAGGATGGAAGTCCGCTCCATCAAACACACATAAGTACAGCAGTAATTTGGGTATTTAATATGTCCACTCAGCAATATTTTAGGTCTAAGATAAGCTCTCATAATCTTCTCAGAGAGACAGGAAAAATAAGGAGAGACAGTAGAAAAAAATCTCTATTCGATCCTCTTTAAAAAAATGTTCCTGCAAAGCAAAACGAAAACAACAACACAAAAAGTCGTCAATTACACACAAACGCCACAGCGTCCTCAAGTTCTCATAATTAAACGTCCACGATATTCCTTAAACGCGAGAATTAACCCCAATTGAGGGAGCGATCTATTTAAATTACTCGTTACGTGCTAGTTATTCAGCTTTCTGGAACTGACGCGGCACATCACTAATCTATCTCGCAGCTGGCCGTTTCAAAATATGAGGAAGTTTTTAAGAACAATGTGTCGCGTTCGATTTTTAAATTTAGATTTTTTATGCGTCGAAGTTGTCATTTACAGTAATGCAGACGTTTTACAGTTGATTTATGAAATGTTGATGCATTACTTAAGTATTTTATTTGTAGTAATTGTTGTAGTGTCTTCACTGTATCTTACCTAACCTAAAATGTAGCGTGATTTAGATTACTCGTTACGTGCTAGTCAGTTTCAGCTCTCTGAAGCTGACGTGGCACATCACTAATCTATCGCGCAGCTGGTTGATTCAAAATATCAGGAAGTTTGTCGCGTTCGATTTTTAAACTACCTATGTTTTTCTTTTTTGACAAACTTGTCATTTGCACTAAATTATGTAGAGCTTTTATAGTAATTGACGTTCGATTTATGAAAATGTTGTAGCTTTTTTTTCTTTATTTTTGTATCTATAGACGTCGTTGCATCGTATAAATACTTAAGCCACGTGTTTTAGCTACAAGTAATTAGAGTGCTAGCGGCTAAAACCACAGGGCGCTACCTACTTAGTAAGTCTATATATATGTCAACATTTTATTGTGTATTTTTATTCTAATTGAATGTTCCATAGCTAACATTATCACAGCAGCTGTTCGAAATGCTATATCAACTAAATCATTTGTCAATAATTGGTAAGATCTAGTCAATTATAACTGTCAAATTAATAGCCAATAAAAACACCGACGTGAAAATTAAGTTCAACTTCACATAATAATTCATCAAATGTTTAATTTTAACGGAGAAAGAATCTTAATACATCATTTCCTGCGATCAAAAGAGTCGTTTTGATACTTTTTTGCTAATAACCGGACAGACGAGATACGTTTCCGTTTTCGTATTCAGTACTACGATTTTGCATTAAAATGAAGTCGCTATTGTGCCATTCCGAGCTATAAAATTATCATAAGCCAGACGCACAAGTAATAATCTCATATTTGAGCCAGCCCCGGCCGCCATCTTTAAAAACAATGAACGTTATTGTCTCTTCTTAATTCCATTTTTGAAAAAATAATCCATTTCGCATTTCATCGCAAATGCCTCATTGATTACATGAGGACAAACGATTCTCGACCGTGCTTCACAGAGTTAAAGCTGTAATTAGACTAAATGGGCGGAAAGCAGCTGTATTCTTCAGTATGTGTGTTAATGTAAAAAGGATCGTATCTCAAAGAACAAAGACTGGAAATTGTTTACTAATTGGTTTACGGGAACTGCACGTGTGGAAAGAGAGAGATATGTTGAAGAAAAGAGCAAGCGCGAATGCACGATTTTGCAATGTGTTCGTTTATTATGATAATTATGCGAAGACAAAATCGAATTATTCCAATAATAATGCTCACATGTTTCAACAATTTTAACGTTTTTATTGAATTTATGCGCGATTAAGCACTTATAAAGGCTTAATAGTCCATTGATTAAACTAGCACAACTTTGGAATTTTAAAACTTACTCGTTTTATGCGTGTTTGTGTATATTATGCCAAAATAAAACAAAAAATGCAAGCGTAAACTTAACTATAGAATCAGAGCTATGATTTCTTAAAGTTCCTACTTCCACTTAAACTTCCTAATTTTATGCAGTACAAATAAATTCATAAAGATTAATTAAATATTTCAAATACGAACGCTGTCAAACAAAATTCAATTTGCTACATTTCAAATTTCGAACATTAATTCGTTACCATGAGTCGTCAAAAATAATTATTGCCATATACATACAAGGGCGAGACTGAAATCAAGTAATAAATAAATTGCTTATTTAAAATTTTAAAATGGTTAATACAGTCCGTAGAAGGGTCGAGTTCTGACGGACAGACAGACAGTTGTCTTAGTGTTTTCCTATTATGGTCTAAAACTGAGTATATGTGTAGTAACCGTGTGCTTTTTAAGATGAGTACATTGCTAATAATATGTCTATAAAAAGGTTTAATATGTTAAATACATTTTTTCTAACTGCTAGTGTGAGAACGACAAAATACTCGGTGTCTCCGTCTCTACATTGTGCATGTAAAATGTTGATATCTTGTTCGATCCATGAAATATGAGTTTTATGAAGCCAATAAAAAATAATGTTATAAAATAGTATTAGTTTAGTACCTAGTTTAATTATTGAGCACCTTACATATCATGGATAACGAGATAAATATATAATCCATAAAATATCACTGTCTCAAATCTTCTCTTAGAATACAATTATTTTTTTAGATTAGAAACATAATGTGATCACATGAAACATAATATGAACACGAGAAACATATTATGAATACCTACACGAAACATAGTATGAACACATGAAACATGTGATCCCTGTGATGATGCCTATAGGCAAACTGTGTGAATTTATAAAAAAATATTCAGAAGGTATTCAAAATATGGTTTTTCATTTGTAAACATTTGTTCAGTACAAAAGGCATAATTCGAGAAATGATTTACCCAGAGATAAGAAACAATAAGATATACTCGTACAGAGATACACGGATTCCAATAAGAATGGCATGTTTTAAAAGTCAAATATTCTTCATGCCAGAATTTTCGTTTATTTGCAAATACTACTTTGGAACACCAAAAATTTTAAATTTAGAATGTATAAAATTGTACGGCAAAAATGAATGAGTTTATGATTTGACTGTTACTTATGCTTCAATATAGAGCCAAATGTTTTTGCATGTGTCTTTTTTTCTATCTAATAATGTTTTAGAGAAAAAAAAGATGGCTTACAAAATTTCAAAAATAAATGTTATTACAGCAAACCAGTAGGTACCTTCCTTCTCTATGCCTTTACGTTATTGTGTTCATCTTTTTTAATATCCTAAATAAATAAATATATAATAGAAAATAGTTATCAACCACCAAAATTAAATTATATCTAATGACTATACACAATACAGAATTTTCAGTTACTTACGACTAAAATTATTCGCCTCCTTTGAAAATGGAAAACGGTTTAACCCAATCCCGTTTAAGTTCGATATTTGAATGAATCACGTCATGAATTCATGAGTCAAGACTATTGTTCGGACACAATACTCCTTACGTCGTCGAAGTAAATTAGGAAATGTGTTTTTTATTGAAAAGGCATTCGGAATTTAAATCACAATTGGTGGCAAAGGGACATGACACACGTACCTACAAGATTCCAGTTATTGTCGTCAAACTATTCTTAGAAGAATTTGAATTTGGAATTTATTTGATTACGTGTTATATTACAATCATAGTATTTTTTATCCATTTATTTTCTTGTTATTATTTACAATGTATTTTTTTTCTGGACTTGTTTCTTCTAAGTATTTAGACTTGTAGATTATAACCACCTGTATATTAATTAAAAGGTTTTTTAAGTGTATAGTTTACCTAAGCGTCTAATTTTATTGTATTATAACCAACTAATTTAACTAAATTTTTCTAACACATTTAAATTTCTAAATAAGTTTAAAATGGTGTTGGGTCAATTAATATGCGCCCAATAATACAAAACGAAAAATAAATCAAAATTTTTGATTGAATTGAACAAAAATTCTATGAGACTAATAAAGTTATTGTTCATGACCTACTGTATTTCAAGAAAATTTAAAGAATAATCGTCTTACTACAAAAGTTTTACGCACGCTTTAGACAATGTAATACATGGTTAAACAGTGTTTAACCGTGTTTACATCTTTTGTGGTAAGGCGGCAAGTACTTTTTTGTGTTTTTACTTCCTAACACCCATCACACTGCCTTATTTCAGGAAAAGTTTAAGCATTTGTAAGCTGATAATTGAACTTCTTGAATGAAACAGCCCTGAAGAAGTCGGTTATGAATGAACAGCTAAACAAAACTTCCTCCTATTTTCGTTTGTTTATTTTACGTGAACTCAAACATTTCCTCGGCATTGTTCTACATTTAAGTAAGAAAAATGATTTATTTTTAAAACAATCACGTTCTGTTGATTGTTCGAGGGCCGTGACGTCACCTCCGGCCGCCTGATAAGGGACGCTTCCGGTCGAAATCCAACTGAATATGAATGAACGAATGACTGACCGAATGAACGGGACCGACCTTAGGTGCGAATGAGGACGAAGCTACGATTTTAGGCTGTTTTTGCGCGCCCATTCACATGCGTTTGCTAACGATTCCGTTTTCGGATTTAGGGAAACTTTATTCCAATTTCGAATTTCATTTCACTCACTTGAATAGCTTTTTGAATTGAAATAATTTTTGTAATAAATTATCCAACGCGCTTGTACTGATAAGTTGACAATATTTTTATTAAACTATCCAATTATGATGGAGCCAAACTATTTTAATTACCGTTCTTTCTCAAAACAACTCTCAATCATGGTTTTAAATAATATCTTTATACATATTTTTAGTGATTTGGTTGTGGTAAAACTTTATGCAAAGTTGCAAGTAGTACCTAAGTCATGGTAGTAGGTATAAATCATAATCTATAAATTATTTATTTGGCATAATAATAAATATGTGCAGATACATTGTTCCAAAGACTCCCAAACTAGTAAGAGACTGTATGTCAGGAGTATTAGGTATGTATTCGGGAAGTGTTTTCATTTTTTTTAATAAATTGATTGTTTGAAGACTTTTGATATATTATCATAACATTATCAAGACTATCATTACACAAGGTAATAATAATTCCTAAATAAACATAGTAAAACACATTTGACAACCGAAAAGAAATAATTTTATGGGAACCGAGCGTATCTTTCTTCGAAAACTCGTTTTTTTCGGCGCGATTAAGTTACAAATTAAAGTTTTCCATAAATAATAAATATGATAATCAAATTACTAATTATGAATCGTCAACAATATTTCAAACACCTACTTAATCATAATCATAAATTTAGACAAAAAATTCGTAATTAATGTTAAATTTAAATTTGAATTCGCGTTTTGTTCGTAAATGGAGAGTTGTTTCGCCTCCTTAATTGCAAGTAATTAATTTCGCGTGAGAACATCAAAATTGGTTTAGCAAAAAGCTGTCATAAAAATTTATGATTCTAAATTGTTAGGATTAGAACAGAAGCTTCAAACATTGGATATGGATGTTAAAGAATAAAATTAATTGTGTAGTTTTGGAGAAACTTATTTATGTTGACTTGATCTTAGTTAAGATTTTTAACAACTCAATTTGATTTTTTCAGTTTTCATTAACTCTGCTGCACTAAAATTTTACGGATGTTTTTTTTTTTCAATGTATAAAATTGTAGTTTCTGTTAATCTCTGCTTTGCAAAGTGCAGATATAGTCGCCATTATGGAATCAAGTTACAATTAATTCAAATGAGTTTTTGTACAAATAGTTCATCAAGACTACAATATTTATGGCCCCATAGTAAAAGTTGTTCTCCACGGAGTAGATAAGTACAGCTGGACTAGCAACTAAACTTATAAGTCCGAATGTATGTGTTTGTTGATTTGTTTGATACTTTTTAGGGTTCCGTACCTCAAACGGAAAAACGAAACCCTTATAGGATCACTTTGTTGTCCGTCTGTCCATCTGTGTGTATGTCAAGACTCTCGGGACTATCTCGGGAACGCGTAAAGATATAGAATTGAAATTTAAACTAAATACGTATATTTATAGTCTCTTGCAGTTGTGTAAAAGAAAAACTTCTCAGTTATCGTTTAAAAAAGTTAGAACCGTTTATGTCGCAAAAAACCGCATATTTTGCACTCACAAAAATCAAAACCTTCAGGGTACTTCCCGTTGACATAGAACTATGAAATTTGGCGAAAAGCATTGTCTCAGAGTACACATATAGGAATAAATCTGAAAACTGTATATTTTTATATTAATCACAAAAAATAGGGCCTCAAAATTCACAAAATATGGGTTCAAAATTCTAAGTGAGTAAATCGTATCATGTAAGGTATCATTTAAAAGAACTTCATTAGCACATGCTAAAACAGGTTTTTAATTATTTTAACAACGTGTTTGTATAGAACCCTCGATGTGTGACCCTGACTCGCACTTGTCCGGTTTTTTACGACAGCCAGATTAACTTGATTTTTCGCGGGAATACTTATGTAGGTTGGAGTATCATAGGCCATTGTTGAAATATAAGCTAAATATTGATCTAAAAGGGTATTTGCCATTTGTAATAAAGTAATTTTGAATTGCTTTTAGACTAGGTTTTATTTTATTTTGTTTGTAATATATTCAGGTTAAGTTTTAGTATTCTTTTTCTTTTTTTAAGTGGCTTTTTTATTTTAGTCTTAGTGGAAAGTGTTATTTAAGTTTTTTTGTTTATCTGTGTCATACAAAACATCATTTTAATTTTTATAGGTAGGTTAAATATTAAGCGTCTCGATGCTGTCGCCAAGTGTTTGACCAATCACAGTAGCAGAAATAGTCAAAAGATCTTTGATTGGTTGTTGACTAAGACGCAGCTGTCTGCGAGATGCACGCGGTTGAACCCACGGATAAAGCTAGTATACTAAACTTATAATTTGTTAATTGATATCTGAGGCATATAACACAGCAAGCCCAATGACTCAATTAGAGGAGGAGATGTCTCACTCAACGACCGTTGCAATCAGGATTCTGGACGCTGCCAACTCACCAAGCGAAATGAATTATCATTGTGGTGATTTTAATAATTACAAGTGATGTTATTGTGTCACCTTTGTGACTTGGATGTAGAGCTCTTCCTTTTTTAAAAGGCTTAGAATAGTGTATTTTATTATTTCTCTGATCCCAGACTATAGGTACAAAAGCAATAAAACATTGACTTATACAGAGCTGTTTACTGCACTATAGTCCGCTCAGATCAAATAAAAATATATTTGCTCTGAGATAGTCCGTGAACTTATTGTAAAAATGCCATATTTGCTTAGCGAAGAACAAAACAGAGTGCCGGTCGGAGCCATCCTGCGTAGCTTTGCTTTTCACTATGTTTTGTCCTCGCCTAGTCAATATAGCTTTTTTGCAATGGCTAGAACGATTTAGCTAGCTCCGTTCAAATTTGGTAGCGTTTGGTCAAACAGTTAGTAACTTAAATAGATAGATATGTTTTATTCTTTATGGTCAAACTACATAAACTTAATTATAGAGTCATAATCGGCAGCCCTACTGCTAAAAGCAACTTCTTCCAGCTTATTATACTGTCTCTTTGAGCAAAGGAGCGAGATGTTCATTTGCTTGAAATTTTGTAAGATTCAATACATAAATAATTTGAAGCCAATTGAGGTTGATTGACACAATTTTTTTCAGAAAATCATATAAATACTTATAGGTAGTGAATGCTATATATTTTAGTGTGCATAACATGAATTGTAAAAAAATAACTAAAGTGATTCTTTTAAAATTTTTAATATGACCTTTTTTCTGCTGTGTTGAAATTCAATTCGCCAAACATTATACACAGCAAAATTAACACAAGTACAATAGATAAATTTTAACATCACAAATAAGTAGTTTAGCTAAAACACGCATTACACAATTTAGTTTTTACAATAACAATACGTTATATAAATCAACCAATCGTTTGATTTTGCCGACATTGAAATAACTAATTTAGCAGAACTCTGTATTAGGAATGTAACAAAAAATTGACGTAACTTAAAAAACTCATTTTCTCAGAAATCAAGATAAAATCGACAGTCAATACACGAATACAATATTTTATATAAAACTAGTTACGCCCTGTGGTTTGAATGATGTTTGATTAGTATTTTTTTTTATTAAAACTGTACAAAAACTTCAATGCCAAATTTTCGATATTATTATTATTTTTAAGAAGAGAGTTAAATGTCCTTTCGATTAATGTTTAAAAGTAAACTATTTATAAAAGTATTTGAGAGCCTGACAGAATCGCATTATGTATAATAGATAGAGAGAGAGGAGCAATTGGTTGAATAGTGTTGGTTTAAAATGCAAGAGATGGCGTTATTCGTTAAAAAATGTAAAGAAAAATTCA
The DNA here is from genome assembly GCA_949316475.1 of Hypomecis punctinalis. Taxonomy (NCBI): domain Eukaryota; kingdom Metazoa; phylum Arthropoda; class Insecta; order Lepidoptera; family Geometridae; genus Hypomecis; species Hypomecis punctinalis. The sequence continues at coordinate 8,285,300 of OX438819.1, read as the reverse complement.
ATGCCCATAACCTTATGCGATAAGACTTTGACTCAAACCTTATGCTAAAATACTTTTGACTCAAACCTTATGCTAAAAGACTTTGAATTAAACACTGCTCACTCACATTGTGGCAATCTTTGTGGTAAAAAAAATACATTAAGCCACACTAGTTTAATATATTTTCCTTATGAACGTCTTAGCTGCTTTTCTTTTAAAATTTATTTACATTTTATTACAGATTCTCAATCTAATAAGAATCAAAATATTTTATTGTAAAGCAGAGCACCTACAAATTTATACATACATACAAAACAAGCAAATATATATCAATTATTATCGAACATAAACGGTCAAACAAACATTTAAAATCCATGACATAATAAGTTTCAAATGAGGTGCGCAAGTATAAATTTAGCAAAAACAAATCAAGGACCACTTATGCGGGTTTTCCTAAAACACTCCAATCGGATTTTTCTGAGAATTGCTAAAAAACTTCAAGTTTTTTCTGACGAGCCAAGTGATTGTTTGTGGCGTTTTATTAAATTCTTTGCAGTTTTTCTGTTTTAATTTGAATGTTCCTTCGTTTGTTTAAACGAATAGCATGAATTATGATATATTGGTGTATCGTTGTATTGTGATCATTATGTGTATTTTTCTGTTGTATTATCCTTAAAACATTCATATTACATTAGTTAGATGCGCTAGATGCACGGCGCTCCCAACCGATCTTATTGGAGATCTATAGAGGTGGTATAAGTCCAGCAGTGGATTTCCCATAGCTGAAACGATGACGATGATAGATATATAATTATAATCGGTTCAAAAGTCAAGCACAAGTCAAAAATTTGGATGCAGTTGTATGGTATTTAGGAAATACTGCAAAGTTTCGGAAAAACTATTTTGAAAATATTCTAAACTAGTTTTTACCCGCGGCTTCGCCCGCATACGCAATATATCATTATAATTTATAGCCTATGTGTTATTCTGATATATAAGCTATTTTATTGCAGTTTCATCTCAATCCGTTCAGTAGTTTTTGCGTGAAAGAGTAACAAACATCCATACATCCATCCAGTCATCCATCCATCCTCACAAACTTTCGCGTTTACGAGTATAATATTAGTAGTATGTGTATCTTACACGTCAAAAGTCTAGCGTTTCATAAACACTGTAAGTACACAGTTAAAAATTATATTTTTCTAATTTTCAATGTATCAGGTATGTAGGTATATTGAGACATAGGTATACATATAATTACTAAAAATAAAATTCCGCTATTAGATGCTACAGAAATAAGTCACGCTTTACAAAATAAATATAGAAATTATTTCTCTCCTTAATTGACTTTTTTTCTATTTTAATAATACTTTTCTTGAAGTTTTCATTACCTATTTCCATTGCAATTAATTTAAGTTTGAAGTGAAACGGCAATCATTAAAAAAAACTTTAAGATTAACTTAACTCTCATATAATATTTTACATATTTTTTCATTTTCACTTTAGAGAAAAAGCATTTTATCGTTACATTTAAAAAATTGAAAAAAAAACTACATGTTCGCTCCGCTTAGATGAGCTATTGTGAAATAGATGATATTTTATAAAAAAGATAATGTTATAACATAGGTCAAGTCCTTTAATCTTTGGCCTGCAAAAGAAACTTTCGCAAATGTTAAAATATGCACTGCACATTATGTAATAAGTACCAAAATATACGAAAAGTTAAACAACGCGTCTATCGAACGTAAAAAAGAAACTGAACATTTCACATTCACGGATTTTCAACGGAACGTTTTGAAAAGTTATACTGTTTTATCGACAATTCTTTAAGCTGGTAGACAGTAATGTAAATAAACTGCAACTTTTTACGCACACACAGATTTTCAGCTGTTTTTTTTAAAGAGTTAGCTACATAGTTTCTACAGCTTTTAAATGGAGTATTTTGAAAGACCCCGCTGAAAAGTTGTACTGTTTTATCGACAGTGTTATGAGCTGGTAGTATTATAACTTAGTACGGCAGATCGTGATGCTTCTCGCCTTTGACCCTGGACCCAGGGTCTGATGCCAGACTGTCTCCGATGATTCAACTGATAACGTGCGTCGATCTCATACCACACTGACAGTTCTCTTTTTGAAAAATGATTTATTTTTAGAACAATAGTCATCTGTTACTGGTGTTTATTTTTATGGCTTGCAAATAGAGGTATTTAGCAATGATAAATGAACTTATCATATTAATATTTTCAGTTCTGCAAAATGACAAATTTTCAGCCAGGATAAATTACATTACCCACTTTTTCAGCTCAACATTAACAACATAAATTATAGTTTCAACGTGTTTGTATTGTTAGTAAGTTTTATGCAAGTTACTAAGATTAAACTAAAATTTAACATGTTTTAAAAAAATGTTCTAATCCATGTTCTTGCAACTTTACAAGTGCGTATCTAATAGTTTTACCTACTTATCAAGAAGTTTTTAGTAAAAACGTGAATATTCAATGACTAAAAATTTGCATTAAATTCTATTGATACATGAACAATAACAATCATAGCTTTAAAAATATATTTTAACAAACTACAAAAAGTTTTAATCATCGAGTTAGATAAATTTAATTACTTACTTACCTACTTACAGAGACAACTTTATAATTATGATATTTTAAGTAAGTAAGTATACTAAAAAACAAAGCACTTACAGTTGAAATAGTCTGCTTAGTGATAATAATATACTCACTACATATAAAATTCGTAGCAACCAATTTTGAGAAATAACACACGGCTAAGTTAGCCACACAAAGCATTTAAGTTAAAGAACTTACCTTAATAATAGCATCCAAAAGTGAAAAAAAGTCTGCAACACCAACAAGCCACTGTTATTCACAAAATCCTTACGTTATTGTCACTTCTACACAATACAAACACCGTGCACAGTTCCAAAAACAAAAAGTTTCACACAACTAGTGACCTGAAAACAGTTCCACTCGAAAAAGTTTGCCAGAGCGCGAAAAAAGTCGCAACGAAAAATGTCCGCAATCGCGGAAAATGCCGACAGCCGCGCGCGCCACTACGCGACTGAAAAAATTGCCACATCTGCGTAAGACTCGGAAACTAAATCAAAATACGCTAGAGGGACGAGTCAGCCGAGGCCCCACCCTTCCCCCTCCACTCGCGCGCAAAAACTAACGTAAAAACCACGCGTCGACTCCTCCACGCGAAATTAACAATTGTTTATATCACTAAAATGTATTCGGATACATCTCGACAAAGCCCTATTTTGAGTGAAATATTAAACAATTAAGAATCACACAATAGAATTCCGACAATGTCGAAATATTTAAAACAATACGCGCGTTTAATTTGTACGAATCATAATAATAAACACGGGCCGCGTTACAGTGTGGATATCGATAATCGATTTGGATACGGCGGAATCGGTCGTTTCAAATCGCGTTTTCGGATTAGGAATCGAGTTTTCCCGCGCTCCTGGAATTTCGAATTTGGAATGTTTACGTGAGGTCGGTGCGACCGTGCGCTACAACCGCCCGGTCACAAATACCGAGCGCGCTCGACGCGATCTCAGCCGCGGGTTTTTTCTGCCAAAAAACTTGAGAAAGGGTCCTTTGGTCCTTCAGTTTAGGGTTAGCGGGAACTTTTTATGATTTTTTAGGGTTTTTATGATCCATTGAATTGGAGCGTATTTAGATATACGCGGATTGACCTTCGCTCGGCCGAGGTGGAGCTACTTTAAGCTCGCAATGTTTTTGTGGGTATTTTTTGCGGGATGATATAAGTATGTGGCGGGTTGGTATCGTTTTGATGAGTGTGACGGGTAGCAACAAGGTGCCACGCTGCCTCGGAACGTTTAGGAAAATTATTTACGGACTTTTGATTCTCATTTTGACAGTTTTTTTTTAGTTGACTTTACTGTTGGTCTTGTAATGTAATTTCATTTGATTAATTAGAATTAGTTCGGTATATAAATGTGTTTAATAAAACTGTGTATCTTTCATCTATGGTTCTTCTTTCAGGGCAAAGACAAAAATTAATTTTCAATAGAAATACTTGTATTTTTTTCTGTTTATTCAAATTTTCAAGAAATTTTGTTTTTGTCTTTGTTCGTTACAAATTTTCTTAACTTTATTCTTATCAATATCTCTTTACTCCAACGTAGTCTGGAAGAGATAGCTGCTAGCAATAAGGTCGTTATTGTGACTCGAGTGATTCATCTATTTACTCTTATTTTTTTCTTTTTTAGTCTATACAGTAAAGAGTTAAAGTATGTTATCTAGTTTGTAACAAATCTTACTTCGACACACACTGAGAAAAAAATCGCCACTAAATATTACAAAAGTCCTTTGTAATTGGCGAAAACACTAAATTTTAGTATAACTTACCAAAGTTTTGCTGTATTTGCAATTTTTATTATTTTTTACTAACAGTTTTGTTTTTGTAATTGTAATTCCTAAAATACGATTTTAGTAAATGCAGATATTGCAAAAGTTTAATATTTATTACAAATGTATAGTAAATATTGTTAGAGTTTTGTAAATTCCGCAAATTCGATTACTATTTTCAAGAAAAGGTAGTTGTGTTTCTAACAGTTTATCTATTTTGTAATTCTAAGTAATACTTTTAATCAATTTTACAAAACGTTTGTAATTTTAAGAATTAACTATAGTTGATACAACAAAAATATTTAGTTTTACCTTTTTGTAATTCTAATCAACACGCTTTATTTATTTCAACACGGGTTTGTAATTTTTAGAAAATATAAAAATATTGGTACAAGAACAGATTTAGTTTTTACCTTTTGTAATTCCAAGCATCTCGTTTTATTAATTTCAACACGCATTAGTAATTGTTAGAAAGAACTATAATTGGTACAACAAAAATATTTTGTTTTACCCTTTTTGTAATTCCAAGTAACATGCTTTTTTAATTTCAACACGCGTTTGTAAATATTAGAAAAAACTTTAATTGGTACAACAAAAATATTTAGTTTTTCCCTTTTTGTAATTCCAAGTAACACGCTTTATTAATTTCAACACTCGTTTGTAATTATTAGAAATAACTTTAATTGGTACAACAATAATATTTAGTTTTCCCCTTTTTGTAATTCCAAAGAGCATGCTTTAATAATTTCAATACACGTTTGTGATTTTTAGAAAGACCTTTAATTGGTACAACAAAAATATTTTGTTTTACCCTTTTTGTAATTCCCAGCAACATGCTTTATTAATTTCAACACCCGTTTGTAAATATTAAAAATAACTTTAATTGGTACAACAAAGATGTCTAATATTTGTCTTTTTGCAATAACAAGCAACACGCTTTATTAATTTCAACACTAGTTTGTAATTATTAGAAATAGCTTTAACTGGTACAAGAATAATATTTAGTGTTTCCGTTATTGTAATTCCAAGCAACATGCTTTATTTATTTCAACACACGTTTGTAAAATTTAACAAGAACTTTATTTGGTACAACAAATATAATTAATTTATCCCTCTTTGTAATTCCAAGGAACATGCTTTAATTATTATGAGCTTTTAGCGGCTTCGCCCACGTGGCCTATATACAGGAATCAAAATATGACGTACTGTTTTTTCAGAAACAAACATTATAAGCGCTCTTACGATAATAATCTCAATTGAAATTACAAGATGACAAAATTCCCAAACAAAGCATTATTGCTTTTCAAAAACAATAAAATTGACAAAATTTGCCGTAAAACGTAAACTTATCGTCTATAACAATAGCAAATATTAGATCATAAGTAGTAGTAAGTAACAATATTTTTCCCAGAACAAATTATAATAAAATGATTTTACGCTATGGTCTTGAGTCAAGAGTAAAAAAATGAAGAATAAGCATAGCTGCTGGATTCTAAACGCTTACAAATAAAAAGCAAATTTTTGGCTTTAAAATTTAATAAGGTATGGTTAAATATATGAAGCTATTAAACAAAAACGGAAAAAAGTTAACGTTTACTATCAAAAGTCATGGTAAGGGCACTGAAGTTACTGGAATAATATACGAGATAAGTTTACACTTTAACACTCGAAAAATCTCAAATTAATACTTATGCATTAATTCTAATTGCATTAATTGGCATTAAGATTTTTTCTGATGCCGCGTTTTCTGTTACCGCCAACGTCGTTGAAATATTCTTATTTGACGGCTTTGACTTTGGTTTCAGTAGTTCAGTACACTAAGTATCTTACTCTTACTTACTTACTCTTTATTAATAATAACTAGTTATAGGTCATTTGTAGTGCATGCTAACATATTTCATCAAACGTTACCTATAGTATGATTCCTTATTACTAACATAAAAAGGTGCATTTAACAAAATCCAATAAAAATTGTATCATACGAGTACTTCGTAGGGTTTGACATGCTCTTAGGCGATTAGTACTATGTACTTACAAAAAAAATCCACCGCGTTGGTACCTAGATAGGTACTGGTATAGACAAGTATTGGTATCTGATACACCACTGGTTTGAAAGATGAAAAAAAAATTGATTTACCTTGTTTTGTAATTACAAGCGTGGGTTTAATCATTTCCAAAACACGATTGTCATTTGTATTGAAAGGAAGAATAATTTCAAGCATGAGGCTTTATTAATTTCAAGACACTATTGTAATTTTACTACAATACTTTAGTTAATGCAACAGAAACATTTAGTTTTTGGTCTATTTTGTAAATCCAGCAATAAGCTAAGTAATTTCAACGAAATGTTTTGTTATTTCCAGTAAAGTGTTCGGTGTGTTTTGCTTTATGAATACGATCCCGCCTTTCCAGCAGCCATTTCGTCGTTGCTTGCAGTAGAGTAAACATGTAAAGGAGAGTGAAGTTCAGTACCAACAAACTGTGTTTTACCATCAGATTTAAACACTCTGAGTGACAATTGACAATCTTACCCAGGAGTCAGTGTTATAACAGCTATACAGTCATACTGAGTAACTAATCTCAGTGAATACGATCCCGTCTTTCCAGCAGCCATTTCGTCGTTGCGTGCAGTAGAGTAAACATGGAGGATGAAGTTCAGTGCGGACCAACTAACTGTGTTTAATTAAGTGTCATAAGTACAGATTTAACCAGTGTAAGTGAAAATTAACAATTTTACCCAGAATCTACGGAGTAACTGGGTTTCTCCGTGAATACATTATACTTGCCGGCAATGTAAATTATGTTTTATTGTAAATGTGGCTGTTTCGTGTGTTATATTATACATGTATAATAATTAATAAACATGACTTCACTTGAATCTTTATTTTTATGTCTACAATTATTATTCACCTTGTAACTTACATTTAGTATTAGTTTACAACCTTAGATTCGTTTTGTAAGATATGTAACTCAAGTAGTTTCAATAGCTTAATTTTGTATTATTTAGTTGGTTTTTGTAATGTCTAGTTTAGTTCTGTGATATCTACTTAATAAACCCTATCCATAAAAAAGTTATAAAACACTTCAAATTGAAATATTAAAAACTGTATACTTATAGGTCATTGTTATAAGCAGGTATACAGTTTTTAATATTTCGATTTGAAGTGTTTTATAACTTTTACATTGATAGGGTTTACTAAATTGATAACACAGAAATTATACTAGAAATTACAAAAATCAACTAGATAATACAAAATTAAGCTATTGAAACTACTAGACTTTTACGAGATAATACTGAACTAAACTTTTGAAAGTACTAAGGCTTACTAGATATTACAAAACTGATCTATCAAAATTACTAGGTGATTAGCAGATAATACAGAACCAAACTTTCGAAAGTACTAAGGCTTACTAGATATTACAAAACGAATCCATCAAAATTACTAGGTGTTTACTAGATGATACAGAACTAAAATTTCGAAAAAACTAGGACTTTACTAGATATTACATAACTAATCTATTGGATCTACTGGGGCTTTACTACATGTAACAAGACAGGTATTAATAATTCCTATTAAATATCAATTTATATTTTTTACAGGGCATTTGTTGTCCTCGGGATTAGTAAAATCTTAGTAAAGAGTACTAAGGAGTTTGCTAGATATAACAAAACAGGTATTAGTAATACCTACTAAATATCGATTTGTATTTTTAACAGGGCATTTGTTGTCCTCGGGATTAGTAACATTTTAGTAAAGAGTACTATGGACTTTACTAGATATTACAAAGCTAATCTATTGAAACTACTGGGGCCTTACTACATATAACAGAACTGATATTGTAATACCTACAAATTGCATTTACAAAAATCGATTTGTATTTATTACAGGTCATTTGTTGTCCTCGGATTTAGTAAAATTTTAGTAAAGATTACTATTTTTTTGTTAGTTTTTCTCTCAGTGCATGATTATAATAAATGTTATAGGTAGGTAATTAAAGAAATTGTAATTTAAAACACATATTAACCAACATTAAACACATATAAACATTTTTTTACAAAACTTCTCACTTATTTACTTACCTATACTAATTAAAATGTCTAAACTCTTCAATTATATATAAATACAAGAAATACATAACGAACAAATAAAAAAACAAACTTACTGGAAAAGTTGATTGAACTTCATTTTTACTTTATATACTTTACATAATTATTTTTGAAATATTCATCGAAGCTAATTAATGTTCATTAATTTACCTTTTCTCACAAAACTTATTAATTATTTACAGAAAGCTCTACAATTATTAAAAAAAAATAGTGAAACGAAATTACATGAACATTTTTGTACATTATGTCTTTTTTTTTCAAAACTCATATTTTTTCACACAAAACTTCTCATTCATCTACGCTAAAACCAATACAGCAAACCCTATGCCAAAAAATTCATAGTAAAAATCTAATTTACTGGAACAGTTTATCGAACCTAATCATTCTTTTTGTAAAATTAATTGAAGCTAATTAATTTTGATACAATTTTCTCACAAAACTATTCATTTATTAACACTAAATTGTCTATACCTACTACATATACTTATATATATTTCCAAAAAAAAATACATATTGAGTAAGTAGATTCGTACAAGCAGAGTGGTTAGCCCTGGTGTCAGAGTTTTTAAGCCGCCTGTAGGCCTCTGACCTAGCTGAACGGTCAAAACAATCGAACCCTACAATTTAACGTATCATCGGAGGCACGACAGCGCTCAGTTGGAAATGTCATCCGCGGCCACCCATTCGAAGACTGACCGTGCCCAACGTTGCTTAACTTCGGTGATCAACTGACAAACACCTAGTCAAACTACGCTATGAGTGCTACATAGCAAATAATATAAATATAGTTTAAACAAAACTAAAAAACCACTTCATAAAACTCGCGTAAGAATTCATTATACCAAAGAAAGCACCGCTGGAGCCGCTGGAAACCCGACCTGTTTCGGAGTAAGTAGTACTCTTTTGTCAGGGAATACGAGCGCGCGTATTCCCTGACGAAGGAGTACTACTTACTCTGAAACAGGTCGGGTTCCCAGCGGCCCGGCCGCGATATCATACGTGAGTAAAAACCGGTGTTTTCTTTAGTAAAACTAAAAAACACGCTTAGGAGTCACCATTTTTTTAAATAAATGCACTGTCATCGGTCTTTGGTAGGTGTACAAATTTTAAAGAAAATCCGGTCGCTCAAAGTCGGTCAAAATCGAGCTCAAAGGGGTTGGTTACAAGCAAGCAAACATACAGGTGAAACTAATAAAAGCGTGTTAAAAACGAACTTTCTGGAACAGTTTATTGAACCTCATTTTTTACATGTCATTCTTTTTGCAAAATTCATCGAAGCTAATTAATATTAATATAATTTTTCTCATAAACCCGATGAGCCGTGCAGTCATTAAGACTTCGGTTTAAGCTAATAAGAAAATAATTGCTGGCGCCAGAATAAACGTTACAGTTTTTACCCGATTCCATAGAAAGAGGGGCTGTTTTAACCGTAAACTAGGGCGTTTATTTTTACTCTGTAAGTATTCTTTATGGACTATTGACTGGACCTTGTCTATTTTTTAATGCAAAATATGGCTACATCTGTCCACTAACTCGCCTGTTGGAAAGCAAAGTTGTAGCCGAAGATGGAGTATGTAGGCCTAGAAGATAATAATAATAAATATTTTGGGACATCTTACACACGGCCTCTGACCCTAAACTAAGCAAAGCTTGTGATATGGCTGCCAGAGACTGATAGGTATACTACATATACTTATTTTTAAATACATACTTAAATAGATAGTAACTAAATAACACCCAGACACAGAGCAAACACTTATGTTCATCACATAAATATTTGCCCTGGGTGGGGATCGAACCCACGCCTCTTTGATCCAGAAGTTAGGGTCACTAACCACTGAGCCACCGAGGCAGTCAATACCTATTCACTCTTGACTTGACCAATTCGTAATGGTCAGGAAACAATGACGGCGGCAGGGCTTTCCAATCCCTAGTAATCCGCATTATGAAGCCATTTGCAATTTAATTATTAGTTTTGTTTTAAATAATAAATAAATTTATTAAACTTATTTGCCTCACAACAGAGCGTAAATACTAAATAATAATTGCAAACAAACATTTGAAGATCAACTTCCGCAAAGTAACGCCTGATTCAATCAACTGTTCCATAAAAAAAGGTCGTCATTCAGAAAACTAAATCAACTCTCCACGTGAGCTAGTGCATTATAGGAGATCACTTACAATTTTTTTTTCTGATTAGAATTCTTAGAAAAAACTCCTACACCTACTTTATGGACATTTATAAAATTGAGTTAAATAAATAGCTATAAAATTATTCAATAAAAAACTCATGGATGTTGTATAAGAAAACTATATCAACACATTATTCTTGTCTTAGAAAAGCTATTAATCGTAAGTACTATCTACTCTGCGTCAGTTAGTACCTACATCAGAGTCACTTAGGATTTAATTTTCCAAAGCTAACGCACTTTAGCAAAATTAAAAAATTGAGTTTTTAAATTTCAAACAGCAACTAAAAAAAATTGGAACTTCAAATACCTACTTAGAAAACGTAAACAACTCATAGTTTTTCTAAGGACAAAAACCACCACTTAATAATTCTGTATTAACCAGTGAATACGTCATAAAAAATAGAAATATGTAGAATAAAATAGACAGGGATAGATAGATCGATAAATGGATAGAAATAAAAAGAACTAGAATTAATAGTAGGTAATAGAAATTCGAACAGCGACTAAAAAACTAAATCAACATTGTTCCTATCTTAGAAAAGCCATTAGTACTATCCTCACTGCGTCAGCTAGTACATCACAGGAGATCACCTACGATTCCCGAAAGCAATAAATCGCGACTGCACAACAAGTAAACGGATTCGATTCCCGCGCAAATGTCAGCGGTTATTTTCGCGCGCGAACTGTCCCGTCCGTCAGCGCTGGCCAACAACAAAGTGATGCTTTTGTTTCATAAATCGAATTTAGAACTTTATCAATAGGACACACGTAATAAGGAGTTTGATCATTCTTTTTTTGAAAATCGACCTATGGCATTCAAGAGAATCCGCCAACAAAAATATTAAAAGTGATCTTATTTCAATTGAATTTAGAACATTATCGAAAAAAACACGTTACTCGTACGTTAATAAGGGGCTTGATGTTCTGAAAATCGAATCATTTATATTCAAGACAATCCGCCGACAAAAATATCGAGCGTAGATTTTGTTTCATAAATTGAATTAAGAACACGTAATAGAGTTTGTAGTTACTTTCTTTTTTGAATAATGTCAATCGGTTCATCGGCCAACTATACTCTATAAAATTTAACTTGATCTGCATCCGCACGAGATGCCTCATCGATGGCGCTCGACAGTCCTCCGCCACTGTTCTCAGGATAGAGTTTTGACTTCCTCGCACTCTTCTTACCAAAGATGCCACTTTTTTGCGAATAACGGCCTGAAAGCCGTCTGTATGGGCCTGTGCAAACATCTCGGAGGCGCTGCAAAAGCGAGGAAGTCTCATCATCATCCTAAAAACATTGTTGTATTGGACACGGAGAGTTTCTATCGATCTCTTGGCATACCCAAACCAGAGACCACCCGTGTACAGACCCTGACAGTACGCTTTAAAAAGCATGATCTTGACTTCATCCGTACAACGAGCGAATCTACGGGCGAGCATATTGCCTCTGATCGACAGAGCTCTCCGTTCTCTCTCGATGTCAACGTCGTCCTTAAGGTCGTCGGTAAGGAGCTTGTGATATTTTTTCATATAGTCAACTGAAAAATTTCTTTTGAACTAAGTTGAACTTTATACAAAGTTATGAATGTATGATTGTTATCAATGATACACGTAGGTGCAATGAAAAGTTTTTTTTATAGGGTAAGTGCCTTTATTAACTACCACTAAATGCAAGACTTACATGATCTAAAACTACATTAACTATTCTTTTATCATTTTTCTTTCATTGGAAAATAAGCGTTAGACGTAAAATCGATTCCTGGGTACTACTCCACCAATTTTGATTCGGAAGTTATTAACTGGCTAAATGCTCGCCTTCCAAAGCCAACTCAATTTTATGACAACTGTTTAAGTACTCTAATTCCTGGCAACGATCTCCCGCCAAAAAAGAACCACATACCTGGCCGTAATTAAAAATAAAAACTAAAGCTGATTGACAAAATGCAACATTACAAGAAACGGGTAATAATTCCTTTTTTAAACATAAAACGAACATTTTCCGAGGTTTCACGTCTTACACACCCGTCCGCATAATAATCTGCGGAGTTTGCGTGTGTGTGGCGTCGCCTGTGTGTGTGAGGGAATGATATTTTCCACACATGAGTTGTTACTCGTGTTAACAATAAATCATATGAATGTATTTGTGATCGGGTCGGGATTAGTGATGGGAATAAGAAATCATCGATGTCGAGCTTGTCGAGATTATATTGAAATCTAATTTTATCGAATTCAATCTGTGTAGAGCAATACATGTTTATATTGATGGTCTGAATTACCTCCTTTCGGCTTAGTATACCAGTTCTGGATAACCCTGTATGTAGAACTATTATTTTCTACTTTTAATTTTAGATTGAAGTGAACGGTATATGTATTTGATAGAACGTTTCCCTGATATCATGACCAAAACGTTGACAGGTACCCGTTAGAGTTTTTGTAAGCTCATAAATGGTAGACTCAATTTTTTATATATTAATATTATACAAATATCTGGCCAGGCGTTTGGTAGAGGTGACACGTGACCAGAAAGCTGGCATGTATTTTGCCCAAAAGCTGAGTATTGCTATTCAGCGAGGCAATGCTGCCAGAATTTTGGCCACGTTACCCTCTGCCGCGGGACTTTTAGACTAGGTTTTATTTTATTTTGTGTTTCTTTTAGTATTAATTTTCTTTTCTTTTTAGTTTAAGTAGGTAGGTTTAGTCATGGTGGTAATCGATATCTGTTTTGTCTTTCTGTGTAAATAAATTATGTAGACTCAGAGCAAATAAAAAAATCAAGAGAGAACGCTGCCATAGTTCGACTGACAAGCCAAGGCGTGGTTTCCTTGTACGTGGATGTGTGTGTAATTGTCTGTACACGGCGAGGCGTAGTTTTGGTGGGCCTCACTTGTTTGTTCACAACATTCTGTCTTTATTTTTTTATTTGGTCTGAGTATGTAGATTGGAAACAAAGTCTCGTTACTTCGTTACTTCTAATAAGACCCTATAATTGGTGTAAAATAAATAATAGGATCGTGGATACTGAGCACTACCATTACTCTAACCTCCTGGGCCTATAGGCCGCGGATGTTTTGGCCTTTTAGCCATATCATACTATACCGCCGTTTTACTATATTTAAAATGGCGGTTTAAAAACCGAAAAGGGCTAGCTTCCCGGTCTATACGAACTTACTTATATAAAACATCGACATGGCCATTGTAGAGATGTACTAATAATTAATGATCTTTATCACAATACGCTCAAACAAAGCCCAAATTAATCACTATCGATCATTCAAAGTCCAGCCCTAGCCACGCGCATGTGTGCTGTACGCACGCACGCACACATCACCGCCCGAATCGTGTTGCATTTCTTTCTCGTATTGTAATTTATTGGTCTGTAACGAAGTTAATTATTACGATTTTTGTATTAAACGCTGGAAATTATTTTTAGTATTGCAGACGCTGTATTCGTATCGGCTTTTTTACCGAGAATCGAGAATGTATCGATAAATAGTGATGTATATTAATATAATGATGGAGCACTTGTGATTCTATACGCAGACGAGCGGGGTTACATTAATAACTACATTTATTTTGTTGAAAATTGTAATTTTATGCAACGATAACGTTGTACAACGTTTTCTTTTTTAAGATTGAGCGATTGTTTTAAGAGAAATGTACAGAAGTGTGAACTATTCTGTAGTTTACTTTTGATTGTGTCACATTCAAGTAACACATACTATTTTTTTTTCAAAGTAAGTAAGTATGTAATACAGGTTTATCCAGAAAAGATGCCCTAAGTCGAAAGGGGGTGATTGAGACCATCATTATGAACAACTTTTATTTTGGACTAACTCGGAATTTAAAAATACAGATGTACCATACTAAACAGCAAACTCGAAATCGAAATTGTAAGAAACAGCTGGTTTCTTTCTCGAATTCCTTGTCAAATTAATTCCAGTCCTAATTAATTGCCTGTAAGAAATCGCCATGGCTGATAAGGCCGCCATTTTGTGACTATATTTTGTCGTATTTAAGTAAATAGTGTTTAATTTTTGTTTTAGTAGGTAGTAGTAAATGGAGAGTATGTCTGTCTGTCCATCGACTCGCTGAGGCTCACCTATATGGGTAGGTCTATGTTTGTGCTGTATATACTGTACCAGATTTTTCAATAGTCCACTGCAGGACGTACGCCTACCCACGAAGGGTGATTAGGCCATATTCACCACGCTGGTCCAGAGACTACCAGCTATCCTCATGGTGAGCAACGAAGGTCCTGGTGGTGTTGGTCGAAAATGTAGCATGCATTTAGATAGATAGATAGATAAATTCTTTATTGCCACACCAAAACTTAAATGAACTAGGAAAACTTAGACTAGGAACTTATAGTAAGTGTTACAATCGGCGGCCTTACCGCTAAAAAGCAATTTCTTCCAGGCAACCGTTACTTGTGAAGGATTAATTTAAAGGTTTAGGCGACGGGGTGTGTATGAAAGTGATATATGTATATACAAACAACATACATGTATACAGTTACACTCCTTTATTTATTGATAGTTAAACGGAATTCAATTGTTCACGAAAATGATACACTAATCTCAGAACCATTTACTTAAAATAAATAAAATTAAATCAAAATTCCAAAAAGCACTTAGATTGATGGCACACTGACATGACACTAGCAAGTACTTGAGACATGCGACGCCAAAATTAAAAGCAAAAAAGGTAAGGCTCTGCCGCTTAGCTAAAGCGCCCGCAAGAAAACCTCGCGCGGCAATAATTGGGAACTAATTTAAAACTGCCAGTGCATTCAATATCTTCTGGAAATAGCGTATGTGGCACCGCCACTGGTGTGCAGAGTTATTATGACCACTAAGTTTGTATTGCTTACAACAAAGTACAATATTATGGTCACAAAACTTGTATTAGTCAAGACGTGTTGTCATTAAGCTTTTGAACAGATCTTTGTATCGATTGAGATTTTTAACCTGGAACTTTTTTCTTGGGCATAATCGTTATTATTTGCTAACTCTAAATAAAAGTGTGCAGTGACACATAGCTGGAAGAACTGAGTTGTTTAGTTCTCGAATGAAGAATAAAGTAAATACACAAAGTAGACGAAGGGATTTTTTACATTGATTGACTGTAGTATTTAAAAGCTTAGGTAAAGCAATACGATCGTAGCGCCATCGTAAACTACGATCACCTTCGATCCCCAATTGGTGATCGAAGACGGTCACAGAGATACAGAGAGAGGTCTTCACTTCACCCGGCGAGTAAGAGGAAATAATCACGGCAAAACGCATGTTTACGAATCATACAAACTTACCTAGATACAACAGAATGTCTAGTTATGTCAGCGCATATAAAAAAGTAATTTCTTGTGTTCTATGTGTGATAATTGAATTAATTATATATTAGCGATACGCGTAGTTGTGAGAAGCCGTGGTGGTCAAGAGGTAGTGACACCCGCCTTACAATCGTGAGGTCGTGGGTTCGAATCCCCGGTCCCGTACCAATGAGTTCTTTGGAATTTATGTACGGAATTTCACACCACGGGCTTTTCGGTGAAGGAAGACATCGTGAGGCAACCTTGCTTACGTCCGTAGAAGAAATTCGATGGCGTATGTGAATCCACCAACCTACACTGGGCCCGCGTGGTGGATGTGGCCCAATCACCCTTCGTGGGTAGGCCTACGTCCTGCAGTGGGCTACTAAAAAGGCTGGTACAGTACAGTACAGTAGTTGTGATTTGTTGTCTGATAGTTTTATGCGAAAATGAGTGACAAAAAACGACAGCATACTAGTATTTTGTTTTACACCGGAGTTGTTTTTCAAAGTGCAGTGCCTTTTAGAAGCTTATAATTATGATCAATTGTTCATCATTATGAACAACTTTAACTATTGGACCAACTGCGAAATAATGTTTAAAATCTATTCAGCTGATTCTGTTTTTACGGTTTTTGAGTTCTTTCCACGAAAAAGTTGTTGAAAATTGTGAGAATAAAATAGTGCGTTGACTCCGCGCGGAAGAAGTGAAACTTCGACGCAACAGAGCTTTCATACCTCCTCCATGGTAGCGTTAAACGCAATCTTGTTGGAAGTCGCATTAGATAAATAAATAAATAAATATTTTGGGACATCTTACACACGGCCTCTGACCCCAAACTAAGCAAAGCTTGTGATATGGCTGCCAGAGACTGATATACTACATATACTTATTTTTAAATACATACTTATATAGATAGTAGCTAAATAACACCCAGACACAGAGCAAATACTTATGTTCATCACAGAAATATTTTCCCTGGGTGGGGATCGAACCCGGCGTCTTTGATCCAGAAGTTAGGGTCACTAACCACTGAGCCACCGAGGCAGTCATTAAAAGTTTCACTTCAATAAGTAGAAGCTGGAAACATACTATCGGACGCGGCTTACGGACGCGACTGACAGCCGCGACCGATAGGTATCTAGACAATAAATGTACACTGAGCCGTGCACACTATCGGACATAAGTCGCGGACGTCACCTTGGGCTGACCTTGAGCGTTCAGACGTCCGAGAGCGATCTGGCACGCCGGATGCTTTAAGACTGTGCACACTGCTAAGTCGCGTCCGTCAGCCGCGTCCGATAGTATGTTTCGAGCTTTACTTTGCGAAACAAAACCTTGTATAATAATTGCCAGAGACAACATGTCCCATTTCGCAATATCTATGACTACTGTACATTTTAGCTATCTAAGCTCCTTTTGAAAATCGAAAAAGTATTCGTAAAATGTAAGATCTCGTTTACACGAAGCAACTGCTCAGAACCGGTTGTCCTAGTCAATTACGATTAGTGTCACCCTCATTAAATTCATCATGATACGTTTATGAATTTTCATAAGGGCTAGACGTTTTTATACCGATTTTCGAAATGTCATGTCTTATTATTCGATTCTCGGGAAATTAATAATCGATTTATTTGAATTTTGTTGCAATTATGTTACGAATTAAATAAATTGCTAATTTATTGCTGTTCTTGTTGAGTTTTCTTAGTATTTGTTTCCATTAAATAACTTTGATACATTTAACATATTTTGTAAGTGTGTAGTCTACAATATAATACCTACTGACTTTCTGCTAGTACTATTAACGAAATACCTACAATGTTATTGCAACCTTTTCGATAGGTATTTATAAATATGAAATGCAGGCCAATCGCACTAAATAATTACAGCTGAACCATATTTGAACTTTAACCGAACTTCGGCTTTTTGTCTATTTCCGTATCGTGTTAATGATTTGACAAAAGTTGAAACGCAACTCAATCGGAGTAGGAACGTAGCCGCTGTCTAACGAACGGTTGGTGTATGTATGAAGTTTAGCGCAATACTGAATCGAAACTTAACTACAATTGCAACCGAACTGAATTGCAGACGGAACGTGGCTGTTTAAAATTAACGCGATTGGCCTGATGGTACTTGGACGACTGGACGTCTTTCTTATCTTCTTTGATATTAAATTAGAATTTGTGCAAAATGAGAACCTTCGTTGCGTTACTGTGAAATAACAATAAGATTTTAATCACCAACCTAGGTACCGACTTCTTAGTAGACGCGAGTCTACTGATAAAAACCAAATTGGTGTCTACCAAGTATTACACACTTTTAGTTATACACTACTAGCAATGACAGAGCAGTGTTGTCAAAGTAACAAAATTAGTAAAATGGCACACGGGCGACCTCACCTACTGCGCTTCTCTTTATGAACAAACTCTATTACTTAATTGAATCTCTTTGATCTATTCTAATACTCCTACAAATTAGCTAGCGTGTTGTGGTGACAAAACCAACTGAAAAATATGACGATAAGATAAAACAGCTTACAAAGCTTACGATGCTTACAAAGCAGATTTTTTCTCTAAGTCTTTGAACTTAGAAAAAACCGGACAAGTGCGAGTCAGGCTCGCACACCGAGGATTCCGTACAAAAACGTTGTTAAAATAATTAAAAAATGTTTTAGCATGTGCTAATGAAGTTCTTTTATATGATGAACAACCGAGTTGGTATGAGACCAACTGCCAAATAATGATCAAAATCACGATCAGTCATACCACGATTTTTGAGTTCCTCGGTAAAGTTATTGAACTTCTTTATATGATAACTGAGAAGTTTTTCTTTTACACAACTGTAAGGGATCATAGATATACGTATACAGTTTGAATTTCAACTCGATATCTTTACGCGTTCCCGAGATAAAGAGTCTTGACATACACACAGGCGGACAGACGGACAGTCGGACAACAAAGTGATCCTATAAGGGTTCCGTTTTTTTCCTTTTGAGGTACGGAACCCTAAAAAACGTGAACAGAAATATTATAAAAGCAGGTAAAATCAAAGATTTCTCACAAGACTTTTCCAATATCTATAATAAATAAAAATAAAATAAAAAAAAACGCAACCGGATCGGATTTCAAAATACACAGGGTTAAACCTAGTTCACAATGTCGAGACCTCATCAAGCAATGGGGTCACATATTTCCCAATTTCGACAGTTTTTTGCGATCCAAAATCTTTTTGTTAAAAAATGATAGACTATTTTAAAGTGATCTACTTACTTTTTTGAAGTTCACTCGGCGAAAGAGATAACCCTAAAATTGGGGTGAAACGTGGGAAACATGGGATAGTTATAAATTTTTTTTAAGACTGGGGTTATAGTTCGCGAATGTCAAAAGATGCAGAGGTTAATTTGCATTAAATTTTATTTTCTACGGAGATTTACTATCTCATTTAATAGTGTTTGATTTAATGTGAGTTTTGCTTTTGTTATAAATATTCAAATTTGCTAAACGACGTTAATGTATTCGTTTGATAAGTATGCACCTGTTTTATAAATAACTCATTAGGTATACATGTGTAGAAATCTTTTTGACTAGCCAAATAATTATTTTTAAAGCATAATTTTAAATTTGTAACTAAAGGTAAAAATTCAATTTGAATATTATTAATTTTGAGACATATATTTTCTATTATTTATACTAGATATTTTTCAGTACCTACTTGAAGTATGAAAAAGTGAATACGATTAAATTCTAATTACCTACTGCATTAAACTAGATATTTTTCAGCCAAGTACCTACTTGAAGTATGAAAACCTATTCCACTCAGTTTTCGCACGATGTCAATTTCACCCAATGCTCTCAAAAAATGCTTTCTTACATTTTATCTTAATCAATAAAGAATTTTAGAAAAGATCTCTAATGAAAGTTTATTGATTTGACCGCAATTTAACCCTGTCGCATACCAAACTTTCTGACAATACAATCATACGACCAATTGACCCGGGGTCACACACGTATCAGGTTCCCATTCAAAAAGAAACGCACAATTCTGGAATCCGACACTAAGAAATTCGCCATTCTTAACTCAATTCGCAATTGACAAACTGACCTCTTTTTTGGTAAAATAGAAGAAATAGTGACCCTTTCAAACTTCGAGCGTGCGACTTGCGACCCGCGTGACCTTTCTACTTTTTGTCCGTGGTCAAAAAGGGGCATCTTCGATTGTGCGAGTGTGGACAATGCCTTACTGATTGGGTGACGCAAAAAATTTGACGCGTAGTTTGAAAATGTATAAAGTTTGGTTTTTGTTGTTGTACAAATTGTTGCGTGATTTGCGGATCTAGAAATTTAATATGCTAATGCAGTGATCTAAGTATAAGGTATATTAGGTATTGGCTTCGTCATCTATTTCTTATTCTATTTCGTTTATAAATCTATTTCTATAGCTGCGTAGCTATGGAAGATGAAATTATTGTTATTTGTGAAGCGAATTTATCTATTGGAATGTTTTAGTAGAATTTATGAATCACGAACGAAGTTTAACATTTTTATTTCTTTTGTAGAGTAAGTTGATTTCCATCATAATTTAGTATAACTAATTTGTAATGTTTTTATTTTAAATGTTTTTGTATTGTAATTGTGGTTAAAAAATTATCAATCTATATATCTATCTCTACATCTCATAAGTGTTATTTACGTTAAGTCTTCAGATGGTGAGCATTTACAATCCAGTATGTGTGCCAAAAATTGTCAGAACTGCGGTGGCCTAGTGGGAAAACGCTCGCCTTACAAGCGTGAACCGTGGGGTCAAACCTAGTCTCGTACGAAGTAATACTTTAGAACGTACCTACTTTCACAATGGCTTTTCGTGGAAGGAAAGCATCGTGAGCAAAACCTATGTCGGTAGAAGAAATTTGATGTCATATTTGAATCTACCATCCCGCACTGAGCCAGAGTGATGGATATATGTCTACTCTTGAGTCTAAGTTCAGCGGCCTTCTGTACCTAGGCTAGGTATTACCGGTAGGAGTCTCGACTATAGTAGACTTAGTCATAGTACATAATAGTAGACATCTTACCATAGTGAAAAACACTTACACCGTAGCAGTATATTTCCTTAGCATAATTATACAAATTTAGTTTCCTCTATGTTACGAAAAATCTGCACGCAAAACCAACATTGCAATAAATACAATACGCAGTATAAATCAACCAAAACTCCCAAAGAAACTAATGACGTAGCACCTTTTGTAGCAAAACCGTTATAAAATCCGCATAAAACTCACCCACAACGGAGCGAAATCTATAAAAATCTCAAATTACTGCAAACAGTTATAAATCACTGCGAAAAATTAAAAAAAAAACTATCTCACGCGTCTCGCATCCTCCTTGCTTCCTAAAAGGGGTGAATTCGGCGATTTTTTAAAACTGGCACAATAGCGGTACCTTCCCCAAATAAAACAGTTATCGAAAAAAAAGATTAAAAAAGTAAACGCGGAAGATCGCGCGCGAAAAAGATTCTAAATTCAACTCTTTCCCATGGGTCTTAACCTTGGCGAGGTTTTTTGTCAAAAATTGAGACACCTTTGCCATCTTTCCGTTTTTTTGTTATTTTTTTTTTCTAAGACTCGTGATTTGGGGCGAGGGGTCGCCTTTGTGCTTGCCCTTTCATTGTGCAAGCTTGAGATAAAGCAGGTGGGTCAGAAGCTGCGACGCAGGGATTCTGTTTTTAAAAATATTGGCAGTAATTTGGTTAAACATCACCTACTGCCTAAAAAAGTAATAGAATAGTAGACATTGACAAACGCGTGAAAATACGGTGCCAATTTTCCTTCGAGCTTTCAATGAGCAGATAGAAAATTATATTATATTAATAATAATATTAGCTTCTTTGAATCGTTTTTAATACGCTTTTATTAGGTCGACCTAATAACTAATACCTATGGTAACTAACTATGTAACGGAATCTAAGGTAACTAATTTAACCATCTTCCAAGGCTCGTAGCGTAATGAAAATTGGCAGCTGTATGTAGTTCTGATGACAATACAATAATATGGTACTGTTGAACTGATCTGATGATGGAGCTGGAAGATATGAACTGGAGCTTCATGATGGAAAATCGTGATCGAAAATAGCTGTTTTGGATTTCTTAGAAAATTCTTGTAATGAACTTTGACCACTATTACCTAGGTTTTAAGGTCTGATGATGAAGTCGGAAGATAGGCACTGAAGCGTGTTTTTTACATTATTAATTTATTTTATGATAAAGGAATGAATTTAATCTCTCATATTTTTTTAATTATACGTTCTCCTTATTTTTTGTTATGTAACCAATTTTTAAATTAATAAATTAATTACTTAAATAACAAAACGACAGTAGACTATTTTTTTGACATCAACCATTCCAAAATGTTTGCAAGTCAGATAAAAATCATCGAAAGGACACTGGTCAAAAACAAAAGCTAAAAAACAAAGAAAAAAAAGAGTACAATACAATGATTGCATAGCAACCGCCTCAATATTTCCAAAACACGATAATAACACCGCCAACAAACATGATTCGATGCGACTAATTTATTACTAGTAACGGCCATACGGTAGAACTAAAATGTTTCATACGCGTCTTGTTAGTTTTACCTGAAAATACGATTGTGGATCCGTTGCTGACTTTAACAGTTACGTTGGCACTTCTGTAAAAAGTTTTCGATCGAAATAAGTGTAATTACGGTAAGACGTCGAGCGCGCCTGAATTTTCGGAAAATTGGCGCGCGCGGTAAAAACGCGACATTTTCGGAAACGCGGCGCGTCCACTCGACGCGGCAAAAACACATTCCTAATTCAAAAGTACTTGGAGATAGTTAATTTAAAATGTTGCCAGATTGATGAGAGAGATAACCGTATAAATTATTGTCCACTTATAAATGTTAAGTAGAGCATTTTCTGCGATTAGTTACGAAACGAAAAATTAAGACTACTTTTCGCTCACGAAAATTGTCACTTAACTTTGCTCGCCATCCAAAAGTATTTTAAAATTACCTATGTAGAATCCTGTGCAAATTTTTCGAATTGTTGTTGTTAGGTAGTCTAAACAAGAATATAGATTAATATATACCTACCTATTAAAACAATATAAATATCAAAAAAAATTGATAATTAATAGTGTTAATATTTTAGTAATGATAGTGTTACTTGATACAGAAAAGCAGTTAATTGTTTCATACATCACAATAACTGAGAAGCATAATTGAGAAAAAATGTTAACACATCCGTAAAAATATCGAAATAATAGATAATTAGGTATACCTACATACATGTATTTTTTAATATGATCGGTACTTATGTAGAGCGGTTATATCCAACTATATAAAAGTAACACAACAACACCAAAAATATCGTAGATATTAAATCCATTCAGGTATCTAACAAAAATTAATAAGTGAATATCTTACAAACAAAGAACATTGTTAATTCCAAAACATTTATAAATGGAACACAAAAACGTTTCCCGCGCAAAATGTCCGACATTGTTGTCGAACTGAGATATGTCACTTTTGTTTAAATTTCGAAAATTAATAACTGCCCGCGGCCGTCGAATTTTTGGTTGTCCCTTGGTCTTTTAATTAGAAATATTTGGAGATTTAGCCATTTTTTTGCGAAATGGTAGACAGAATGAAAATATGTTTGGTAACAAAGCTGAATGCCGGGAGTTTTCGTTGTTTCGTCTGAGTTTTGTGGATTAGTGGTTTATTTTTCGTTATTAAAATTTTACCTACCTATTTTATTCTTGGATAACAGAATTCGGAGCCTATATCCAGTGTCTTATTTACCAATAGGCTGGAACCTAGAGCGGCAGATTTTAGGGTGCGGCAAATTTTGGGCCATTTAAGTATTATTTTATTATTGACATCCTACCTAAGAAATATAAATAATACTTTATACACCACCTAAGCATTACAAAGTCTAAAAAAAATATCATCATCCATCCATCCATCATCCTTAGAACGTCCACTGCTGGACATAGACCTCCCCATGGATTTCCAATAAAGCCGGTTGGAAGCGGCCTGCATGCTTGGGGCCTGCAGGCCCTAAAGGCCATCCGTTCTTTGAACTTTGTGTCCTGCCCATTGCCGCTTTAATTTGCTAATGCGCTGGGCTATGTCGGTAGCTTTGGTACGTCTGCGGATCTCCTCATTGCTTATTCGATCTCGCAGAGAGACACTGAGCATAGCCCTCTAGCACGTTGGGAAAAAATATCAGCGCTTATCAAGTATTTTTGTGGAGTAATAATAATATAATAATAATATTTTGGGACATCTTACACACGGCCTCCGACCCCAAACTAAGCAAAGCTTGTGATATGGCTGCCAGAGACTGATATACTACATATACATACTTTTAAATACATACATATATAGATGGTAACTAAATAACACCCAGACATAGGGCGAACACCTATCTTCATCACATAAATATTTGTCATGGGTGGGGATCGAACCCACGCCTCTTGGACCCAGAAGTTAGGGTCACTAACTACTGAGCCACCGAGGCAGCCGAGTGAGTGTATAGAGTGTATAGTGGAGGTGTAAAAAGAAACCATATGACGTCGTAAGTTATAATATTATCGACGTTATTGATTATCTACGATTTTCTGTAGGTAGCTGCGGTTCTTTCATTACATGAAGTATTAGGCCAGTTTATCACGGTAGCTAAATTAACTTCGACAGATTTCTTCTTTTTGTTTTGAAGATCACAAAATAAATTCAACTTCCGACTTTTTTGCTAAGTTTATGATGACCTACATGTTCATTTAATTCGTTTGATTAATTTATCGAAAAGCATCTAGAGAACATTTTTAAATCGGTTTTTATTTTTCATGTGTGAGTAAAGTATTCATTGTTAACAAATCAAACCAATTATTACCTATTTTCTTACTGGCAACTTTTCTCAAATTCAAAAAAGGAACATCTAAAGAATTTCGTTCAAAGTTGTCATTACAACCGTTATCTGCGATCGCAAAAAATAAACAGCTGACGGTCGCAACCCTTTGCACAAAAACTTCAAAAAGGGGTATTTGTAAAAACCTTATACTTTTTAATACAGTGTAATATTTTGACAAAACTGCGGAGTCACGTTACAGGCCGGGTGCGGAATTATAAAAAAGGATTAAAAATATTGAAAAGATGGATTTCGTGAAGGCGGATGCTCTAAATAATTATAGCTCTACTTTACAGTTAGCGAAATTTGACGAAAAGAGTACATTATTTTTGTTCTTTGACTAAAGTTAAATTAGATTTTCTTACTTTATGATTTGGTTAACTGACCCTTCGAACTTCGTTTCACGCAATATCTTTACGTGTAGGTAAATTATAGGATAAACAGGGTCATAGGTATTAAACGCAAAATATTTTAAGGGCGGGTCTAGTTCATCTAGACAAACAACTTAAGTACCACGACTTTTGAAAATTCGCAAAAAACTTTCGCTTCTCCATACATTTTGCCGCGCGTTGACGAACTTTTTGTATGAAAAAGCTGATTTTTCCTTCATGATTTTCCAAAACTCCTACAACAAAAGTTGTGCTAGACCTGCCTTTAAATGGTTTTGCGTTTAATACCTATGACTCTGTATAAGTATTACTATCTCAAAGTTTCATCCCCACCCGTTCAGTAGTTTTTGCGTGAAAGAGGAACAAGCATCCATACATACAAACTTTCGCGTTTATAGATTATATTGTATATTTCTGTACATATTTATTCTACTATTAAGTAGACAGCTTGCTCCGAAAAGTGTACCAACCAACTTCAAAAATGGTCTTAAATAAATTAAGTAAAAGAGGCGTCTGTTAACTTAACTCGAGGCGAGTCGCTGCGCAGTAGCAAATTTCAGCGAGGATGAGGAGTGGGGTTTAGCGCAGCTAACTTAACTTATTAAGTTTAATTCGCCCCATACAAGCTGTGCAGTACCCCACCCCTCTACCCTTGTTGACCTATTAATTTCCTACTGCGCTCAGACTCGTCTCTTGATTGTAACCGTCATTAAGGTTGAATCGTTCATTACCAGCTTAAAAAGTTTTACATTAAGTTAAACAAAACAATTCAAAACATAATTTCGAAGTCTGTAAAATGCAAAGATACCTAGTTGAAATTACTCACTGAAAAAAAATTAGCTTAGGTATTTTAGTTAGTCTATCTAGTATCTATCTTATTAGTTTCATCATAATATGACCAATATTATATAAATACACGCAACACTTATCATGATATGTAGCTATCGTATTACGCTTTCAGAAAATATAATTTTATCCTTGATTCATTCATCATGAATTCAACAAAAACTTCTTTAGACTCGCTTCGAGGCCACATTAGCCAAAGAATTCATATTTTTTCCTGGCATTGTGAACAAAGCCTCGCCTAATCCATATTATTCCATATTTCGATTTTTCGAACGCTCCTCTTCCATATTTGAACTGTTTCTAAATTCAAATTTCAAAAGAACTAAATTCAAATTCCGTCCGCGTCGAGTTCTAAATATAAAAAATCTCTTTTTTGTCAAATATGGAAGGGTTAAGTTAAAACATTCTATTTTCGAATTGTTAAAAAGTCCACATTGTATGGAATACGTCAAAACTTCATACACGGTGAAGGTGGATAGTAAATGCAAAAAGTGAAGATTAAACATAATTTTCTGAGGCGTTCTATTTATTATAATTAATAGATACTTATAAATTTAAGTAAATTCATTTATTTTAATTTATACTTAATCGGAATTAACAATCCTAATTATTTAATATAATAAAAAAATATAAATTTATCAATCGGCTTTTAAAGTCGGTAGAGTTCAAGAGATATTATTAAGGTAGGTATTTCACGGTCAATCACATTATCTGGAAAATATAAGTTTCAACTAACAACTAATGGTGATGAGTTGTGAAGTAATTGAAGAGAAAACACAAATAGGTGAAGATCACCATTGGCTTTTCGGTGAAGAAAAACATGGTGAGGCAACCTGCATGCGCCCGTAAAAGAAATTCGATAGCGTATGTGAATCCACCAACACGCACTGGGCCAGCGAGGTGGATATAGCCCAATAACCTTTCGTGGGTAGGCCTAAGTTCTGCAGTGGACTATTAAAAAGGCTGATACAGTACAGTAAAAGATCAAATAAGCTGTGGGCAAAAGCCACAATTAGTCTTATAAGAAATCTATTGGGCAGTTCAGTCTATGTTCAATAGTGTATGATTTAACAACGAACTTATAAATAAAAAATGACCATGTTCAATGCTGGAATGCCATACTTTAATCGATAAAATTAATAGATTTTATAATTTGAGGTTTGAGATACATATTTTCCTTATTCTTTCGAATATTAGAATAAAATAAAATAAAATCACATTAAATGGGCCCATGGAGGGCTCAGTTCTGGAAAAAGCTCGCATCAACAAGTAACAAGTACTTATTTCGATAGATATTCTGACAACTTTAGGAGTAAACGTCCTGCACAAGGTATACTTAAAAATTAGAGGTGTCTAAAAATTCGAGAACCTACTGACCCATTACATTGTAAAAAAATCGTGATGCTTCTGAAAGTTGACGATGTACTGCTCGAACTAGCATTATTCCTTTTTCAAATGATACGAAAGACACAGGAAGCACGAGTTTTTTGTCACTTCCACATCTCGCGGGTACCGACACCGGATTTCCATATCCCTCTAACACGGGGATATCTAGCATGAGCGAGCAAGACAGAGCACACGTTCTCAGGTGTGTTGACACACAGATGTTCAAAAGATGGCGCGACTGACGCATATTACACAATTACAATTCTATTTAATTATTTTTTTCTCGTTTAGATTTTTGGCCGTGGGCGGTGAGTTACTCAGCCAAGTTGTCTGCGGAAGACAATCGAAGTTTTTCGAAATGTCATGTTTGGTGCCGTTACGTCTAAATAAGATTTGACTTGTTAATTTTGGCTGTAGGAGGTGAAATAGAAAGCTTTCGGATAGTTACAAAACTATAGTAGAAATTAGACACTTTAAGCATAATTAATACCTACCTACGAAAGCAAGGAACACGCTAGATGGTGGTGACAGTTTCCAACTTTACTGTTAAATACACTGTCTGGCATTAATAATAAATAATTATGCTACGCCCTATTAGACAGGGTACATCTACTAAATTAGCAATAATTATTAGTCTTATAAGGCCGTAGTGGTCTAGTGGTATTGACACCCGCCTTACAATCGTGAGGTCGTGGATTCAAATCCCGGTCCCGTATCAATGAATTCCTTGGAATTTATGTACGGATTTTCACACCACGGGCTTTTCGGTAAAGGAAAACATCATGAGGCAACCTGCATGCGTCCGTAGAAGAAATTCGATGGCGTATGTGAATCCACCAACCCGCACTGGGCTAGCGTGGTGAATATGGCCCAATCACCCTTCGTGGGTAGGCCTACGTCCTGCAGTTGACTATTAAAAAGGCTAGTACAGTACAGTACAGAACATTAGTCTTATTATGCTAAGCACTGATTGTGTTCATATGTATGTATATCTTGCATAAATAAATAAACTAAACTAAACCATGGATATGGCTCAACCAATCACCCTTCGCGGGTAGGCCTACGTCGTGCAGTGGACTATTAAATAAAATGGCTGGTACAGTACAATCTAAACCAAAGGGTCTTTCTGGGAGAGCCCCACGATTTACACTAAGAAATAGAAAATAGCCATTGCATTGGCTTATGTTTAGCAGTGGACGCACAAAATTGTCAGCACCAGGCAAGTTGTAGTCAAATGCTTAGCCAGTTATCAATAAAATAAAAATATCTGCTATACAATTTATATCAAAGAGGCTCAAATAGGAATATAAACCGTCGACTACTACAAGCGTAACGCAACAAAACATTTTAAACCCGATTTTGAACTTTAAACTATGACAAAAGCACGAAACACAATATCTCATTATTGAAAAAAAAATCAATAAGAAAATAGAAGATTTACCCCAAAAAAATACACCCTTCATCAAAGGGTTAAGACAGGGACAGACATATTTTGTTCGAAGTTGGAAAGAGATAGAGATACGGAGTAAACCCTTTCGCTGCACCTGGACATTTTTTGTTACTCAATTTTTTGTGTGTAAAATTTAAAAAAGTGCAAAATTTTCTTTTGTTTGGGGTCAATATTGATTTTTTCTTTAGAAATAGGTCGGTTTCGACAATGGAGCTCGTTATCTGACACGGTTTAAATGACGTCATTAGTCTTTGACCCCGTAATGGTTGGATGTCAAACGCCATTATTGCGATTGGTAATAACTTTAATTTATTTTCCACAGCTTCCGATAAAGGATTTATAGATTAACAGATATACGATTGGTATTATTTTTGATTTAGGTTTCTGTTCGTGAAATAACATAGAATATATACATTTTCAATGAAAAATCAAACATAGAAAGGACATGTCCACAAAATGTATAGAGGCTGGTATAATAATAATCAAAAATTCTAACCACAACACTCGTTACATTTCGAGAAAGTTCTTATTTTTTTGAGTCTACTACATCAATTAAAAACAAAAAAGAGCCCTCCGATTTTTTTACAATTAATTTTGAATTGATTAGCATAAATAAATATATTTGGCTCAATATGTAGTTTATATCTAGCAACCCTGTTTAAGTAACCTTGGTAACCACCAAATTGTTAAATAAAAGCATTTTTACCAATTAGACACACTTTTAAAGTGTTTTTTGTCACATTGTACCTACTAACTGGTCACACTGGTAGGTTTTAATTTTAGCAAATTAAGAGATGAATGTGGCAGAATCAGCTACGAATGCAAGTAAAACAACGATAGAAACACTTTATTATTGCTAAACAAGAAAAAATTAGAAGGCTGTATTTATTATTTATCAGTATTTAAAATTTTAAAAATGGAGGGATCAAAAAATCAAAATTTTTGAGAAGCCCATAAAACAAGCTTTCAAATGATGTATACATATAATCATCTTGGTTCGATTTTTCGCTGAATAATATACCACTTGTGGACGTCACCTTTTCAATATTTTTTCAAAAATAAATTCTTAACAGACTTATATGTATATTATATTTATAGTAGTAGTATGCGATAATCTGTTGCTTAGTAAAAATCAAAATAAAAGATAAAATTATAAATCTGTTGTCAAAAATATAAATTGTTGACAGACTTAAAGATTTATACTTATTAAAATTAAATAAAATATGTATTTTTTAAATGACGCAGGTAGGTGTGCAAAAAAATAGCAGATAGGCAAACCATTTACAAACAAAAATAAAAATGAAATTAAAACTAAGTATAACAAGTGTACAAGAGGCCATCTTATCGCTAAAAGTGCAACCATTGGTTTAATTTGGAAAATAATTAAGTATTGTTTCCTTAATCAATTTGAGATAACTATATATTTAGTCCTACACTATGCTTGCTGATATATTTTCTACGTTCGAAAAGTTAGTGGCTGCATCGGTCTAATTTCATGTGCTCTACCCACTGCTACATCTCCTTACTGATCTTACTGCAGGTTTAAATTATTAATTTTCTCGAACGTAGTAATACATTATTTTATTGTTACCTTTATAATCATTCTTACTAACTATATGGATAACGGTATTATGTGTTTGTTGGTTTGTTTTTGTTATTTTTTGACGCAGAAACAGAACGAAGGATTGACTTGACTTTGCAACTATACTCTATAAAATATAACTTGATCTCTGCGACAGCTGCAGAAAAATCACACCTATGAAGTCCTGAAATTCTTAATAGTACAGACAGTACCTGTCAATGTCATACTTTATAGGCATGCCGATTAGTGATGGGCGACGAATGATCGTGACCAGTTTAGTTTTATTTAAAATATCGATAGTTTATACTAACGATATTTTAAATAAAACTAAAGTATTTTTTAAGTTAATCATTAATTTTACTATATATTTTAATATCATAACATTATTTACATGTGTTTGATCTCAAATAATAGTGAGTAAATTGAATCCAAATTCTCACCTACTCATGTAACATTTGGCATCGTTTAATTTAGTAACGTTTGTAATCAAATTAAACCCAATTATATGTTACATTAGCATCTATAATAGTGAAAAACGTCGATAAATACTATCGTAACATTATTATATTTTATTATAATTTATTTAATTAATATCATTACATTATTTACATGTGTTCATACTTGATCTTAAATAATAGTAAGTAAATAAAATCCAATTTCTCACCTACAACTACTCATTCGATTTCATTACAACATTGTTTGATAATCGATTTTTTCCACCACTATCCCAACTCTAAAAATGTCAATCTTCTATGTTAATGTCACTGTCGCAGAGATCAAGCTATATTTTATGCAGTATAGTTGGTATATGCATAAAGATTGACACTCTAAGTTCCTATGGAATAGCACAAAAATCAAAATATAAGCGGCAAAGCCGCGATGGAAATTATAATATAAAAGCAATGAATTAAAAAAGCAATTAGCAAATTCGAGCATTCAAATCCGAGCAAAAATCACATCGGATCCCATCGCAATGAACAAAGCTCCATTCTGTTACGATAAAAATATAAATTAAACCATCTCAATACAAAACTGAGACGAAAGAGCAGATAGCCTTTAAGAAACAACAGTGAAAACGACTAAAAAAGAGAATTAAGAAAAAGAAAAATTGTAAAAAGCTCAAAAAAAGGATCACAATCAAATGAGGGATGAACAAAAACGGGAATAAAAGATATAACAAAAAGCAATATGGCGGATTGTTTTTAATTATCGAGTATCGGCATAAATCGATGGCCGTCGCCGAGGGCCCGCCAGTGCGCGCGCGCAGCGGTGGAGTCGCAACGGCTAAAAAAATTCGTAAATAGATTTCAGATTTCCTCCTTTAAACTTTTCTTAAATTAGGTACTTATCTTGGTTTCGTTTTTCTTTTCGCTCCTAAAAAAACTACAAAGGTAGAACTAATTATAGTACTTATATCTCAAAATTGTTGCTAAAGAAACTGTATAAATGGTTCTAAGTACCAAAAAATAAATGAACATTCTTTACCTAAAATGATAAAAAAACAAACGCATTACAAAAGAATTTGTGTTACGTTAATTGATTATAGGAGTATACCAAAAAGACATTACCTGCCGGGCTAGTATGCGCGCCACGAAATATTTCTTTCGTAGTGTCAGAACGAGACAGTGTTATGGCCACAGAGCTACTACAACTAGAGACATAGCGCTGTTGTCGCTTGAGGCAATTCTCAATCACAAAAATGTATGGAAAATCTTGCCCATGGCTGTCAAAACTGTCAAATATGAATTGGACTTTGACACTTCTGACAGAAAAATCACGGTAACTAGCTACTGAATCAAGATATTTCTCATGTCTATTTCTAACTCATGTCATAGTAAATCATTGCATCTCTTTCTTCCTTTTCTCGATCGACCACATTATCCCTCTAGTATCTCTGTGGTTATGGCAAAGAATATATATCTGTGACATTTCCACAGGTCAAAAACCGTTCTTTTCGTTGTCACATGCTTGACTAGCTGATATAAGTGGTACGTTTCCGGGGAATCTATAAGAAATACTTTAAAAAATTGCAATAAAAATACAGTAGGTATAATATTTTCTAACAACAAGATTATTTTTTGCAAAAATTAGCATGACCGTCTTCACTCGTGTACAGAATTCGCAAATATTTCGCACATATCGATGTAGCATTTTTCACATTATTGATGATTTATCAAAAATGCCTCAGCCGATTTCGATAAAATTTAAATGAGACCAATTTCGAAGTATACTCTTTCCAATAAAAAAATAATTATTGAAATCGGACCACTATGAAAAAAGTTATGGTAACCACCCATATACATAAAAAATATATACTTATATACGCGTCGAATTGTATACCTCCTCCAGTGGTTCGTCGGTCAAAAAGTAAGATGCACGAAATACTTTCTAATCTCAGAGTAAAATAAAATGATATAGTACCTAAGTAGCAACTCTAAAGTTTTCGGTAACCGCGATTCATAAAATTCATATGTATGGGTGAAGGCAGCACAATCGCGGCTGCGTACGATATATTTCACTTATAAATACACGAACATTGTTGTGTATGTCTGTCCGTCTGTAGTGCACTGGCGAATCAGTTAAGAAACTTTTACTAAACTGAGAGTCCATCCTTAATGCATTTTTTTAGCTGCAACTTAGTCTAATTGGAAAAGAGGTGAGACCGTACCTCAACTAATAGTACTCGTAGGTACAGCGATAGAGTTGAGTTATGCAGGTTCAAATCCTGCGGGTACAAAATATTTTTAAATAATTTTGTAATAATTATAATAAACTAATTTCTTGACAATATTCATACTTTTAGGTAGTAAATATGTTAGGCCGGATGTTAGTTCCTGAGGTCATGTGACATGGGTTAGAAAAAACTGGAATTTACAATTTAATTAAATTAAATTGACTGCCTCGGTGCCTCAGTGGTTAGTGACCCTAACTTCTGGGTCAAAGAGGCTTGGGTTCGATCCCCACCCAGGGCAAATATTTATGCGATGAACATAGGTGTTTGCTCTGTGTCTGGGTGTTATTTAGTTACTATCTACATAAGTATGTATTTAAAAATAAGTATAAGTAGTATATCAGTCTCTGGCATCCATATCACAAGCTTTTCTTAGTTTGGGATCAGAGGCCGTGTGTAAGATGTCCCAAAATATTTATTTATTTATTTAAATCACAATTTAAAAATGGCACACGTAGACTGGTGCTGATGACAAATTTAATTCCTTTCATCCATCTATTTCAGTGCCAATTTTTCTATTTGTTTTATTATATGTAAGTGCTATTTTTAATTTGAAATGAGTAACTCTCGGCTCTCAATATTGTGTGTAAAATCTACAATTTCATCTCAATGTTTATTATCTCTGACAATTGAAATATATTATGTTTAATTTCGATGTACTTTTTCGCCGGGGATGTAACTCAGTGGTAGAGTGTCTGCTTCGCATGCTGAAAGTCCTGGGTTCAAATCCCAGCATCTCCACATTACCTTTTTTATTTCTTTTTGCATTCATATTTTAATTTAATTATTTTTTATACTTTTTTTATTCAAATGAGGAAGATAACTTACTGTTTATATTTCATCCGTGTACTGGCATAGAAACTGCTGCGTAGCCTGTGGCGCTGCTTTGTCATTGCCCGCATAGGTATTTATAGCTATGTTAAATCTAGATGCACTAATTTATGCACTAGAATAGATTGAGGATTCCTTACATTAGTACTTGTTCGTTCTTTTACCTACCAGTTCAATAGTCATGCGAGCCTGGTAGCTATTTCTTTCTTAAGTCTGTTTCTTTCTTAGGTGTGTACTTATTTAAATAGGTAATACTACTTAATGTTATTTTACAAAGGTACAGGGCCTTTCAAAGGTATTAATCTCATAATTATGAGATTTTTTTACTCAGGGATCAACCTCTAAATCACGAAAAAATCAGTCGTAACATTTTGTCGAATAAACTTCTAATTTTTCGTCTCATCGGCTGATTACGGCAATTCGAGATTCGTCTCGTAGTAAAAGTTGAAAGTACCTAGATAATAATATACATAAATTGGTCTCCTATAAAAAATGATAGTTTGATACTTAGGTACCTACTTGTTTTCTTGGGCGGGCTCTGTAATGTTTCTGCTCCACCAGTTTCTTAGCGCGTAAATTATTTCGCGTATTAAGCCGTTACGTAACGGCGTAACGCTGCTGTGGTAACATTTTAACGCGTTAAACGTTGGCCACATCTACGCACGTAATTTCATAAAGCACTAATTTACGCGTAAAGTCGACGGTGAACATCTAGAGTTTTGTTGACTCTGCAAGATTTCTCCACGTCCTTGTCAAAATTTTGAAAATTATCTACTTAATGAAAATAGCATCCTAGTGTTTATTGACCGCTATTGTTTCTGGCAACACAAAGCCTATATTAAGAGCCCGGGAATAAAATAAAAAGGTAAAAAAACCCGAAATATCCCGTCATTGTAGAGCTGTCATTGATCATTTTTCAAAAAACCCACAAAATCTCGTCGCGCCTCGGACGTGATGAAAGAAGGTATTTTTATTATAAAGAAAGGATTCGGGTTTTTTGGGAAGCTTTAGAATTTGAGAGGAAATGGAGGATTATAATCTGTATAATAAAACTTAGAATTTACTTAAGTTTATTTAGATATTATATAAATAAGTATTTAGGTATCAAACAATTATGTTGCTCTACCAGGTCTAAGTCGATTACTACTACTAATTTATTTAACTGACGCGGTCTCGCTTTTAACCTCAGACATTATTTTTACAAAAAAAATCGCGACTTGTTTTTAACCAACTTCATAAGAAACCAATAGTGTAATGTACCAGCCTTTTTAATAGTCCACTGCAGGACGTAGGCCTACCCACGAAGGGTGATTGGGCCATATCCACCACGCTGGCCCAGTGCGGGTTAGTGGATTCACATACGCCATCGAATTTCTTCTGCGGACGTATGCAGGTTGCCTCACGATGTTTTCCTTCACCGAAAAGCCAGTGGTGTGAAATTCCGTACATAAATTCCAAAGAACTCATTGGTCGGGAGCGGGGATTTGAACCCACTACCTCACGATTGTAAGGCGGGTGTCACTACCTCTTGACCACCACGGCTTCTAATCTAATAAAAGCCTGTTAAAAAGGTTCACTGTATTTCTTATATTTAAAAGCCGGTGCTTCTCATTTGGTTCCGTTTTACAATCAAAATCTGATCAGTAGTTTTCTAGATATCTATGAAAAAAAAAATTAATTGATCATTCTGTCAAATAAAGTTGATCATAAAACGAACTTGATGTGTGATTTCAGCATCGCCAGAATTTTCGTAAACACTTTTATTATATTAATTATTACGTTAAATTCAATGTTATCTACTTAAAACATTTTCGTTTGCGTCAGCTTTCAAATAAGTACAAATCGTATTAAATTCGATCCAACCGTACCAGAGACAGATATAATATATATTAATAAGTATACGTAGGTACTTCCATCTTATAGCACCCCTCTTTTTTCGTCGGGGCTAAATCAACAAAATAATATATCTGCTTTCACAGAAATAATTTACAGTAATTTACATTCCGAATATATCAAATAATCTTTATCTAGTACTCCGATTCCAGTGTAGTTTCCATTATGTTTATCAAAAATATCACTGAAAAACTGTCTGTATTTCTCCCGTATATGGTACAAAATAGCGTGAATTTTGTTTGAAATTGTTGTAATGAAACACAAAGTTATAATTCAGGATTTTAAAGAAATATAGGCGTTAGTGTACTGAAATAGGGTGCTCAGTGAGCGCAGAACTGAAAATGATCGATGTCGTTGATACGTCGATTTAGTGCTGGGGTAAAGCAAGATTTTAAGTCTCGGTCCTCTGTTTAAAAAATTATACTCACTACTCGTGCAAATCGGAAATATAGTGGTATAAAAAATTAACAACTAGAAAGTACATACATAAGTATGACTAGTATCATGTATTATCTGTTACTGTGAACAATGTATCCTAAGTATTGTTGTCGAAAAATTAGTCCGGAGTACTGAACGGTAATATCTTATTTTCAG
This sequence comes from Hypomecis punctinalis, assembly GCA_949316475.1. Classification (NCBI taxonomy): domain Eukaryota; kingdom Metazoa; phylum Arthropoda; class Insecta; order Lepidoptera; family Geometridae; genus Hypomecis; species Hypomecis punctinalis. Next base: position 8,248,686 of record OX438819.1, on the reverse strand, counting down.
GAAACAATCTCTACAGCACTTAGGTAGGAAACTTAGAGTATGTTTCCTACCTGAGTGCTGAAGAGAGTGTTTCCTAAAAATAACATATTTCCGTTAAGTACTTTGGACTAATTTTTGTTCAGTACAAATCTACAAATTATGATAATCTTTCACTTGCGGTAGAGTCAACAATTTGAATTTCACTACAATATGTATATTCTTTTTAAAATTAACTGTCTTAATAAAATTATTTAAATGTGACTCTTCCCTTAGATACACTCATTAAGACACATACAAAAGTTAGTAGGTATCATATACTTTCACGAACTCTTAAGATTTTAGACAATGCTCGTTATTCTTACTAATTACGGGCTAATTACGGCCATCCCACATTATAATCGTGAAACAGAATATGAGATAAGACAATAATAAATATCTCATAATCCCAACATTTCAACTGAGTTGCATCAGTCGTGGCACGGGCATACACACTTGCGAAAGTTGCGAAGATTTACCACTATTATAAGAAATCACGTATTAAAATCACGAAAGTTTAAAAATAAGACTGGACTCTATAGTTCTTGCAAGCCTTTTATGACGCATCACTAGCGGCTCACAAAGCGCGCGGCCGATCCGAAGACACATGCGTTTTAAATCAGTACCATCAGATCGCGCAAATAAACGAACCAACGATGTAATAAAGTATTGTAAGTGTAGGGACAGAGGTGCAGTGGAGACGGTAAGTACGCCTTTATTTTATTTATAAAAAAAAACAGTCTTGTAGAAATTGAATAATTAATTTATAAAATTGTTTATAAATCGGAAGTTTTACTAAAAATGCATGGATTTCCAGATATGTAAGTACTTTTAAAAGAACTGAAAAATAGCGATAAATCAGCTGTTTTATACAAAAAAATATTTGAATCCTGACAATATATAAATATATGAGTGAGAAAAAAGAAAGTGAGAGCAGGAACAAGCATTGAAAATATATGTATATAATTATATGCTTATACAAACGTGAGAGCTTAGCATGCGATCCGGCTGAGAGAGCCCCGCTCCGCGCTTCAGTTGGATATGGTCGAGTGTACACTCCCGAGACCATTGAAGTAAACATCGTTGCCCGAGACCGACCATTTGAAGCTGCGTTCGCCTGACCGAATACGCCACCGGATCGACGCGCGACGATGGGCGTCACGTCGAACAATCGTCATGGAAGAAAAGATGCCGCCTGATCCCAGCGGTTGCAGGTAGAGAAGACTCCTATTTCAGGACATCCCTTAACGCCATGACGGCCACCGCAAGTTTGAGAGATTGGCGGGGTGAAAGCGCTGAAAGAAGCCGCTCGTCCTCGCGGAAGTAGAAGAGAACTCGTGCCCTCCCTTACATTGCCCTACAGCTATTTCGCTGTATCGTCCCTCCCCGGTAAAGAGGTTCGCCTCGAGGCCGGTACCTACTCTCAGAATGAGGGCTAGATGAAGCCATGATTGATTGATTGCATGCGATTATCTGAAACAGTTTGGATATGATAACGTTTCAAAAAATGGGCTCCAAGTTCGTAAAGAAAGTAGTTCGTCACTTACCTTTAGGTTGAAAATAAAATTAATATGTTGAGATTTTTTTAGAAACTCCGAAAATAACATTGCTTAGGTATATTCATTTTCTAAATTATATAACATAGATGCGGAAGGGTATTTTATACATTGTTTGTATTGCAATTAGGAATGTATGTTTCTCTACAAAAATTATACTCCACCGAAGTCTCTGTTCCGAGATTTGCACATCAAATAAAATTATGAAAAAATTAACTAACGCGTTCAACTTGGAGTAGTGCATAATGCAAGGAGTTTCCGCTGTAATTATATTACTTTTATTTAATTTATTGATATTACTACTTTTTACGAGCAATTTTTGTTTACCTATGAAGTATTCGTTTGTATAGGTATTTGATTAGGTATATAAAATTTAGATCGAGGAAATTGAAGTGAGGAGATTTTTATGAAAATTTGCACCAGTTTTATTCTTTAGAGGCGAAATTTCTGAGGAAGCGCGAGCTTAGATTTTTATATTCTGTACCTACCCTCGCTCGCCCTTTAGTATTTTATACACTTAAGTAGGTGATTACTAAGGTTTACATATTACCTAGACCTAGACGGTACTTAGACAAAGTAATTGTACCTATGTAAAATACGGTATACTTCTCTTATTTTTTCAAATTATGACTTACCTACTCAACTTAATACTACGTATAAATACTTAATTGGTTAACCTGGCCCATGTGTAGGTTGGCAGATTCATAGAATCAATTGAATTTCTTTAAGTAGGTAGGTATTCGGTGAAAAGCCGCAGTGGTTACATTATAAATAACTTATTGGTATGGTAAATAGGTACCTACCTACCTACTTAATTTAAACCAATAACCTTACGATTCTAATGTTAGCTGTGGCTAGGTACACTTATAATCTTATATCTACTTAGTGATGTGATCACTAGTGATTTGTTTTCCATTTGGTATTGTATTGCACTTTCCCAAAAATTAATCCCGCCCCATCCACATAAACCTAACTCAACAATCCTTTCCTTCGCAACAAATTCGAAAACGGAACGGTTTTTAAAAAGATGTACCCTACCATCCAACCTCATTTATAATAAGAGACGCGCATGAGAAATAAAAAACAATTTTGAATTTTGTTCGAAATTCGAAAACGAACAATCTCGTGATAAATATTGAAATATGGAATGGAGATACGATACGTTTTGTTCCATTTTTGTTCTCATTTGACCGGTCGTTTTTTTTTTCTTTTTTTTTGGTAACGGCGGGTTAATGGCTGAATCCCAGAGCGTATGCTACCGTTTTATTGACTATTAATTTTAGTGGTGTTCATTTGGACTGTTATGGTGTAGAATGTGAATCGGGTGTGATATACAAATTTAATGGGCTTCTTGGTTGGGCCGCGGTGGTTATCTCTAACTGGAGTTTGTGTACATGTTTGGTGCAGTTCGATTATTTTGATTGGTTTGAAATTAAACAATTATTTGTCGTGTAGAGTCAGTGTTAGGTATGATAATTTATTTCTATTAAAATAGAAGTTTGGTTAGCCGTGGTGATGACACCTGCCTTACAACCGTGAGGTTGTGGGTTCAAATCCCGGTCCCGTACCAATGAATTCCTTGGAATTTATGTACGGAATTTCACACCACGAGATTTACTGTGAAGGAAAACATCGTGAGGCAATTTGAATACGTCTGTAGAAGAAATTCGATGGCGTATGTGAATCCACCAACCCGCACTGGGCCAGCGTGGTGGATATAGCCCAATCACCCTTCGTGGGTAGGCCTACGTCCTGCAGTGGACTATTAAAGAAGGCTGGTACAGTACAGTACAGAAGTTTGGTAGCTAGTTATGACATCGACAAAATGTCGTACCTAGAGCAATTTATTTTATGGGATTAGATAGGTAGGTACCTAAGTTTTGTAAGTATACTTATCTATATACTTGTAGATTCTTATTTTGAAGTCTATCTCTACTTGTCTTTCGTGATAAATGTTTAGGTAAGTAAGTAGGTAACCTACATAATTAACGTCCCACTTTATCGAATTTGTAGAAAGGTACTTACCAACCTAAGTACTTAGATAGGTACCTACCTACCTTTGTTACACTTTTGTTAAAAACGCGGCGACACCTTATCGTCAGCAGCCTGGTCAGCTTGCTTGCTAAATGTAAAAAAAAAAACTAGTGAAGTAGATTTTACCCAACTAGTACTTACCTAACTGTAGTTTATATGAGAAGGCACCAGTGTGTGTGATGTGTATTAGCATTATTATAAAGTCATGTTATTCCCATCAAGGCATCAATATCATCTCGCATTCAAACAAAGGCCAGCCCATTGAATGCCTCCAATCGTTTCTCCATCACATTAAAGTTTCTATTAATCTATAATCCTACAATCATCCTCATTATTCGACATGCGTACAAAAAGAACGAATAGAAATAAAACAAAACGCTAAGCTTTTTTAGCTTTACATAGTAAAGAGCAGGAACGAAACGCACAGTCATTTCACTCATCGCGCCTTTGCGGGAACGATTTGAAAAAAATAAAAATTAAAAAGTTGTAACTCGTTCCGAGGATTTCATATTTCGAAATAAGAATTTATGTTTTGAATGTATGAGTTAATGCTGAGTCATGGCTACACCCGTACATCGCGCTTACTGCATTCAATTATGAATTGGGGTGTCTAAGTAGGTACTGAAAGTGCATTGAACTGATTTTTTTTGTAATTTTGTGAAGACTAGCTAAACGAGATATCATGTAGGTATCACGCCTATAACTGGTTGGCGTCAGACGGATCTTGGGACTAAGGTAAAATAATAACGTATGGGCTAGCCCTGGAGTCAGAGTTTGTATGCCACCGACCGAAGGCCTCTTACATGGCTAATAGTTAAACGGTTAAAATATCCAGGACACAATTTAACGCGTCATCCGATCCACGGCAGCGCTCAGCTATAAATGCCACCCGGTGCGGTCACCCATCCAAAGTTTATGCCGAACGTTAGATATTTAACTTTGGTGATAGTGATAGTTGTGAAGCACCTAATCAATTTACATATAAATGCTATGAGCTTGCTATGTTTAAACTTTAAGTACCTACCAACCTAAGCAATACAAAAAAATAAAAAATGCTCTAATTTGTTTGGTCACTCAACCTCCAAAATAATATCCTGACAGAAAAACAACAATTTCAATTATACTGCCATCTGTGAAAATTTTTACGCAACCATTTCACATTCTCTCGAAAACGGTGTAAAAGTTTCTTCTCCTTACATTGGCTACACCATTAGCTCTCGTAAAAATGATATAGAAGATTCAAAACTAGCCACAGAGATGGCAGCGTAATGCAATGAAATCATTTATTTTAGAATGTTCTTCATACATTATGTGAACGTAGCGCACATAATAGTCGCATGTTTTTTGTTAACCGACGAAACGGAGGTCCTCAATTCGACGCGTACCTATATTTTTTTTTATGTAGGTATAACCACGCATAACTTTTTCATAGTAGCCCGATTTTTTTTGTACCTATAGGTACTTCGAAATTGGTTCCATTTAAATTTTATCAAATTCGGCTGAGACATTTTTGATAAATCAACAAACGCTACATCGATCCGTGTGAAATATTCGCGAATTCTGTACACAGTTGAAGACGGTCGTGCTATTTTTTTCAAAATAACAATTATTGTAGAGCAGACCTCAGACACAATGATTTACGAGTGTTAGAAATCGCGCTTTTATCACGTAATTACAATGTTTTCCATCAGATGCTAAAGCGGGAACGTGTATATTCCCAGTAGTGCCAGTGGAGTAGCCCCATGATCGGACTACTGGCATTTTTTTCCCAGAGGTTCAGGAATAATTTGGCCTGCATTGTTGTGCCCTCGACACTGTAAACACAATCCCGACAAAGGAGGAAGAGGTGAAACCAGCTCATGCAATCGTCCTTAAAGTTTTAATATACCTACTTATCTCTATTAAATCACTTAAGGATGATTGCATCTAAAATGATAAAAATGATGGTCTAACTATTACACTTTTTTACTATGTACTACGGGACTAATCGCGTACTAAAATTACGAGATAAATAAATACCTCATCATCCCGACGTTTCGACCCGTCTATCCCCCGTGGCTACCGAGTTGCATCGATCGTGGTCGGGTAGACTTACCCATCACCACGATCGATTATACTTATATAGGGAATAATAATGTGTTCAAATCGCGAAAGTTTAATAACTGTTACTTTTATACTTTTTTGTAGGTAGGCGTAAGGTTAAGGCTCGTCTTTGAAAAGTCAGCTCCGCTTTGAAGTTGCTCACCATTTTGTGGAACCGACTAATGTGACAATTGAAGTGTTGTGTCACTTTTGTTTTGTTTCTGTGATTAGGACCATTTTCCTATCATGCATATTTGGTTTGCGATTGGCTTGGCCGCATAATATTTTTGGGTGTTTTCCATTGGTCAGATTGATGGTCAGACTAGTCTAGCCAACGAGAATATTTTTTCCCGTTGATCAGGTTGATGTGACAGCTACAAAAGACATAGGAAAAAGTACAATGAAAGTATAAAAATGGTATTGCATTTTATGATGTTACAAACGTGAACCTAAAATGATATGGTTTGCGTATTCATTATGAATTCGTCTCTCATTATATTCATCTTTGGCCGTTTATTTGTTATTTTAGGAAAATCATTTTCAGTAAAATTTTCAGTAACTTGATTATCTCGGATCCTATTCATGTTATTTGGCTCTTTATGCCAACTTTCCAAACAGTTGTTAGCTCCATTCCTTCCATACTGTTCTGTGCTGTAGCTGTAGACTATAATTATATTTGCTTAAATTCGGACTTCTCCAGCCATTGCTTTTGAAAATATTTTTTTTTGTATATTGGCCGAATCAGGAGGTCCTGTAATTATAATATATATTATAATTATATATTGCCAACCTTCGTCTATTAAATGAGGCGGTAGTAATGGCGAAATTCCGGAGAGTGCAATTACCTATGCGTTTCGTAGTTTTTGGTTTAGTCAAATTAAATTTCTTAGCTTGCTTCCACACGCTATGGGACAAATAAAAATAGCAACCTCTTATTTCATTTCATGACAAACAGGAAAGTTCTACTATAAACAACCATGAAACAAATTGCAAAAAATTTCAATAGGTGTCAACAAACTCCATATTCCTACCTAGTCACAAATAAAACCTATTTAAAAATTAGTTATATGATGCCTGAGTATTTTTCTTTTCAACAGCACTTTACTAAATTCCAAGTTGATCTGAAAAACGGGAAAAAATATTCCCGTTAGACTAGTCTGACCATCAATCTGACCAGTGGGAAACACCCATATTTTTACTGGTACACGTTTCTTTCGTATCTCTTGCCAGATTCAAATTCCCTTTCGAAACTTCAAGTTTGCCGTTAAGTTACATTCGGCCTATATTTATGTTGTATCGATAACGTTTCGTGGACCAGTTTGATTTTTTTAAAATGTGGTTAGTATCATTAGCAACAACAGAAGAGGTTTTTTAAAAATAATACTACTAATCTATTTTGATTGTAGTTGTCACAAGGAATAGCTAAAAAATGTACATAGTTGTGCCATTAGGAATACGTATTCTGGACGTCCAACTTGTTGTGCGAAAGCAGTTGCTCCACGAGGAACTCCTCTGTTTTACGCACTCGGCCGGCTAAGCCAACATGATAAAAAAAGGGTCCTAATAATCTCAATCTATCTATCTCAATATAAATAGGTAATTTATTAATCTATAAAGGTCTTAAATATAATAAAACAAAATTAATTATTTTTAAGTATACATATTTATTTATAAATTACGCGGTCACATGATATAAATTAAATTATGTACAATTAAATAATACCGTTAAATTTATATAAAAATAATATTAGGGATTTCATTCGGCGCTGATGGCGACCATTCTGGGGAAACACCGGGTGGCGTCGGTATATCCCCAGATAGGTGACCCTGGCAACACCGACCAAAACCATTCGCAACATTGATTAACTCAAGCTTATGTTTTAAGAAGCTGCATATCTGTTAGGACGATAAATAAACAAAAAAAATAACAACGGATATAATTCGTCAATAAATAAAAAAAATCTGACTAGAGAGCGAATCGACGTCCAGACTTCTCATAGGCATTCGACAGGGTGTAACACTTATCCTAGGTAATAAATAATTAAATTTATAAATAAAAAACGTTTTCATCATCATTTTACACGCATTACGATTCCGAATTGTATAAAAAGTCGTTTTAAAAGTCCAGTTTTCAAAGAGATGCATAGTGGGGTTGCACAGGGAGGCGTATCGTGTCCCTTCTTATTTAGTCTTGTTTAGTCGACGACGTTGAGATAGAAGGCTGCGAGGGAGTCTCCCTTGGAGCCGACAGCTCTGGCTTGGTACTGGCCGGCGTCGTCGGAGCTAGACTTGACGATCTCTAGCCTGTAGGTGGAAGTGCCTTCCATCGTGAACCTATATCTAGACGACGTCTCGTCGATCGGCTTGCCGTCCTTCAACCACTGCAGCTGGAGTGGTGGCTGTGGAAACAAATCAAGTATTAGTTTCATTATAATTATCTTCTTCAAGAATATTTTATTCCTTTTTAGAGTAGGTACCTACACGATTTTTTAAATCAGAATACACTATGTAATACATAGTAATCTTTAATTTAGTAATGATGGTGAAAATGGTCTAGTTTATAATGCACATCACAGACATAAGCTTTAACACATAACAGCAACTCAACTGGCTAAAGATACTTCATCCAGCGCCGCAATTAATGCGGTGAGTCTTGAGACAGCCTAAGTAGAAGATTAAGAGAAACCGCTACATTAAGAGGTATCCAGTGATGACAATGAAGGTGATAATGATAATATTGCCTTATCCAGTGTAGCGGTGAATACGGCGGGTTTTGTAGAAGCTAACATCGAATATGATGATAACAAATTGTAAATTCGTATAGGCCGGGTGATTAGCCCTGGTCTCAGAGTTTTTAAAGCCGCTTGAATGCCTCTGACATGGCTAAATGATGAGAATGAAGGTGACAATGATAATATTACCTTATCCAGTGTAGCGGTAAACACGGCGGGTTCTGTAGAGGCTATCGTGGCAGATGAGGGGAATCCACTGTACTGAGGCGTGGCGGGCGCTTCACCCGGGACCCTTACGACGAGCGAACACGATGAGAACGATTCGCCGGCGTCGTTGAACGCCTCGCATGTGTATACCCCTGGAAAAGACCATATTCGTTAGAATATATTCGTACAAGTTAGGTCAAGGCCTTAGATTTCTGATAGACGCGGTAACAGAGCATTGAGACCTAAAAATATAATTTACACAAAATTGATGCTACGGATAGTCTCCTATGTCGAGGCCGCCTACAGAAAAATCAAGCTGCAAAGCACGTGCTTCTTGCAGTGTGAGAGCGTTGCAAGATTACAGAAGATATAAGAATAGGATCAGGACTCTTTGAAAAAGACACATTACAACAATGCAACGAAACATCTGGCGCAAGAGAGGTGGATCAAAAATGCCAGAGATCCAAGGCCGTGTTTTAAGGAGCTCGGCTGGTTTGAGTAAGGCGGCAAAGAGGGGGAGTGCACAATAAGCTCTAAACAGAATGGACATCACCCCATCTAGAATTAAAATTAGAATTAGAAGATTGTATTTACCGGCATCCTCTGGGAATATCTCAGCGATGTTGAGCTTGTGGATGTTGGCCTCGCTGGAGTACTGGAAGTCCTTGCTGGGCTTTATTTCCTTGTTGTTGTGCAGCCATACGACGTCGAATCGCTCCGCTCCCACGATCCTGAATTAGTACATATTTTAATATAGAAAAACTAGATTTTGCCCGCATGATATTTTGATTTCTGTGCTATCCCATAAGAACCTTAATTTTTTCTAGATTAAGGTAGCCTATGTCACGTTCCGTCTTTCAAACTATGTCCATGACAAAAATCAAGTCAATCCAATTGAAAAAGGAACAAACCAACAATGTACACTCGGACTTATAATATTATGGTAAAGAAGTAAGGATACTGCAAGGAACAATGCATTTTTTGTGGTTAGATGGTAACTGCGACGTGGTTTACGCTGTGGTTTATGTTTAAGATCGATTGTCAAAGGAAACTTCAGATTTAATTATGTTATCGAATCAGGAATGACCAGATGCTTAGAAGAACTAAAGTTATCGACATAGTCCAGCGGATTGGGAACTTGAAATGGCAGTGGGCAGGGCATATAGCACGGAGGACTGATGATCGATGGGGTCGAAAAGTTCTCGAGTCGAGATCACGTAGCGGCAAGCGCAGCGTGTGAGCTCCACCCACAAGAGAACGCAGGATCGCGCTGGATGCAATCGGCTACCAACCAGTCTTATTGCAGATCCTTATGAGGAGGCCTATGTCCAGCAGTGGACGTCCTATGGCTGATGAATGGATGTATAAATCTGTAAATGAATGATTACGGCACGAACCTGCACGAGAGCGTAACTGCGTCTCCGTCGTTGACGATCTGTGAGGTGGCGTGGTCCACTATTCTCGGGGGCTTATCTCCGGTTTTCGCCTTCTCTAGCACCGTGCTGCTTTCCATCGCTGGAAATACAATATATTGTTTAGTAAGTATATAAAATATTGAAAAGATGACAAAGACGGATAGCAAGAAATGTGCAAGTAAAGAGAGTGTAAATTATGGAAATCGGTACTTGGAAAGAGATAATCGATTTATTTTGCCACGGGAAACTAGCTTGGTTTTTATGGCAGTCTACTACAATTTCGGCCGTATTTGGCGAACTTTTTCGAGATAGAAGTAATAGCAGGCTCGTCTCGCATAGCACTGAAAACCTGTGGTTAATTTTGGTTTTGCAGAGTGTTATTTCAATCTCAGGAGCGTTGTTGCTTGTCGAGCAAATAACCTAACCTAACCAGCCTATTACCTCTTTCCCAGGACGATGTCAATTCTTTATTTGCTATTAAACTGTACTACTACCTATATCGACAAAATATACCATCAAATAAAATAATAAAATGTAGCATCAAATATTTATTAAATTTATCTATGATTACTAAACGATTTATGCTTCACAATAAATAAGTGACGCTGACTCCAGTGCGCGGGCGTCTGTTGTCGGGGGCGCGCGTATTCCCTGAAGAAGGAGTACTAACTACTCTGAAACCGGTCGGACGCATAGCGGCTCGACCGTTCAAATAATCGTGAGTTGTATCCGGTGTTCATATAAATTTTAATAATGAATACTCACGCTAGTTTTAATGAAGTAATAAATAAATGACGGGTCGTAAGGCCAAATTATACAATGTAGGTGCGGATGTGAGGTTAGCGAGAAGCTGCGCAATACCCAATCCTGACCGAAGCTCACACAAATCTGAGCGTTGATTGGATATTGCGTAGCTTGAAGCTAACTTCACATCTGCCGACTTGGACGATGCGGCTTATAACGGCTACGGCTACTAAGGTGTATATAATTATTTTTTGCAAAAAATAACATGACCGACTTCACCCGTGTACAGAATCATTACATAGTATAAAACAAAGTCGCTTTCCGCTGTCTATCCTCATGTATGCTTATATCTTTAAAACTACGCAACGGATTTCGATGCAGTTTGTTTTAATAGATAGAGTAATTCAAGAGAAATGTTTATATTTATAATACATCTGTGAGAAGCCGGGGCGCATAGGTAGAACGCAAATATTATGCACGGATCGATGTAACATTTTTCACATTATTGTTGATTTATCAAAAATTGCTCCGCCAATTTCGATAAAATTTAAATGGGACTAGTTCCGAAGTATACTCTTTCCAATAAAAAAAGAATTATTGAAATCGGACTACTATTAAAAAAGTTATGCGTGGTTATACATAAAAAAAAATATATATACGCGTCGAATTGTATACCTCCTCCGGTGGTTCGTCGGTCAAAAATTAATACTCACGTTTAACGGAGACCTTGCACTTGGTCTCGACCTCTCCCTGGCTGTTGATGGCCTTGAGGGAGTACTCCGCCTCATCTTCAGGGAACACCTCCTGGATGGCCAGCGACGCCACGCCGTTCTTGTACTTCAGGTCCACTACCTGGTGGGGATTATCGTTTCATCAGATATAAGTCGACTTATGTATTCGATGAACAAAAAATCGGGATAGTTTTTTTTTTATAAATAAATATTTTGGAACATCTTACACACGGCCTCTGACCACAAACTAAGCAAAGCTTGTGATACGAGGGTCAAACTGAAAGTTCTTAGAAAATCAAAAACTGATTACATTAGCCAGTTATTAGTTTTATTATATCTTTTCAAAATATTGTCCATTCACGTCAATACACCGCTGCATGCGATGGAACCACTGGGAAAAGCACTTTGCCCACTCGTCCTTAGGGGTCTCTTCAATGGCATCGCGATACGCAGCCACCGCTTCTTCAGCATTCATAAACCGCTTTCCTTTAAGTTTTTCTTTAATTTTTGAAAATAAATAAAAATCACAAGGCGCGAGGTCGGGGCTATACGGCGGGTGACCCAGTAATTCAACGTTTGATGTCGCCAAATAGTCGATCGTTCGCTTGGCGGTGTGCGATGAGGCGTTGTCGTGGTGAAGGAGGATCCTACTGCGAGGTCGTTTCTCTCGAACTTTTTCCAAGACAAGTGGCAAACAATTGGTAGTGTACCATTCTGCAGAAACTGTTTTTTGATCCTCTAACACAATTGTCGCGAAATGACCTATCCTTCCAAAGAACGAGGCCACCATTTTTTTCCCCGCACTTCGATCTCTCTTCACTTTAGTTGGCAACTCCTCGAAAGGAAACACCCACTGAGCAGATTGTCTTTTGGTTTCAGGATCATAACAGTAAATCCAGCTTTCGTCACCTGTTAGTATGTCGAACACAGCATTTGAGTCACCTCCGTTAAATCTTTCAATCATTTTACGGCACCAATCCACACGATGGAGTTTTTGAGCCTCAGTCAAATTATGAGGTATCCACCGGGCGCAAAGCTTCCTGACCGCTAAATGTTCGTGTAGGATTTTGTGCACTTGACTCATACCGATGCCTAAGCTTGTCCGAATCTGCTGATAGGTCACTCTTTTGTCAGTCTCTATCATACGCCGCACAACACAGATGTTATCTTCAGTCGTCGCCGTAGAAGGCCGTCCCTCACGTAAATCATCAGTGAGATTAGTGCGACCACGTTTAAACTCATTAAACCAGTTGTAAACAGTCGCACGAGATGGGGCTTCATCGTGAAAGGCCAATCGTAGTCTATCATAACTTTCTTGTTGACTTAAATGACATCGAAAGTCATAAAAAATCATTGCACGAAAATTTTCTCGTGTTAAATTCATGTTGACGTGACACAGACAATTTTCAATTTGCCGCCAAATCGTAAAACAAATGACAAATGAATGAAGTATATACTCAGTAATATTGGCAAAGAGTTCTATTTTCAAATTATAGAATTATTTTTTTATTATATTGTTTATAAGTGGCCAGTTCTAAGAACTTTCAGTTTGACCCTCGTATGGCTGCCAGAGACTGATATACTACATATACTTATTTTTAAATACATACTTATATAGATAGTAACTAAATAACACCCAGACACAGAGCAAACACTTATGTTCATCACACAAATATTTGCCCTGGTGGGGATCGAACCCACACCTCTTTGATCCAGAAGTTAGGGTCACTAACCACTGAGCCACCGAGGCAGTCATAATTCACTTCAAGTGACGGCTAAATATGAAAGGTTCCTCGGCACTTTACCAATCGGTGGAAAACGTAGATTTTTTGTCGGTTTAAGTTGGTAGGTTTTGGGTGAGTTATAATTATAGCTGAGTATATGTAAATATTGATTGGATGAGATAAGTACCTGACTCTTCTGTAGGGACAGTATTTGTCGCGCTATTCTATGGCATAATGTCGAAATCATCTATTCCTACTCTATCTACAATACATAAACATAAAATAATAAAAGATTTACCACCCACAACTAGGACACTTTTGTCAAACTTAAACTTAGTTTAATTGTGTAAATTTTATTGAAGTAAATAAAAAGTTACCTCATTAAGACCGCAGGATCGCGCTGGATGCAAGTCATTTCCAACCAATGCTATTGGAGATCTTTTGGATATAGTAAGTTCGTCTAGGCCGGGTGGCTAGCCCTGGTGTCAGAGTTTTAGGCCGCCTGAAAGCCTCTGACATGGCTAAACGGTTAAAACGACCTGGACCTACAATTTAACGTGTCATCCGAGCCACGTTAGCGCTCAGTTAAAAAATATGACCCGCGGTCACCCATCCGAATACTGGCCGTGCGGAACGTTGCTTAATTTCGGTGATCAATATTTTTTTTCGAATAGTTTCGCGTTTGACCACACATTGCCTGATGTTAAGCAGATGTGCGGTCTAGGGTGTAGCACGCTTACCTAGAAGATATCTATTTACTCGGGGTTTGAAGACATCCACGTTGTACTTTAACGGGAAGACAGACCCAGGCAAAGCGTTCCACATTCCGGCTGTCCGTATGAGGAATGGGGATTCGAAACGCTTGGTTCTAACGCGCGGAATGTCTACCATAAAAGGATGGCACTTAGGTCGCGTCCGTCTAGCCGTACGATAGAAGAAAGTAGCAGGGGGGACCAGATTGTGCAACTCCTGGGCGCACTTTCCGAAGTGTATCCGGTAAAAGGCCGACAAACACGCTACCTTGCGACGATGCTCAAGACTTTGCAGCTGCGACTTAGTCAAGGTGTCGTTGTCAATCAGCCTCCTGGCTCGCCTCTCAATCGACTCCAGAGCCTCTAGAGTCCTCACGGACAAACACCTAGTCAAACTACGCTACGAGCGCTAAAATGGATGAAGAGCTACATATAAATAGTTTACCTCAGAAGAGTGCAGCGGTTTGCCGTTCTTGAACCACTCGACCCTGGGGTCGGGGTCGCCGCGCACGGCGCAGGACAGCAGCAGCGGCGCGCCGTCCTTGGCCGCCAGCACGTCGGGTAACGCGCGCGCGAACGACGGCTTGCACATCGACGAGTCTGATGCTGGCACTGCGGAGAAACGGCGGGGTAATGGACGTGCTTCTTTTGTGCTTGGGTTTACGTATAGTTTGCAGACAATATGATAGACGTCTGCTACTCAATCATTAATTAAATGCATCTGATAAATGAGAGCAACTGAATCAAATAATCCACCAACCCGCACTGGGCCAGCGTGGTGGATATGGCCCAATCACCCTTCGTGGGTAGGCCTACGTCCTGCAGTGGACTATTAAAAAGGCTGGCTAGATTAGAATCAAATAATCTTATATTATCTTGAATCAAACAATATTCAAACATTGAAACATTTCCGTTTTGGAGACTTTTAACCGTTAATGACACGAATGTAGCGAGATTTTAGTTTCGAGAGAGTTTTAATCGACAACACCGTAAACAAGGGCGTTAAAACTTCGCGAACGTAGTAATCAATGTATTTTTCAAGCATATAGAAGAAAACTTCAATTTTACTAAGCACGACCACAGAGATGAGTACCAATGAGTTCTTTGGAATTTACGTACGGAATTTTACACCACTGGCTTTTCGGCGAAGGAAAACATCGTAAGGCACCGTTATTGTGCAATGTGCCTTCGTAGGTGGCTTATGTTTAGAATGGACTATTAAAAAGCCCAGACAAAATAAGTAACCAAATCGTAAGATCAAAAACTAAGGTACCGGATGCTAAAGAAAGGATACGCCGACTAAAGTGGAACTGGGCAGGTCATATCTGTAGACTTGAGAACTCAAGATGGACTAAAATAGTAACGGAATGGACCCCACGGAAAAAGAAAGCAAGGAAGACAGAGGAAAAGATGGCGAGATATTTTCACAGATAGAGCTGGACCTGACTGGATGACAAAGGCAAGAGATAGAGAAGAGTGGAGGGGACTAGGGGAGGGCTATGCCGAAGAGGCAACTTCTACGGATAAATAGTTATAGTTGATCATTTATATCATTAGTTAGTTTTTAACCGAAGTAGAATAAATGGCTTTTTTATTTTATTTATTTTATTATTAAAAAGCCCAGTTCAGTACAACCTTTAACTGTTTTCAAATTATATTGTTTAGATGGTATGGATAATACAAAGAAATACTCACAGACTAATTCCTTAGTAGCGCTCCTAGAACGCGACGAGGCATCGGAGTCGAGTCTGGCGCCATACTTCTTCCTGCTCGCTTCTACTGAGCTCTGCGGAGAATACTTTGGTCGTGGTCCTTTGGCTGGTGGGTCGATCGTCACCTGCAAACAATATAATACATTGACTACTTACTATATGTACAAGTTTGTATACAATGAATTACAATTTATTAGACAATCTTTAGAGCTTGTTTCTTCAAAAGATGTGCCATAACAGAATTGTAAACCTATATTTTTATATAGGGGGCTCCGCGCACAGATACCCCACTCGGGACAAGCATAAGCTGCAGGCCGTCCCCCACTCCCTCGAGAAGTCATCTAAGCTGACTCACGTCATGGCTCCGACCGTGTACGAGTATAATAACTTACCTATAGAAATAAAGTCGGCAATAAGCTTACACTCTTTTAATAATAAATTGAAAAATTGGCTTATCGAGCAATCTTTCTATAGGTACGACGAATTTTATAAACGTTTGACATAACTCAATATTTGTTTTAATTCGCATTTCTTTATTTATAACATTTGTTTTCTTATTATTAATTTGTTTTTGGATTGAATTTTGCTGACATTGTATTATTTAATTTATTAATTATATATAATTTTATATTGTTAATCTATTACATCCAAAGGTTACATCATTGTAATGAATGTATATTATTTGACGTGTAAATTGACATTTTACCACTAAATGACTTATGACTTATATTATGTAGTAGTTTTAAGCTATTTTCTGTGTGTAATTAAGTCTAAAATAAGTAACGTTTTGGTTCTGACTGTAAAGTTACTTATTGAGAAAATAAAAAAATTGAAAATTGAAATTACGAGTATGTGGTGAACTGTAAGGTGGTAAACTCATATGGGGGGCGGATGACCTCATCGAGACCGCAGAAACGCGCGGATGCGAGCCGTTTCCAACAAATAAAAGGTTTTTGAAGATCTATTGGGAAAGGCCTAGGTCCAGCAGTGGACGTCTTATAGCTGAAACTATGACGACAACGAACTGTCATGAAAAACGTAATAGTAATAGTAAAAGGTTATATTAAGTTGCTTCCGACCATCTATCTTCCAGTACACGTAAAAGTAACAGGCGATTCGATAAAAATTGGAAGTTTTTAATAAGTGATTATGAAAATCAAGATCCTTTGTATTCAGTGGACACTTGGTTAAGAATATATTCATATTCATTTATTCATACAGTTTAGTTCACGTCAATATAATAGGAAATATGGGAGGCCTGTGTCCAGAATGGACGATCTACACCTGATATGATATATGATGAGTGAAAGTAGTATCAAACTATAAAAGCAAGTTTTCTTTATGCGGAAGCCATATCTCACATGACTCGGGTTATCCTGTGACATCCAGAAAAGCTAATTTTATAGTAAAAAAAGTTGAAAATGCGGTTGTCATGGATTAATATAACAAACCTTAGTCTTGGTGATGATCGGTGGCGGCGCAGGCTTGAGCGGTTTCTCGATGTACCGCCGGTCGCCCGACAGCAGGAAGTTGTGCACCATCTGTTGCTGCTCCGGCGACGTCACCTCGCCTGCAGAAACAATAACAATAATAAATATTTTATATTTTGAATTTGATAACTTAAAACTTAGTTTAAACAACAGAGCTGCTATACATTAGCGGAGGCGAGCCAGGTGTCAAAGTTAGAGGGACTAGAGGTACATAGGGAGGATTAGGGATACTTAGGAGAGACTAGAGGTACATCGGCAAGACTATGGGGTACTTTTTTTTTTTATTCCTGTTTCCCTCGCATATAGACAAGGTCTTTATTTAACAAAAATATTTTGATCCTCCATACATGTTTTAGATAAATTTATTTAATAGATGTCCATCCTGAGTATTATGTATCTTATATATCCTATCCTCCAATTTGCAGACTTTTCAGCCCAGTGTACATACTCATGGTTCAATAGAACCAGACAATGGGGTACTTAGGAGGGACTAGAGGTATATAGGGAGAACTAGGGGTACTTAGGGAAGAGTAGAGGTACATATGGAGGAGTAGAAGTACATGGGGAGAAGTAAAGGTACATATGGAGAACTAGGGGTACTTATAGAAGGGACTAGGGGTACTTAGGAGGGACTAGAGGTACATAGGGAGGACTAGGGGTATTTAGAAGGGACTAGAGGTACAAAGGAGGATTGGAGGTTCAACGATGACGAGTGACTGACCTTCAACGATAACAACGCAGGAGGTCTCATCAGTGCCGTGGCAGTTGGTGGCGACGCAGGTGTATTTCCCGCTGTCTCCGGGCTGGCAGTCGAGGATCTCCATCGTCACTACGCCGTCGGAGTTGGTCATCGCGTAGTCATACTTCGATAGCTCTCGCTTGTCCTTGTACCTGTATGGAGTTAAGTTGTACTTTTAGAATAACGACAAATAAAATGTGAAGCATCTTTATAAACAACAAGCAATCTCTAAAATCGGGATTCCAGAGGTTTCGAAGAAGCTTGGAATATTCCAAACGTGGTTAAGCCCGTATCTTAAGCGCCCTAGAGAAACTTAATTAAGTTTGAAGGAGAATCTGTTTTATGTGACAAGTTAGCATTTGACAGTATATAGGCATAAGTGCAATAACTGCTGAAGCACCAAGTCGAAAAATATGCTGTCTGCGACTATTTACCATTTGACAGGAAACATGGGTTCGTTGACTCAGAAAAACTTATAGGCATTAAAATTGCAACGCACATGTTGTTTTTAAATAGTCACCTTATGATTAGCTTTGGCATTTGGTACCTTTGGCATAGAGATAGTTCGACAATATTGCTGTAAATCTAGGCACGATTGGTACAGGCTCGACGCAGATAGCATCGAAAAAGACTGACCTATGCCTACTACTAGTATGACGAGGAAAGCTAAACAGAGGGTACAGGATAGTTGACTCAGCAAGTATCACAAGAAGCTAAAAACAGAACATGTCATGGCGGGTGCTAGTTACCATTTGACGGTAGGCGCAGGCTTGCCGCTGAGACAGCAGAGCAGCTTGCAGGTGTCGCGGGCCTGCATGACGCGCGGCCGCAGCTGGAAGGTGAATACGGGCGCCGTCTCGGACGACTCCTGCCAGAACGTGTAGGGGAGAGCCTCGCGTCTGCGCGGGGCTTCGGACGCGTGCGTGCGTTGCACCTTCGGTACCGCTATGGAAGGAACATTGACAGGTTACACTTTGAACATTCTCAACGATTTACTTTCTATAGAACAAGATTGTGCTTATAAGTGGAACCTATGACTGATGGAAGGATGGCGGTGACGTCTGTTTTCGCGTTCCATCCGGCTTTCAAATTTTAACACCACCACGCTCCGCTTTTAAGAAATTATGCATTATTATTAATTAAAACCGCGAGACTGCGCTAGATGGAAGCAGCAAACAGCCGGGTTTAGTGAAAATCTATTAAGGAAATCTATGTACAACGGTAGACATCATGACAAATTATGATTATTTCTACAAAGACTTAGATACTCGTATGTTCTAATAATTATAACATTTCTCTTACCGAGCTAAGTCAGCTCCTATAATTATAATCACGAGAATGGAATCACAGTTGATATAAATATTCACAGATAAAGATCGGACTAGTGCTCAGACAACGCGGAAGACAACTGAACTTTCTATTAATCCACCCCACCTATATTGAGCCATAGATATCAATCAATAGAGAGGCTTTGTCTTACCAAGCGCAAGACATGAAAGAATTTTTTAATTGCCGCATATTCATAAAGCATTGCAAACAAATGTTTCGTATGCAGATCAACAGCCCGCTGGGTTAACGACAACAGACCCATTGCGGGTCATACGTCAATGAGATTAACCCCTGAGTCTATACTCAGCAGTGGATCAACACGACCTTTTAGCTTGATTATCTGTACTGTACTGTACCAGCCTTTTTAATAGTCCACTGCAGGACGTAGGCCTATCCACGAAAGGTGATTGGGCCATATCCACCACGCTGGCCCAGTGCGGGTTGGTGGATTCACATACTCCATCGAATTTCTTCTACGGACGTATGCAGGTTGCCTCACGATGTTTTCCTTCACCGAAAAGCCAGTGGTGTGATATTCCGTACATAAATTTTAAGAACGCATTGGTACGGGACCGGGGATTCGAACCCACGACCTCACGATTGTGAGGCGGGTGTCACTACCTCTTGACCACCACGGCTTGATTATCATATGACCCTAAATGATAAAAACTATATTGCAGAATGCAGTATTCTGTGTGTGAATATTAAATGCGTAATTTAAAATAATAATTTTTCGTAAAAAAAAATGGCTTAACCGACTTCAACCGTGTACAGAATACGAATAGTTCGCACGGATCGATGTAGTAATTTTCTCACATCATTGTTGATTTATCAAAAAAGGCTCAGCCGATTTAAACGACTTTACCTGTGGAGTATGATCTACCTAACAAAAGAAAAATATTAAAATCAGACTACACTGTAAAGAGTTGTGCGTGGTCATACATAAAAAATATATATACGACTAGTTTTTACCCGCGGCTTCGCCCGCATACGCAATATATCATTATAATTTATAGCCTATGTGTTATTCTGATATATAAGCTATATTATTGCAAAGTTTCATCTCAATCTGTTCAGTAGTTTTTGCGTGAAAGAGTAACAAACATCCATACATCCATCCATACATCCCATCCATCCATCCATCCTCACAAACTTTCGCGTTTATAATATTAGTAGGATATTCGACATTGTAAACGACTTGTAAACCTCTCCCATTTTGTTGGTTAAAAATACTAATTGGTTGTGCTTTGTGATTAATTTAACTACTGAAAATCAGAATAACGCTAATGCGTTACAAGTGATTCTGATTTTCAGTGGGGTGTCTTGTACGAAATCAGATCTCCGCTATATTACCCGACATATGTCATCTCGTGAGCTCTGTGGTTAGAACAATGTTCTAGGAATAGAATTCAATGCATTCGTAACCTAATTCTTCACTAATGATGTAGATAGAGTTGTCGGGATAAATTGCATGTTTAATGCTTAGAATCAATTGTGCTCATTGGATTTAGCTATTTGCATTACACTTTGTCGCTATTTATATTTTCAGAGAACACTTTCGCTTTAATCTTTTCAGTGGAAAAATACCGCGAGTTTTAGATTTCAATCTGAAATTAAGTTATAAAGTCTAAATAAACGATGCGATTGTAGCAGCATAGAAAAGAGCCGCATCTTTGCTAGGTATTTACCCATTTTTTTAAATACACGACTATGAAATAGACTATCGAATCGTTGTAGTCTATAGTACACAAGTGTTATTATTTGGTCTGTAACCAACGATATAATTATGAGGTGTTTGATCTTCACTAAGCCTATTGCCGCTCAGCTCCTTTGGTGGAGTCTAAACTTATGTTGTAGTACCTATTGTCTTTGAGCGTTGTTATAGCGTACATTATAAACATACCCATAGCATCATGTGTCAACTAAGACCCAAACCCAGATAGCTTAGCATACAAGACCACGACAAGAGTTTACCGATGTGTGCAAAGGTGACAGATATATGCTTCATCAGAACTGTCACATTTTGACCCGTCGTTAGTATAATTTTATGGTCCGTATGCTAAGCCCGCTGGGATGCGTTTACGCACTCCAGACTAAGATAAAAATTAACCTGGTTAAGTCTATGTCGCCCGTTTAGGACAACCGTCAGGCGAAAAAACCTCCTGGCTAAAAATTTATCTGCCACGTTCACGCACTCCCACCGGTATAATTTTTCTCCTGACTAGGCTAAGTTTTATCGAGGTTTTTAGGTAGATACATTTTATCTTATCTAATTGGTCAGTTAGTTGTCATCGAATCGAATTTGACTGATTGATCAAGAGTTTGACATTGATGATTGGTTTGTATTAGATTTGAGCGCTATGATTGGTCTAGAGCTATGACGCCGTTCACGGACGCCCCTCAGAGTTAATTTTTATCCAGCATAAAAATTATTTGGAGTACGTAAACGCACCCCTGAGCATTATTCATCCATCCATTAGCCGTAGGACGTCCACTGCTGGACATAGGCCTCCCTGTTGATTTCCAAAAAGTCCGGTTGGAAGCGACCTGCATCCAGCGCGTTCCTGCGATCTTTATTATATCGCCAGTCCACCTAGTCGGTGGTCCTGAGCATTATGGTGGTGTTCAATAAATAAATAAGACTTACGTTGGACGTTGAGGAAGACGACCTCCTCCCTGAAGCCATAGTGGTTCTCAGCGCGGATGATGTACTCTCCTCTGTCCTCCAGCTTGGCTCGGTTGATGATGAAGTAGTAGTCATCGCCCGCGTACCTGCACCGAACAATATTACTCCATTTTAATCTGATTCGTCGAAACAGTGGTGATTAAACAGTAGGAACGGTGGCCTTGAAATCATGAGATCGAGGGTTCAAAGCCTGATCTCGAAACAATGGGGTTTTTGCTTGGAGGATTTAGCTACTGGAGAAGAATTCAGCGCGCGTACCCCTCTGTCGTGGTATAAGAAAAATTGTACCTACATGTGAACGAGACACCAGACATTCCATTGCACAATCTAAAATTGTGCGATGGAATTAAACAATTAAGGTGAAAATTAAAAATCAGCAATGGGGCAGTCATCCGTTTAGATTTAGACTTTATTTTCATATGTTTTAGGTCGAAACTTCAGTGAACACCTCCTCCCTCGCGCCTCGCGTAAAGCTGACAGAATATAGTGAATGCGAATCGTAGTGCGTTTCTAGTCCGGAGATAAAACGTTCCTGGGTTTTTGTTTAAAAGTTAAGGACGGGTTTACACACCGCCAAAATAAATTCGATGGCGTATCTACCCGCTTTGGATCAGCGTGATGGAAACGGCCCAACATGCTTTTTGTGACAGCTCTGAAGTGCTCAACTCGAAGAGAGAGTGAACCGAGCTTATATAAGGTACCGCAATTCGTAGTCTTTTCGCACGTAAATATTAAAATATGTAAATATTGCACTCCCGTAAAACGGTGAACTGTGTACCACTCCACATTATTTTTTATTTGACTAGCGACCCGCCCCGGCTTCGCACAGGTGTATTATACATATAAACCTTTCTCTTAAATCAATTTTAAAAAAAACCGCATCAAAATCCGTTGCGTAGTTTTGAAGATATAAGCATACATAGGGACAGACAGACACGGAATCGACTTTTTGCAATACAGCACCAGCCTTTTTAATAGTTCACTACAGGACGTAGGTTTACCCATGAATTGTTGGTGATTGGGCCATATCCACCACGCTGGCCCAGTGCGAGTTGGTGGATTCACATACGCCATTGAATCTCTTTCTTGGACATATGCAGGTTGCATCAAGATGTTTTTCTTCACCGAAAAGCCAGTGGTGTAAAATTCTGTTTCTAAATTCCAAGGAATGCATTGGTACGGGACTGGGTTTGAACCAACGACCTTACGATTGCAAGGCGGGTGTCATTACCACTAGACAAAGACTAGTTTTTTTTTGCAATAAATGATTCTAATTTCTGGTGTTTCCACGAATCCGAAAGTACTGACCGTTTCATGAACTTGACGGACTGGCGAAGCTCGTGGTTGTTGTGCGACCACGTGACGGTGGGCGTGGCGCAGGCGATGATGCGGCAGTACAGTTTGACGGACTGTCCCTCGTAGCAGAACGCCGACTGCGGCTTGATCACGAACCGCGGCGCCGCTTGCCGGCGATCTAATGGGGAACAAAAATAAACAATTATAGAAATCATACCAATATTATAAATCTTTAAATCTTTAAAGACCGAAACGCGGCGGTGATGGAGGCTCTGCGCGGTATAAGTAGTATAAGTAGTAGTAATTTGTAAAATGATATTAGGTATGTAAAATCAACGTAGTTTAAAGTCATATTTTTTTTGTTTTTAATTTTATTAGATTTAGGGTCCTTTTGTTAAGCCTTTCCAAGCAATATTGTTCAAATCTTTTTTTTCTTAATGTATATTCTAGAAAGCACAGACCCTGGAGTCTGTGGAGTGTAACAATTAAATAATAAAAAAATAAATCCGAAATGTTTGTTGGTTTGTTCCTCTTTTACGCAGCAACGGAGTAACGCATTGACTTGATGTTTGGCATGGATATAGTTCAAAGGCCGGAAAGTGACATGGGCTACTTTATATCCCGAAAAAATAAAAGATTCCTGTAGGATACCACAAAAGTTAAAACACAACGCGGGCGGAACCGCGAGCAAAAGCTAGTAGGATCATAAATCAGTAAAGAGAAGCTGCCAATAATAACTCTTCAGACTTCATTTGAATTGTCTGTATCGAAAATGCCTTAGAACATACATCACCCATAACATATGTATTTAAGTTCATCTCACAAACATCTAACCGAATTGTTCATCTGGGAATCGAACCCAGGACCCTCAGCATCACAGGCAGAGGTATTAACAACTGCGAAAAGAGGAAGGTTTTGGTGGAGTTTTTTACTAAATTATCACCAATCCGATTTTTGTATCAGTTCAGTAGAATTTATTTACACTAATTTTCAAGTTGAGCATTCTATGCATAACAACCACCAACATTTTTAGTTCCATCGCTTCGATAGCTGATTTTGAGGATTGGTCAATAGTAAAAATTGTACCTACAATCTAATGCAACCTTCACTTTAGAAAATCCAAAAAAGATTTGCAAAATACCCGGAAAATGGTAGATATTTTTACTAGGAATTGATTTGGAATGCTTACCGAACTGTCCATCGTAAATCTTCCACTTCTCGATGAGAAGCTTGCGCAGCGAGCTGTATTCGCTGAGCCTGCCGATCGGCAGCCTGAACGATGACCAGTTCTGAAATACAAACAACATTACACACTTTTTCACGATTACAGAAAGCTGAATAAACTTTTGAAAATCCTACCGACTGCGCCAAGTGCTGTGGTGTTTAATGAAAGACGGACTATCGCAGAATGGTCTTTATTATTATCACACGGAACTATATATATCTAGTGGGTAGATTACTAAACATTATCTACCTTCAACTATCTAATACATCACAGATAGGTTATTTGTTCTAGCACACTCCGATCAATAATTTCATTTCAAGTTATATCGTCTATATCTTTAGACCTTTAAGGGTTTGTGGATGATCCATTTGCTTTTTATGTGGTAGTAGTTTATGTATTTTTAGCATATGGAAGTAGTATTGTATTTTGTTGTAGTAAGAAAGGCACTTGCCCTTTCGAAAAAAAAGATATTTCGTTCATTACATAGCAGCTACTAAGCGTTTTGACACCATTTGCTGATCACGTCGTTCCAATTCCACACGTCAGTCAGTCACAATCACATTAGCGTATCCGCAATACGGCAAACAAATTAAAAAGCCATTCAAAACGGAGCTTTTATTTTCCTTTACCTTATTACAAAAGCCGGTCCGATAAAAGCCGGCAGGTCCACTTTATGTTATGACCGATAGGGCCGAAAAGTTCTCGAGTGGAGACCACGTACCGGCAAGCGCAGCGTAGGACGTCCATTCACAAGGTGGACGGATGACCTTATTAAGACCGCAGGATCGCGCTGGATGCAAGCCGCTTCCAAACGGTCTTATTGGAGATCCATAGGGGAGGCCTATGTCCAGCAGTGGACGCCCTTCGGCTGATGGATGGATTACAAAGGCAATAATACCTTCTAACTTTTAATACCCAACCGTATTGCGCCAGTTACTCGCGCCATGAGACCGAGCGAGAGGAATAACGAAGCCGAATGCCAGAACGCAGAGACTATAACGGGGGCAGGTCCACTTTATGTTATGATCATGGGTGACGTAACCTGTCCTGAGCCACTTAAGGTGGTATTGTGCTCTTGATTTTGCCCGCAAAAGTCGATGAGGGCAAATAGTTGAGCATTCCGTACATATAGTACTCGGTACTGTGATATCTGTTAGCTACCTCGTATTTGTTCCTGAGCCGGTTCCTCATCTCCTCCAGTTTGCGCGCGCTGATGGCGGTGGTGCGCGTCGCGGCGCCGTCGCCGTGTAGCCACGGGTGCATCAGACACTCGTGCGCAGTCATACGTTTTCTGTACATAAGAGGAAGTATTTGTTCAAAAGGCGAGTGTCAAGTGACAAGGCATTCGTATTCCGTCATGCATTTTCTATGAACAGAATCTAAGTCAGCAGAGAAATGGATGGACACTATACTCTATAAAATTTAACTAGATCTCTGCGACAGTGACATATTTAGAGTTGAGACAGTGGTGGAAAAAATCGATTTTCAAACAATGTTGTAATGAAATCGAATGAGTAGTTGAAGGTGAGAAATTGGACTTTATTTACTTACTATTATTTAAGATCAAGTATGTACATATGTAAATAATGTTATGATATTAATTAAATACTCATAATAATGTAACGATAGTATTTATCGACGTTTTTCACTATTATCGATGCTACTGTAACATATAATTGGATTTAATTCAGTTACACATGTAAAAAATGTCATGATATTAAAATATACAATAAAATTAATGATAAATTAAGTTTTATTTAAAATAACGTCTGTATAAACTATCGATATTTTAATTAAAACTCTATCTAAAACTCTGTGGTCACGATCATTCGTCGCCCATCACTAATCGGCATGCCCATAAAGTATGACATTGACAGGTACTGTCTGTTCTATTAAGAAATTCAGGACTTCATAGGCGTGAGTTTTCTGACAGCTGTCGCAGAGATCAAGTTAAATTTTATAGAGTATAGAACGGTAGAATTCCTATTACCGAAGATTTGTTATGCCAATTAATGACAGTTTTTGAGGCCCGTGGAAGGCTTCTGACTCAGATAAACAGCTACATCAAACATGGCCAAAAATTTAAGGTGCCATCCAAGCCACAAAAGCAATCGTTTGTTTATACAATGCCTCATCCAGAAAGTGATCGTACTAAACTTTGCTAATTTAGTGTTGGTATGGTATGGCTTTAAGCTTTGGTCTTTATTCCCGCACTGTCGCTTTGAAATACACTTTTGAAATGAGCACACAATTAGGACCAATTCTTAAATATTACGATGAATTTAAACTCGAAAGTGATCACTACACGAAGTTAACGAATGTTATACTTGACCATCATAACGAAATGGGAGAATATGCTTCGATTGCGGAAAGGTTTTCAAGGCTTGAAGGAATGATGATCAACTTACTCCTTATTCTTAACAAGCAGTCTTCTTATGAAGTCCTTGGCGTCGGTGGACACGTGAGTGAAGGCCTCCTCGTCGAACTCCCAGTCGCACGCCTTCACGTTCTTCAGGGTCTCGATGTCGTTGTTACCCGCGAACGGTGACAGACCCGACAGCCTAGGAAAAGAAGAACAAAGTTAGAAATTGGCAATATACAAGTATTTGCAATATCTGATCCGGGTATGAGCTTCAACAAAGTGTGTATATTGACGTATACCACAGAGCAATTGTCGTATACCATGAAATAAAATCAAAAGAGGATATAATTTTTAATCGGCTGATTGCAACACGTTTGGCTAAGTCTAAAGCAAATCAGCGCCACCCTAAATTTTAACCCGTCACTCAGACCTATGTTACTTTAAAATTATGCTGAAAGTATTCAAGCGATAAACACATTAATGCTTGCACATTACTGCTTTGGCGTTGAGTGACTGACAAAACACCTATATTTCCTTAGATGAATAGAACAGCGCCCTATCACAACAATATCCATGTAAGGCACAAAATTAAGTCCGTATACCACAAAGTAAAGTTCATATACGACAAAATAAAGTTCATATACGACAATACAAAGTTCATATACGACAAAATAAAGTTCATATACTACAAAATAAAGTTCATATACTACAAAATAAAATCAGTATACCACATAACAAAACTATATAGGTACTTACAGTACATAAGACAGCACGCCGACGGCCCACATATCTGTATAGAAACCGACCGGTTCCCTTTCGACAATTTCTGGCGCCGCGAACTCGGCCGTGCCGGTCGAAATCTTTACTACTTCGTTCGGGTCCAGTTTCGTCGCTAGACCGAAGTCGATGATCTGAAACGATTCAATAGTATTAGAATATAAATAAGCTGAAAGATCTCCTAATGGAAAAAAATCTCCGTCACGTAAGGCTATAAAACCGGATGGAGTCATCAATGCTGTAACACCACTTTGAAGTACCTAGTTAGTGATAGTGTCGTCTTTTGTATTTTCTTTCTTTGGCAAGTTATTTTTTGTGAAAGATACAAGTCCAAATTTACTCTATGTTTATTAACAAAGCAGCATAGGCGTACCAGCTCATTGCCTATTTTTTGGGGCGAGAGAAATCCACATGATTTTAAATGTCATAATAATATGTTACAGTTTCCCGAAAAAATATCTTGTTTCTACACCGTTCGTGATTCTAATGGGTCTTCTTACTAAAAGCGTAATGATTAAGACGTTATAAGGCAAATAAGGGATGAAGAATATCTCACCTTAACATCAGTGCCCGTCCTTGTCTGGCACATGACGTTCTCTGGCTTGAGGTCGAGATGGATGATGTTCTGTTCGTGCATGTGTCTCACTCCCTCGCAGATCTGTCTCATGTAGTGCGCTGCCTCAGCCTCGCTCATGTTGTAGCCCGGTTCAGTTATACGCTCGAACAGCTCTCCTCCGGACAAGCTGGAAGACAAATGTTCTTTAAGATATGTGTATAGGCCAAATCATGCAAGTTGCAATATCCAATCCTGATTGAAGCTCACATAAAGCTGCGCGTTGATTGGATATTGCGCAGCCTGTAGCTGTTGTAACTTCACATCCGCCGACTTCTATGATTCGCCCAATAGAATAGACTATTTGACAACATAGAAAATATACTATTGATTGGGGTAATCCTTAAAGATAATAGCCTGAAAAAGAACTATTTGACTTTATTTAAACTAAAATATGTCTAATTTTAGCTAATCGCACGAAATAAAATACGATATTATTTTGACATTTATCTGTGACGTAAATGCTCTAAGAAAAACGACGGCGGCAACTCTGGTGATGTCACATGATAGTAAACAAGAATTTCTCGATTGACTGTTGTTTGTGTAATTTGTGTTTTGTGATTTCGGAGTCATATTACAGGATCTGTAAGTTACTTTTAAAGTATTTTTTGTCAATTTTTAAATGTGAACTAGCGTATTTACTGGTATTTACTAAAGTTATTTACTAGTGTGTGACGTCAAAAACCAGCGCCATTACGGAATGTCGTTTTGGTGGGATTTTGAATATCTATTCTTTAACACTGATTTTCATTGTTAATACGGTAGATCTCTCAGAAATATAAATGTAGTGTGCTTATTATGTTCTAACGAATAATTTAAAATTATTTCCAAAAACTAGTCAAATATCCTATTGTGTAGCTGGATTGTGTCTCGCTGTATACATATCTAGGTATAGCTATTGTCTTTAGAAACGAAACAGGTATAAAATTGCGTAGCTATGATCGGATATATTAATATCTTACGATGAATTTATATATATATATATATATATATTATAATTGTTATATTATGACAGATTTGCCCTTTGGACGAAATGGAACAAAAAATCGTTTAATATTTCGGAAATTCTAGAAAATAGATTAAAAATATTTGGAATATAAAAATCTGCCATGGAAAAATGATTACAAAGGTGTGGATATCGTTTAGTACAAGGAGGGAAGATATGGTCTATATCTAACATCCCTAGTCGATTTTTACCCACCCTAGAAACTTGAATGAACATAATATATTTCTAGCTTGAGCTACTCAGTAACCTGTCCTCCTAGAGAAAAAGAAAAAGGAAAAACTAGTTACACCAATGGGTATTAAGACTACGAGAAATAAGGTAATTTATACCAAATTATCTAGATTCTAACAAAGAAAATACTCACAACTCGAAGATCAGCACCATCTCATCATCATCCTCAAACGCGTCGTGAAGATTGATCAGCTTCCTATGGTGCAGTTGGTTCATAATGTCTATTTCCTTCTTGATGAGTTCCTTCTCCATAGCGCCAGTGACCGGGATGAATTTGGCGGCGAAAATGTTGCCAGTTGCTCGCTCGCGGCATCGGTGCACCACGCCGAACGCGCCTGTGCCTACAACAGTTAGTAAGAAATCCTTTTGGTTTTGTTTCAAAGCTTTTTAATCCTTTTTAAGCGACCTGCGACCGCAGACGTGTTAACGACCAATTCAAGATCAGATATTTCAGCCAGTGCGATTGTTCAATCACTAGGCCGTATAGGTCGCGGCATATAAGTTTAGCACTGAGCGAAGTGTGAAGGGGATGACTGTGCATGGGTTTTAATTAGTATAGCGGTCACCATGCGCAGCCATCACCTCCACACTACCCTCAGCGCTAAACCGTAAGTTTAGCGCTGAGGGTAGTGTGGAGCCGCTACCTATAGCTGCCTGAGGGAGGCTTTAATATTTTTGGCTTAGTTTCGTCACGTTGATCTTTTTATAGTTTTGGTTATGTTTGATTGTATTCGTAGTGAACGTGTTAACATTATATTTCACAGTGTAACTTTGCGGAACTCAGTAAATTTTGTCTATAAATATTTTATAACTCTATGTTCTTTTTTGTTCTACATTTTTAGAAGATCAAAAAGAATGCAGAAATCTTCAAAACAGATTTTGTTCTTTTCTGGTAAATTGAAATAATTATTTAAATATGGTTATGTGTAACTTATGTGGTAAATCAAAAGTAGGTACTTAACCATAGTAATAGACTATAGACGAATTCTATGGATTAGTTAGTGTTTCTCCTCTTCATATTACCTAAGAAAACTAAAATATTGTGCCAATTATTGTCTACTTGCGCATTCAGATAACGATAAATGCATTTAAAATGAAATGATATAAAATACTTTCATTTAAATAAAAATAATTATAAAGCGCAAAACCGTGCTGTCATTGTACTACTGAAAGTTTAAAATTGTGTATAAAAGTGTGTAAATAAATTATTATACCTAGTCAGGTCATAAGTATTGTCACACAGTAAAAACTTTTCTTTTAGTATGCTGGCCATAAAAAAGTTTATTGAATTCGAATTTCGAATTGTTCATAAAAATAAAAATGTATGCTTTTTAGAATTTTACTCATTTTTAAATATGGAGTGGACGCTTAAAGAAGACCGTGTTGCAGTTATTGCGTTGCATCGTTGCGGTTACGCGCCAAGTCAAATTTTTGACATACTGAAAAATTTGAATATAACCAAAAGATTCGTTTATCGTACCATCAAACGATACAATGAAGACTCTATACTCTATAAAATTTAACTTGATCTCTGCGACAGCTGTCAGAAAAATCACGCCTATGAAGTCCTGAATTTCTTAATAGTACAGACTGAACCTGTCAATGTTATACTTTATGGACATGCCGGTTAGTGATGGGCGACGAATGATCGTGACCATAGAGTTTTAGATAGAGTTTTAATTAAAATATCGATAGTTTATACTGACGATATTTTAAATAAAACTTGATTTATCATTAATTTTATTGTATATTTTAATATCATAACATTTTTTACATGTGTAATAAAATTAAACCCAATTATATGGTACATTAGCATCGATAATAGTGCAAAACCTCGATAAATACTATCGTTACATTATTATGAGTATATAATTAATATTATATCATTATTTACATGTGTACATACTTGATCTTAAATAATAGTAATAAGTAAATGAAATCCAATTTCTCACCTTCAACTACTCATTTGATTTCATTACAACATTGTTTGAAAATCGATTTTTTCCACCACTATCCCAACTCTAATAATGTCAATTTTCTACTGTCGCAGAGATCAAGTTAAATTTTATAGAGTATAGTGTAGATGACAGGTCAAGAAGTGGTCGCCCTCGCTCTGTTAGAACTCCAGCAGTGATAAAAGCTGTGAAGGCGCGAATTCAAAGAAATCCCAAACGTAAGCAGAAACTGTTGGCCCTTCAGATGGGGTTAAGCAGAACCACGGTGAAAAGGGTGTTAAATGAAGACTTAGAGCTTAGGGCATATCGAAGAAAAATAGGACATCGTTTAAATGCTCGTCTAATGGACCTGAGACTGCAGAGATGCCGCGCTTTGTTGAAGCGGTACGCGGGAAAAAACATCGGGTAATTATTTTTTCGGATGAAAAAATTTTTACCGTAGAAGAGAGCTACAACAAACGAAATGATAAGGTGTACGCACACAGTAGTGAAGAAGCGAGCAACCGTATTCCGCGTGTCCAACGAGGTCATTTTCCATTCTCGCTCATGGTATGGTTGGGAGTTTCTTATTGGGGCTTAACAGAGGTACATTTTTGTGAGAAAGGTGTAAAAACGAATGCAGTTGTGTATCAAAATACAGTCCTGACGAACCTTGTGGAACCTGTTTCTTATACCATGTTCAATAACAGGCACTGGGTATTCCAAGATTCGGCGCCAGCTCATAGAGCGAAGAGATTGATTGATTGATTGATTTAGGCAGCCGCCGATATTGACATGGACCTCTCTCGTGCTGCGATAGACGACAGGCCGCGCAGATTGAAGGCTTGTATTCAAAATCACGGAGGTCATTTTGAATAAACTTTATTGTCATACGAATCTATGTTTTGTTAAGTTCATTTTGGTGTATAAATGGTTACATAATTAATAAACTTGTTTCAATTATTTTATATTAAACATGTGACAGAATTTATGACCTGACTGTGTATTATACTAAAATAGTTCAAAAACCTATATTAATATAAATGCGTGTACTTATTATAAATATATCAGATATGTTTATAGGCTGTAGGGTCATTGGAAATATTTTTTAAATTATTATGTGTGTTTGTGTGTGCGTGTGTTTAGACATTTTTCTAAATTCTAAGTGAAAATTCAAAATTTCTTAACCTTATTTCTTAACCCCTAAAATGTGACAATAGAAATGTGTTTTTCATACATAAATAAAAAAAAACTATATGTTTTCCAATTACCCTGATAAATATAAATAAATACTAATAAATAAAAAACGCATGCTAAAATTATATCCTAAAAAAAATATAGTATGCGTGTGAGACAGAGAGATGCAGAAAGAGAGATACTACATCGATCTATTCACACACAGACCTGTCGGCTTCCTTCTAGAAGATGCCCTCACGAAGTCACCTGCGAAATTCACCTTTATTTGTACCACAATACGGCTCATCGGTCTAAGGAAAACCATGTTAGTATACTAAGTTAAGCGATGCTTATCTCACAAGCAACTTCGTGAGTTTGCGTTTAGTTTACATTTTGTTTGAGCCATGCAATAAATGCTTGTGTTCTAATGTGTTTTTGGTCTTTTTGAATATATAATTATTTAAATTGATTGCAAAACGGTTTCGTATTGTGTAGCTGGCTAAATTAATGTTAGCGGAGTCTTAAATAGACCAAAATCTTAAAATGTATTTTCTTTCGAGTGGTTAGGCAACAAATGTACTAAATTATTCTATGGTATTGTCACCAAAATCAACATTTGTCGATATTTGGTTTAACTGCATAAATAAACAAGGTGTCGTCGCTAAATCGTTTCCAAGACTAATATTTGTAAAAAATCTAGTAAAAATAAACAAAATTAAAAGTCGTTGTACAGTACCATGCCAAACTATGTCCTTGAAGATTCTTCATAGCATATTTTATGATACAAATTTTGAGAAATATTGTATTGATACTTTTCTATGTCGTGTCATTATCATCTTTACTGATACTCGATCAGAAAGGGCCACTTCTCTATACCTATATAGGTGATAGTATTTTACTCTACCGATCCTTTAGCTTTTGTAACTAACACTACATGGCTACTCCGTAAGCTAAAGCTATAACAACTAAGACTTACCAATCTCCTCGAGGATGTCGTACTTGTCGTAGACCGAGCAAGTGTTGATATCAACCGGCTGCGGCACGTATTTGGAGTAGATGTCGAACACGTAGCTGTCGTAGTCCTTCACTGGGCCGTGGTCTGCGTTCGTGCGGATGCGTTTGCCTGATTCGTCCACTGCGGGAGAAAAATGGTCGGATAAAGTCAGCAATTACGATTTTATTTTGAGTGCTTTCCACACTAGATTTTATCTCAAAGAGTTATCTTTGTGATAAGCATTTCAAAAATCTGAAACGCTGAAAAATGTGAAATCGAATCCTGCGTTCGCTTCAGATTTTTGAAATGCTTATCACAAAGATAACTCTTTGAGATAAAGTCAGTAAAACGTATTTTCATCACATCTATTCGAAAAGGACTACTTGGTTCGCCTTTAAGTGCGCCCAAAGGAGGTGTTTTCTATAAGGAACTTTATAAGTGCGCCGGAATGATCTTTGCCGCGCACTTTTTGAAATTGGAAGTATTTGTAATGTTAGTGTTCAGCGCCAAGAAAATGAATGAAAAGAATATAAATATAGGTTTTCATTCGTTTTATTATTAGATACCATTTAATTTCAATTTGGTTGTTCCTCTACGTTTTCTTAAATAATAATATTATAGTAAAATATGAGGCGCCTTTTGTTTTCTCATAGAGGTGATGAAAAGTAGAGTGTACCACTCGGGCGCAAAATATATTTTTGTCTCGGGCGACGTACTTTGAATCCCTCGCTACGTTCAGGATTCTACTAAAGAATCACTCGCTATTCTCGGGATTTTACTCTAGAATCCCTCACTTCGCTCTGGATTCAAAAAAGCGCCCTCGCCGTAATAATATAATTTTGCTCCCATATGATACAATCTACTATTATAGAAAATGCAATTTGCAATGTACTGGACTTTCAGTGCTACATTTTACTACATTCACACATCAAACTATGTATAGATGTGGATATGAAATAGCTAAGGGAAACAGGAAAAAGTGCAATGCACATAATTGAAGGAAAAAAACAATAGGCTATTTTACTATGAACGAGAAAAAATCTGTAAATGTATTTTTGAGATAGCTTAAGCAAAAAGCAATCGGAAAATGTACCTTTTAGATCATAAAACAACAAAATAAATTTTAAAAATCAATACAAAATATTCCGTGTTTTTAATCTGTGCATAAAAAAGTCGCCGCTACGTTATGACGTCATCCGGCTATGTAAACATTGAATAGTTTGTCCGGTGTTTGTACACTAGTATTCCAGGAACAGCACACGAACGGTAACTTATTATTAACCATTTATAATAACTCATTTTCAACATAAATCTCAAACTACAAACAAAGACACTATCGTGAAAAATATTTACGTGCATTGTTTACATAGCATAGTGA
The DNA here is from genome assembly GCA_949316475.1 of Hypomecis punctinalis. NCBI lineage: Eukaryota > Metazoa > Arthropoda > Insecta > Lepidoptera > Geometridae > Hypomecis > Hypomecis punctinalis. The sequence goes on along the minus strand of OX438819.1, from coordinate 8,213,746 downwards.
CGTGATTCATGACCACAGAGTAAAATAATGACCTCCATCGTTTTACGTAAATTACGCGCGAATATTCGAAATTGTAAAATTAAAATGCATTTTTAAAATACTTAACGATTGAAAAAATATTTGTTGTATTTTTTTAGTGGTTTATTAGACCAACAGGATCTAACTGAGATGCTTTTCAAAAATGACTGTAATACCCTATTTTGACAAACAATTTGATGAAACCGTAAACTTTTTATATTAAAACTATGCACCAATAAGCAGGCGCCTGTTTACTCTGGTTAAATTTTATTTTATGGGGAGATATCGATACCAGAAGTATCAATTAACGTAAGGGACATTTTGGCGAAAATGAGTTATATACATCATTGGATTCAGAATTTTCTGCTTTATCGATGGGTATTGTTGAAAAAATTCTAGCGTTAAAAAAAGATCCCTTACAGTAAAAATTTTTGGCTTGCGTAAAACGATTTATGACAAAAAAATAATGTAACAGACATTTACATTTTTTTTTCTCTGAAAAATAAAGTAAGTCATAGTTTTAAATAGTTTACTCCCTTACCTTAAGCCTCAAATCAGTCGATTTAAATAACATGATGTCCCTTACTTACAAAAAATATAGACAACAAAAATGAATCTGCAGCTGAAAGTACAGCTAAAGTACAGTAAGTAAAGACATAAGTCAAAGGAACATAGACAATTTGCCATCTCTATATAAAGAGAGGCTACCAATTTCCATTCCAAAATACAATGACCTCAAAAAATTGTGCGACACCGGTATAATACCAAAAAGATTTCATGGTGAATATTTGAACCTTCCGACTAAATCGCCAGTTAAAGATACTCTCAATGAAACTGACGACGATGAAGATGTGATGACAGCTGATGATGATAACTAGATAAAATACCAAATAGAAAAAGTTATTCCAAGCATTTCAATTTATCCATTAAAATAGTTTAATTTACTAATAGTTATCATCATAATCTGTGCCCATACCTAATTATTTATTCTTGTAATAATTTATACATATTTCTTATATTAATATTCATATCATTTATATTATTTTATTCATTCATCTTTCAGACAATTCATATTTGTTGATCTGTCTTCTGTTTCCAGTACATTAATTAAATTACTTAATAAATAAGACTGTTGATTAAGTCTGAGAAAACATTTTTTTTTATTAATTTGGTGATTATAATTATAAAGCTAATTAAACGTTATTAAAAGTACAGAGTTTGTAGGACTGTTATTTAGAACACTGCTACTTTTATAGACTGATTAGTGTGTTGAATTTATAATAATTACGCAGACATAAATAGGTAGGTAGTCGGAAATAAAAAAATATATTAATAATAAATCGTTTTACTTTTGTATCCCTAAATTTCATTTAAATCTGTGATACCTAAGCTGAAACTAACATTGATCATGCAAAAAACCTATTTCCATGGTGTTAAAATACCATCATTTTAGTACATAATCTATGGTTACATCAAATTGCAACACTGTAAAAGTCCTTTACAATAGAATTACGTATAATTTTCAATTGCTCTTGCTGCTTACACTATGTTTGACGGTTTACACATAAAATATTAGTAACGCAAGGCACAATTTTTATTTTTTTTTAATGTAAGGGACATGCTATTTTTTAAACCGCTGGGTATTTCTAAATCTTTCGTTTATAGCATGAAAGAAGAGGAAATTCTAAGAAACTTTGCTCTAGACACAATTAAAATTGGAGCAGACAGAAAAAAGTTATAGACAGATTTAAAAAAATACAATCATTTTTTGGCTCTCCTGTAAAACCGTGTTTTGTCCCTTACATTAATTGATACTTCTGGTATCGATATAAAGACTAGTTATTATGGAATAACTATATTATAAAGAATTTCAAATTCTGATTTGTATGCAGAGTACATTATAGTTTTAGACATTTTAACAGAATCCTTCCAGATGGATTATACAGCGTCAGTCTACGGTAGTCAGTTCACAGTAAATCCTACTAATATTATAAACGCCCGAAAGTTTGTGAGGATGTATGGATGTTTGTTACTCTTTCACGCAAAAACTACTGAACGGATTGAGATGAAACTTTGCAATAATATAGCTTGTATATGAGAATAACACATAGGCTATAAATTTTAATGATATTGCGTCAAAAATCAAAATATCATGCGGGCGAAGCCGCGGTAAAAACTAGTAGCAAACAACGTTTGGTCCATCCAAAATGTTTGGCCCAACCAATGACCAACCAAACAAATGCCAGGATATACCTTATTCTTGAACTCCTTCTAGATGATAGATGAAGATAAAGTTTCAGTTTTGGAGACGTTTTCATAATTATTATTATACAACGTGTAACGGAAAGGCTGTATACATACTGAAAGTACCAAATCAGATAACGATAACAAACTAGATGGGGGCATGTTTAGCCGTGTAAGTTCGTTTGCTGATTTTTAATCTTTTTTTTGAAAAACTAGTAATTTTTATGTCTAATTCACATTTGCACAGCACTATCACACTAAACAGCTGTGAGGTCAATAACACGACCTTGCCCATCAAAATCAGACCACACCTCCTTGTTGTGACATGTTTGTTTACGTGCAAAAGATTTTTCTAGTCAGTCATATTTAATTGTTTTTTAAAAGTGAATGCTGTTATTTTGGCTCGGAATTTCGAATCTAATCTATAGAAGGTCAACCCACTTTTTATGTATACAGCCTTTCCGTTACACGTTGTATAATAATGATAAAAACTATTCGACTAATAATAATGGGACTAATCGCGCACTAAAATTACGAGATAAATAAATACCTCCTAGTGCGCGATTAGTCCCGTAGTATGTAATAATAATGTGTTCAAATCGCGCAAGTTTAAAAACAACGTTTTTATCAAATGACTTTTTGCAAGTTTTTAGGTATTTTCAGCAAATATTTAGGTCCTTTTACCTGGGTATTCCTTCTTCTTGAACTCCTTCTTGATGATAGCCTTGGTCTGCGTGAGCGTGGTGGGCTCGCTCGGCTCGGAGCGACCGTAGATGTTCTCGGCGTACACTCGGAACTCGTACTGCTTGCCCGGCACTAGCCCGCTGATCGCCATTGTGGTGAATCTGAGGAAATATAACTCATTTAGCATTTTGATAGTGGTATTAAATTGCTGTTTGAATCCCAGTTTTGTCTTTTTGAATGTAGACTAATTTGAGTTGTTTCATACATGTACACGACAAATAACTAGAATTAAGATGGCGCTTTCTGTTAATCTGTCGTACAATGAGCACAGTGGGGAGCGTACACAGTCGCTACTGTGCAGTGAAGCAATCTATGTATTCGCTGAAAGACATGAGATCCAAAAATACATTCTAAAGAAAAATTGATTTTAGAACTACTACGGGGTGCCAACTTTCCTATGCGTGCAGAACAGGTATTGACCTTCTTCTACCAACATCAAATCTATTCAAGAGCAAACTGAACAAAAAAAGATCTCCGATTTACATTGCAGCGTTTTGACAGTCTTTGGAAGTTCGCCTTTCATTTGTATGTATCGAAGTGTGAGTGTAGCTTTTTTAGGGTTCCGTACCCAAAGGGTAAAAACGGGGCCCTGTTACTAAGACTCCGCTGTCCGTCTGTCTGTTTGTCACCAGACTGTATCTAATGAACCGTTATAGCTAGAAAGCTGAAATTTTCACAGATGATGTATTTCTGTTGCCGCTATAACAACAAAAATACTAAAAACAGAATAAAATAAATATTTAAAGGGGGCTCCCATACAGTACGAAACCCTTCGTCCGCGAGTCCGATTCGTACTTGGCAGATTATTATTTACTAGTGTCTGTGGGGTATTGTACGGTACCTGGTGTTGCCAACCCGGATCCAGCTGGTCATCGGATGTTCCCGCTTTTCGACCAGGTAGTTGGTGATGTCTGATCCTCCGTCCCACACTGGCGCCTTCCAGCTCAGAGCTAACGAGTCCACACCAATGCTGTCCACTGATGGGAATCGTGGCGGGTCGGGACGGTCTGTGGGATATTATTGATAACTTAAATTTCTGATATCGGTTGTTCGATTCTTTGGCGTTGTTTGTGAAATATCAACATTCTATTTTCTGACTGATAACAGGATTTGAAAAGGAGAAGTAGAATTAAAGTTGCAAGGTAATAAAACATAAGTCGTTTACATAGAAAATTGAAATCTAAATGTGTGAGTTGATGACGTCTACCAATCTATCAATGGCTATAACAATATTAAGGATATTTATCTACAATATTAATACTATCAACATTTTTTTTATATTTATTTTACTATGGAAATTTACGTGGTTTTCACACATTTTATACTATATATAACGGGACTAAACTCACGTGTAGGGATAGTTGTAACATATAAACTATAGTAGTTACGACTATCCCTACACGTGAGTTTAGTCCCTTTATATATAGTATAAAATATTTATTTCAATAAATTCTGTTGTTACATGCACATAGCGAGAATGCCTAGGCCCCAAGATACGGGTGCTGTGTTGTACCCAGTTTGGGGAATAGTGTATAAATGTAGAAGTTGTATAATTTGTATCTTGTGACAATAAATTATTTTGAATTTTTTGCATATTTTGAAATTGCAATTATTTTTACGAACATATCGAGGATTAATCTGAGGGGATAAAACAGTAATTTACATCATTCGATAGAGTCTCGTCAGCGTTAACTAACTTCACATTAGACGATATGTAATATGCTTACCGCTGATTTCAACGTAATTTACATCATTCGATAGAGTCTCGTCAGCGTTAACTAACTTCACATTAGACGATATGTAATATGCTTACCGCTGATTTCAACGTAATTTACATCATTCGATAGAGTCTCGTCAGCGTTAACTAACTTCACATTAGACGATATGTAATATGCTTACCGCTGATTTCAACGTTGATGATAGCGTTGTCTTGTCCCAGTTCGTTCTCAGCCGTGATCCTGTACGGGCCGGAATCCAGTTTGCTCGCGTCGCGGATCGTCAAGATCGCGTGGCGTTCTGCGAAAATAATAAAAATTTGCTCTTATAAAGTTTCATTTTGAGGAAACTTAATTAACGGTATTGTTTTTTGTAAAAACATAAACTTGAATACCATACTACAGTAAATATTATGATGAAAGTTTATAGTGTATGTCATATTTTGTTTTTTTTTTAATTTTGTATTTAGTTTTTAATATTTGTCATGTGATAAATTGGCACAGTTAGTGGTAGTAGTGTAGTATTTTGGCCATTTTACGTTACTACGAAATGTGGTTCACCTCTCGCCTCATAAGGAAAGCTTGCGGGAAAGTTCATTTTTAGGCCCCTTTTAAATAGGTTTCAGATAAGCGATTTTATCTGCGCGTATACGCAGTGGCGGATTTATCAGCAGGTTGAGTAGGCTGATGCCTAAGGCGGCAGATTTTAGGGGGCGGCAAATGTCGGACCATTAATTTTATAATTAACAAAAATACAAAATTAAATTGTATACCTAAACATTACAAAGTCTACAGAGAACAATTATTTTTTGCAAAAAATAGCATGACCGACTTCACCCGTGTACAGAATCATTACATAGTATAAGACAAAGTCGCTTTTCGCTGTCTGTCCCCATGTATGATTATATCTTTAAAACTACGCAATGGATTTTGATGCAGTTTGTTTTAATAGATAGAGTAATTCAAAAGAAATGTTTATATGTATAATACACCTGTGCGAAGCCGGGGCGCATCTCTAGAATGCAAATATTATGCACGGATCGATGTAACATTTTTCACATTATTGTTGATTTATTAAAAATGGCTCAGCCAATATCGATAAAATTTAAGTAAATGGGATCAATTTCGAATTATACTATTTCCAATAAAAAAAGAATTATTGAAATCGGACTACTATGAAAAAAGTTATGCGTGGTTATACATAAAAAAAATATACCTCCTCCGGTGGTTCGTCGGTCAAAAAACAACTATATGATTAGTTTTACAGCTCAGTATCACGTCGGGGGTTTGGGGTGACAAAATTCAATAGCCTACTGGCAGCAAATACGTAAATACGCCACTGCGTATACGGTCGTTTCGGCATAATCGCTTCAAAAAACCGGAATCACGTAATCGGGCATATTATTATTTCGGCGTATTCGGTCGAACCGGTAGTAGTATAGTATGGTAAACGAGCTTAGAAGCGCGTCAACGCTCGTACAAGTTGCGTGTGTACCAAAAAGCACGCCTATACGCGCCTACATGCGCTTCTAAAAATGAGCGTATGTGAAACGCTAGTTTGAAACCGCCCTTACTGCGCAGTAGTGTTATGATAGATGTGTACAATAGACGCCCAAGTTGTATCTCAAGATCCTGCATTTTGTCATCTACATACAGCACTGAAATCAAGGTATAAAACAACACTAACAAAAATCATTCTTACCCTTTCGCTCCACATGGTAGTGGCTGCCAGACTCGATCGTCTCTCCCTCTCTGACCCACGTGATCTTCGGTATGGGGTGTCCGGTGAACGGAATCTTGATGACTACGTTCTCGCCCTTGTCGAAGTATGCCGTCACGCGGAATCTCGGTGGGACGTTCAGTTTCGGTGCGGCTGTAGGAGAAAAAAATTGTTTATACCACACCCACTCGGAAAGTGTCTTATTACTCGTTTATAAACGGGCACAAAGTTCGTAATTTCTCCCTTAAAAATATGCGGCGGAAATAGTTATATGGAATTTTATTACTGCCCTCCGAAGCAGAGCAGGAATGTTGTATGAAAATACATTACTGCCCGGCTAGCTTTCTTTTGTTTTTTAGCAGCGAACATATAAAAATAATAAACGTCAAACCTCAAAAAGGTTCTTCTTCTTTTTCTTCTTTTGTTTGGCGTCGCATTGTTGTGCATTTGCCAGTGTCAAGTATTAAGTTTTAATAATTTTTGATATTTTATCAAAATAGTCACTGTCGTAGTCACGTCATAGTCCAATAAAGTCACGGTCAAGTTCAAACATAGTCCAAATCATACCTCAGTAAAGCAGTGGATACTTTACTAGAGGCGTCTATGGAGTTTTGGTGACAAGTTTTTATGTCAAATAATTGGAGAAAAGAAGCGGATTTTTTTAGCGGAAGTTTAAGCCATTGTAACCATTTTTTTTTAATATAAACTTTAATAAATAAATATTGTATTTTATTTTCCTCGTAGGTGTACTGTTACTACTGTTACTAGGTCGTAGGTGTAGTATAAAGCAATATGTATCACTCGGGAGAAAGTTCTATTTCTGTTCTCGAGTTTCCTTTAACATACTCTCGAACAGAAATAAATAGTTTTCTCCCCTCGGTGTAAAAATGTACTATTATTAATTGTATTATCTATTTATTGACTTTACTATTTTACTAATCGAAACTCTTTTTCGCTCCCATCTGTTTTTGCTTTTGAACCATTGTGCATTTTTATCTTGGTTGTTTACGAAAATATGTGGTGCTGTGTTTTGTAACGGAATTGAGTTATTTGCGACTATTTTTGGAAGGTCACCTTTAAGGTCCTTAGTGAGTTCTTCAAGACCTCTAAAGAGGCTCAAGTGAATCAACTGATACCAGTAAGATACTCACTCATGATGAGCAGCTCAGCTCTGGTGCTCTTAACACCGGCCTTGTTGACGGCGCGGCACACGTACTCGTCGGCGTCTTCGCCGAAGACGTCGTTGACGGTGAGGAAGTGGTTGTCGCCTTCGCTCCAGATGCGGTAGCGAGGGCCGTTGGTGATCTCTCGGGCTCCTGAAGAGAAATACAATAATGTTATAACTAGAATATAACACATGTGGTAGTTACTCGTGTTATTTAATAGAAGACAAGTCTGCTATAATTTCGACCACATTGGCGATCATTTTCAAGCTGAAATAAAAGCGCTCGGGCTCGTTCCCATAGCACAAAAACACGCAAATTTTCATAATCAAAATGTTATTACTTGCATAGTGTTGGGCATAAATATTAACCGTGAATAATAAGATTTATACCCTATAAAATATAGCTTGATCTCTGCGACAGCTGTCAGAAAAATCACGCCTATGAAGTCCTGAATTTCTTAATAGTACAGACAGTACCTTTCAATGTCATAGTTTATGGGCATGTCGATTAGTGATGGGCGACAAATGATCGCGACCACAGAGTTTTAGATAGAGTTTTATTTAAAATATTGATGGTTTATACTAACGTTATTTTATCATTAATTTTATTGTATATTTTAATATCATAACATTATTTACATGTGTAATTAAATTAAACCCAATTATACGACACATTAGCATCGATAATAGTGATAAATACTAACGTAACATTATTATATTTTATTATGATTTATTTAATTAATATCATAACATTATTTACATGTACAGTTACTTGATCTTAAATAATACTGTGTAAATAAAATTCAATTTCTCACCTACAACTACTCATACGATTTCATTACAACATTCTTTGATAATCGATTTTTACCACCACTATCCCAACACTAAAAATGTCAATCTTCTAAGTTAATGTCACTGTCGCAGAGATCAAGCTATCTTTTATGCAGTATAGTTTGCATGTGTCACTTGAACTAGTTCAATTTTACATAGCAAATAGACAAATTGTCTTTCGGCCAACGTAGAGATGTGATGGTAATGCCTTTCGAAAAGAAAAAAGCATCGACATTGACAACTAACATTATAGGTGAATGAAATGGTTTAACCTCTTTGCCACGCTAGGGGTGCTGAAATTGGCCCTGATGCCGGAGCAATAGAATACGGTATCGGTATCTCCTGCTTGCAGTAAGAGCTTACTAAGAGCTGCCTTTGGCCTCATATGGACGGTTAGAAATGGAGCTCTTGCCATATGCTCAAACGGGCCCGTAGAGGATGGTAAAGTATGTAGCCTTATTGTGGTAGAAGTCTGCTAACTGCGTGATTGCTGTGTTAGAAGAAGCTAGGCTCGAGAAGTCAAAGTGCTACAACCTCCGGTGAATTCCCTTGGAAATCCCGGAACTCCCAAGAGAACACAAAGACTGGCCACCGAGGAGTTTTAGAGGGTACAAAGCCATATAACGATATAAACTTTTTTTTTTGTTGTCAAGGGGGAAATCTTTTACAGATACCCAGCTGCGTTGGGGTGCAACTGGGTTATGTGGACTTAACCACTAAAACCCCCTCGGTAGCCGCCTTTTATGCTCTATAGACGGCACCGGGATCTCCGATGGAACGCACCTTCTAGAATGTACATTGACGTTCCAAAAACGATACATGCCTTATTACAACGTTGCTTAATTAGCCGTGCCGTTGTCTCCTCCGGCAGGCCTCTTTTAGTCGGCTTATATAATATAACGATACTAGTTTTTACCCGCGGCTTCGCCCGCATACGCAATATATCATTTTAATTAAGTAAGTAAGTAAGTTCGTATAGGCCGGGTGGGTAGCCCTGGTGTCAGAGTTTTGAAGTTTTGAATTTCAATTTATAGCCTATATGTTATTCTGATATATAAGCTATATTATTGCAAAGTTTCATCTCAATCCGTTCAGTAGTTTTTGCGTGAAAAAGTAACAAACATCCATACATCCACCCATCCATCCATCCTCACAAACTTTCACGTTTATAATATTAGTAGGATAACCCAGCAACAGCCCAAAACAGTCGAGTAAAAAAAACTAACTTAATTTAATTTAAAAAATTAATTTATAAATTAATTAATTTAAAAAAAGAGTCTTGTGAAAATGTTTCCCCGTAAAAAATTGTGTCTGAAATGTGCAGTAAACACTCACCCTTGTACCAAGTGATGGCCGGCTTGGGCGAGCCAGTGATGGTGCACTGGAACTTGGCGTTGTGGTACTGGATGCAGTTGGCGTTCTTCAGGGGCTTCACGATCTCGGGCGGAGTGGCCGCTGTAAGGAAATAAGTTTATTAAAAGGTTGACCGTAGTCAATATATAGGTATCTACTACTTAGTTAATATCTAACATTTTGAGTTACAACCCGGTTAGAATATCTGTGCACCTCGCTGGAATGCGGCGCCTCTCCCGCTTCCCCTGTCACCTCTCCGCGCACTCCCCGGTGCGACAGTACGGTTAGCATCTTCGTTGCCGATACACGTCCCGATAATTTTTTGATATTTTTGCTTTGTTTTGTTTTTTAATATTTATTGTTAAGTTTAGACATATTATGACGTCACGAGGTCAGGTGCACAGATGTTGTGACCGGGTTGTATAGTGCAATCTGGATCTGTAAATAAAAATGGAATGTTCAAAGCAGGGGTCTGCCAGAAAATTATAGATCGCAGTATACTAGGAGATAAAACTGATCACCAGATTCAACAACTGGACAGTATGCTTAACTATGATGCGGTATAAGTTTAAGAAGTTTTCACTCCAAGATACTAATCTGGGAGTGAAAACTTGTTTAGCGGCGTTTTTTGGGATGGGTAAAAAATGTTAAGCTCGCGTCAGGACAGACGCGTATGTGATCAAAAATTCGTAGGACAGAGCGAGCATAGACCGCCGCGCGAATGTAGAGAGGAAGTAATATTCTCCTCTCATTCTACCGCGCGGCGAAATGTATCCTGCTCTTTCGTTTAAGCGGCGCAGGGCGCTTGTACGAGGGTGCGTGTGTGAAATTGAATTTTACCACATACAATAATAGTACTTTATATGTTTAAGTTTTCACTTCTTTTTTTGTAACTTTTGGGATATATTGCTTATCCATTTAATATAGACAGACGACACATATGGAGTAGTTTATTATTATCATATTCAACTTTCAACTTAGAACCAATTGGTTGATTTTGAGGTTCACATGGTATCTTAAACAGCTAAAACCAAAAAAAAAACCAAACCCTCACCCTTCGGATCTTGCACTTTAACTTGCTGGCTAGCGGATGATGGCTCCGAAAGCCCAGCTTCGTTGACAGCGAAGACCCTGAACTCGTACTGTCTGCCTTCCACCAGGTTGGAACAGTTCAGCTGGTTCGGTAAGCAGAGAGCGATGTTGACGCGCTGCCATGTTGTCGTGCCGACTTCGCGCTTGTCTACCCAGTAGCCTGTTGGAAAGAGATGAGAAATACACGTATAAATTGGCGTAAGCGAGATAGACTGAATGAAGTAGTGTTAGGTTTTACACGTTACTTCACAAAACTAGATAAAATGTTCTCGTCATTTAAAAATACGAAAATGACATCAACTTAACAAACAAACCGAAACGGTTATAGTTAATTCACATACGGCATCGAATTTCTTCTACCACGGAATTATACGGGTTGCCTCTCAATGTTTTCTTTCATGGAAAAGACAGTGGTGTGAAAATCTACATACATAAATTCTAAAGACCGCATTGGTGGGGATCAGATTTGAACCCAAGCATTACGATTAGTGAGTGTTCTTCTACTTCTTCTTCTTTTCGTGTCAACGATTCGATCATAAAATTTATATTTGGCTATATGCTGTTCGACCAGTAGTTCTTTTACTAAGCCATAACAACTAAATATGGTCTTCGAGTATGATGATGAGTCCGCACTTGTAATGGAACAAAGCAAGTCTTCCCAGTTTTTACCGACTAAAAAATGATTACTATAAAGCGAAATACAATTGTAATGTACTTACCCTGTATCCTGGAACCTCCGTCGTTCTCGGGTTTGTCCCATTCGAGGTGAACGAAGTCTCCTCCGACCTCGAGGATTTTCGGGATGCCGGGCGGCGACGGCGGGTCGAACGGTGCCTTTGCCTGAACAAAATAGGTACACCACTTAGTTAAATATTTTATTTGAAAACCTTTTGTAGAATAGGGCTATAATTGGCCACCAACTCGCCTGATGGAAAGCGAAATCGTAGCCGAACATGGAGTATGTAGACCTAGAAGATACGTATTCACTCTTGACTTGAAAATATCCAAACTGCAATTAATATATAGATACTGATAACACCTTGATTAACACCTTGGCATATTTTGTAAACCGTAACGTAGCTAGGTACTTACGCAATACATTCCTCATCAACTTTTACATTGCTTCTGCTAATAGTTATGCTACCTACCTACTCATGTTTAAAAACTGTTTACTCATTTACAATACGTTTAATATTTAAGTATCAACCATGCTTATACATAAATTTTATTTACTGTCATTAAGTAGGTAATTCAAGTAGTCAAACCATTTCTATTAAATTTTATTATACTTATGTACATAAATACCTATAATACATATATACATTTATTACCTCCATTCCATTTAGTTCCTCACATTCAACAGTGCCCGGCGCTTGCACAACTCTTACCTAGATTTGATAGCCTGCCTACTATGTATAGCAATATAGTATATACATAATTATATAGATACCTAAGATTACCTTGTGTTTCTCAGTTAAGTGAATTTTTCGTTAATTCTTTTGAGAAATAAATGTCTTAAACCAGAATTGTCAGGAAACAATAACAGAGGCAGGGCATTCCCATCCCTGGCGGCCCGCATTATGACGGAAGAAGCGAATCGCTTAGTACGAGCAGATGGTACGTAGACCATGTAGGACTATGTAGGGATGGTATTTACGCGACTTCCGGCTTGTTCTGTTGTGAAAAGGAGATGATCTTTGTGCGAGGTATTGAGTATTTTAGCTACTACATTATAGTGCAATCAAAGGAACGTCTATGCCCAACTATACGTCATTAATAGTCGATATTGATAATAATCATCATAGAATGATCCACAGCTCAATAATGACGATGATGTACAAGTACATATTTACAATTTTAGCCTGCAATTTTAAATAAAGATGAACTTTAGGAGTTAAAATAACATCATAGTCATCAACAGGTGACGATATTTTCTTATTGAAGTTTGTAGACCAGTCGAAAACCTTTTAAAAATTCTGCAATATTTAGTATGCTTAGCAATGCTGCTGAATTTAGGTAAGCATTCATAATTCTGGCCATAAGTGATACAAGTTGATTATATCTTAATTACTCAAGACAAACCTGAGTTCTGAGTTCGAGGCAGCACATAGTTCGCTAGTTTAGCCAGGAAAAATAAAAAATACCTTGATAGGATTGACGCCCTCCAAGGCAGGTCCGATGCCGTTCTCATTGGCCGCGTGTATCCTGAAGTTGTACTCCTGTCCTTCCGTAAGGCCTTGTACTGTGAACCTCGTGTCACGAACCGATGAAGCGATTGTGATCCACGCCGTTCCTATAAGAAAGATGAAACAGATTTAGGAAAGTTTTACTGAAATGCTTTAAAAAGGTCCTTTTTAGTCTTTGCTTAATATCCCTAGAAAGAATACTGACGGATTACTAGTAATTAAATTACAATAGACTTCAGCATGAGTCGTCCGACAGCAAGGTAGGCTGACGTTATCGTCAATATCGAGGGTCAAACCTGGATACGGTTGGCAAAGTATTTTTTGGGGCACGATTAAAAAAAGGTTTAAAAATAAAGGACCGAGGCAGATGTCACTGTAAGAGAGAGGCCTATATCCAATAGTGGGATAAATAAGGCTGTGGATGATGGATGAGACTCCATTAAAGTTGAGTTTTATATTATTAACGCTGTCTATGAGCCCGTTGCAGAAGGGTCATATTTGCTTAGGAATGAACAAAACGCAGATCCGATTCGATCTCAATAAGACCGTGGACCGGAGTATATCAAAACTGTGCGGAGTGAAGCAGGGTTGCGTGTGGCGTAGCTTGTAATCTGTGGTTACAATGTAGATATGCCATATCTGTTTAGCTTTAGACAGTAAAAATGCTGCTTTCCGACTGTTCCGACTTCGCCAAGCCTGTTCCTATAAAGGCTTAGTTTAGGAGTATCGTGTGATGTCCCTCCCAACTCTCCAGAAAAGTCTGACAATTTCTCGAAAAGTATTCACCAATTTTACCCGAGATATCGATCCTCTAGGCGACGAAGTGAGTGACCGGTATGTCGTAGCGCCGTCCCATAGTTTCGGGGGTGAAACTTGTCAACGCTCAGAAAAATTCTGTCAATTCTTCTAAAAGTCATGCGAGCGTGCAGGAGTGGTTACACTGAACGAGTTTAACCCTTCACCTGACTTCTTCAGTAACCAACTTTCAAGAGACAGACCGCAATATACTGAGGCCCAGACTCTATCAAAGTTTCGGTTTAAATAATAAACGAGTCTGAAACTTGGACAGACTCCTTTAATAACCAACTTTCAAGAGACAAATTGCAAGAACACCGAGACCCGGAGTATATCAAAACTACGCAGAGTGAAAGCAGGGTTGCGAGCAACGAAGGTTTTAATTTGTGGATCCATTACCGATACGCCATATTTGTTCAGAGAAGGACAAAAAACTGCTCTAACGACTGCTTCGTTCTCGCTTTAAGCTTGTTTTTGAAAGAGCTTTACTCTCGGAGTAATGTGGTGTCCAGTTTTTCACGGACCAAACCTGTCAACGACATAGAAAAGTCTAACAATTCCCCTAAGTCTTCCCTAATCTTACCCGAGATATCGATCCTCTCGACGACGTAGTGGGTAACAGGCATGCCGCCGTCGTAAGCGGGCGGCTTCCACGCGAGCGAGCAGGAGTGGCGAGACACGTCGGTCGTCTCCAGCGGGCCTTGCGGCGGGCCCGGCAGACCCGTTACGGTTATACTGAACGAGTCTAACCCTTCACCTAACTTCTTCAGTAACCAACTTTCAAGAGACAGACCGCAATATACTGAGGCCCAGGCTCTATCAAAGTTTCGGTTTAAATATTGAGCGAGTCTGAAACTTGGACAGACTCCTTTAGTAACCAACTTTCAAGAGACAGATTGCAAGCAGACCGAGACCCGGAGTCTATCAAAACTATAAAAAAAGAAAAGCAGGGTTGCGAGCAACTAAGGGTTTTAATTTGTGGTTCCATTGCCGATACGCCATATTTGTTCAGAGAAGGACAAAAACGCTGCTCTAACGACTGCTTCGTTCTCGCTTTAAGCTTGTTTTCTGAAAGGGCTTTACTCTCGGAGTATTGTGGTGTCCAGTTTTTCACGGACCAAACCTTTCAACGCCATAGAAAAGTCTGACAATTCCCCTAAAAGTCTTCCCTAATCTTACCCGAGATATCGATCCTCTCGACGACGTAGTGGGTAACAGGCATGCCGCCGTCGTAAGCGGGCGGCTTCCACGCGAGCGAGCAGGAGTGGCGAGACACGTCGGTCGTCTCCAGCGGGCCTTGCGGCGGGCCCGGCAGGCCGGTTACGGTTATACTGAACGAGTCTGACACTTCGCCGGAGTTGTTCTTGATCGTTATCTTGTATGTGCCTGGGGAGAGGAAAATATACGCTCAAATGTGGTTGTTATTGTTTTAGAATCTTTTTAGGTAACACTTAAAATCCACTTCTGCTTTACATACGGACAAATGAGCATGTTCAGTTTTATACCTAGTAGAGAAATTCACATTGCTGTAAATTCACAATCGTAGCAAAAAGTCTATCAAAATCGATTGCATAGTTTAAAAAATTAAACGGAAAAACAAGAAAAACGACTTAATTTCGTACTATGTGTACATTTTTCCCAACCTTATATTGAATAATATTGAATCATAATTTCTTTATCAAATAAAATTTAACTTAATCGTTAACATAGTTTGTAAAACGTATACTTGTGCTGGGCCTTTTTATCTCCATATTCTGAGTAACATTTTACCAAACTAGGTTGAATCAGCTCCAATAACTTGTATGATTTTGGTGCGGTGTCTGTCAGGGTATTACACTTGGGTACGATTATTTCAAGTCAGTTGTACTGTTGGTATCGAAATATATTACTGTTAGAACTTACCCATATCATCCTTAGTGATGTCCTTGATAAAGATAAGGATGTAGTCATCGAAGACGGTGTATTTGAGGTGCGGCGAGTCTGTGACCTTGTGGCCATCTTTGGTGAGCGTGACGTCAGCAGGCTGGTCACCAGAGTAAAGGATCTTGATCTTGGTGTTGTCGTGCTCTGGTAGGTGCAGGTCGCCCGGCATTCTGGTGATGCGAGGCGGGTCTGGAAGGAATGTGGGGTTTGTAAATGGCTCTTATTTGTAGGGATATAGGGTTGGTAATGAATTGCTGATTTGTTTATTTCAAGATGCTTATTAGAGTTTACATATTATTAAACTATTACTCACAAGGTCACAGGAAAAAATACTTGATAAACATCCCAAAAATACACAGAATACTAGTCGCATTATGAGAAAGCACTGTATAAAAAATACAAATGAAATTGTACTTGCAATGTCTAATTTAATTTGTATTTTTTTAATAAATATATTTTTGTAACGAAAATAAAATAGAATGACATGACACTCAATCTATTTTTGATTGCAATTTATACATTACTGATATTTTGTGCAATAAGCCAACACCCATAGATACTACATCATCTAAACATCATCTCAGCTGGATTTAAGATCCAAGACATCAGAAGGAAGCTTTTAAAGAAAATCACTGTCCGTTAACCAAGCCTAAACATCACAATGTAATTGAAATATATTCAAAGTCAATCACATCTGCTAACCAAACCAAAACATAATTATTGTAAAGTAGCAAACTAGGGTAACCACACTCACTTCCAATCTTGAGATGTCCAACACAGTAGACATGTCCGATGCTGTTGACAGCCTCGCACGTGTAGTCACCCTCGTCCGCGTCCGTCGCTTCCAGAATGTTGAGCCTGAGCGTACCCTCGCGGGACTCCGCTATGAACCTGCGGAATAGATACAGTTATACCTAATGTAGATAAGCGGTTTTTAACACAATATGACCAATAGGCTATTTGACTAGTTTTTGGAAAACGTTTTAAATTATTCGTTAGTACATAATAAGCACACTACATTTATATTTCCGAGAGATCTACTGTATTAACAATGAAAATCAAGTGTTAGAGAATAGATGTTCAAGATCCCGCCAAAACGACATTCTGCAATGGCGCTGGTCTGTGACGTCACACTCTAGTAAATAACATTGAACTAGCATATTTACTAGTATAATACTAGTAAATAGCTAGTTCACATCTAAAAATTGACAAAAAAATCTTTAAAAGTAACTTACAGATCCTATAATATTACTCCAAAAACACAAATTACACAAACAACAGTCAATCGAGAAATTCTTGTTTACTAGCATGCAACGTCACCAGAGTTGTCGCCCTTCTTAGAGCGTCACAGATAAAATATCTAAAAATGTCGTATTTTATTTCGTGCGATTTGCGAAAATTAGACATATTTTAGTTTAAATAAAGTGAAATATGTCTTTTTCAGGCTATTATTTGTGTAACAAAAAAAAAGGGCCGTTAGAATTGGAGACACATCAAAGTTTGACCAGTGATGCCATTATGTACGCAGCTTCTCAAGCCATTCCAACTTATTTCTGCCATTATCTCTCATAAACTCTTTATGGGATTCTCACCTGGTGCCAAGTACAATCTCCCTGCCGTTCCTCAACCAGCGGCCGGTGGGAATAGGGTTGCCAGTAGCGACACATTCGAGCGTGAATGGCCTGCCGAGTGGTGCCGCCATGTGTGGAGGCAGCTTCTTGAGCCATTCCGGCTTGGTTCCTCCGATGTCTTCGCCGGTGCGGACCGGAGTGGTGCACGAGGATGGTTCGGATTTACCTGAGGAGGGAAATTGATTTTTTAGGGATTTGGTTCGGTTACTAACATTGACCTTGTGATCACAAACCATGGATTGACAAACTAAGGATGTAAAGATTTCAAGTAAATATAAATAAAATTAAAAAAAAATGTATTTCACGAAACTCATAGTTCAGATAAAGCATTAATCAAGTTTTCGTGTCGTTTAGATGGCCTTAAAATAGCCTCACAGATTTCGGCAAATTCGGTTCAGTGTGTTTCCAAATAATGACACATGTAAGTAAGGTCTTCGCAAAAATCAAGTCTTTATAAAAATCAAGTCTCTTTGATGAAAGACCCACAAGACAGACAATCAGATCAAAACTGCAGGTTTGCGCTGGATACAAGCCGCAACTGTGCTATTAGAAATTATATTAAAGATTCCTATGTCTAACCATAATAGAAGGAAAGGTAGGAGGTAAGAGAGGAAGGGGAAGACCACGGAGAGCTTTTCTAGACCAAATTAAAGTAACCGTTCATGAGATACAGCCTGCAGACAGACAGACAGACGGACAGCGGAGTCTTAGTAACAGGGTCCTGATTTTACCCTTTGAGAACGAAACCCTAAAAATGGTAGATGTGAAGTCGTACAGGGAGGTAAAAACACTAGCATGTGACCGCGAGAAGATGTTGCTACACCGACAAGAGCCTTGCTCTTAAGTTATGATGAAGATGTCTAATACTAAACATTATAATTATCTGTTGAATGACTCGGTCATGAATAGAGTACACACTGTCAAAGACTTGGGAGTAACATTTGATCGGGGATTAACCTTCAATGATCATATATCAGATCTCGCTAAGGAAGCTTATCGTCGACTGGGTTTCGTTTTAAGAAATTCGAGGGATTTTGAAAATCCACTAGTTGTAGAAACCTTATATAAATCCCTAGTTAGGAGTAAGTTAGAGTCCAGCGCATGCGTATGGAACCCCTGTCATGTTACGTATGCACGAATGCTTGAGAAGGTCCAAAAAGCCTTTTTAAGAGCCCTGTATAAGAAGCGGTACGGCTATTACCCATTCTTATACCCTACAAAATTTTTGCTCGGCCAGCTAGGCTACAACTCACTGGAAGCGAGGAGGTTAAGAGACCAGCTCATCATTTGTTGTAAGGTGATCAGGGGGTCAGTAGACAGCATAGAGTTGCATGACTTGTTGTGTGCTCTATTCGTGCCCGATGAGCCGGGTGTGCCAGTGAACAGGCGTGGCCGGATGCCGGACCTGTTGCACGTAGAGATGTCGTACCGTGGCGCGTTCCATGTCTCCGTTAATACGAACGCGCAGACACCTCAATACACTCCTGGCCGTCAACACTGAATTTGATGTTATGTTTGACAATTGGAACAATGTATTATCTACCTTTTTGACATATTGCGAAAATTTGACCGACCAATGGGACAGGTGCCGTCGAATAGACGGCACAATTGAAATTTTAGAAATTGCATGATATTTTGTATTGATATTTTTAATCTTGACATTTTTGACATCTAATCTTGACATTATTGTAACATTATATTGTAATAGTAATAATAATAATTTGTATTCTATAAGTATAAGTTAATTCTGTTTTCTATTTGTATTTTGTGAGATGTATGTAAATGGTTTAATTCGTTTATATCTCAATAAATAAATAAATAAATAATCTTCCAGCTGACATGTGAAGTACTTACCGCTAGCATTGACAGCAATGATCCTGAACTCGTAGTCAGCCTTCTCGTTAAGGTTCATGGCGGTGAATGTCGTGTCTTGCACGTTGTAGTCGTTGCACTTCACCCAGACAGAGCCTCCGACGTCGCGTCTCTCGATTATGTAGCCGGTTACGCGGGCACCTGGGAAAAACAAACGGGAAATTATTATAAACAAACTTTCTTTTTGTGATAAACATTTCATAAATTGACGCGTTCGCAGGATTTGAACCTGCATTCTCTGGGACTCCGGCCCAGATGCTTTGTCCAATTAAGCTAAAACGCTCTCTGCGAAGGCGCCGAATTTGTGAGTGTTTATCATTTTTACCAACTACTACATTGTTGGGAAATTATTATACAAGGTTATGCAATCTCG